>OY856411.1:1092810926-1093426343 GCA_963693085.1 Alisma plantago-aquatica
ATTTGAATTCCTATCTAAACAAGCATAGTAAGGATGAGAGAGATTGAAACAAATACTTGAACAATGTGTTTAGAGTGGTTCCAATCTCCAAACTAGGAGACCGTCAGTACACTACCTAGAGAGGTCAACCTCTAGGACTTTGCAATCCATATATATTTATATTCCATTATAAGACATACAAGAATACCACCTTACATACAAGGGTTTACCTATACAATAGCTAGTCTTCTACCTCACAACAAGTCTTACTCACTTTTGCAAGAAGCTCGATTCCTTCTCCTAAGATATCTCCTCCTTGTAACAAGTCTTGAGCCTTGAGTATTTACCCACCAAGCTCTTAGATCTTCCGCCTTGTCCTTCTCCTTTACTTGGTGAAGATCTTCACACCTTCTTCAGCCTTGAAGAAGAAGAACAACCCCTACTTCACTCAGAGAAGATCACTTCAGCCTTTGCTCTTTGAGGAAGGGGGTTGGGAAGTGGAGAGATGGGGATCTTTATAAGGTAACAATGAGGTAACTCTCTTACAACATGCCCAACTCACTCATATTCATGAAATGCTTTGTAACTGAGAGAGAGAAAGGGGCTCAAAGGGGTTTAGCACACTCAACCATAGCAAGGACCAAGGATAGCATGAATGAGAAACCTTGGAATGAACTCCAAGAGGTCCTATATATAGATGGGTGTGTTCCTTTGAGTGTGGGATCATTTAAGAACAAAAAATAACTATTTTACAACTTGTAATATATCTATTTTAATTTCTAACAACTCTCCAACAGTTGGAATCATTTTTTCTGTATTTTTCATATAGTGTATTGGGTCGAGTATCAATAAAGGTAACTCACGCTATCCACTATCCGAAAAAGATAATTTTCAAGCTATCGGTCAAGTTTTTCTTGGGGTAACTCGACCGATCAGCTAAAATCAACTTTGGAAAGAAATTTGTTCGATCGAGTTATTTGAGTGTACAACTCAACCGATCCAATAATTTCTAAAATCCATCACTAATCAGTCAAGATTTAAACTCGACCGATAAAGTTGTTGTGACAGATTTTCAAACGATGGAACTAAGTGTCCCTGATTTTTTCTCATCTTAGTTACAAGTCATATCATCAATACAAATGATTACAAAAATATTCTAAGGCGGATTGAGTGTTTTACACAAAAGTGCATTTGCATTGCTTTTGACTTGAACTTGAACAAGTTAGGTCTTGGTGAATTTGATCATTTTCATGTACCTAATGCCTAAAACCAATATTAAACAAACATATTAGATACATATGAATGGAATGGTTAAGTTGTTATCAAATTATGAATGTATAACTCTCAAGTCAACATTCTCCCTCTTTTTGACAATGACAAACCATTCCTCAACATATTGAAAAGGATATGTAAAGGTATACCTTGGCCTTGTGAATTGCAAGATGATTCATAATTTTAAGAATGTGAATTGCTCCCCATAATCTATGCTCACTCTTACCTGCATGGTCAGTCTTTCTACATAAAGCTATATAACATGTATACTACATGGTCCTTTAGCAAGTCACATGATAAAACATATTCTTAGACAAGAAAATGATCATATAGGTAGTAAAAGTAATATGGTTGAATCTTTAAAAAATATCAAACTTCTCTCCCCATTTTGGCATTATGAAAAAGAAAGGGGGATGGAAGAACATTAAAATAGTCCTTCTCTAAGCATAACCAGAAACATGTAACCAAGAGATAAAGCATTCAACCACATAACAAACATCAAACAAAGACGAGAATAGAGAGAGAAACAAGCAACCCATGTCATAATCAAAATATGGGAAGCATACCAATAACTCATATGATAGAGAACACATAGAGCTATGATACATAGGATTAAGATTACAACACATAAGCATCTTCTCAAGGCAACTACAAGACAAACGATGAAAGCAACATGATGGTAGAAATAGTACATCTCAAATAATGTGCCCAGATGCCTTTAGTACAAAAATAGTCTCTCTCTCTCTCTCTCTCTATATATATATATATATATATATATGATCACCATCTAAGGACTAAAAACTAAAACATATAAACATCTAGGCTATCTAAGTCCAAAGGGTCTTCATCAACTTCATCCTCATCCGCTGCAGGCTCGTAGTCCTCATCACTATTAGAAGGTGCTACAGAAACATTAGTTTCACCTTTATCACCAAAGCCATTAGAACCAATGTCAGGGCCATCATCCTCAGAGGCCTCCTCCTCATCATTTAAACCAATGTCCTCATCAGCTTGGTCGGACATCTCCTCAGCAGTAGAAGGACTGAAACTGTAAACAGGCCACATGACATTCTGCTCATCCCAAGACATAAGTTTGAGAATAAGAAATTAGAAGGGTAGTTGGCTAACATTCAATCATCAAAATAAGGAAACTAACCAACACCTAAAAAACTCACAACCCAATGAGATACATAGTTCCAAAGGAATCACCATATGGTATGAAAATTTATCCAAAAGCAACCTCGAGTACACGTAAACATGTATACATGTATAACAATTGAAATCCTTGAGATTAGCATGGCTTGAAATTAGGCTAGGACCAAATGCCAATTTTTCTTATTCAGAAATTTTTGTTTTCACCATCTCCAAACCCCTACAAAAATCTTGGGTTGTTTTGGGAAGAATCTACATTATTGAATGTCTCTCTCATTGTGTTTCTAAAGAATATAATCACATTTTACTTGTGTGAATTGGAAGTATGTCATTATTGGTCTAGGCTCTACATGTTTTAAGGCAGTAGGTTGCCTCTCAGCACATTGGTCTCATCCTTGCGGGTGAAGAGTTTAGAATAGTAAGTTAGAACTTTGGTAGGACAAGTGGCCGTGTAAAATTACTATTATTTCTAAACTAGTTCCTTGTTGCTTTGGCATATCAATTAAAATGGAACCAACATATGAACTAATTTCTAAACAATTGAAACGGTATATTTAATTTCTAAACAACTGAAATGGTACATATCAACTGAAACGGGACCAACCTATGAACTAGTCCCTTCTTGAATATGTAAGTAACTGGACAAAGATTACATTCCATTTAAATATTAAATTAAAACCATAATCTATGTGGGTTCTATGGCATACCAAAGAAAATTGAAACAATACCCAGCAATAGTCACTCACTTGGTGTCATCTTTGAATAATGTAAAGTCTTCATCTTAGATTCTAACAAAAGCATTTTATAGAGATTGAGATGAATAAATCCTTGTCTAGAAAACCGACCCATATCTTAGACATGATACTAAAGTTTGAGACACATACGTGGTATGACTATGTCAAAAGAATTTTTTTTGTTATCGTATGTGCCAATTCTAGGACAATTATGGACAAAACAAATAGGGAAGCTTTTACTAAATTGACTCGATAACAACATGAATCTCATTTTAACAGTAAAATACAAACCCAAAATTAATCTCGTTTGTTTAATTTGGTCCCAAAACATCTTTTTTTTCAGTTTAAATTGATTATCATTGTAGGTATGATCATAACCAGAGAAGGTAGTACATTTCCTTCTTGCTGCAATAATAGATGCCTTTGCATAATCGCTTCTCTTCACCAAAGTGGCATATATTTCATAACAATACTTGATCTTCACAACAATGACAAAGGTTTTCATAGAAACTGAGCAAGGGAGAAAGGAAGTTAATGCCAAATTGGTGAGCCAGGAGTTAGAGGAGGCGTGAGACAAGTGAGGAGGGTAATGAATTTTACTTGTTGAGTTGTAGGGAAGAGAATAGATGGAGAAGCTTCTTCTGAGTAGCAAAACACACTCATAGAGACAGTAATTGTCACTCAACTTGAGCTCTGCACACAAAGGGGGAGAACATATTGAAGCTTGTTTGGTGAATCAGCGAGAAAGGAAGAAAAGGCGAAGGGGGAAGAAGAGAGGAGGAGGGAGATCGACGAAACTTGTGGCTAGCAGATGGTAGAATCATCCATCCTTGATGTGAAGTTGAGATCTACTCCACCCAAGTGGAGGTTTGAAAATAAGGGGAGAAAGTGAACCTCGAACTAGTGCGACGGATGGATTGGAAAAGGGGGAGAACATGGTAACAAATCTAGGAGACGAATATCACCTATAAACTACTTCACAAATGGACCAGTGGGGAGATCTACTCCGTCGGCACCACAGGGAACATTTCTAGACAGGAGGAAGAAGGATCACTAGCATCCTTGCTTTAAGCTTCTCCTTGCAACGACGTGAGTGGATGAAAGGTACGCGGCATGCTGGCGCGCAGAGAAACCTTATGTGGAGGAGGAAAGGATGTGAGAGAGAGAGGAGTCCGGGGTCACGGGGAGTCGGGTGCCCAACCGCAATCGCCCGGTCCATGGAATTGTGGCGTCCTAGGGTTTCGAAATGAAAACCGTAGTCCCGCACGGGCTGTACATTGGAATGTCCTGGATTTTATATACTTTTACAGCTCCCAGAAACCAAACATAAGAATTGACCTGCTGGATTCAAAAATGTAAGCCAATCCCGCAGAACGATACAAACCAAACGTGTCCTTAAATGTAAACAATTGAACATCGTACTACAACTTCAGACCTGGATTACTGGACGGGTGGCATGGACTGCTAATGAGGATTCTTCTAATCGCCTATCATGCCATGCCAGATTTACACTGACAAGACAACAGCACGACGCGATGATTCATTCGATTTACATCCTGCTCAATGGAGCGGAGGAACCGGACCGTCCGTTATTCGAGACGACATTTGCGGCCTTTGGAGTAGGCACGGGTCCCATGGCCTTGGCAATTTCCCGGAGGGCAAATTTTTGGATTTTTCCAGTCGATGTCCTCGGCAACTCCGGGCGGAGCACCACCGTCTTGGGAACCATGAATCGTGGCAGCCGCTGACGACAGAACTCCATGATCTCCGCCTCCGTGGGAGGTTTCCCCCCGTGATTCTCCTTTAAGCTGATGAAAGCACAGGGTGACTCACCCCAGAACTCGTCGGGCCTCGCGACGACAGCGACGTCGTTGACCGCCGGATGCGTGTACAGCACGGACTCCACCTCGAGGCTGCTCAGATTCTCCCCGCCGGATATGATGACGTCCTTGGACCTATCTTTGATCTCCACGTACCCATCTGGGTGCATCACCCCGACATCCCCAGTAAAGAACCAGCCACCAGGGCCGCCGCACGCCCGTTTCGTCGCCTCGGGATCCTTCAAGTAGCCAAGCATGATGCATCCGCCACGGAGCACGATCTCCCCGAGGGTCGTCCCGTCCCGTGGGACGCTCACACCCGTGGTGGCGTCGACGACGTCGATCTCATCCATCGCGAGCGTCCGGACGCCCTGCCGGGACTTGAGCCGCGCACGCTCAGTAGCCGGGAACGCGTCCCAGCTGCGCTTCCAGGCGCAGGACACCACGAGGCCCCCTGTTTCCGTGAGGCCGTACCCGTGGCTGACCCGGAAACCGAGCGCCTCGGTGCGGTGGAGCACCGCTGCCGGCGGCGGCGCGCCAGCGGTGAGGATCTCCACGGGGCGGGCGAGTGCGGCTCCGCCAGGAGGTCCGCTGTTGGCTAGCATGTTGAGAACGACGGGCGCGCCGCACATGTGCGTGACGCCGTGGTCTTGGATTGCACGGTAGACGTCGGCGGCCTCGAAGCGGCGGAGGCAGATGTTGGTTCCCCCTTCTGCGGCCACACCCCATGGGAAGCTCCAGCCGTTGGCGTGGAACATGGGGAGAGTCCAGAGGTAGACGGGCTGCTTGGGTACGCCCCACTCAAGGAGAGAGTCGAGAGTAACCAAGAACAGGCCCCGGTGACAGTGGACGACGCCCTTCGGTGCTGAGGTGGTGCCGGACGTGTAGTTGAGCACCATCGGGGTCCAATCGCTTGCCGGGCGCACCCAGCGGAAATTGGGATCGCCTTTGGATAAGAGGGATTCGTAAGTGAGGGAGGAGGAGGAGGAGCTGCGGGCATCATCGTCTCCCTGTTCGAGGATGGGGATCAGGAGCGGCGGCTTGTAGTCGCGAGGAAGGAGCTGGAGGGCTTGTCGGATGACCGGGATGTACTCGTGGTCGACGATGAGGAACCGGGACGATGCATGTCGGAGGAGAATGGAGATCGTGCGAGCGTCCAGCCGGAGGTTGATGGTGTTGAGGATGGCGCCGGACATGGGGATGGCGAAGTGCATCTCGTACATGGCCGGGATGTTGGGAGCCACCACAGAAATCTGGCAAGAAAAAATCGAATCCAATTAGTCAATCGAAAAAAAAAAACATAGGATGATGATCAGGATCCATTGATGGAATAAGAAGAGGAATAATAATCCTTACAACGTCGCCGGTAGAGATGTTGAGGACGGATTTCAGAGCCGACGCGAGCTGGAGGCATCTCAACTGGGTCTCCGACCAGGTGAATGTCTTGGAGCCGTACACGACGGATGGACAGTCGCCGTAAACCGCCGCGGCGCGGTCAAGAAAACCCAACGGGGTCAGTGGTGCGGAGTTGGCCGGTAGCGGTCTCAGATCCTCCATGATATGTCCGAGAAGAAACAGCTAGAAGTGTCTAGCTACTGGAGTGGTAGTGGCCTGATCCTGTTGCTTTGATTAATTGGTGCTCAGCGGAGGAGGCGAGAAGGGTATCTGTGGACGCACCTCTATGGCTCTGGCGTTGCCGTCTCGAGGGGTGTGCTTTGGGAGCAGCTACCTTCGCCTCGCCATTGTTATATACTAGGAGCAGCAAAGAGGTCGCGACGAAGACGTGGCCTGTTTCTATGTAACAAGCTCCGATCCTATCTCCAACCAGGTACGATGAAGCAGAAGTCTTCAACTTCAATTTGGACTTCCGGGGGAACGGTGAATACATTTATCTCTAGTATTAAATCAAATAAAATAATATCTCGGATTCTCGATCAAGAATATTTAAAAAACCATGTATTTAAATCTAGGGAGCAGAAAATGCCAATCGAATAGGCGGAAGCGCACTCTCGGTCAATAAAAAGAGGTCCATGTGCTCTCTCAAGCAGGGCCACTTGTATTAACAGAGGGAAAATCAGAAAATGGTAGATTTGGTGAAGAGAATAGCTTTCAGTTGTCGTATTCACAAGAGAGTGTGCGGAAGAAGCAAGGAAATTGGGTGAGTGAAGAAAATGTTTGCAGATAAAGAGAAGTGAAACATTACTATATTAAATGATAATTTGATATCCTTTTCTATCATCAATGCTTTCACTATCTACATGATAACACTGTAAACTAGAACACATATCGTTACTAGCAGATGAGTAGTAGAAAGTAATAACGTGTAAGCGAAGGTATACCATGAATGAAAAACATGCATAAGCAATATCACTTTATGCTAATTCGGAACTGAAAAATTGTCGGATAGCATTGTTGTCTACCACCGTCAACCTCCGTACATAATTTGGAGCACTAGTGGAACGACATGTATTCTAATATGTGTCCACAGGATTGTCATATCTCATCATAGTGAACAAAGACTTACATTACTCGTTAAGACAAAAAATATCCCAAAACATTTTTCTTATAATCCTAGGGATACAAATGTACAATTTATATATTTCAATAATATAAATCATTAAAATAGGCAAAAATCAGAATTATTTTTCCGTCTAGGAACTAGGACTCCAATGTTGCAATTATGCCCTAATAAATGTCATCATATGGGTTTTACCCAAAACACCTACAATCAAGGAGGTTCTTTTTATACATACCTTGTAGAAGAATAACAAATTAGAGTATACATCAATTTCAAATATAATGTCAACATATAGTAAATGTAGGATTTGATACCATACAATTTACCATGTAGTTACCATCCCAAAAACAATCCACGACTCTTTAAGCCAATCTGTGGTCTAGAAGAAGACCCATGACGTTTTTACAATTTCAGAGAATGTCTCCAATTTTCTCATTTATCGAGTCCCGTAGATGTTTTCTTTATTCCCACACTGTAAATTAGGCGAATCAAGATACTAGTTCTTTCATCTTTTATATGTATATGAAGATAGAACAAGACATGGTGAATCCGATGGAATCAAAAGAAGATACTAAAGCTGAGTCAGGAGGATTAGTCAAATGTGATACTTCTTCTCATGTGTAATAGTTTTAGGTTGAAAATCCATGTAACTCCTTGGAAAAATCTCATTATACACTTTCAAATCAATATTTGTGAAATAGTGGAAATTATTTGCTTTTATTTGTTATTTGCTAAATATGGATCTTGAGAATTTAGGTAATGTCTCTCGAATTTAAGGTCCTTACTTAATTGGGGGACTCTAAAAATTTGGTCGTTACATTTAGTGTCAGAACCCCATATTTTTCAAATAATGTTTAATAGTTGTTAATTTTAGTAATTTGTAGAAATATAAGGAGAATTGTTATGGCATGACTTGGGGTGATGGTGTCTAGAAAGGATCATGGCTTTGAGGGCTGGCAATGTTTTCCTTCACACCATTAAGTTGGTATATGAGGACTCCCTTAGCCAATGTACCACCTGGCTAGAACTTGGGGTTTGCTTGAAGTAATATCTCCTCTAAGCTTCTTATCTCCAAGTCCATCCACTTCCCATCTCCTTGCTAAAATAAACCCATAAAGTAACTTCCCTCCTCATCTCAAGTTAGGGTATTTGAGAAGAAGTAGGATTAAGGCATACTCCATCAATTAATGTACATGTAGCGTGGAAATTATGAAAAAGTAAAGAAAAATGCTTTATGGGTTGTCCTTGTAGGGGTAAACCCTAGTTTGAACCAAGGTTGGTTTAGGAAAAACCTAAGTGGGTCAAAGGATATATAAATCCTAAGATGTCATGTGTAGTCTCGAACCCTAACCCTAAAATCTAATCCTGGTTAATGGGATAAGTATGCGTAAAATAATAACCCTATCCAAAATAGACCCTAAGAAATTGAAAGAGGAAGGGAAACATAATGAGTTTGGATACCCAAGTATCCCAATCTATGGTACGTGGAGTAACACATACAAAAAATGAACATAAGACCCTTAATTCTATTTTTAGGGTTGGTGTCCTGACCTGGGGTGTGTCAACCCATGGACAGAGAAAAGATCTATGAGGAAAGAAAAAAAACCTAAACCTATGAGGTCAAGTTGTGTCTAGAAAGTTGAACCTCCTCCTATTAGGCACTCTAATAGGACATGGGTCCCCACACTCATACAAGTAAGAGGAATTTGTGCACCTAAGTGGAAGTCCACATCAGGCTAGAAGTGCAAGTAGTTATAGATCGGATGCCCAAAGCCTTCTTGGAATACATAATGGATGGATATAGGTGAAATATGTTTAGATGTTATGATCTACATTTTATATAATGAGATAATATGGTTTATGATGATCTCAGTCGAATTTGAGAATTAGATTTTAGTTTTGAAGAGTTGAGATAAGATTTGATGATACAAGTATGTCTGATTCTCCAAGGTAAGACAAGCTAAGGATCGACAAGGGCCTCAATCCTATATACAAAGGGGGGCCTCTAGTGTTAGGACCAGTTATAGGGTTAACTCCTGAGAAAGAGTGAGATCTAGAGGGAGAAAGTCAGAAATTTAAACTCCAAGATACAAGAAACTACGAGAAATATTTGTTGTGATATGTCCTAAACTAGACTACCTCTGAGTGAATGAATTGAGTTGCTTTATGTATGATTCTTAGAGGCTTTTATACCCTGGATATCCTTGGGGAGGACCAAACCTTAGAGATAGGGAAAGAGGCTTCTTACATATATGTGTATATGATGTAAGTACCTACTATCTAGGTGAGGGAGAGAGAGTCCCAAGATCATAATGAGTTAAGGAATGATAGTATGATGTGAAGCCTCATGATTGGGTTGGTGGTTCTTGGTTAGTACTATAGTGATTTTGATGAGAAAGAGGGAGTGGGGTAAGATTATTTCATGAGTAGAGATTTATGAAGAGAATGACATATCATTTTTGATTCAGTTTGTGCTTGAGTGGCTAGATCTTGTGAAGTTGATGAGGTAAAGCTAAGAATCCTATACCAAAGAGGGAAGACGGACCTAGTGCATAAAATATTCATAGACTTGAGTGAGATCATTGAGATTGAGCATGAAACCACCCTCGAGTAATGGGTTAGGGGAACCTCAATTGGACTTTTTTATATGTGTTTGACAAGCCACTCATATAAGTTTGTTAAGAAGAATCATAACATAATATATGAATGAAACTAATATAACCTTGAGATGGGATGGATGTATGTATATAACATGAGGAAAAACTTAGAAACGGTTAAATAGCTCTCTATCCATAATTGGCTAGTCATATGCATGAATTATGATAACATGAAATGGTTGGCTAACCTCATGATTAACCTTTAGTAAAGTTGAACACCTAATATGAGAAAGTGAAATGAGATAATATTCATTATAAATATTGAATGTGGTTGTATTTGACATGAGGGATATGTGGTAATTAAATTTGTCGTATTCAAGGTACACTTTACCTCTTACTTGGCCTAATATATATAATGGTTGTATTATGTGTATACAAAATACTTGGCATATGATATGGTATGAAATAATTGTTCTTGGATGGCATCGGGCTGGATATATATATATATATATATATATATATATATATATATATATATATATATATATATATATATATATATATATAGTCTTGAACCCATGAAACATAATATACCAGTTCCATTATATCACAACACTTTGGATTTCTGGTAGTAATGTATTGGGAAGTAAAGTACATTAGCTCTTTGGTAGTAAAAGTACATGATAGTGATCCAACCCTTGGGTAGTAGATCACATTGTATAATGATCCAACTCTTTGGTAGTAGATCATAAGGCACCAATGCTTTCAACTCTCGGGTAGTAAATGTATGGATGATATAATGGAAAATAAGCTTAAAGACATGTTCTCTTTTGTTAATATACATCTTTGTTCAAGCATGCTTTTGTTAACTTTTGTTATTGCCAAGTAGTAGTTTTATCTTGCCCTCAGATAGGATCTTCCCTAGAGGAGTGAATTCACAAATCGGTTTAATAATAACCTTAAATGTCACCTAAAGCTTGAAGGAATCAAGCATTTGAAGCATGAAAACACATATATTTAGTATAATTCTTTGGACCAAAGTATTCCATATCTGTGGGACATGAGGAAAAGTCATGAAGGAAGTGGATGATAGTATGAGACCAAACCCAAAAGGGAAGGTCATCATGAGCCCAAAGAAGGGACATAAAGTGAATAAAGTGAACCTTAAGATATGAAGGAAATCTGGGTGAAAGAATTATATAGGGTATACTGTGCTTGAATATTGTCAGAGAAAACTAAAAAAATGTGTAATGAAATAAATATTATGACATCTCAGTAGATCTTGGGGAGGGTAGAATCCTAAGTCAACCCCAAGGTCAAGCAAGAATGATCAAAGGTACATAAGGCTTATGAGGTCAGGAGATGATCATGACCTAAGTGCATAAGACTGTGAGATCAAGAGATAGCCTTCCATGTGTACCCAAGGCCCGTAGGGTCAGGAGACTGGATGCCTTCATGAGTTGATGGGGCCCAAGGGGATAGTATCAAAGGCACTCCATAAGTGCATAAGACCCTTAGGGGTCAAGAGGAGATCACTCAAAAGGTACCTATACTCCTAGAGAACTTAAGGGAATGACCAAGTCTAATTAGACATGAGATATAGATGAAGAGAATATAAGAAGTCATGCAATAATGGTTGATAAAATCTTAAAGGGAGTTTTACATAAACTTAAGAATTATGTGATGGCATGAAGGTTAAGAAAAAGTGGAACTAGAGGTGTTCATGGTTTGGAGTCTTGTTGAGAGTGATCCAACCTAAAATTAGAAATTAAAAGATAATATGTGCGTACACCATCTCTGCTCTTGGAATGGGATAAAATTTGTATTTAGACTACAGCCAAATATTCATTTCATCTTATAATGAGTGAGAGATATTGAGTAGACACATGTTATGCTTAAAAATGACATATGAGAATGAATACCTAAGTTGAAATTCAATGACATATTATAGATTGGAACATATGAGAAGAATGGATACCTAAGTGCTATCTCACCCTTATGTGAAAATAATGAATTATAGATTGGAAGCTTAGGTGAAAAGGGTAATCACCAAGTGAAATTGAAATCACAGTTGAAATCAAAATCACCAATTGATAATGTCATGTGATGGTTGAGGATGTGGATATGCCCTAAAAGTGAATTTGGATACAAAATTTAATAATGTGAGAAATTCACATATCAGTAAGGTTGTTAAAGATGAACTAGATAAAGATATTCGAGAAGGGTTTCAACCCTAAGGTCTGAATCTAATAAGAGTATGATTCACCTTAATCTAATTTGGCTTGAATTTTGAGTACAAAATTCCTTTTAAGGAGGAGTAAATGTTAGATCTTCAAATTTGGTAAATTTGAATTCTACAAATATAATGCTTGATTTGATAAGCAAATTTTCTACTTATAACTGATAGAATAATAAAAATATCCATTTTGTAACATGGGATCAACCCATAGCCCAAGTGAGGCACATGAAACTATTTCATTTGCAAATACGTCCTTGTTGTTGGGAAATCAGGGCGACATATAAGGTAGCAGAAACAAATTTTTTTAAAGCATGATTTCCCTTAACAGTAAGATCGCGTCAACAACAATGTATCTAGGAAGGAAGGTAACAAGAGTTATACCTAGTCTTGGAGCAAGTCCAGTGACAACTCTTGATGCTGTACTGTGCTTCTTCTCCAAGTAGCAACAAGTTTCTTCTTCAGGCAGCAACATGGTCCTTCTTCAGTAACACTCAAACAATCATCATTAAAGGCCTCCTGGTCTGCCCACCAGGGAAGATGGTTGACGGAGTTCTCCTAGTGTCAGAATTCCCCCTCCTCTAGAGAAGTCCACATAGACCACCGAGAATTGCACGTTGTGCTACTAGAACCAATAGGAAGGAGTTGTCCCTTTTTAACATCAATCTGCAAGAGTTGATATGCTCTCCAACAATTGTCTCTCCCTTGCTATCCATCCCTTTATCGGGTAGGACTTGATCGGTCTCCCTATTGGTTACCACAACCAAAGAGGACAAAAGTTTTTAGAACAACTATTGTCATTTGAGAAGCCCTCAATACCCCTCTATTTATATGAGAGGCTAGGGTCAGGATTCACAGTCTGTGTGGGAGTCGAAAGGGTCAAACTCACAAATTTTTAGAACCTACACATAGTGAACCGATCAATTCAAATACCCAACTGGTCGGTTCGTGCCATGAACTGGTCAGTTTATGCAGGTTCCTATTCTAAATCATATTAGTATTCGATGTACGATTAATGCAGAACATGACATCAAGAGCAATCCTTGATCGAATTGAATTGAACATCAAACCAGGTGGTTCATCCCATGAACAGGTCAGTTGGGAACTATGAACTGGTGGGTTCACTATGTGAATCAATCATTTCACACCATGGTTTAGCCATTGATCAACCAACATTGATTCCAATTGACCTAAAACCCAAATGATCAGTTCAACACTTGAACCGGTCAGTTCAGAGTCCAGTCAGTCAATTTTAAACCTCAATTGTTTAATTGAATACCTAAAAACATTTTGTAATCAATCTAATCATCATTCATGAATATACTCCTTTAATCCAAGTGTATCCTATATGTGTGACCCTATAGGTCCTAAATTATGTTGGAAGAGAATGTACATAACAAACTTTTGACATCACAAGAAAAGATCAGTGTCTAGAAACAAATCATTGCTACCCAAGTAATTCATAAAGTTGGAGAACAACTTCAACCTACAATCCATGATTAGTTTTATCGTGATCAAATAGTTCCTTTGTCTCTTCTATTCAAATTGAACTTAAGGCATGGAATCACCATCCTCTCAATGTTCAATCCATGTTCCTTGAACTAGATTAGACTGCCTGACATGCACATGATCTCACACATCACATATTGAGTCACATGAGTATGGCCATACATTTCTTAGTCTCTCTTATCAATAGGCCCTAGATATCAATCTCATGTAGGAGGGACAAATCCAATCTACATTGCTCACACTCAATCCCCATGTGTCACAATGCACCTGAGTATCACCTTTATGGAAACCCTTATTCAGGATCATGGTGGATGATGTCAAAGTAAACGAATGATATGAGATGAATATAGTGACTTCATATCTAAGAACCACAATCACTACTATCACTATGAGAGATGATTCTAAATACCATTCCATGGTCTCTATGTATCACTCTCATGGTGGGTCTATCTGATACATTGTTCTCTAACATGTACATGTATGCTTGAATTGATATCACATTTCATGATTAATGAGCCTTTGTCATCAGTCAAGACACACTCTAGTCTTATGTATCACTTTTTTCTATTTTGCTTCCACAATAATATCTGACTAGGGTCATGAAAAGAATGTATGTACTCTTATCATATGTATGATCTCTTTGTTCAAGTCACATACTTGAAGACATATGTCATCTAGTAACATCATTATTTAGACATCTACTATTTTTGTGTCATCATCTCATGCTGAGACAAACATAATAGATGGAATTACCTTTATTATTATCAAATCAGGTATTTAATGTCACATTCCAATCATCATAAGATTGGATCTCTGTGCATACATACCAACCAAATCCCACTTGTACTTAGAGCCAATCACTAAAAAAATCTTATTCCAAGTGATCTTGACGTGTCCATCATGTTTCTAATGCACTGGTGCTTTTATAACGGGTTAGAAGCATTTGCTTCAAGTCGGTATTTGCAAGTTTCACATCTCTTCACTATGTGATTTTTCACATGAGATGGAAGTGTCTTAGTATGCTATTTGGGATTCCCAGCCTATCCAATAGCTCCATTATTGTCATAGTATTTCTATTGTGTCATCAATGATTTGGAACCACTCACAAGTTCATATCTATGAACTTCTAGATCCATACAATATCTTCTGTTCACATAAGACCATGATACTCAGATTTTATTATAGATTTAAACAAATGTCTTTAGCTTGGAATTCTTCCAGCTTATAGTTCTATTTTAATTTCAAATACTATTTAGATTACGATCATTAATTTTATTTATCATTTTGTAAGCTTGCATCGGTGTAACCTTTTACACCCAACTCTTCTTTATTACCATACACCCAACTCTTCCTTATTACCATAACCGAGGAACCGATCCTTTTAGTACTTCTTAAGTACTTAAAGATGTTCTTATGGAATTCTAGTAACCTTCACTAGTATTTGACAAATACTCTCTCTCGTCAAGTCCAATACATATACCATTTCCAGATAAGTATATATATCCTCTCATCATGTCCAATACATATGAGATAATTTGGATGAGTATGTAACATTGCATATAGATCCAATTGAAAATGCATATGGTATCTATCCATGTGTTCATGTTCTTCATAAGAACTAGGACACTAGCCTCTTGAGAGACTAACTCCATGGATAAGTTTTCTCTCATTGAGTCTTGCATGTTGAACCCTTTAAGCATATTTCCAATGTATGTGCTCTTCCTTAGGTCAAGTTTTCCAGATCTGTCTCTATAGATCTCAATTCCTATCACACATGATGCTTCACCTAAACCCTTCATAGAAGGTACTTTCCTTGTCATGTTTTAATATTTTATGTATAAGGATATTATTCCTCATCACTATGTAGAATACAAATATGCTCCTATTAAATCTTTTGTAATCACATATTCCATCTTCATTCTGACTCAAGTCAAACCCTTTGACTATCTTATCAAATAGAAGATTCCTACTCTGAGATGCTTTCTTCAATCCACAAAGTGACCTTTGTAGCTTGCCGACTTTATCTATGATATTAGATTTATAAAACCTTTAGACTGTGTCACGTAGACATCCTTATAATTATTCCTGTTAAAGAATGCAATTCTAACATCCATATGCCAAATCTCGCAGCCATACTAAGATGCAATGGAAAGAATGATTCTGATGGATTTAACCATTATAACTGGTGAAAGACTTTGTTATGTTCAACACCTTGAACTTGTTTGAAACTCTTTCCAACCAATCTTCCCTTCCATGTAGGTCTTCTTCCTGAAAACCCAATTGCACCCTATGGACTTTACCCCTTCATGTCGATCCACCAAGGTCATACCTTATTGGTGTATATGGAGTCCATGTTGGATCTCATGGCCTCAATCCATGCTTCAAATTCTGGTCTCTCAATATCTTCTAGGCAGGTTGTTGACTCATCATATATGACCAACTCACCGCCTTTTGAGCTATAAGATGTCATAATCTTTCAAGATCAAGGTGTGTTCTACTAGAACTACAAGTCTTGTGTGTTACATAAGGAACTTGAGATCCCACAACAACTTGTGATTCTCCCTATTCCTATTGTACTTCTTTAGGTTCAACGTTTTCTTAGTTGTCTTGGAAATTTTGAGTTCTACTTTTACTCCCACTGATTCTTTTGGGACTAAGTTCCATTTCAGGAATACAGTCATACAGATCAAAAAACAACTTTATTGTTGGATTGGGATAAGAATAGTATTTTAACAAAATAACATTTATGTGATTTGTGGAAAAATCTTTTCAAGAACTATTTTCTTATATAAGCATTCATCCCTAATAATTATAAAAGACACATCAAGAAACCTCCCATGCCATACCTTATATGGTGTCTTTTAAACCATTTTAGATGGTACATTGTTTTAATGTAAAGGACGTGCCCCAAAGAAAATGGAAGATCAGCTAGATTTTATTGATAATCACACGATGAATAACAAGGTGTGATTCCTTCTTTCTGATACATTCTCATGATACATTATCATTGTGTTTTCGGTGGAGTTCATCATGATACATTACCATGATATCTTAGAATATTCCCAAACTCTTGGTTTAAAATATCTTAACATCAATCACATCAAAGTGTCTTGATACTTTTACCATGTTATTTATGTAATTCATTCATGATTTCCTTGAACACTTCAAGAGATTCATACTTGTATTTCATTAAATACAAATTACCATATCTACTGAGATTATTAGTAAATATAATGAGGTACTAATAATTACCTTTAGCATTTACTTTAAAAGGTCTATATACATCATTATGAATGGGCCCTAATAGAATATTTTCTCTCCCACTACATCTAGTGAAGATTCTTTGGTCATTTGTCCCAATAAATAAGACTTACATGTCTCTATTGGTTCAATAAACAAAAGAATCCAGATAACCATCATATTTATTCTAGAAATGCATTTCTCATTTATGTGCTCTGGGTGACAATGCTGTAGGCATTTATTGTTTGAGTCATCAAGTCATTCAGTATATGTCTCATACACATTTTCTCTTTAACTATCAAGTATAGATTATGAGACATAGGGCACTTCCATTTAACATCAATTATTCATAATATTCTTCTCCATATAAGATACATGATGTTTTCATTAATCGTAGGTACATAACAACAATTCACTAATTCTATTACATGCCCATGAATCCAGTTGTAGTGGCAGTAACTTTTGCTCCATATAGTTCTATCTTACTTCGTATTTTGTCCTGAAGTAGAGATCTCTATCTATGTTCTTCTTTCCCTTCTTCTTATCTTGAGTGTTGAAGACTTGAACTTTAGATTAGCCTCATAACCCATCTTGGCCTTGCCTTTGCCCTTGGGCTCACATCCACTGATCACCATCATGGGTTTATCCTTACTCAATCTTTCTTTTGCATTTGATAAACTATTTATATGATTCATACAATGATTAGAATCATATCCATGGCCAACTCTAGACCTAAAAGAAATCCCACTCTTTCCAGATGTCCAATCATATTGAGCACATGGGGCTCTACTGGATCTCCCTCTGTCAGTTTGTACTCAAACAATGCTTTGAAGACATTATACCTTACTTGCATTACATGATTCTTAAGATGTGTTACCATCTCAAGAATTCCCATATTTTCATGCTTCTCATCTAACTCATAGTTCATACAACATAGCATAAGGCACTCAAATGTCTATGGCATCATTGGCATGCTTCTAGTAAGCATCCATTTTAGCCTTAGGCACATTTAGAGGGGGTTCCTCTGCTCTGGTCATGCAAGGACATAGAGATTTTTCTCATTTATTAGAACACTTCACAAAATCCTAAACCAGATTTGGAAGTGAATCCCATTTAGTTTGTCCTACTGTAAGGACTAATCACAATTGTGTCTGTCATTAGATTCTATAAAGAAAAATTGCAACTTTTTGGAAATTTTCTTATTTGATTTGATTTGATAAGTTACCAATATTAATTAGGCCTTTTATAAATTATCACTCCTACTATTTTGTTCAAATTGATAACCCTTCATGTATCAATCTAGAATATTGCAGCATACAATGTTCTAGTTAGCCAAGATCCAAAACAATTCAACTATTACCCAGCCAACGCCAGCGTCCATAGTTAATTGTTAAGGTAGGTAACTTTTTCCAATTGCATCATACACAATTCTTGAATAAATGATATGCCAACTTCTTGCCACAGTCATTTGCATGCCTCTGGTGCTTGATATCATTAAGGAAACAATTAATCTTAACCCAAAATCCAACACGATAATAACCCACCCCACTTGGAAGACCCGCATTATTACCATCACACATCCACGAGATAGACAACACACCACCCTTGGGGTTCCTACACTTAGTCAATCAAGCTTTTCATGTGTGTTGCTAATGTAAAACATATAAGACTTAATATTGTATTGAGAAATTTTATATATAAATACATATACATATCCAATCACCACATACTAATAGTACATATCATATACATTCTATAACCACAATGAAACCATGCAATATAAAACACACAAGCGATGGCTATGGCCATACTATTATAATTCCTTGAAGCCACAAGAAATTGCTACCACCTAAGATCTACATCACATGAAACAACTTGTTGTTGGTGAAGATCTGTGCTCTATCCAATCTAGGTTGATCGGTTCAACACTTCAATTGGTCGACTCACCTCGTGGACGTTCAGTTGGGTCTTGAAACGATCATCTGATCTCAAGTTCAACTAATGTCTAGACTCCTCCATCCGATCAGTTGGGCCATCAATAAATTAGTTCATCCTCTTATCCTCTAGCCTCCTCAATCCTCCAGTTGATCAGGTCATCTCACGAGCCAGTCGGCTCACCTTTTTGCAAAACGTCTTCTCACTATGAAAAATAAATGAAAACTATCCTATTTTTTATTACATTGTATAAGGGAAAACCTTGAGTTACATTTAAGGGGAAATAGAAAAAGAGCATTAATTTACATTTAGAACAGAGAGAGAGGCTTGGTATGCAAAATGAGATATAAACAAGAATAAACAACCACAACCATGCACACACAAATCAAGGGTTATTGGCCATAACCATGCTTCACATCCACTATCAAAACCAACTTTTAGGGTGACACTTTTAAATTGCATATATATATATTATTTTGTAAAGCGTATGTGATAATTAATTAGATATGCACATTAAATACTTTAATATTCACATCATATGCAATAAAAATAAATCCAATCATATCGATTTAAATCCAGATACGCCATAAGTTAACATGACTCTGATACCACTGTTGGAAAATAGGGGCGAAAGATAAGGCCGCAGAAATAAAAAAATTTAAAGACCAATTCCTCTTAACAACAAAATCGTGTCAACAATAATTTATTTAGGAAGAAAGTTGACAAGAGTTATACCTAGTCCCGGAACAAGTCCATCGACAACTCTTGATGTAGTATTGTGCTTCTTCTCCAAGCAACAATGAGCTTCTTTTTCAGGAAGAACATGCTCCTTCTTCAGTAGCACACGAACAGTCGTCATCAATGACCTCCTAGTCTGGCCACCACAGATGGAAGTTGATAGAGTTCTCCAGCGGCAGAAGCCTCCTGCCTCTAGAGAAGTCCACATGGACCACAACGAACTCCATGTTGTGCTACTAGAGCCAATGGGAAGGAATTATCCCTTTTGAACATCAAATTTCTAGAGTTGATACGCTCTGCTACAATTGCCTCTCCCTTGCTATCCCTCCCTTTATTGGATAGGACTTGCTCGGGTTCTCTATGTATTAGCACAACTAGAGAGGACAACAATTGTTAGAGAAACTATTGTGTTTTGAGAAGCCCCCAATACCACTCTATTTTTAGGAGAGGCTAGGGTCAGGGTTCCTAGTCTGTGCGGAAGGTCAAAAGGGTTGAATTCAAGAATTTTGTAGAACTTGCACATGGAGAACCGGTTGGTTCGTATAACAACCATTCGGTTCATGCAGTGCAATTTTTTAAATCACATTAGTATTCAATGTAAGATATGCACAACATGACATCAACACCAATAGTTGACCGAATTGAATTGACCAATGAACCGGGCAGTACATCCCATGGACTGGTCGACTGGGACCTGTGAACTGGTCAGTTCACACCCTAGTTCAACCATTGATCAATGAATGTTGATTCCGGTTGACCTGACACTCCAACTGATTGGTTCAACAGTTGAATCGGTCGGTTCAGTTTACAGTCAGTCAATTTTGAACCTTTTTGTTTAATTGAATGCTTAAACACCTTTAGTAATCAATCTAAACATCATTATGTATATACTCCTTTAATCCAAGTGTATCCTATGTGTGTGACAATATGGGTCCAAAGTTACCTTGGTAGTGAATGCCCATAACAAACTTATGACATCACAAGCAAAGATCAGCGTCTAGAAACACATCATTGATACCCAAGTAATTTGGAAAGTTGGGGAATAACTTCAATCTACAATCCCTTATCAGTGTTACCATGACTATGTAGTTCCTTTGTATCTGATATCCAGATTAAACTCGAGGCATGGAATCATCATCCTTTCAACGTTCAATCCATGTTCCTTGAACTAGAGTAGACTGTTTGAGATGCACGTAAACTCCCATATCACATATTGAGTCACATGAGTATGTCCATACATTTCCCACTCTCGTTTATCAAGATGCCTTGGATATGAACCTCCTGTAGGAAGGAAAAATCCCATCTACATCGCTCACACTCAAATCTCCATGTGTCAAAATGCACCTGAGTATCACCTTTATGGAAACCCTTATTCAAGATTACAATGGATGATGCCAAAGTACATGAACAACATGTGATGAATTTAGTGACTTCAGGTCTAAGAACCATAATCACCAATATCACTATGAGAGATGATTGTGACTACCATTCCATGGTGTCCATGTATCACTCTCATGGTGGGTTTGTCTGACACACAATTCTCTAACATGTACCTGTGTGCTTGACTTGACATCACATATCTTGACTAATGAGACTCTGTCATCAGTCAACACACACTCTAGTCTTATGTATTATTGTTGTCTATATTGCTTCCGCAATAATAACCGACTAGGGACATGACAAGAATGTATGTACTCTTATCATACATTTGATCTCATTGTTCAAGTCACGTACTTGAAGACATACATCATCGAGTAACATCATTATTTAGACATCTACTATGTTTGTGCCATCAGCTCATGCTGAGACAAACATAATAGATGAAATTACCTTTATTATTATTAAATAAGGTAATTAATGCCACATTCCAATCATCATATGATTGTTTCTCTGGACATACACACCAACTCTTGTTGCACAAGTTTAAGATATAAAAGGGAATTGTGCATAAGTAAAAGATAATGGCTTTATGGTTTGTTAGAATATGGAAATATTGAATCATAGACAAGTTTCTAAAAGATGCTAAGATAATTTGTAATTTAGATTATTAATGGAAGCAATTATCTAACCATGTCTTGCAACACAAGTTTGAGGCATCAAATAATGATAATTTGATCTGGTTTTTGGAACACATAAAGATGAAGAGGAAACTAAGATAACTCTAGAATTTGAGATAAAAATGACTTTCCATATGATGTGGGTAATCATTTTAACAAAATACATAAAGGGCTAGCTTCTCATGCTAAAGTTGTCTGAATAAATTGAAAAAAAGTTAGATATAAGTTTAAAAATATATTAGTTAGTTTCCCTCCAAGTTTCATAGCAAAAGGATGCTCCTAGTAGCCTATGGAAAATCGAGAAGGAAGAGGGACTTGTTTGTAAAAATAAATATTATTTCAATAGTTTGAAGAAAGAGAAAAGGATACCCAGAAACTTCTTTTGTTTTTAACATTAGCTCAATACGATATTCTAGGATAATAAAAGAAGTGTTCGATACTGGGACCAATTGAGTAAAAATGGGAGAGAGATATGAATTACTTAATTTCCACAATCAAGATTTACAAAGGGGTTCCTGGGATACCAAATAGGGAAATAAGTATTTTTGTGGTCATTAAAAATACTCATAATAATTTATAAGACATATAATTCAAATATATGATTATGGAAGAAAATCCAGGAAGTTCTAAGATATTTATTGGCTAAGGTAATTTAGTTGGTAATTATGTAGATTTGCCTTAAAAATCAAGTTTTGAGTAAATAATGGAATAATGAAGGAGTTTTCCTTTTCCCAATGGAAGGTAATATTATGAATAGAGTTTTTCCCAAATAATGGTATGCAGGGTGGTTTCCTTTATGTGACTTTGGGTATATTTTGTAATATATGTGAGATCGTTATTGTAAGGACAAGAGGGAGGAATATAGTTATTACTTTCCTAGCATGATGCATTGCCAGTTGCATAAGGAAACTTGGGAAACTAGACCCATCGATCTCCAACCCTTGTGATATATAAGAATTGGTATGAAGAGAAGATGTAATACTCCAATCCCCTCCTTCCTTGATGTGAATCCTTCCACAATAGTGTGGTAGAAAATCTCTCTCCCTTCATAATGGCAATGCTCTTCCTCATCCATGACAGTCTCGTTGTATCTTGTAACATGGTGCTTGCCACAATGACATGGAAGTATAGGATCTTCCAAAGTACTTCACCCCTCATCCCTTTACTTTTGAGTCTCCTTGGAAGAGGCCACCACATCACCCATCTTTGAGGTATATATTATTATTTTTTTAATTTTTATAAATTGCTAGGATTGCCAGATATAGTAAAATTATATACCAAACTGATCAAGAGAATGAGTAGAATAAAAATAAAATATTGTCATGACTTGGATATGATCCTAATTCCAAAAGTAGGTCTAATGAATTATTAAGTAATAATTAATACATGAAAATCTTAGATAGGATAATTAATATGTTGAGTATATTAAAACATTTAATTTTCCATATAAACTGATATAGTTGACTATAATGATATCTAAAATGACGATGATAAGGATGATGAATAATTAGGGTTTCTAGACCAATAATAACAACATGTGTAATTAGTATTTTGAACACCCATGATGCGACTTGCTATGACATTAATGCACATAATCTGATATAAGTGTTCATGATGCAATAACATGGTAGTTTTAATAATCATGATTACACTTAATATGAATTAGGGTTCTGGTGTCATTAGAACAATGAACATGGGAATTAGTATATTAAGGAAATCTAAACCCTAGAATAAATCATGATTAGTATTTTGAATATGATTGGTGACACTTTAGAGTATACATATATGCACATAGTGTTGGTTGATTATGTTCAATGCTAGGGTATTTGGATATATACTGGAAGTACATGTTGCATGGTTTCTTTATGGAAACAAAGGTATGTGGTTACACCCATGAATACTTTCCGTATTGACTTCTGAGATTTTCTGAGTTTCCTAAATAGATTGCAACTACACTGCTTGGTTGTTTATTTACTTCCTGAAATCTGTAAGGCCCCTATGTGTATCATCTTATATAAATATAACTTACAAGAACCCCAAATTTATATCTCAGATGAGTTGAATGTGCAAGTGGGAGAAAGAAGTCATTATGGGAATGACTGGTGATCAAGCCCAGATAGGAAGATCACTACATGCCTAGCCCAAAAAGGAAGGCCAATATAAAACCAAGAGTGGAAAGGAAGGTTTTGTGAGTCTCCCATAGGGACTAAACCCTAAAGAGAGGGTCCCCCATAAAGACTCCCCTAAAGAGAAGGTATACCACAAAGAGTGAGAAAATATGGGTCGAGAAGTTAGAAAAGAAAATGCATGTTCGATTATGTAATAATAACTACTACTATGGTTATTTATGTTGTTACAGCTTCATGAAGTTATTTTGTTTCTCCCACATGCTCAGTATAGCAGTATACAAATTGCTTTTTTTGTTTCACGCCGCTTTAGGTAATTGCCAAAAAGGAAGATAACACAAGATATGGTGAACAAGATGAAATCAAAAGAAGATAGTAAATCTAAGTCAGGACGATTAGTCAGATATGATACTTCTTCTCATGTGTAATAGTTTCATGTAACTCCTTGGAAAAATATCATTATTCATTTTGAAATCAATAGTTGTGAAATAATGGAAATTGTTTGCTATTATTTTTTATTTTCTAAATATGGATCTTGGGAATTTAGATAATGGCTCTCAAATTTAGGGTTCTTCCTTGATTGGGGACACTAAAAAATGAGGTTCTTAAAAATAGAATGCTTAGAAAAGTCACAAATGACGCTAAAATTGGTAGTTTACTTAACCTAGTCAGACTAGAACAATAAGTTGTATATGGACGTTATATAAAACATATTTGATTATATTGTAGATTCGTATTGACGGATATGCTTAGCATATATATAGTTTTGCATAATAAAAGACATTTAGAGAACATTGGCCTATGTAGTAGAGCAACATCGATGTTCATGTATAGGACACTACAAGTAAAGAAGAGAAGAAAGGAAAATATAGGTATTTTGGTAAAATGAGTCCTTTATATCCCTCAACTCACAATCCACCTTTCTAACAAAATTATTTAGAGAGATCAAACCACAAACCATCCCCATTAATCTAGAGGGATATCTAGGGTTTCAAAAAGAGTTGAAGGAATGATTCATGTTGTGGTTTCACTATTTTTGGATTAGGTGAGTTGTTAATGCGTCGCTTAGCACTTACAATCACTAAGATAATTATCCTAGAGTTTAATCCTTTTTCAACTTTCCGTTTAAGGCTAGTATAGAAAGGGTCGACCCCACATGACAACTTTTTAAGATTGTTTCTTTTATCCCAATTATTTTGAAGAACTATTTTGTTATTTTTTTGTATTTTCAGATTTAGAATGGAAAGTAAAAGTCAGGTTGGGGGTTTGATTGATTACACTAAAATAACAAATAAACACAAAGTAACAATGTAATAACAAGAATTTATTTTGCCCCTGTCACAAGGAAAAGAAACAATTGTTAGCACAAGTAGACTATTGTGAAGGGAAAAAGACTAGAAGTAAAGAAAGCAAATCAACGGAGGTTGAAATCAAAGAGAGAGAATCGAGGCTCGTAGGGGTTTTTACCACCTTAGCCTAGGCGATAACAACTAATTCTTAAGCGGCGATTTGATGAAGGTTTGCGAATTTAAAAACTCACAAGAGATATACTCCACATGAGCCCGTTGGTCTTGGTTCTCATGCTTCCTAATTTACCATCCTAAAAGACGAAAATCCACGATCATATCAAAATGTCTATGCAATTGATTTTATTGTTCTAAATCTGGATTTCCATGGTCATTTTCATCCGGATTAACGTGGGATTCGAAGATCAACCGTTAATTAAAATCGATTACCATCTAGTCGTTTAAGAAAAAGTTGTTAAAACCATGGCTAAGGGGTTATTCCCCTTGCCTCGATAGAATTCTACTCACACATGCTTGTGGAAAACATGGAGGCGGAGGGAAGAAGAGTTCTAGCCATAGTCTAGTCTTACTAAAGGATAGTTCCTTCGACTAGAGTCAATGAAATGGCTGACGCTTAATCCCTTGCTCCAGTCCACGGAAGAATAATAGGAAGAAGAAACTAGATCTAAACGAGCAAAGTAAAAGAACAACAATTGAAAGAAACACTTGGCTTGCAAAAACTATTCTTTATTGATAGAAAGAACAATAACATAAGAACACCAGAAGATTGCTCAGAAATCCTGTACAAAGATGATACAAAAGATGCTCCATGGGAGGAGGAAGTGTCCCTCCTTTTATAGGATAAGGAGGGGTAGGCTATCCAAAAAAAAAGAGGGGAAAAAAAAGAGGGATCCATCTTTTGAATTTTCAAGATTTGGTCAATAGGAATTTGATAGACTTTATGTCTTGACCATGTAACTCTTTTCAATGCAGATTCCTGCAGCAGCGATTTCGAACGTATTTCTCTCCCGTAAAAAGAACAAAAGCTGTCCAAATAATAGGATATTATTTTATAAAATTAAATTTCCTTTCCAATGAATACTTGTACACTCCATTTGGACTTTGGATGCAAGAGTTATGACACTTTTGGTGACAGATATACAATAATTATAGGACTGCTGCAAATTGTGCAATTATACTCCAAGAATATTTATCCCATTTCCTACAAAATCCAAGAAAATATAATTAAAATTCTTCTTGAAGAGAAAAATATAATATAATATAATTAATTATAAAACTAAGAAAATAGACAATAAAACAATCATAAAAAGATATCTAAAAGATGTAAATAAAAGTGATGAAAACACATTTATCAAAATACCCCGGACTTGAATCTTTGCTTGTCCTCAAGCAAGTAAATTCACAACTAAAGTCTAATTTATACTCCCAATATGCCCTCCTCACCTTAATAACATCACTACAATCCTCACCTCCAAATTTTGGCCAAGTGACCCGATTTCCTAGAACCACATAGCATAAAATTCTATATTCCCTATCAAAACAATTGTCAAATCTAGCTTCTAAAATAAAAATTTGTAGAAAAATAGGCATCTCTTACTTTCGCTTTGACACTCTCAATTTTTTATTACTCTTTTTTTTAAAGTTATTGCACAAGAATAGGATGAATTTGGGGTGTGAAAACAAAGAAAGAAGTGATGAAAATATATTGATCCCTCCTCTATTCGACTCGGGATATGAATTTATAGAGTTGTAGCTGCATTGGTCATAATTTTTTTCATGTACCCTTTTGGCATCTTTTGATGGTACTCCCCTTTGTGGAGTATGGAATTTTCATTTTGGGAAGCATGCCACCCCGGACTTGATTTTTGTCTGGTGGTGATTCTTTGCTTATCTTTTTTAGAAGAAAAATAGAGGGAAGGAAGAGATGTTCTTGTGCTTATAACTTTCAATTTTTTTTTCATATATTTTTGCCAGAGAGTGTAATTGCTTTAGTTAGAGTATTCCTATAAATCACATCATACAAATTTTATAACAAGATAATCCATTGTTTAAATATAGGGAAAATTATGTTTGGTTCTGATCGATTTCTTATGACTTGCCAACTATTTAGAGGAGTGATGTTGTTAAGGATCCTAGGTGACATGGTGGTTTCAGACATGGCAATTTGTAATAGTCTTTGCAAAAAGTTTATAAAATTCAATTTGGGGTAAAATGATATATGTCTAATTAATGGGCCGACTAGATAAAGGCCAAAACTTCTAGAAAAAGAAAAGTACATGCAATATAATAAAAGGTATAGAAAAGAAATGTGGAAAAAGGGAAGATAATGGGATGGATCACGTACCACCCACCCCCACCCCGAACTTAGAGTTTTGCTCGTCTCAAGCAACCCTTAGACTGAGATGGAGGGAAGAAGATCACTGTTGCGGAGGTGGAAGTTTCCCCTATTAAGGGGAGTTGGGATCGGAGTAAGCCTACAGACCCCCATACTCCTCATATGATGGGCGTCTAGGAGCATAATGCCGCAATCTACATACCAGGACTCCTGCGAGTGCTACATGAGATACATGTGGTTCAGAGAAAAAGCAGAACGAAAGCAAAACAAAGAAAGAAATAGATGGAAGGAAAAATAGTGTTGGGTTTCCTCCCAACTAGCGCCGTGTTTAACGTCGTGGCCTGATAGAAAATGATAAGTTATTGGGATTTGGTGAAGTTGTGGGGTCATAAAAGGTCAGATCTTGTAGGGATGATTGTTTATTTGAATCTGAAGCGACAAGGTGTTCAACAGTGATGTATCTTTTGAGTCGGTGTCCATTGACCTTAAATTCCCCTCAGACTTTATCCCACAACAGAAATGTACCATGAGGATAGGCACATTTGACAATATAGGGGCCGTACCATCTTGATTTGAGTTCTCTTGGAAAAAGTCTTAATCATGAATTCAAAACTAAAACCCAGTCCCCTTCTCTAATGTCCTTTCGCCTTATGTGACCATCATGCCACATTTTGGTTCGGTCCTTGTAAATTCTAGCATTTTCATAGGCGGTCATCCTAAGTTCGTCAAGCTCATTCAATTGGAGAAGACGGTTTTCTCCTGCGGAAGAGAGGTTAAAATTAAGGCTTTTGATAGCCCAACCGGCCTTGTGCTCTAACTCAATTGGCAAGTGACATGACTTGCCGTAGATCAGTCTAAAGGGTGTAGTGCCAATGGGCATTTTGTAAGCTGTTCTGTATGCCCACAGAGCGTCATTAATTTTTAATGCCCAATCTTTCCTAGTGCAACCCACCGTTTTTTATAAAATGGATTTGATTTGTCTATTGGAGACCTCTACTTGCCCACTAGTTTGAGGATGGTAAGGGGTGGCGATTTTGTGGTGAACTCCATATTTTTTCAATAATTCTTCAAAACGTTTTTATAAAAAGTGGGATCCCCCGTCAGAAATAACGGTGCGTGGGACCCCAAATCTAGGGAAGATAATATCTTTGAGAAGTTTTTTAATAGGTTTAGAGTCGCAAGTTTTTGTGGGAACAACTTCAACCCATTTGGACACATAATCTACCTCAACCAAGATGTAAGAAAACCCATTAGAAGAAGGAAATAGGCCCATATAATCGATTCCCCAAACATCAAAAATTTCTAGTTCTTGCCAAGATGTTAGGGGCATTTGGTCACGTTTAGAAATGTTGCCCATCCTTTGACATTGATCACAAGAAAGCACATAGTCATATGAATCCTTAAAAATGGTGGGCCAATAGAAACCGCATTGTAAGACCTTTCTAGCAGTTTTTTGGGAACTCATATGCCCACCACATGGGCCAGAGTGGCATTGCTCTAGGATTTCAATGCTTTCTTCTTGGGAAACACAACGACGATACAAATCTTCAGTGCAAAGTCTGAAAAGATAAGGTTCATCCCAATAGTAATTTTTGACGTCAAGTAAAAATTTAGCTTTAGAGTGTCCCTTGTATTCGGGATGCAATACACTTGCAGCTAAATAATTCACAAAATCGGCAAACCAAGGAAATTGAGAGTCTACCTTAAGCAATTGGTCATCGGGCAATGATTCATTTATGGGATATTCATCAATAGGACTATAACTAAGTCTACTGAGGTGGTCAGCCACAACATTCTCTGATCCCTTTTTGTCTAGGATTTCTAGATCAAATTCCTACAATAACAAAATCCATCTTATGAGTCTAGGCTTGGCATCTTTCTTGGTCATAAGGTAGAGAATTGATGCATGATTAGTATAAATGATAACCTTTGAACCAACAAGATAAGAGCAAAATTTGTCAAATGCATAGACAATGGCTAGCATTTCTTTTTCAGTGATAATGTAATTTCGTTGAGCTTCATCTCGGGTCTTAGATGCATAATAGACGACATGATGTTTTTTGTCAACTCTTTGTCCTAAAATGGCACCTACAACAAAGTCGCTAGCATCACACATGATTTCGAAAGGTAAGGCCCATTCAGGAGAACGAATGATGGGAGTGGAGGTGGGAGCATCTTTCAAGCGTAGGAAGTTGTCCATGCATGCTTGGTCAAAATGAAAGGGGACCTCCTTTTGAAGAAGGTTGGTGAGAGGTTTGGTGATTTTTGAGAAATCACGAATGAATCGCCGATAGAACCCAATGTGTCCTAAGAAGGTCCAAATGTCTTTGACAGAGGAGGGAGGGGGGAGCTTGGTGATAACCTCAATCTTAGCTTTGTCCACTTCAATACCTTGATTGCTTACTTTGTGGCCCAAAACAATTCCTTCTTTAACCATGAAGTGACACTTCTCCCAATTAAAGACTAAGTGTGACTCAATGCATCTATCAAGAACAAGGGAAAGGTTTCTAAGGAAAGAATTGAAACTATCTCCATAGACGAAGAAGTCATCCATGAAAACTTCCATGACAGTTTCTGTTAATCCTAAAAAAATGGCAGACATACATCTTTGAAATGTGGCCGGTGCATTGCATAGGCCAAAGGGCATTCGTCTAAAGGCGTATGTACCAAAAGGACATATGAAGGTGGTTTTCTCTTGATCTTCAGGGTGAATGGGAATTTGATAAAAACCCGAATAGCCATCTAGATAACAAAAGTATTGTTGATGAGCTAAACGTTCAAGAACTTGATCTAGGAAAGGAAGTGGGAAGTGGTCTTTCCTAGTTTCTTGGTTGAGTTTCCTATAGTCAATACACATCCTCCACCCTGTGATAGTGCGGGTGGGGATGAGCTCATTCTTTTCATTCCTAATGACTGTGGTCCCGCCCTTTTTGGGGACAACTTGGACAGGGCTGACCCAAGGGTAGCCAGAGATGCGGTAGATGATTCCTGCAGTAAAAAGTTTAATAACTTCAAGATGGACAACCTCCTTCATGTTTGGGTTGAGTTTCCTCTGTGGGTCTGGGGATGGTTTGTTGTCTTCAATCATAGGGATCTTATGGATGCAAATGGATTGATCAATCCCAACTAAATCCATCATTTTGTACCCTAAAGACATTTTTCTTTTCTTTTCCTAAGTTCTCCCAGAAGTGTGTTTTTCTATTCAATGGTGAGTTCAGAATTGAGAATGACCGGACATAATTGTTGTTCATCAAGAAACACATATTTTAGCCCTATGGGGAGAGTCTTCATTTCTGGGACTTTAGGTGCTTCAGGTTCTCCCTCCACTGTGGAGATCATCTTAAGGCTCTCAATTTCAGCATTAGGGATCCCCTCAAAATAGTCTAGATGGGTGATGCATTGGTCAAATTGTTCATTGCTAAAGTTACAATCAAGAGAGCTAGTAAGGGCTGTGTATAGTGGATCATCTACTAGCTCCCACTCTTGTCTTAGCTGAGATAGTTTGTCAATGCAATCAAGGAGATAAACTTCTTCTTGGAAACTAGGCCCTTTCATGCTCTCAAAGACTCTGAATTATAGTGTTTTCCTTCCTAACCTTAAGAGAATGGTTCCAACCTCAACATCAATCATGGTTCTGGCTGTGGCTAGGAAGGGACGGCCAAAGATGAGGGGGTAACGTAAATCTTCCTGGATGTCCATGATCACAAAATCACATGGAACATATGCATCTTTCCCAACCTGGACGGGAATCTCTTCTATGATTCCCATAGGCTTGGTCATGGAGGAGTCTGCCAACTGGATGGTCATGGCTGTTGGTAGCATATCATGGAATCCTAATCTTTTGCATAGACTGTAAGGCATGACGGATATGCTGGCTCCTAGATCAGCTAGGCCTTTCCTACAAGCATTGTCACCTAAGTAACATCCTATTCCAAAGGAACCGGGATCTTTTTGTTTTTAAGGCATTTTACTTTGGATTATATCGGAGGTGGTCCTAGCAAGTTTGACAGTTTCATATTCCTCGGTGGCATACTTCCTAGTCAAAAGAGATTTCATGTATTTGGACCAGGCAGGCATGTCAGCTAGAGCATCAAGAAAAGGAATGTCAACGTCTAGCTTCTTCATGGCATCCCTAAATTTCATGAACCGGGCATCTAGCCTTGTTTTCTTTAGACGGGCTTGGTAGGGAGGTCATGGTTTGTAGATTGGTTCCTCTTCTTCTACCAGTGGGGTTTCAGTGATGGGTTGTTTAGCGATAGGTTCGGGTTCAACAACAATAAAATCGTCATCCTCAACTTCTAGTGGTGTGGTGGGAGTGGCGTTAGGGGGAGGAGTGGAGTGTGCTTTTCCCGAATGAGCGGTGACAACATTAAGCTGTTCGGGGTGCTTGGGGTTATTTTCGGGCTGCCCAGAGAAGGAACCGACAGGAGGTTTTTGTTGGGCAAATAGGCGGGCCATCTGTGCGTCAGTTGCCTTTTGATGGGCTTGTATGGCCACGAGGGTTTATTCTATGTTTTCCAGGCTAGGATGACTTGGGGGAGGAGGAGGGGGAGCATTTTGAGGTGGCTGGGGAGGTTGAGATTGGTTTAGATTTTGGGGTGGAAGGTTTAAGTTTTGGAATTGTTGGTAGGGTTGTCAATTTTGGTAATTATTTCTATGATTGTTTTGACTCCCAAGATTTCTTTGGTTGTTGTATGGAAACTCGGGTGGTGGTCGGTTGTTGGATTGAGGATAGGGAGGTCTTTGTTGGTTTTGGAGTTGGTTGAAATTTTCAGCCCTAGAAGCATTCCCATATTGGAAACCAGGGTGGTTCCGAGTTTGATTTGGATTGTAGTAGGCTTGACCTGGAATGATGTGAATTGAATTTAGGTCTTCTAATTGTTGTTCAAACTCGGGTTGCATGGGAGTGTTGTAAAGATATTGACAATGAAGTGTGGTGTGGTCATAACCTTGGCAAATACCACAAAGAGACTCTGCGGATTTTATTTGTTGAGGTAGATCTCCATAGCCTAAGGATGCTTCCAAACGATCTTGTTTTAAGGTGATCAACTTAAGGCTTTCAGCTATGCTTTGGATGTCGGGATCACTTTCGGAATTAGCTACCCTAAGAACACCACCTACTCCTCGTCTAGCTCTTGTCTCAGAGGCTCGTTTCACAACCTCCCATGCACTAGTCAGGCTTTGTTGCATGAAATTTCCTCCAGATGAGGAATCGAGAAAGAACTTGGTGTCATTGTCAACGCCACGATAGAAAATTTCAATGAGTTGGGTTTGGCTAATGTCATGACGGGGACACTTCCTAAGTAGGTCTTTGAACCTTTCCCAAGCTTCTCCTAGAGATTCACCCGGTGACATGGAGAACTGGGTGATTTGACCCCTGATTTCATATGTGAGAGAAGGGGGGTAAAACTTTTCAAGAAATTTGTTTTGGAGGGCTTCCCAAGTTGTGACTTGATACTCACATTCCATGGTGTTATACCGACTACTAGCTTGGCCGGTAAGGGAGTACCTGAACAATCGAAGACGGATTGCATCTCTTGAAACACCTGAAATCTTATTCAAAGAATAAAGGTCGATGAATCTTTGTAGGTGATCTTGGCAACTTTCCCCATTGTTTCCAGAGAAGGGATTGGCTTGGAGCATGGTGATTCATTGAGTTCGGATCTCAAATTGGGGGGCAAGGATGTCGGGAGGCATGACAGGATGTTGCGCGTAGGCAGTTTTGGGAACAGAAAAATCTTTTAATTGTTTTTGCCTTTCGGCTTCCCTCCTATTGGCCTCTAGCGTTACTTGTTCAGCCATATAGGCTGCACGTAAAGAGGCTTCTCTTTCCGCTTGTTCGATTTGAATTCACTCTCTTTGAACTGTAAGGGCTTGTTCGATCCTAACATCTACTTCTTCCTCGTTCATTTTTGTTTGACTTTGACAGTTTAAACGATGAAAAGTCCTTTCTATTTCTGGATCAAACGTTTGAAAATCGGCGTTCGAGCATCACATGCACAAAATAAGTAGTTAATTCGTGTGCAGAAAAAAATGTACTGCCAGAATGGAAACTCGGCAGAAAGAGGAGTACACTTCTGGAATGTTACTCGGAAGGCATAATAAAAAGGAAAAAAAAGTTTTCAAAACTTTTTTGGAGTTCGAGAAAACAATCTGTTATCCCCGGCAACGGTGCCAAATTGTTAATGCGTCGCTTAGCACTTACAATCACTAAGATAATTATCCTAGAGTTTAATCCTTTTTCAACTTTCCGTTTAAGGCTAGTATTGTTGGGTTTTGTGGAGAAAACATGCGCGGCGGAAGGAATAAAATCCACGCAACCCGAAACAGGATCTCGTCGACAACAACGTATTCTGAAATAGGTTTGCAGGATATACCTTATCGCGGAGCAAGTCCGGCGATGTCCCGCTGCACGACGGTGCAACACTGCTGACCTACACGGATGAAACTTCTCTCTCGTTCGCTGTCGCAGGTTGATCCGGCGGCGCTCCTTTGCGGAAGTTATGTACGCCGCTCGTAGTGCGTACAGGTGGTCGTCGACGTCCTCCGAATGCAGGCGTCAAGGCGTCTGCGTCTCTACTTCATCCACACAGATGGACGGAACTCCACGTCACGCTTCCCAAGCCGGCGGGAAGGAGTCGTGTCTCTGCGGCGGTGTGCTAGCGGCGCGTTGCTCTCCTTTCTCTCCTAAGGACGGGGACGGCTAGGTTTACGTGCGTGAGCATAAACTAAAAGCCTCTCTCTCTCTATCTTATATAGATATTGGCCGTGAATCCTCCTTTAAACAGGATACGAAGGAAAATAGGGTTTCCTAAATCCATCGGTAAACAGAAACGTTGCGTTAATTAAAACGCTCGTGGATTAATTAGAATATTCCGGAATTCATTAATTAACCAAATAATCACATTAATTGATTAATTAATATCCGACTCCATGCAATCGCTTGGGATGGCTTTATGTGCATATACGCCAACAAACTCCCACTTGCACTTAGAGCCAGTCACTCCAATATTATTCTAATCGATTACATAAACATTTTAGTAATCAATGTGATTTGGAGCAATTCCAATCAAATCCACAATTATACTCCTATTCCAACACATCCTATGCGTGTGACCCGGTAGGCTCCAAATTACGTTGGCAGTGATATCGATAATCATATTATGATTTCACAAGCAATGATTGGTATCTAGTAAGACTTCATTGCTACCCAAGTAATTGGAGAAGTTGGAGAACAAATTAATCTATCATTCATGACTGGTGTTATAGTGATTGTAAGTTCCTTTGTCGCTGATATCCAGATTGAACTCGAGTCATGGAATTGCTATCCTTTTCAATGTTCAATCCATGTTCCTTGAACTAGAGCAGACTGTCTGAGATATATGTAAGCTCAATATCACATATTGACTCACATCAGCATGGCCATGCATTTCTCAGTCTCGCTTATCAAGTGGCCAGAATATCAAACTCCCGTAGGAAGGACAAATTCCATCTACATCACTCACAGTCATCCCCATGTGTCACAGTGCACCCAAGCACCATCTTTACGGCAATCCTTATTCAGGACCACGGTGGATGATGTCAAAGTACACCGAACGATATGTGATAAGTGTAGTGACTTCAGGTCTAAGAACTACAATCACCGCCATCATTATGAGATGTGACTCTAACTACCAATCATGGTATCCATGTGTCAATCTCAAGGTGGGTCTATCCGATACACTGTTCTCTAACAAGTATATATGTATTTGGTTTGATATCTCCATATCATGGATAATGAGATTCTTCCATCAACCAACATACATTCTAATCTTATGTGTTATTGATGTCTATGGATATTTCCACAATAACAACTGATTAGGGATAAAACAAGAATACATACTCTTAGCATACATACGATCTCACTGTTCAGGTCATCAACCCAAAGACATATGTCATTGAGTATATCATTCTATAGACATCTATAAGTTTTATGGTCATCTCACAATATAAAAAACAAACATATAGATTGGAAACTTGCCTTTATTGATATGATCAATGTAGTATTACAAATCGTTTACATAGTATCCCATTACAATCATTGAATGATAGTCTCTATGGGCATACATACCAACAAATTCCCACTTTCACTTATACCCAATCACTCATGAATCTCAATCAAAGTGATCGAACATGCCCGTCATGTTTCTGCTGTGAAAGTGCTTTTGTGAGCGGGTCAGCCACATTGCTTTCTGTAGGTACTCTGCAAATCTTCACATCTCCTCGTTGTACGATCTCTCGTATGAGATGGAACCGCCATAGAATATGTTTGGAACGTTGGTGCGATCTTGGTTCTTTAGCCTGTGCAATTGCTCCATTGTTGTCGCAAAACAACTCAATTGCATCACCAGTGCTTGGAACCACTCCAAGTTCAGAAATGAACTTCTTGATCCACACAGCTTCCTTCGCAGCATTAGATGCGGCAATATATTCGGCCTCTGTTGTAGAATCAGCAACCTTCTCTTACTTGGAACTCTTCCAGCTCACAGCTCCGTTGTTCAGGCAAAACACAAATCCAGATTGCGATCTGTAGTTATCTTTGTTAGTATGGAAGCTAGCATCGGTGTAACCCTTTACCACGAGCTCTTCCTCACCACTGTATATCAATAATTGATCCTTAGTCCTTCTCAAGTACTTTAGGATGTTCTTTACGGCTATCCAGTGACATTCACCTGGATCTGACTGATACCGGCTCGTCATGCTCAAAGCATACGACACATCAGGATGAGTACATAACATCGCGTACATGATAGATCCAATTGCTGATGCATATGGAATCTTACTCATGCGTGCCCGTTCATCACATGAACTAGGACATTGGGATTTAGAGATTGTAACCCCATGGGACATGGGCAAGTTACCTCTCTTAGAACCCTCCATGCTAAACCTCTTTAGCACCTTGTCAATGTATGTGCTCTGGCTTAGGCCTAGAAGCCTTCTAGATATATCTCTGTAGATCTTGATCCCTAGTATACAGGATGCTTCGCCTAAATCCTTCATAGAGAAAGTCTTCCCTAGCCAACCTTTTACTGTTTGAAGAGTAGGGATGTCATTTCCCATCAATAGTATGTCATCCATATACAATACGAGAAATACGACTGTGCTCCCACTAACCCTTTTGTAAACACAAGGTTCATCTTCATTTTGACTAAACCCAAACTTTTTGACTACTTCATCAAAATGTAGATTCCAGCTCCGAGATGCTTGCTTCAATCCATAGATTGACCTTTGTAGCTTACAGACTTTATTGGCTTCCTTTGGATCGATAAAACCCTCAGGTTGTGTCATGTACACATCCTCGAGTAAATTCCCATTTAGGAATGTTGTTTTAACATCCATCTTCCAAATATCATAGTCATGATAAGCTGCAATGGCAAGCATGATCCTGATGGATTTAACCATGGCAAATGGTGAGAAGATCTCATCATAATCAACACCTTGAATTTGACGGAATCGTTTCGCAACCAATCTACCTTTATAGGTTTGAACATTTCCATCCATGTCAGTCTTCTTCTTGAAGACCCACTTGCACCCTATGGGTCTTACCCCTTCGGGTGGATCCACCAAGGTCCATACCTTGCTGGTGTACATGGATTCCATCTCAGATCTCATGGCTTCGAGCCATTTCTCAGATTCTGGTCCCTTAGTAGCTTCTAGATAGGAAGTTGGCTCATATGCTATGCCCAATTCATCACTGTCTTGAGTCACGAGAAATCCAAATCTCTCAGGCTCAAGTCGTGTCCTACTAGACCTACGAGGTTCCTGTGTTACATTTGGAACTTGAAATTCCACAACAACTTGTGACTCTTCATGTTCCTTATGTACCTCCTCAGGTTCTCTGCTTTCTTGTTGGTCTCGAACTTCTTCGAGATCTACATTCCTCCCACTAATTCCTTTGGAAATAAATTCCTTTTCAAGAAATACAGTAGTCCTAGCAACAAACACTTTGTTGTCAGTTGGTGTGTAGAAGTAGTATCCCCTAGTTTCCTTGGGGTATCCAAGAAAATAGCATTTTTCCGATTTGGGTCCAAGCTTTTCAAGAAATTGTTTCCTAACATAAGCTTCACATCCCCAAATCTTTAACATTGACAAATTGGGACGATTCCCATTCCATATCTCATATGGTGTCTTTTGAACCGATTTGGAAGGTACACAGTTAAGTGTAAACACTGCAGTTTCAAGAGCATATCCCCAAAACGATATTGGAAGTTCGGCTGAACTCATCATTGATCGTACCATGTCTAATAATGTACGATTCCTTATTTCTGACACACCATTATGTTGTGGTGTACCAGGTGGAGTCCATTGTGATATAATACCACAGTCTCTCAGAAGGTCCTCAAACTCTTGGCTTAAGTATTCACCACCTTGATCTGAACGGAGTGCTTTAATACTCTTACCAAGTTGCTTCTCTACTTCATTCATGAAAGTCTTGAACATTTCAAGAGTTTCTGACTTGTGTTTCATAAGATATACATAGCCATACCTACTGAGGTCATCAGTGAAGGTAATGAAGTATTGATAGCCTCCTCTAGCATTTGATCTAAAAGGTCCACATACATCAGTATGTATGAGCCCTAGCAGATCACTGGCTCTCTCACTGTGTCTAGTGAAAGGAGTTTTGGTCATCTTCCCTAATAAACATGCCTCACATGTCTCTAATGATTCAAAATCAAAAGAGTCTAGATAACCATCCTTATGGAGTCTAGATATGCGCTTCTCATTTATGTGCCCAAGACGACAATGCCATAAGAATGTTTTGTTTGAGTTGTCAAGTTTTAACCTTTTAGTATTTACGTTGTATATTCTAGTCTCAAGTTCTAACAAGTAGATACCATAAGACATAGGGGCATTGCCATAAAAGATCTCATCTTTAGATATAGAAATAATTCCATTCTTAATGTGTAATTCAAATCCACTCTTTTCCATACAAGATAAAGAAATAATATTTCTATTAATGGAAGGTACATAATAGAAATAATATTTCTATTAATGGCAGGTACATAATAGCAATTCTCTAATTCTATTACAAGGCCCGTAGGCAAAGATAAACTAATAACTCCAACTGCGGTGGCAGCAACTCTTGCTCCATTAGCAACCCGCAGCTCGACTTGGCCCTTTCGTAAAGGCTTACTTCTTATCAGATCCTGCATATTAGAACATATGTGAGATCCACATCCGGTATCCAGTACCCATGATGAAGAAGTATTTAAGTTTATCTCAATAATGTATATACCTAAAGTGGAGATCTCTATCCCCTGCTTCTTCTTCCTCAGTTCCTCCAGGTAGAGAGGACAGTTTCTTTTCCAATGTCCAGGCCGGTGACAATGGTGACAACTGCCTTCTTTGGAGATCCCACCTTTAGCTTTGAGCGCGAATGACTTTGACTTCTGCCCGGCTTTAGAACTTTTCTTAGCCTTGACTTTGCCTTTTGACTTTCCCTTTGCCTTACTAATCACCATCACAGACTTGGGCTTGTCTTTCTTCATCTGTTCTTCAGCTGTCCTCAACATGCCCAACAATTCTGACAATGGCTTATCAAAATTGTTCATGTTGTAGTTCATGACAAAATGACTATATGATTCAGGAAACGATTGTAGAATCACATCAGTGGCCAACTCTTGACCTAGGGGAAATCCCAGCTTGGATAGACTTTCCATGTACCCAATCAAGGTGAGTATATGGGTGCCAACTGAGTCTCCCTCTTTCATCTTGCTTTTGAACAAAGCCTTTGAGACATCATATATCTCCTGTCTTGTTTGATGTTGATACATGTTCTTGAGATGTGTTACCATCTCCATGACATTCATGTTCTCATGCTTCTCTTGCAACTCATAGTTCATTGAGCATAACATCAGGCACTTGACATCCACGGCATCATCAAGGTGCTTATTGTAAGCATCCTTTTCAGCCTTGGGCGCATTTACGGCGGGCTCCTCTGGCTCTGGTGTTTCAAGGACATAGAGCTTACGCTCATGTGTGAGAACAATTCTCAGCGTCCTAAACCAGTTTTGAAAGTTGGTTCCGGTACGTTTGTCCTTCTCAAGGACCGATCACAATGAGAACGTGTGAGTGTTGTTTGCCATTTGATTGCTACAAAAGAAAAATTTGCATTTAGTCCAAAAAAATTTGACTTGTAAAGATTTGATAAACGAGATTAATTAGGCCTTTAATTAATTACGCTCCCACTATTTTATTCAAATTGATAGCCCTCACTATCAACTCAGAAGATTGCAACGCACAACCTTCTAGTGAGCCAAGATCCAAAATAATTGGATCAATGCCCAGCCAACGCCGGTGTCAAAGACCAAATACTAAGGTAGGCAGCTTTTTCCAATTGCATCATATGCAACTCTTGGATATATGATCATGCACAACTCCTTACCATGATGCATCTGTGTGCCTCTAGGTACTTGATCCTATCAAGGTTCCCTAGTTAAGTCCAACCCATAAGCCAACACGATGAGTGTGCACCATGCGGAGGTAGACCCACACACCCACCATCACACTTCCACGAGATAGACAATGTATCACACGGAGGCGTTCCCACACATAGTCGATCAAGCTTTTCATGTGTGTTGCTTTATGGAAGGAAACTAAAACTTAATATTATTAATTGAGGGGTTTTATAAATACATATACATATCCAAACACCACATACTTATAGTACGTATCTGTTGGTGTGTATGCCCTGAGAGCCAATCATGGGATGATTGGTGGGATACATTAAGATTGATTTGATAAATATCAAAGGCAAGCTTCTAATTCTTTCTGGTTCAGTCATATGAGATAGTGATAGAACAGATTGAATGTCCAGAGAATGACATTACTCAATGACGTATGCCTTCAGGTTGAGGACCTGAACGATGAGATCATACAGATGCTAAGAGTTTGTGCATTCTTGTTATGTCCCTAGTCGGATGTCATTGTGGAAGGTTGATAGACAAAAATGACACACAAGACTAGATTGTGGTGTTGGTTGATGACAGAATCTCATTAGTCATGATATAGAGATATCAAACCAAACACATAGGTACTTGTTAGAGAACAAGTGTACCAGACAGACCCACCGTGAGTTTGACACATGGAACCATGACATGGTAGTCATAGTCAGTACTCACAGTGATGGTGGTGAGTGTGATTCTTTGACCTGAAATCACTACACTCAACACATGTCATTGGGCACACTTTGACATCATCAAACACAGTCCTGAAACATGGGTTGTTATAAAGGTGATGATTGGGTGGCTTTGACACATGGGGCTTTTGAGGGGTGAGTGATAGATATGGGATTTGTCCTTCCTGAGGGAGTTTGATATCCAAGGCCACTTGATGAGTAGGATTGAGATAGGCATGCGCACGCATGTGTGAACGAGTATGTGATATTGATGTCATACATATCTCCTTCAATCTACTCTGAGATCAAGAAAGTGAATGAACGTTGACAGGATGACCGTTCCATTCCTCGAGTTCATTCGGGATATCAGTGCTAAAGGAATTATACATTCACTATAACACCATTCACGGATTGTAGGATGAAAGTTGTTCTCCAACTTTCTACTTTCACTTGGGTAGCAATGATGTGTGACTAGGCACCGCTCTTTGCTTGTGAAGTCATAAGTGTTATGGACTTTCACTGCCAACGTGAAATGGACATGCAGGGTCAAACACATAGGATTTAACCTGGAAGAGGAGTTTTGTCCACAAGCAATGTTTAGATTGATTACTAAAGGAGTTTAGTAGTTCAATTAAACACTCAATTAATCGATAGCTCAATATCATATTGTTCAAGGTGTTGGACACATTGATTGGAGTATCAGATTGATTGAAATCGCAATTGACTGATTCTACACAACCTGCACTCCCAACCGATCGGCTCAAGTGTTGAACCGGTCGGCTAAGGTTGCTGAACCGGTCGGCTCAAGTGTTGAACCGATCGGCTCAAGTGTTGAACCGATCGGCTCAAGCCCAGGGTGAAACGAGCGGTTCAAGTGTTGAACCGATCGGTTCAACTGGTGCAACTGAGAAAGTTGGGAAAGTAAGGTCGGTGAGAATTTTCCTTGCGTTTTACTTGCCCAATTTGATTGGAACAAGGATTGGTATTCGATACCAATTAGAAACAAAAGAAGGAAAGTCAATCGAGAACTGACCAGGACCACAAACCGACCGGTTCAGAAGTGAACCGATCGGCTCATGGGTCCCAACCGATCGGTTGAGGTGTCAACCGACCGGTTCAGGTCCCCAACCGACCGGTTCACTTGTGAACCGATCGGTTCAGGTTGCGAGTTGGTTGTTTTTGTGGAAAATCTCAAACCCTTCTACTCATGCTTGTGTCCCATATTGCTGGGGACAGAGAACCCTGTCCCATGACCCTCCTATATATATAGGGGTATTGGGGGCTTCTCAGACAACAACTCAGTGCAACCAGTTGCTCTGCAAAGTTGTCGTTCTCTCTGGTTTTGGTAAACGAGAGAGAGCCCGAGCAAGTGCTTCCCGCAAAGGGAGGTGCAGCAAGGGAAGGACAACTGCAGTTGCAACTGGAGGCAGGAGAGTGTGTTGGTGACTAGTACGTCAACAGGAGGGTGCGACTCCTTCCACTTCCTTGTAGGACAAGGAGTGTGGAGTTGCAGGTGGTCCGTGTGGACTACTTCAGAGGCGGGAGGTTTCTTCCGCTCAAGAGGACAACTGTCATCTGACAGTCCGGTACGAGGAGGAGTCGTCAGTCCCCATGTGACCAGGAGCTACACAGACACCGTCCAAGACCAGAGTTGAAGACTGCACAAGGCACGAGGTATTGTCGCCAAGCAAGCCTTGGGACAAGGTATGATTCCACAAACCATCCTTTCCTATTATATAGACGTTGACGCGTTTCCTCGGCATGGGTTTGGGGGAGAAAATTTTTTGTTTCCGCTGCCTTCTTTGTCTCCCCTAAAACCCAACAGTGGTATCAGAGCCACGTCAACTGCGCTATATTTTAGGAATATCGATATGATCGATTTTGCTTTGTCGCGTTTATTTATTGCATATGATGCGAATAAAAATTGGCTTTATGCATGTCCAATCCTAAATCCACAAATCCCAATTCCATATATGATATGTATTATTAATGTACTAGATACACGTCACCCTTAAATGAGTTTTGTGGTGGATGTGTGTAGCGTGATTATGGCCTATAAACCCCTATCTGTGTGTGGTTGTTTGTGGTTTCTTGCATCTCGGTCTGCGCACCGATCTTCCTTCTCCTATTCCTAATGTAACTCGAAATAATTCAAGATTCTTTCCTACCTTTGCTCCCCCCGAATGTAACTCGGGGTTTTCCTTTTAAAGCAATGTAATAATAGGATAAATTTTATTTCCTGTTATGTCGAAGACTGGCGGACATCTGACGACAGCTGAAACGATCGGTTCAAGGTGTGAACCGATCGGTTGACGTTCCAGACGATCGGTTCAAGGTGTGAACTGATCGGTTGATGACCGTTCGAGGAGCGAGACGACCGGGTGGCGGACATGATGAGATGCACAACGACCAGGCGAACTGATCGGTTGGAGGAGCCAACCGATCGGCTGGTGGCACCCAGACGACCGGCTGGAGAGAACAGATCATTCATGTGATGAGTTGATCTACTCGGATGGCAAGGCACATATGTTCATCTTGTACAGGTTGCATGTGATGTAGACCTAGATGACCGTGATTCCTCTTGGCTCGATGAATCACATTAGGATGGCTATAATCATCGCTTTTTTTATCGTTTGTGCATGTTTTCTGTGGGATATAGCATGTATATGATACATACTATGTATTGTGGTGATTGGATATGTATATGTATATAAAACCAAATCCCTCATTAAAATATTAAGTTTTAGATGCCTTCCAAAGAGACACACGTGAAAAGCTTGATCGACCAAGTGTGGGCATGCCCTAGCGTGGTGCACCATCTATCTCGTGGAAGCGTGAAGGATGAATGTGTGGGTCTTCCCTAGCAGGGTGCATATTCATCGTGTTTGCTTCGGGTCAGACTTAACAAGGTGACCTAGATAGGATCTAGCACCTTGAGTCATGGAGATGATCATGGCAAGGAGTTGCATATGACATCTTATCAAGAGTTGCATATGATGCAATTGGCAAAAGTTGCCTACCTGAGAGATCTATGTTGTGGGTGACAGCCCTAGCTGGTCCATGGCTTAGAGGATTTCAGGATCTTGCCCACTAGAAGGTTGTATGCTGCAATCTTCCGAATTGATGGTGAGGGCTATCAATTTGAAGTAAAATAGTGGGAGCGATAATTAATTAAAGGCCTAATTTTATCGTCAACTTTTCAAATCAATCAAACAAGTCAAAAAGAGTTTTGGACTAAAATTGCATATATTTCCTTTTGTTAAAATAAATGGTTAATCAACAAATCACTTTATTTGTGATCGGTCTTTGAGACCAACAAATTAAATGGGAATAATTCCACGATTGGTTAGGATGATGAGAAGTGTTCTCAATCAAAGAGCGAAAGCTCTAAGTCCTAGTTATACCAAGACTAGATGAACTCAATCCCACCACATCAATGACTGAAAGTATGCTTATGGAAGCATACTGAGGATGACATTGATGAGGAGTGCTTAATGTTGTGTTCTCTGAACTATGAGTTGCAGAGACAACATGAGACATATGATGTCTCCAAGACACTGTCCTAGTATGTCATGACAGAAGGAGATCCAGTAAGGTATTCACACACTCAATGTGATTGGGCATGTAGAAAACCTAACTAAGAAGGATTCCCTCTGAGCCAAGAGTTGGCTATTGGTATGATACTGCAAATGTTGCGAGAATCATACAATTCATGATAAGCTACAACATGAACAACTTTGACAAGCGTTGAAAGAGTTGTTGGACATCTTGAGGATAGTAGAGGCAAAGATGAAGAAAGACAAACCATAATCTTTGATATGATCAAAGAGAAAGGTAATTCTTAAGGGCAAGGATAAGGGCAAAGCAAAGAAGTGTTCTGATGCTAGCCATCAATCCAAGCCGTCTTCAGCCTCAAGGCACATGGGGAAAGGGTGTGTGAGGGAACTGCCCTCTATATCTGGAAGAATAAAAGAAGATGAAGGAGGGGATGGAGATCTCCACCTAAGGTATCATGAAATGAACCACTTCTTTATCTGAGGTATATGATACCAAGATATGGATATGCCATATATGATATGCAATATCCGCAAGATGGCCTTTGTGAAAGGACCAAGAAAGAAGTACCCATCATTGGAGCAAGTGTTGCTACCATAGATAGGAGTATCTTTCAGTTTATTTCAGCCTAAAAGGCACGAAATAGAGTTGAGAACTACTATTTCAATTTGCCAATAGATAGAAACACTTTATTTTTGCATATTGTATGACAATAATGGCAATTAATAAAGTTGATGTTTCAAATCTTAAAGATATGATCTTTGTGGCAATGCCTTATTTATCTTGTGATACATGGTATGCATAAGATAAAATGATACCTAAAGTTATTGATAAATCAAACAATCAAATTAGCATCAATCATGAGAAATTCATTTCTAGTTTCCATGTAATGGATACTCTTTTGGTTAGAGAACCAGTAAGAGACATGAATATCTTGGACATGATTAATCAATCTTCACTAAAGGTAGTGGGAGAATGATTATCCAATTAGGTATAATACATGTGATGTATTTGCATACCTATTGGAGTAAATGATAATACTTCAAAAGGTGTTTAGAGAAATACCAATATGAATATCTTGAAGTGTTCAAGATTATCATAGATGAAGTGCAAATTAGGTAAAGTATTAATTCTTGATGAGATCAATGAATGAAATGCTTGGACCAAATGTTTGAGATCCTTATGAGTGATTATGATAGTGTATCATAGTGAACTAATGATTAAGGCATGGTGATGTCTAAATCAAGAAGGAATCATACTCTAAGGAGTTAGAGAATGATTATCAAATAACTTAATTCTTCTTAATAAATGAATACCCCACACTAATAAAAGAATTAAGAATCACAAGGGTTGTGAGTTCTTATATCCTTAATAGATACACCTCAATTATCTTTATGATGAGTTGTTCATTTGATGAGTCAACTATCTAGATGAATGTGAGGAACCAAAATTTTGAGTTATGGTTTATAGCCATTACATCCTAAATGACATCCATATGAACCATAAGGTATGACCTTGATGGTAGCACTCATTGGATCATATCCATAAGTGCAATTGAGTCTTAAGTGTTAAGACACATGGATAACATTTTGAGAAGGATGATGCTTGTTAATTGCAACTTACTGACTAAGGCATTTGGCATATGGATACTAAAACCGCATTCCTATGAGGAATAAAACAAGGATGTGTACGCGACACAACCTATAAGGTTTATGAATCCATTAATGCAAATGAAGTCTATAAGTTACAATGGACTAATCAATATGATTGATTGGGTACAAGCAACTCAGAATTGAATCTTTACTTTGATGATATGGTCAAAGGGTTTGACTGATATGTCAAAGATAAAGAAGGGATCTGTGATTTAGTGGGAGCATATTCACATTCCACATATTGATGTGAAATGGAAATTTTCTAGATTGGAAATCCTAAAGTGGAAATTATCTTTAAGGAAGAAAGAGATGTTTCCTATGTGATAGGAATAGAGATCTATAGAGATAGTTCTCTTAAAACCTATTGACCTGAAAAGAGAAAGCATACATTGGCAATCTGTACTGAAGGGTTCAGTATGCACAAATTCAGTGGGAGAAAACTTGTCCCTGTTACATGGAGTTAGTATCCCAAGGCCAAGTGTCCAATTCTTATGAAGAATGGGAACACTAAGAATAGATATGGATCTATCATGTATGTAATCATCCCATTGTCTTGCATGTATGACATGACAAGAATAAAATGCATTCATCATCTTGCATGTAGGACATGGCAATATGATGTGCTCATCCTGATAACTCGTATGTGGAACATGACGAGTGGATGTCTGTCTATTTCTAGTAAGGGTTACTGGAATACCATGAGAACTTGATATGTACTTATGAAGTACTGGTTCTATTGAGATAAGGAAGAGTTCAATGTAAAGAGTTACATTGATGCGAACTTCCGAAAGGACAGAAAATTAATCGCAAAACATATATATAGGATATATAAAAGTGAAAGTTTGTTGATAATTGGAAGTGTTCCAATAAAACCATTTAAAGGGGAAATGCCGAGTATCTGTGTGTTAGTGAACAGCAGTGGATACTATATGGATCTGAAAGTTCATGAGATGAACTTATATTCCACTCATTGATGACAAGTCTGGAATCCTTGATCATGTAATGTGGCTAAAGGTTAGCAATGGAATACTAGATCGCATATTACGACAACTTCATCTCATACGTGCGACGTACAATGAAGAGATGAGAGACATGCAATTTATACTAACTTTGGCAAGGTGTTTCCATTACTCACTATGTTGGCACAAGAGCACAGTAACATGTGGGACATGTTTGAAGATCACTATGAATATGATTCAATGGTGATTGGCTCGCAGTGCAAGTGGGAGTCTGTTGGTGTGTATGCCCTGAGAGCCAATCATGGGATGATTGGTGGGATACATTAAGATTGATTTGATAAACATCAAAGGCAAGCTTCCAATTCTTTCTGGTTCAGTCATATGAGATAGTGATAGAATAGATTGAATGTCTAGAGAATGACAGTACTCAATGACATATGCCTTCAGGTTGAGGACTTGAACGATGAGATCATACGGATGCTAAGAGTTTGTACATTCTTGTTATGTCCCTAGTCGGATGACATTATGGAAGGTTGATAGACAACAATGACACACAAGACTAGATTGTGGTGTTGGTTGATGACATAATCTCATTAGTCATGATATAGAGATATCAAACCAAACACATAGGTACTTGTTAGAGAACAAGTGTACCGGACAGACCCACCGTGAGTTTGACACATGGAACCATGACATGGTAGTCACAGTCAGTACTCACAGTGATGGTGGTGAGTGTGATTCTTTGACCTGAAATCACTACACTCAACACATGTCGTTGGGCACACTTTGACATCATCAAACGCAGTTCTGAAACATGGGTTGTTATAAAGGTGATGATTGGGTGGCTTTGACACATGGGGCTTTTGAGGGGTGAGTGATAGATATGGGATTTGTCCCTCCTGAGGGAGTTTGATATCCAAGGCCACTTGATGAGTAGGATTGAGATAGGCGTGCGCACGCATGTGTGAATCAGTATGTGATATTGATGTCATACATATCTCCTTCAATCTACTTTGAGATCAAGAAAGTGAATGAACGTTGACAGGATGACTGTTCCATGCCTCGAGTTCATTCGGGATATCAGTGCTAAAGGAATTACACATTCACTGTAACACCATTCACGGATTGTAAGATGAAAGTTATTCTCCAACTTTCTACTTTCACTTGGGTAGCGATGATGTGTGACTAGGCACCGCTCTTTGCTTGTGAAGTCATAAGTGTTATGGACTTTCACTGCCAACGTGCAATGGACCTGCAGGGTCACACACATAGGATTTAACCTGAAAGAGGAGTTTTGTCTACAAGCAATGTTTAGATTGATTACTAAAGGAGTTTAGTAGTTCAATTAAACACTCAATTAATCGATAGCTCAATATCATATTGTTCAAGGTGTTGGACGCATTGATTGGAGTATCAGATTGATTGAAATCACAATTGACTGATTCTGCACAACCTGCACTCCCAACCGATCGGCTCAAGTGTTGAACCGGTCGGCTAAGGTTGTTGAACCGGTCGGCTCAAGTGTTGAACTGATCGGCTCAAGCCCAGGGTGAAACGAGCAGTTCAAGTGTTGAACCGATCGGTTCAACTGGTGCGACCGTGCAAGTTGGGAAAGTCAGGTCGGTGAGAATTTTCCTTGCGTTTCACTTGCCCAATTTGATTGGAACAAGGATTGGTATTCGATACCAATTAGAAACAAAAGAAGGAAAGTCAATCGGGAACTGACCAGGACCACGAACCGACCGGTTCAGAAGTGAACCGATCGGCTCATGGGTCCCAATCGATCGGTTGAGGTGTCAACCGACCGGTTCAGGTCCCCAACCAACCGGTTCACTTGTGAACCGATCGGTTCAGGTTGCGAGTTGGTTGTTTTTGTGGAAAATCTCGAACCCTTCTACTCCTGCTTTAGTCCCATATTGCCGGGGACAGAGAACCCTGTCCCATGACCCTCCTATATATATAGGGGTATTGGGGGCTTCTCAGACAACAACTCAGTGCAACCAGTTGCTCTGCAAAGTTGTCGTTCTCTCTGGTTTTGGTAACCGAGAGAGAGCCCGAGCAAGTGCTTCCCGCAAAGGGAGGTGCAGTAAGGGAAGGACAACTGTAGTCGCAACTAGAGGCAGGAGAGTGTGTTGGCGACTAGTACGTCAACAGGATGGTGCGACTCCTTCCACTTCCTTATAGGACAAGGAGTGTGGAGTTGCAGGTGGTCTGTGTGGACTACTTCAGAGGCGGGAGGTTTCTGCCGCTCAGGAGGACAATTGTCATCCGACAGTCCGGTAGGAGGAGGAGTCGTCAGTCCCGGTGTGACCAGGAGCTGCACAGACACCGTCTAAGACCGGAGTTGAAGACCGCGTAAGGCGCGAGGTATTGTCGCCAAGCAAGCCTTGGTATAAGGTATGCTTCCATAAACCATCCTTTCCTATTATATAGACGTTGACGCGTTTCCTCAGTATGGGTTTGGGGGAGAAATTTTTTTGTTTCCGCTGCCTTCTCTGTCTCCCCTAAAACCCAACAGTATCATATACTACTATATCAACAACCACAAACGATAGACATGCAATCATAAACACAAATACATCTGTTATGGCCATACTATTGTAATCCTTTGGAGTAACAAAGGATTACGGTCCACCTATGGTCTTATGCATCTCATGCAACACCTGTGAATCATTCTGTAAGTATGTAATGATCAACATTACAATGAACAACTTCATGGATGCTTCGTGAGGTTGGAACTTCAAGTTGATTCTTGGAATGGGATCTTCTTATTGCTTCTCCATGGATGCTCCTTGGAGTTGGATCTTCAGGTTGCTTCTTGGAATTAGATCTTCATGGTGCTTCTCCATTGACACTCCTTGGAGTTGGATCTTCAAGTGGCCTCCTTACGTCAAGTTTACAAAAACTAAAACTAATCCTATCTCTATTACATCATATGAGTACAAATATAAAAGGAAAGAATTAATTACACTTTGAAATAAGAGATGAGGCTCGGCATGCAAGCCGAATACTTTATACAAAGGATCCATATGTAACCATTATACATCCATAGAATTCACAAACTAACATATCCACAAGATCGACATCCACATTCATTCACAACATTCACAAAAGGGGATACTAGGCCATAACCGTGTATGCATTCACCACATAAAACAGATTTTAAAGGCGACGTGTATGCTATCATAGGTATATCTACATATACGTATATACATATTAAAATTGCAGTACTTTTAATGCGGGACATTCCCCATTAAATAAATTTTTTGACTCCCACGCAGACAATGCGGGGTACACAGGGGCAGCGCCCCTCGCGGGGGTCAAGGGGAGGCCACCCCTCGCGGGGTCTTAGGGGCAGAGCCCCTGAAAGGTCTATGGAATTTCACTTCCGTGCACCTAGGAAAATCAAAATTTTCCATAGTCGACCCCGTCCAAAACGTCAAAAACAGAAGCCTGCGGTGTATGTGGAATTAGGTTTTGATTTGCACATTAGCAGGTTTAATTCGCATCGTATGCAACATAAAAATAGTATACAACGATTTGATCATATCGAAACTAATCCAAATACACTGTAGATTGACGCTGCTCTGATACCACTGTTGGGTTTTGTGGAGAAAACATGCGCGGCGGAAGGAATAAAATCCACGCAACCCGAAACAGGATCTCGTCGACAACAACGTATTCGGAAACATATTTGCGGGATATACCTTATCGCGGAGCAAGTCCGGTGATGTCCCACTGCACGATGGTGCAACGCTGCTGACCTACACGGACGGAACTTCTCTCCCGTTCGCTGTCGCAGGTTGATCCGGCGGCGCTCCTTTGCGGCAGTTATGTACGCCGCTCATAGTGCGTACAGCTGGTCGTTGACGTCCTCCGAACGCAGGCGTCAAGGCGCCTGCGTCTCTACTTCGTCCACGCGGATGGACGAAACTCCACGTCGCGCTTCCCAAGCCGGCGGGAAGGAGTCGTGTCTCTACGGCGGCGTTCTAGCGGCGCGTTGCTCTGCTTTCTCTCCTAAGGACGGGGACGGCTAGGTTTACATGCGTGAGCGTAAACTAAAAGCCTCTCTCTCTATCTTATATATATATCGGCCGTCAATCCTCCTTTAAACATGATACGAAGGGAACTAGGGTTTCCTAAACCCATCGGTAAATAGAAACGTTGCGTTAATTAAAACGCTCGTAGATTAATTAGAATATTCTGGAATTCATTAATTAACCAAATAATCACATTAATTGATTAATTAATATCTGACTCCATGCAATCGTTTGGGATGGCTTTATGTGCATATACGCCAACAAGTATAGAAAGGGTCGATCCCACATGACAACTTTTTAAGATTGTTTCTTTTATCCCAATTATTTTGAAAACTATTTTGTTATTTTTTTGTATTTTTAGATTTAGAACGAAAAGTAAAAGTCGGGTTGGAGGTTTGATTGATTACACTAAAATAAGAAATAAACACAAAGTAACAATGTAATAACAAGAATTTATTTTGCCCCTGTCATAAGGAAAAGAAACAATTGTTAGCACAAGTAGACTATTGTGAAGGGAAAAAGACTAGAAGTAAAGAAAGCAAATCAACAGAGGTTGAGAGATAATCGAGGCTCGTAGGGGTTTTCACCACCTTAGCCTAGGCGATAACAACTAATTCTTAAGCGACGATTCGATGAAAGTTTGTGAATTTAAAAATTCACAAGAGATAAACTCCACATGAGCCCATTGGTCTTGGTGCTCATGCTTCCTAATTTATCATCCTAAAAGACGAAAATCCACTGTCATATCAAAACGTCTATGCAATCGATTTTATTGTTCTAAATCCGGATTTCCATGGTCATTTCCATCCGGATTAACGTGGGATTCAAAGATCAATCGTTAATTAAAATCGATTACCATCTAGTCATTTAAGAAAAAGTCATTAAAACCATGGCTAAGGGTTTATTCCCCTTGCCTCGATAGAAGTCTACTCACACATGCTTGTGGAAAATATGGAGGCGGAGGGAAGAAGAGTTCTAGCCATAGTCTAGTCTTACTAAAGGATAGTTCCTTCGGCTATAGTCAATGAAATGGTTGACGCTTAATCCCTTGCTCCATTCCACGGAAGAATAATAGGAAGAAGAAACTAGATCTAAACGAGCAAAGTAAAAGAACAACAATTGAAAGAAATACTTGGCTTGCAAAAACTATTCTTTATTGATGGAAAGAATAATAACATAAGAACACCAGAAGATTGCTCAGAAATCCCGTACAAAGATGATACAAAAGATGCTCCATGGGAGGAGGAAGTGCCCCTCCTTTTATAGGATAAGGAGGGGTAGTCTATCCAAAAAAAAGAGAGGGAAAAAAGAGAGGGAGCCATCCTTTGAATTATCAAGATTTGGTCAATAGGAATTTGATAGACTTTATGTCTTGACCATGTAACTCTCTTCAATGCAGATTCCCGCAGCAGCGATTTCGAATGTATTTCTCTACCGTAAAAAGAACAAAAGCGGTCCAAATAAAATATTATTTTAGTAAATTAAATTTCCTTTCCAATGAATACTTGTACACTCAATTTGGACTTTGGATGCAAGAGTTATGACACTTTTGGTGACTGATATACAATAATTATAGGACTACTGCAAATTGTGCAATTATACTCCAAGAATATTTATCCCATTTCCTACAAAATCCAAGAAAATATAATTAAAATCTTCTTGAAGAGAAAAATATAATATAATGTAATTAATTATAAAACTAAGAAAATAATCAACAAAACAATCATAAAAAGATATCTAAAAGATGTAAATAAAAGTGATGAAAACACATTTATCATGAGTCTAACTTAGATTACTTGTCTTTACTTTCACTTATTTAGTCTTTTTTCCCTTCTGTGAAGGTCACAACCGACATAGCTATTACGAAAACTTGTATTTCTCTTAAATTTTTTTATTTTTAGATTTTGGAAATTGATTATACAATTATGTTATATTTTGTAAACATGATATATGATTAATCAGTTGTGCCTTTTCATTGAAGTATCTAGGAAGCAATATTATGAATTCAATATATCATTGGTATAAATATTATACATTGACAACATCTCTAATTTATTTATTACCTTGTGGAGACATAAATGAAATTTGAACAAAATATGAGATTATTTGTTGCCTTGATGCTATTAATTTGAATTTTAAAAAAGGATAGGTTGAAGATCAAGCAAAAAGCATTTAACATTCCTATAATAGAATCCATATTTTCTAGAACAAGAAAGAGAGTATTAAAAATACTCCTAAATTTTTAAATCATATAGACCCTTCTAGAGACCTATAGAAAATGTTGAAGACTTTTGCGATTTGTTAAACCTCAACCTAGATTTGGTAGAATATATTAAATGAAAACTGGAAGTGGAACAACAAGAGAGGCTACACTCACCTCCCCTAAACTGTAGGATGGATCATGTGACATTGGTTACATTATCAATGATCTTGGGACTGGCTTCCACCTCGTGAGAGGGAAGGACTGGTCATCACCCTATCACTGGAATCACAAGAAACCACATCGAACTTCTCCTTTGACTTTACGAGATAATAATATCTCCATCAAACTCTAAATTCTCCAACCTTGTGTGGAGATTAGGAAATGCTTAATCCTTTATTTCAGACTCTCCTCCTCCTTGGACTGCATAACTCCAATTAATACCCATGACCTTGTCTGGAGCTTCGAGTGCATTTTCGATTACCTTGACCATGTTCTTGAACCAAAGAAACTCTGGCCAATTCCTTTAGTCTAGAGCATCAAAAGGATCCTACGAAGGCATTCCAACCTTTTTTTCACATAAAGGTGCTAACCTATCCTCTAATCTCAAGCACTAATTTTTTCCACTTTTGACACCACCACTAGAAAAACACTTTCTATAAGGAGTGGGATCACAAAACACTTTCTGTAAGGAGTGGGATCTAAGAGGGGATCCACTCCCTACTTAATTTTGAGAATAAACTCATTAACTCTATTCCAAACATACTTTCAAGCATGCTCAAATAGACGTAATTTTTTCTCAAATGATCATATACAAAAAGAGGCCAAAATATAGTAAGTGGAATAAAACTTCATGACTATATTCAACTTTACAAAAATTACATATATTAAAGTTACAACATAATGATCTACATAGAGGGATATCTAGCTACCTCCAACTTTATCTCCCTAAGAGCATCACCTAGCAGGTCCATGTCACCATGTACAATCTTCCAAGTTCTACACCTAGGGTTGTGCTAACTCTAAGTGGGTTGAAAAATTACACCTAGGTTAAAGAAAACAAAAGGAAAGGACGTTAGTGAAAACCGAGTATGTGCAGTAAATAACAACTAAACATTACTTTAGAAAGTTCAACAGAAGAGCATCAAAATAAGGGATGAGCAAGAGAAATAAGTTTAAAGAGAAATATCAGGTTAAGATATGAGGCATGTCTAAATAAAGAATATCAAGTAGGGAATCTTGCATTTAAAATATTTCCATTTACAATAACAACAATAAATTATGCATGTAATAAACAAAGAATATAGTTATTTCAAGTAGGGTTGAGACACCATTGGATCTCAACCTAAAAAATAAGGGTGGAAAAGCACACCCTAGGAGGAAAATATGCCTTTGTAAATAATGGATGGAAAAGCACACCCTGGGTGGAAAAGCACGCCCCTATAAATATGGTTGTACAGATGTACCACTATAAGAAATAAAGCTAGTCTAAGCATGCACATAAATTGGGAAAAGGCAAGTATAAATTTAGCCTATATGAAATAACATGATGAGATCATCCAATATAAAGCATGTGGGGTCATATGACCCATAAGTATTATCCAAGAAATTAAGAATTTCAAAATGATGACAAAGATAACATATATTCATGCCTCATATGGGAAAGGTTATTTTGGTCATAGAAGTAGTGCCTAGATAATAGAAAAGATGCACATACCTTACTTGAGTTGTTAAATTAGATATTGAATCCCTACCCTTCAAGTCTAGCATCAACTCAAACCCACATATAGGATTGGGTCCATCATTCCAGGTTGTCTAAAGTTTCCAATATCTTTGGGTTGTAGGTGAGGAGTTGTGGTGGTTGTAGCTTCTTGAAGACACTCTTACATCTTTTGCACAAGTCATGGAGTTCTCTGAATAGTCCATTGATGTGAGTAAATGAGTCAAGGATAGGTGTTAAAGCTAGCAGAGCATGATTTGTGCACTACAAACATGATGTTTTGATGTTGCTTTGTGGTAATGGTGGAGGGAAAGAAGAGGGAAGGGAGAAGAGAAGAGGAAAAGAAATAAGCCAACTTGCTGCAACATCGTGTTGCTGTCACAATCTTGAAACAAAATCACAAGATAGGGTTCGAGGAAAAATCAGAGTTGTTCGTTGTGTGCATGGACAATCAATAGGGTGTGTTTATATAAGTAGAGGATAAATGTTGTGGTCCAACTTCCTTTATAATTAAATTTCACATTGTGTTAAAAGAAACTCATATTTACTTGTTTTGACCATTCAAACAACATTTTGATCAAGGCATATGTTCCACAATGTAATTAATACTTTACATGAAAATGTATGTTAAAAAAACAAAACTTATCCACCGAAGTAAAAGTTTTATATCTCCTAACATAATTCCTTGGTATAATTAATATATGAATATTCCATACCATTTTTTTTCCATTATGTCTACCACCAACCTACAAATAAATTATTGACGCCTTCAAAACAACATTATACACCTCAATACTTTCTTTTTCAAATTATTGTAACCTTGAAAACCCATAACTTTCAACATTATGAGATATTAAACGAATCTTCTTTAACATGTAAAACTTCTATTCTCTCTCTATATTTAATAGAGAGAGAAAAATGTAATGATTTGGAGGTCTACATAATTATCCTAACAAAATATATGTAAAAGGTCCTAATTGTCATTAAGATTCACCAAACCATCAAAACATATTTCCAAAATAAATTCTTGTCTACCAAATTCACACTTATCATTAAATAAAATAACACAATGCTTCACTAAGACTATATATTCTCGCGAACACTTGAAGATGTATTTAAAATCACATCATCCTTTAATCATGATTTCAAACACTATTTATAAACCATATCTCGAAAATTATGAATCCATAATTTGTCCAAAATTTATAACAATCACAATTGTAATTAAAAGTTTCTGTTTAAAATTCCACCTTATTTAGAAAAAAGGAATCCCATGACATGAAAGTTTTACTGTTACATTGAAATAATGTAAATGATTTGAACCATTAAATTTAGTTTGATTATAGTTCTAGTATAATTTTTTTGAACCATACAACAAGCTCTGATTGGTTTGAAATTGGGTACCACACATCAATACCATGATAACAACTCTTCCACTAATTTGCATCGAAAAACAAATTCATTTAGCCATCTAACTAAAATATCTGCAAAAAATATTATTTTTGGCACAGATGGATTTTATAATTATTCAAACGATCTCCAAAATTCCTAAATCTTAACCATAGATCTAATAAATGATTATAATATTCATGGAAAATTTGGGATCATTTGAATACAACAAAATCTCAAAGACATATGTATGAAATTATAAAACATTGAAAATTGAGTTTCTCACATTTAAACATGAGGAACATGATTCTATAATTAATTTTTCCTTTTGGAGTTATTTAACATGTTATTTATTTTTTTGGCTTAAAAGTACATTATCTCTCCTAAAGTACACTAGAGTATTTAAGATTGTCCAAATTAGATGAAATTTACACGTAGTCTAAAATTGTTATGTGGATTTCGAATTTGAGGTTTATTTTCTCTTTTTGAAACTTTTAGTAATTCATTTAGTGCTTTTGACTCATCCTATTTTATTTTCCAAACAGAATTAAGATAGTCACTATTATGCAAATAATGTGTAACTTGGCAACCATGGTAATGGACACCCAAGAAATATGTTGTTATCATTGTATTTTACTTTTGAAATTTCCTTTTATGAGCTAATGCACCATTATGAATTTTGATACATTATCCTTGTATTTATCAAAACATTATATTAAGTCATATTGATGTCACCCTTTTACAAAATGAGTTATATATATTTATTACAAACAAAAATGCACCTTTTACACACTTAACATCTTTAGTTTTTAAATTCCACTTTAGTGAAATTATATGACAATAATAGTATGAAATTACCAGTTGCTACTCCAAAGCAAATTATTCACCTTTATTTACTCATCATGTTAGTAAAGAAAATATATGTAATATATTTCATGATTTTATTTACACTTTCCCACATAATTAAATTATTATGTACATGTGTTCTAAATTTTAATCCTTATTTGGTTACATACAAAGAACAAACCTAACTAGCTTCCTAATAATTGAATAGGGTAAGATTCTATGTTTTGGTTTGTTACGACACTCCACCCCTTTAAAATATTTGGTCCTTGAAATATAACCATCCCACCATAAACTATCACCTATACTCCACCCCTTTTAAAGGTTTTACCTAATAAGTCAAACAACACTATAGATTCAAAGAATAGTCCTTCTAAAACTCATACACTACATTACTTTCATCCTCAAAACTAGGGTTTAGGATATCTATATCAACTAATTCTAAGGTTTCTCCAATAAAATGTTACCTATTTCTTCATTGTGAGTTATTTCAAGTAAAATTTTGATAAATTTAGAAAACATTTTTTTGTGGATATAGTATTATAAAGAAAATAGTTTAATGACAAAACTTTGCAATACAAAATTGAAGATAGGGCCCAAAACCGAAGCGAGAAACCAAGTCACAATTTCCATTTAAGATCTCCTTATCCCACTACTTCATTGTTCTCACAACCAAACTCCATAATCAATTCAAACCCTATTATATTCAGATATACATGTCACAACTAACCTACATCATAGGATTTGTGCAACTAGAGCCTCTTCACATAAGGGTTTACTCATCATGATTATTATATGTACTTCCTATGATCCTAAATCAATCTTTCATCATCTCATGAATAATTATAGGTTAATTCTGGGGTATCTCACTTAGAAGGTGACTATGTAAGGCAAGAGTTCTAATTAGGGAGACAAAATCAAAATAGTCAGAAGTTTGACCACTATGGCTCTGATACCATCTTGTAAGGAGTGGGATCCAAGAGGGAATTCACTCCATGCTTAATTTTGAGAAAAAACTCATTAACTCTATTCCAAACATACTTTCAAACATGACCGAATAGACATATTTTTTTCTTCTCAAATGTTGATATACAAAAAGAGGCCAAAGTATAGCAGTGGAATAAAACTTCATGACTATATTCAAATTTATAAAAAGTACATCATCATCTCTCATAAAAGGGTTTATATGAAAGTTACAACGTAAGGATCTACATAGAGGGATAGCCATATATCTCCAACTTTATCTCCCCAAGAGCTTCACCTAGCAGAACCATGTCACTATGTATAGTCTTCCAAGTTCTACACCTGGGTTTGTGCTACCTCTAGGTGGTCTGAAAGACAACACCCAGGAGAAAGAAAACAAAAGGAAAGGACATCAGTGAAACGGAGTATGTTCAGTAAATAACAACTAAACATTACTTCAGAAAGTTCAAAAGAAGAGGATCAAAATAAGGGATGAGCAAGATAAATAAGTTTAAAGAGAAATATCAGGTCAAGAGAGGAGGCATGTCTAAATAAAGAATATCAAGTAGGGAATATTTCCTTTAAAACATTTCTATTTACAATAACAACAATAAATTGTGCATGTAATAAACAAAGACTAAAGTTATTTCAAGCTGGGTTGAGAGACCATTGTATCTTAAACTAAAAAAATAAGGGTGGAAAAGTATACCCTAGGATGAAAAGGATGCCTCTGTAAATAATGGGTGGAATACACACCCTGGGCAGAAAAGCACACCCCTATAAATATGGCTGTACAAATGTACCATTACAAGAAATAAAGCTAGTCTAAGCATGCATATAAATAGGGAAAGACAAGTATTAGTTTAGTCCATATGATTTAATAGGATGAGGTCATCCAACATAAAGCATGTGGGGTCAGAGGACCCATAAGTGTTGTCCAAGAAAATAATAATTTAAAAATTCTGCCAAAGATAACATCTATTCATGCCTCATATGGGAAAGGTTATTTTAGTCATAGAAGTAGTGCCTAGATAATAGAAAAGATGCACATACCTTAAATTTAGTTATTAAATCAGATATTAAATCCCTACCCTAAAAGTCTAGCGTCAACTCAAACTCACATATAGGTTTGGGTCCATCATTCCAGGTTGTCTAACATGTGCAATATCTTTGGGTTGCATGTGAGGAGTTGTGGTGGTTGTAGCTTCTTGCAGATACTCTTACATCTTTTGCACAAGTCATGAAGTTCTCTGAATAGTCCATTAATGTGAGGAAAAGAATCAAGGATAGGTGTTAGATCTAGCGGAGCACAATTTGTGCACTACAAACATGATGTTTTGATGATGATTTGTGGTAATGGTGGATGGGAAGAATAGGGAAAGGAAAAGGGAAGAGGAAAGGAAGAGGCCATCTTGATGCAACAACGTGTTTCCATCACAATCTTGGAACAAAATCAGAAGAGAGGGGTCGAGGAAGAAATCTAAGTTGTTTGTTGTGTGCATGCATGTAGTCAATAGGGTGTGTTTATATAAGTAGAGGAGAAAAGTTGTGGTCCAACAACCTTTATAATTTAATTTCATATTGTGTTAAAAGAAACTCATATTTACTTGTTTTGACCATTCAAATGAATTTTTGGTCCAGACATATGTTCAACAATGTAATAAATTCCTTACATGAAAATGTATATAAAAAAAATTATCCACCGCAATAAAATTCTTATATCTCCTAGCATAATTCCTTGGTGTAATTAATATATTAATATTCCATACCATCTTTGTCCATTATGTCTACCACAAACCTACTGCTAATTATTGATGCCTTCAAAACAACATTATACACCTCAATACTTTCTTTTTCTAAGTATTGTAACCTTGAAAACCCATAACTTTCAACGTTATGAGATGTTAATCGGATCTTCTTCATCAAGTAAAACTTCTATTCTCTCTCTATATTTAATAGAGAGAGAAAAATGGAATGATTGGGAGGTCTACATAATTCTCATAAAAAATATATGTAAAAGTCCTAATTGTCATTAAGTTTCACAAAGCCATCAAAACACATTTCCAAAATAAATTCTTGTCTATCAAATTCACACTTATCATTAAATAAAATAACACAATGCTTCACTAAGACTTTATTTTATTGTAAACACTTGAAAACATATTTCAAATCACATTATCCATTAATCATGATTTCAAACACTATTTATAAACCATATATCCACAATAACGAATCCATACTTTCTTCAAATTTTATCAAAAATTACAATTGTAATTGAAAGTCCCCATTTAAAATTCCACCTTATTTGGAAAAGAGGAAATTTCATGACATGAAAGTTTTAATGTTATATTGAAATAATGTAAATGATTTGAACCATTAAATTTAGTTTGACTATAGTTCTTGTATATTTTTTTGAACCATCAAACTAACTCTCATTGGTCTAAAATTTTGTATCACTCTTCAATACCAGCATACCATCTCTTCCACTAATTTTTATCAAAAAAAATTCTTTAGCCATCTAACTAAAATATCTCCAATAATAATTATTTTTGGCACATATGGGTTTTATAATTATTCAAATGATCTCCAAAATTTTGAAATCTTAACCATAAATCTAATAAATGATTATAAGCTTCATAGAAAATTTGGAATCATTTGGATACAACAAAATCTCAAAATCATATATATGAAATTATAAAACATTGAAAATTGAGTTTGTCACACCTAAACATGAGGAACACGATTCTATAATTAATTTTCCCTTTTGGAGTTATTTGACATGTTATTTAATTTTTTGGCTTGAAAGTTCATTCTCTTTCCTAAATTACACTAGAGTATTTAAGATTTTCCACATTAGATGAAAATTTACACATAGTCTAAAATTGGTATGTGGATTTTGAATTTGAGAGTTATTTTCTCTTTTTGGGACTTTTAGTAATTTATTTAGTGCTTTTAACTCGTCCTATTTTCTTTTCCAAATATAATTAAGATAGTTATTATTGTGCAAATAATGTGAAACTTGGAAACCAAGCTAATTGACACCCAAGAAATACATTTTTTAATCATTATATTTTACCTTTGAAATTTCCTTTTATGAGTTAAGGCATCATTATGAATTTTGACACATTATCCTTGTATTTATTAAAACATTATATAAAGTTATATTGATGTTACCTTGTTTCAAAATGACTTATATATACTTATTATGAACGGGAATTCACCTTTTACATAGTTAACATCTTTAGTTTATTTGTTCCACTTTAATTAAATTATATGAAAAAATAAATATGAAATTACCAATTGCTACTCCAAAGAAAATTATTTACTTTTATTTACTCATCATGTAAGTACATAAAATATATGTACATTTCATGATTTCATTTACATGTTGCCACATAATTAAATTATTATGTAGTTGGATTCTAAATTTTAATCCTTGTTTGGTCACATCAAAGAACAAACCTAACTAGCTTCCTGATAATGGAATATGACTAGATTCTAAGTTCTGGTTTGTTACAACACTCCACCCCTTTAAAAGATTTCATCCTCGAAATATAACCGTCCCAACATAAACAATCACATGTACTCCACCCCTTTAAAAGGTTTTACCTAATAAGTCAAACAACATTATAGATTCAAATAATAATCCTTCCAAAACTCAGACACTACATTACTTTCATCCTCAAAATCAGGGTTTAGGATATCTATATCAACTAATTCTAGGGTTTATCCAATAAAGTGTTACCTATTTCTTCATTGTGACTTAGTTCAAGTAAAATCTCAATAAAACTAGAAACGTTTTTGTACATACAATATTATTAAGAAAATAGTTTGATGACATAACTTTGCAATACAAAATTGAAAATAGGGCCCAAAACCAAAATGAGAAACTATGTCATAATTTTCATTTAAGATCTCCTTATCCTACTTCTTCATTATCCTCACAACCTAACTCCATAATCAATTCAAACCCTATTATATTCAAAGATACATGTCACAACTAACCTACATCATGGGATTTGTGCAATAGAGCCTCTTCATATAAGGGTTTACTCATCATGATTCTAATATGTACTTCCTATGATTCTAAATTGACCTTTCCTCATCTCATGAATTATTATAGGTTAATTCTTGGGTATCTCACTTAGAAGGTGACTATGTAAAGAAAGGGTTCTAATTAGGGAGACAAAATTGAAATAGTCAGAAAACTGACCACTATGGCTCTGATACCATCTTGTAAAGAGTGGGATCCACTCCCTACTTAATTTTGAGAATAAACTCATCAACTCTATTCCAAACATACTTTCAAACATGTTCAAATAAACATAATTTTTTCTCTCAAATGATGATATACAAAAAGAGGACAATGTATAGCAGCGGAATAAAACTTTATGACTATATTCAACTTTACAAAAGGTACACCATCATATCTCTTAAAGGGTTTATATGAAAGTTACAACATAAGGATCTACATAGAGGGATATATAGCTATCTCCAACTTTATCTCACCAAGAGCTTCACCTAGAAGGTGCATGTCACCATGTACAGTCTTCCAAGTTCTATACCTGGGGTTGTGCTACCTCTGGGTGGGTTGAAACTCAACACCCAGGAGAAAGAAAACAAAAGGAAAGGACGCTAGTGAAAATTGAGTGTGTGTTGTAACTAAAAACTAAGAATTACTTTAGAAAGTTCAAAAGAAGAGCATCAAAATAAGGGATGTGAAAGAGAAATAAGTTTAAAGAGAAATATCAGGTCAAGAGATGAGGAATGTCTAGATAAAGAATGTCAAGTATGGAATCTGGCCTTTAAAATATTTCCATTTACATTAACAACAATAAATTGTGCATGTCATAAACAAAGACTAAAGTTATTTCAAGTAGGGTTGAGACAAAATTGGATATCAACGTAAAAAACATGGATGGAAAAGGACACCCTAGCCATAAAAGCACACCTCTATAAATAATGGGTGAAAAAGCACACCCTGGACAGAAAAGCATGCCCCTGTAAATATGGTTGTACATATGTATCACTACTACAAATAAAGCTAGTCTAAGCATGCACAAATTTGGAAAAACAAGTATAAGTTTAATCCAAATGAAATAATAGGATGGGATCATCAAACATTAAGCACATGGGGTCAGAGGACCCATAAGTATTGTCCAAGAAAATAAGAATTTAAAAATGATGACAAAGATAACATCTATGCATGCGTCAAAAGGAAAGTTTATTTTGGTCATATAAGTAGTGCCTAAATAATAGAAAAGATGCACATACCTTAACTTGAGTTGTAAAATTAGATATTGAATCCCTACCCTCCAAGTCTAGCGTCAACTCAAACTCATATATAGGATTGGGTCCATCATTCTAGGCTGTCTGAAGTGTCCAATATCTTTGGGTTGTAGGTGAGGAGTTGTGGTGGTTGTAGCTTTTTGCAGATACTCTTATATCTTTTTCACAAGTCATGGATTTCTTTGAATAGTCCATTGATGTGAGGAGAAGAATCAAGGATATGTGCTAGAGCTAGCGGAGCGCGATTTGTGCACTAAAAACATGATGTTTTTATGTTGCTCTATGGTAATGGTAGAGGGGAAGAATAGGGAAGGGAGAAGAGAAGAGGAAAAGGAAGACACCATCTTTCTGCAATAGCGTGTTGTCGTCACAATATGGGTACAAAACCACAAGAGAGGGGTCAAGGAAATAATCCGAGTTGTTCATTGTGTGCATGGACAGTCAATAGGGTGTCTTTATATAAGTAGAGGAGAAAAGTTGTGGTCCAACTACCTTTATAATCCAATTTTACATTGTGTTAAAAGAAACTCATATTTACTTATTTTGACCATTGAAACAACTTTTTGGTCAAGGCATATGTTACACAATGTAATTAATTGTTTACATGAAAATGTATATTAAAAAAACAAAACTTATCCTCCACAATAAAAGCCTTGTTTCTCCTATCATAATTCCTTGGTGTAATGGATATATCAATATTCCATACCATCTTTGTCCATTATGTCTGCCACCAACCTACTACTAAATTATGGACACCTTCAAAACAACATTATACACCTAAATACTTTCTTTTTCAAGATATTGTAACCTTGAAAACCCATAACTTTCAACATTATGAGATGTTAACAAGATCTTCTTTATCATGTAAAACTTGTATTCTCTCTCTATATGTAATAGAGAAAAAAATGGAATGATTTTGAGGTCTACATAATTCTCATAACAAAATATATGTAAAAAGTCCTAATTGTCATTAAGATTCACCAAACCATCAAAACATATTTCCAAGATAAATTCTTGTCTACCAAATTCATACTTACAATCAAATAAAATAACACAATGCTTCACTAAGACTTTATTTTCTCGTGAAAACTTGAAAATGTATTTAAAATCACGTCATCCATTAATTATGATTTCAAACACTATTATAAAAAATATCTCCAAAATTATGAATACATAATTTCTCCAAAATTTATCAAAACTCAAAGTTTTAATTAAAAGTATATGTTTAAAATTCCACCTTATTTGGAAAAAGGAATCCCATGACATGAACGTTTTACTGTTACACGGAAATAATGTAAATGATTTGAACCATTAAGTTTAGTTTGAATATAGTTCTTGTATAATTTTTTTAACCATCAAATAAGCTATGATTGATCTAAATTTTGTATCACACTTCAATACCAGCATAGAACCTCTTCTACAAATTTTTATCGAAAAACAAATTCATTTAGCCATATAACTAAAATATCTCCAAAAATTATTATTTTTGGCACATATGGATTTTATAGTTATTCAAACGATCTCCAAAATTATTAAATCTTAACCATAGATCTAATCAATGATTATAAGCTTCATGGAAAATTTGGGATCATTTGGGTACATCGAAATATGAAAGTCATATATATGAAATTATAAAACATTGAAAATTAAGTTTGTCACATCTAAACATGAGGAACATGATTTTATAATTAATTTTCCCTTTAGAGTTGTTTAACATGTTATTTAATTTTTTTGGATTAAAAGTACATTATCTCTCCTAAATTACATTAGAGTATTTAAGATTTGTCCAAATTAGATGAAAATTTACATAGTCTAAAATTGGTATTTGGATTTCGAATTTGAGGTTTATTTTCTCTTTTTGAGAATTTTAGTAATTTATTAATTGCTTTTGACTCTTGTCCTATTTTCTTTTACGAATAGAACTAAGATAGTTATTATTAGGCAAATAATGTGAACCTTGGCAACCAAGCTAATTGACACCCAAGAAATATGTTTTATCATTATATTTTACTTTTAAATTTTCCTTTTATGAGCTATGGCACCAATATGAATTTTCACACATTATCTTTGTATTTATGAAAACATTATATTAAGTCATATTGATGTCACCTTGTTACAAAATGAGTTATATATTTATTACAAACAAAAATTCACCTTGTATACAGTTAACATCTTTAGTTTATTTATTCCTTTTTAATTAAATTGTATGACAATAGTAATATGAACAGTTGCTACTCCAAAGAAAATTATTCACTTTTATTTACTCATCATGTTAGTAAAGAAAATATAAGTAATATATTTCATGATTTCATTTACATGTTGCCAAATCATTAAATTATTATTTATATGTGTTCTAAATTTTCACCCTTGTTTGGTGAACAACCCTAACTAGCTTCATAATAATGGAATAGGGTAAGATTATAAGTTCTTTTTTGGTACACTTTCTCTAGTCTCAAATAACCCCAGATGATTGAAAAGTCACCAATAACCAAGGTAATTCTACTTTTCTAATTCTTAGCTTGCTCCCTGGTAACATATGTTGCGAATCATGGGGAAGACAAACATAGTATAAAGAACAAAAAAGATTATCTTCACATTTCCTACAAGTAGATCTTGTCAACAACAATGTTTCTAGAAGGAGGATGTGTGGTGCGGATTCCGCTAGAGGCGTACACACCAGCCAACTAGGGTGGATAGATGCACTCCACGAGGTTGGAACAGATGGGATGGGATTTTGCTTTCGATATTTATATTGTCCCTAACCAAGCCGATCACAAAGACTAAATAGGTCACCCGCAAGCGGACGGGGTACTGTCATAGTATAGGTGATTGACAAGATACGGGGTCGGTCCACAGGGATAGAAGGGGCCGAGAGTTAGGTAGTGCAAGCTATGTTCCTAGTGCGGAGATTAGGGTTTGAGGGTTTTAAAAGGGTTTGATGGTTGATTATGCTAATTGAACAAGTAAGAAAAGCAATATTAAACCTAAGCCATCTTGAACAAGCAAACTAGCAAACTAAGTTAACAAACTAGCTAAGCAATGGCAAGAGCAATCTACACTAGACCAAACAAGCAAGAAGAAATTGAGAAGCTAAGTTAACCACTAACAAGAAAAAAGGCCTAAATTAACACTAGAGAACAAAGCTAAGCAATTGACTAAGTTAAGCTAAAGCAATTAAACTAGACTAGCATTAACAAGCGAGCAAAGCAGTTTCGGTTTTAACAAGTTGATTAGGGTAGGTGGGCCATTTGGGGGATGTAACTTTGATATTAGTTGGGGAAGATAGTTAGACAAGCATGGTTCTCACTCCACATCTAGATTACCAAACCAAACAATAAGGCCAATGCCATTAGAATGTACCCTATACTACTAGTAGAAGACTAGGGTTAGGTGCAATTCTAATGGGATTAACCAAATATAGGTTTCTAGGGTAAGTGATAGTGAGCAATTAAGGGTTGAGGGTAGAGATGGGAGTAGAGATGATGGTATTTGACCTCATGCCACTAGCCACTCTAGCCTTTAGAAGGCCCTAGGCAATTGCATCACTCTCACTCACACTAGCTACTTAGATCTCATACTCACTTGTAGGAGGGGGGATGTATATGTAGGAACAAAGGGGGCTAGCTAGGGATCCACTAATTGGACCTAGGAGCCATTCTTAAGATTTCCACATATACTCCAAATCCTCCTAGAAGTTGTGTCATCAAACATCTCAAAGCAAGAAATTCATGTAAAGAGAACAAACCACATGCAATAAAATAGGAAAAGAGATAGAAACAAGAGACAATCATTATAGATATAAATTGAGTTCATTACAAGCAACTTTTCTCTAACATGGTATCAAAGTCAACATTTAACCCCAAACAACCCACCACAAGGGGCTTAGCTATACATAGTCAAAGAAAGAGTAAAAGAAAGGGGAAGAAGAGGTAGAAACACCATGGAGCTTGGTGTAGTAGCCTTCTTCTTCACCTACAAGCTATTGTGGACGACCTCCCTCCTCCAAGGGTGCAGGGGAGCATGAAAATATGGGGGGTTATGGTTGAAAACCTAGAAAACTAGGTTTTCAAGGTGGAATGAGGGTGGAATTGGTGGATGTTGAGCTAGAATGTAAAGGGATTGCACTAGGAGCTCAAATAAGGAAGGTGGAAGCTTGGAGCAGCTGTAGGGGAGGCTAGCCTTCGTGCCCCAGCCGCCACCTATGTATATATAGGTGGTGGGGAGGCACTAGGGTAAGTAGGGGTAGTTTAAAAAAAATAGTGTGAAAGTTTGGTAGAGTTGGTGGGTCACCACGGCCGTGGTGAGGATAGGATGGCACCGTCGTGGGGTGGGAATACGGCTGTGGTATGGAGTAGGTGTGGATATGCTAAGTATAGTGGTGGCCACGGCCGTGGTGGAGTGCCACGGTCGTGGTGGGTGAGAGGCACCACGGCCGTGTTGGGTAATACGACCATTTTGGAGGAGGGAGATGTGATCGTGGAGCAGCAACACAGTCATTTTATTCTTCATCGACCACGGTCATGGCGGAGGGCCATGGTCGTGGTGATTTGGGGGTGACTCCCTGTTGAAACTTTGTAATAAACGCACAACCGTGGCGGGTGGCCACAACCGTCTTCATTTCTCTTGGCCATGACTGTGTTGTGTGACCACGACCGTGGCCCTTGGGATGCAAATTCACTATTGTCTCTGTTGGTTCTTCACAATAAACGCACGACCATGGGGGTATTCCCACGGCCGTTTTGTGATCTGCATCATTCAAGTTTCCTTCAAGCTTGATCATTCTTGGATGTCTTTTCTTGGTGATGACCCTTGGCCATTGGATGTAGGTTGAGGGAGGTTTTGGGGTCTTCTTTGGACCCCCCCCCCCATGAGTGGAGGAACCCTAGAACTCCTTCTTTCTCTCTCTTCCATCTAAGCATGGTCTAAGTACCTAAAAATAGTGCAAAGAACATCCATAAGCGTATTTGCAATGATAACCATATTAGGGGAAAAAGCTTGTAATCTAACATGTTTAGATGTGATTTAAGTACAACATGGCATAGGATGGAGCCCTAAAATTAGGCTACATCAGTGTGTGAGGTATACCTTGTCATGGATCAAGTCTAGATACATCCTCATATAGTGGTGAGCATTGCTCATGATGGTGCATGGGAGGTCCTCACATACGTCATTTGAAAGTAGTCGCATAACACCTACGTCTCTATCTAGTCCACACAGATGGACTAGAACTCCTCGTTTAACTACTTAAGCCATGTAGTAGTGACTCAACCATCATGCCCCTTTAAATCGGAGAGACAAGGAATTAGGCTTTAAAAACCCCTAGGAATTAAAAGGCAACAACTATATTTAAATAGGCAAGTTTGCTGACATCTAATTAGTCAATTATATAACTTAGAAAATTCTAGAATTATGCCATTCATAAACTAATTGATCAATAACATTATCTGACTGACAAATTTTTGATCACCCAACTTGAAAATCCAAACTACACTAGGGATTAACCAATCAACTTATCATATGAGCTGATGATTTTGAATCCAACAAATTAGCTTGGACCTTTTAGCCAACCGTCTTGGATTTTAGTCTACTATTGTTCTAGTTGATTAGCTAAACATTTTAATAATAAATTTGACTTGGAACATTTTCAATCATGTCCACAGTTTTACTTTTTTCCAATGTATCCTATGTGTGGGACCCTATAGGATTTACATTACATTGATAGTGATGTACACAATAAAATTAAACTTCATAGGCAATAATTGGTATCTAGAAAGAATTCATTGCCACTCAAATATTTGAAGAAGTAACAGAACAATTTTGACCTAGTATTGTTCCCATTTTACAATGATCATGTAATCTCTCTATATCTAATATCCAGATGAATTCAAGGCATGGAGATGTCATCCTCTTAATGTTAATTCTTTGTTACTTTATCTAGAGTATACTATTTTAGATACACATGAGCTCGAGATCATATTTTGAGTCACATGAGTTCAGTTTCACTCATCAAGTGGTTGGGATATGAGTTCAATGAGAAGGACATATTCCATCTATGTCACTCACAAAAGTCCACACATGCACCTAAGAGCCACTTTGATAGCAACCCTTATTCAAGGTCACATTGAGTATTGTTAAAGCACATTGACCGACATGGGACCACGCTAGTGAGTTTAGTCTAAGGACCACAATCACCATTGCCACACTGAGGTATGATTCTGACTATAGATTATTGGCTTCCATGTATCACACTCAAAGTGGGTCTATCTAGTACACTTGTTCAAAACTAATACCTATGTGTTTGACTTGATATCCAATATCATAACTAATGAGGCGTAGTAATAAATCAATACACATACCAGTCTTAATGTGTTATTTCTATGCTTATTCCACAATTATATTTGAGCGGGTACTTAGACAAGAATGTACACTTTTAACAAACACATCATCTCATATTCTGGTCCTCAAGCTAAAAGCACATGCCATTGAATCATACATTCTTAGGTAATATTATATTTATTCATTATCTTGTATTGAAGAAAACTTAAAAATAAGAATTTCCTTTATAAATAATCAAATCACGTACATAATGTGCCATTACAATCATCATATGATTGGCTCTTAGGTCTTACAATCAACTTCCTAACCCATTGCCATCTTCTCCAAACACCTTGTATTAAAATGAGGGGCTAGCTGACTTCATTAACGTCAGGCGAAGCCAACCCCACATTTTAAGTGACTCCCAAAACCCATAGGATAGAAGAAACTACCATATTGACTCCATGGTTGTTGCCTCACACAAGTAGAGGAGGAAGAATTCCTTTGGGGATTGTTTTGTGATGCCCTGAATCCACATGACCAAGATGGTCACTGTGAAAGGGAAGAAGGTTCTTTTCTCATTATTTAATACCTAGCATGTAGTAATTTATAAGAAAAGAAAAAGGGATGATGTGATAACCTCTTATTGGTATGCATAGGATTACAATAAGTAAATCATATCTTTTTACCCATTGACCAAACCTAGAAAATATATATGTCATCTAACCAAAATAACAAGTACAACCCATTAAACATGATTTGAGATCAATTTGTGTTTCTAGTTGAAAACTACCTCTGGGTTACCATTTAAATATATCACTTTTATGGAAAACACTAAAAATGATTACTAAATGTGACTAACATAAAACCTAAATACTATATCCAATGTTAATGTTAAACCTAGGTTAACAAAGTTATCTTTTATTATATCGATAACCCCTATCAATGTTAAAGAAAAGTAATGTTTGAAGTTGTATGAAGGAAATTAGGGTTTTGTATGACTTTAGTGTTTTTACCCAATGTTAGGGTTGTAATAATATAAACCCTAGAAATCATCCAAACCTAGTCCCTTCTGAAATTTAACCCTAGGACCCTTGCTAAAACCCTAGAAAATGTTTTGAATTTTTTTGGTAACACTTCAATATTGTTCACTCAGATCAAATCTTAGATTGAAATTGATGGACATCTCATATTTCTTGATACCATGTGTGGATTATTCATGGTTAACTAATATTACACATGCTTTGTTTTCTAAATCTTTTTTAGTTTTATATTCTAAAGAAAATGATTGATTTAGTTCCTACAACTATAAGAACATACTTGAATCGTTTCAACGTAGAGAATGATAACTAAACCCATATATCATTAGGGTGTTTTGGGGAGAAAAACACTACTAAAATTTAAGCATAAGTCCACTCTAATACCATGAGAAATGATCTCTATAGAGACAAACAAAAAGTACTGCAACTAGAACACCACTACAAAAAAATGATACAGACAATGATGTCATCCTATGCCAATTATTGGTCCATCAACAAACACTCTAGAATAACAAGTTCAAATATGATCTAAAATGTGAAGTTTGATGTTGGAAAAATTAATTTTTGGCAAGAAGTGACCTTTATTAAATGACCCAACTAATGTAGATAAGGTCCAAAATGATTACACAATAAATTGCAGACCACACATGGGTAGCCTTCTAAAGGATTGTGGATATATACATAATCAGTATTGGCAAAATCAAGATGAAACTTTGCCACAACATCAACCCTAGCATTAACACCATGAGGAATCTTAGTAATTGATAATGTCCATTGGCAAACTATTGACACCTGATTTGGTATGTGCATGCCTCTACAACAGGCAATTGCATTGATTTGTTGATTGCATCCATGGGCAATTGAGAGTCTGTTTTAAGAATAATATTGGTTTGTCCTTCCTTCCATGCCAATTGAAGAGATATTAAAATAGTAGTGATATCTTCATGAAGTGTAGAAAAGGATGGAACAATATTACCCCAATCACACTTGCATATACCCTTGTGATCCATTAAAATAACATCACATTCCATACTATTCTCAAGTATGAAGCCACACATAAATCAAGGTGTAACCATTGGTTATAGCATACTAGGGTTTCAACAACATCAACATAGTACTTCGTGATTGTATTAGTCATTCAAGGACTATTCATACCCAATTACTATCATTTAGTTATATTAAATCTAGGTATAACAAGCGATACCTCATTAGGGTTACATATAAATATAATATGATTATCATCCCTTCTATTCATATGAGTGAATAGGTAAGACTACCTTATTAAGGGTAACCCTCCATTTGTTCCATCATCATTCAACCCATATCACCATGCCACAATGTCACCCAGAACCATTGGATGTTTAAAAGGTAAGACCATTGGTTGTTTACATAAGTAACTTTAGATAAACCACCTATGACGTCCTTGATTTGTTCTCTATAAAGTGTCACCATCTAATCCTAGACATCACTTGATTAACAATACAAAAAGTTCCATTGAAAGTATGGTAAAACCCACAATCGACTGTTCATTTAAAACAAGACATCCATTGTCAACAAGTAAGCACCTTAGGTTGATCATATAAAGGAAACCATCTAAATCACATTATTAGGACCAACATATTACATTAGCCATAATTCCACTTTATTAGAGGAATAAACATTATATCTTGACCATTGGGTCAAGTTCATATATTAAAACTATCAATTATAGTATAGGTCCGACCATTGCATCAAGTTACCCAAGAAACCATTGGTCTAAGGCTTAATTGATGATACAACTATATGATTAACTCATCTTAGGTTTTGGAGACCTGATCCACCATCATTAGTGGCCATTAAGTCACCATAGGTTGTTAGATCAGCACTATATTCATTAATCAACATCAACTATCAAACTAATATCACCATTAATTAATAGCATCATTAGGGTACTTAGTTGTTAATCACTAGGCTTCTAATTAGGCCAAAATATGAATTAAGGGGTGAACGTTAGTTGACACCCTTGGTTACCACCATCAATTGTCATGAAGACAACACCATAGGATTTTTGCAATGGTACCATCATCAGGTCATGGGTTTATAGAAGAAATCAGCTTAAAACCCTAAAATTGACCATTGGTTGATAGGTGCTTAGCACCATAGTTGTCAAACCAACCTGATCCAAGTCATATTATACCTTAGGAATAATGTACACATGATCATAGGTTTATCTATAACTGAAATCAGAATAGGGAACATTATAAAAATCGAAATCCAAGTCAAGCATAGCTTTTTAGTGCATGGATCATTATTTTCAAGCAAGAACATGATCTAGAAAGCTTATGATAATCAATAAACGTGGAGAAAGTTATAAAACTTGCCTCAAATGAGAAGATGAAATCCCACACAGAAGAAATCTCAAGAAGGTAGGGTAGAAAATCTAAGCATAATCTATGAACTCATCCATCTAGCACCTTTCTTCATCAAATGAGCAAACCCTAAGCATAAGGAGCAAGAAAGGTTGGGTTTTAGAGCTTTAGAACAATTTATACCATGGAACAGTAAGGTTCCGACCTGGAGGAAGTTCTAAGGAAGCAAAGAGAAATAGACACATAGAAGGAAGGAAGAAAATAACTTGCCTTGGTCGAAATCCCTAGAAGATGACCTTGGAAACCCTAGGTAGGGTTAAATGGAACTTTAGGATACCTTCTTTTCCAAAAAGAGGTTGTCTTCTACCTTAGAGCACTTGGTTCTATAGAAAAATAGATTGAATTCATTACTCCAAGTTATAGTAAAGAGAAATTAAGCAAATTTCCATACTTGGGCAAGGAAGAGGTAAATATAGCCCATGGATAAGGATGGGAGCAAGCATGCAGTGTAAAAGTAGCTTCCCCATGTGTCTATGGCCTTAAACTATTAAGAATATACAAGCACACACAAAAGAAGCTCCCCCACCATCCTTATAGACTTTCTTAGCTTTCCTTTGTCGAATTTCCCAGCCAATCACATAATTCATTAGTTGATAGCTACTAAAGGTAGCTCATCCGTGAAGGGGTAAACCCTAAAATACCCTTAGAGAAAACACCTTCAAACCAAGGATTAAATAGGTGAACCATGGATCAACAAGATCAAGAATTATGAGAGAATATCCAAGGAACATAATGCAAGTGATAAATTCCAAATAAAACCTCTCAATTAGGTAAATTGCATAAAAGTCCAAAATGTGCATAAAATTGATAACTTGCTCAAATAGTGTCCAAATTGGACCAAATTTTAAAATTAAGCTTGTATTATGATTTGAAAGCATATCACAAGGTTAGATTAGGGTTCTAAGAATTCAATTATGGTAATTAAGCTTATTCACCTCATTTAGCAAGTTTAGGGGCCTTATAATAACCCTTGTTTGCTTTCTTTTCACTGAGATCATGTATAGTACAATAAGAGACAATAGATATACTTATGTTGTAGGTTTTATCATGTTGTAAACATGCTTATGTTGTCAAATATACTGACACTGATGGTTAAGATGCTGCTACTAGCTATGTTTAATATTGCTAGCCATGCCTATGTAATTAGAAATGCTTAAACTGCTAATCATGACTATGTAGTTCATTGTGTTATGATGTTAGTTCTACTTATGATATAGATCTATTTCCTTTATTTGAGATGCCAATATTGATAGCCATGTTATGTTACTAGACATATTCATGATGTCAGGGATGCTTATGCTACTAGATTGCTTATGCTATTAGCAAGGAATATGATGATAGTCATATTAATGATAATGATTATTATTATATGCAATTTGATGATATTTGAGTAGATATCTAGCCAAGGAGATGGATTTAGTTATTATCTATATATGCATTGATGATCATACTTGTTGCTAAGATTAATTGATTATTCTGTTTAACATACTTGAACTATTCAATCTGTTCAATTGATTATTAAATACTCCAACTGCTTAGTAATTTACTATTTAAAATGTTTTAATCAATAAGCATTGTTGGAGGTTATATCTCTTGCTGGGACATGAGTCTCACCCTTGTGGTTTGCCACATTTTTTTAGGTAATCAGTAGTGACGATAATAGAATTGTAGAACTAAAGAGGAACTACAGTAATGAATCTTTGAGAAAGTCAATTAGATGTCTAGTGTGTCCTAGAGTCGTCCCTGTACTCTCAGGTCTGAGCAGGAAAAGTTTGTATATGGTGTTTCAAACGAATTGGAATTTTTTTTAGCATGTTAAATGCTTGTTTCTGTGGCATATACAAATATTGTTAACCTATGTATATATGTGTGGCTAAGGTGATAGAATAATTTGTATCAAATTCTTGTCATAGTATGGATAAAAGAAAGATGTTGGGCTCTTATACAAATGTTTCTGAGCATGTGCTGACGTTAAAATCGGTTTTAATTTACCCATATTTTTGGGTATGTGGTTAATTGGTGATTGATTGTGTTTTATATTTTGAGTAATCTCGTTTAGTGTAACGAGTTCTCATAGTCATTATTTACAAAAATAACACATGCACATTTTACTAGTGAAAATTGTAAACTAGATCATACTTCACCATGAACCATGACAAGAATGCACACATACCCTTATCATTAGCATAATCTTATTTCTCATTGAGTCAATTGAGATGAGTTCTTCACATAGCCTTGCACCAAAATGCTCATTGCTCTCAAGAGCTCATTGCACCAAAGTGTTCATTGTTTCAAAGAGATTATTGCACCAAAGTGCTCATTTAACTTGGATATTCACTTAATTAATAATACTTTCTAGAAATTACTCTGGTTAACTTTCTTGATCCTCATGACTTAAGAATAAATAATTTTTAACATCCAACTTTGGGATTTACTAACCAATTGTATTAAGTTTAGGTGGCTACCTAATTTACCTCTTACATATTAGCCCTACTTAGAAGGGGGTGCATATATAAATTTTCGTATATAGATGATGTAATTATAAATAAACTGTAGCTATTACAATGGTGAAATTTTTATCAATGTCGTTTGGACATATACTTTTATAAATGTATTTTAATTTTTCAATGTTTGGGAACCTATTGGGACATGACGGAGTTTGTCAAGTCTACATATGAGATTAGTGAGGGTTCCTCTAATTTGTGTTATTTTCTAATTTTTTTGTTACCTAGTTCGGTGTGTTTGGTAATCTAGTCTAATTCAGATTGAGATTTTGTAATCATATTTGGACATGGATTCAGTTGGTCTGAATAATAAGATTACGAAATCACAAACGGACGTATTAGCTCAGGTTTTACCTAACAGCGAGTGAGTGACTCCGGATTCCCTTATTTGGATTTAATTCTATGTTGCGCGAAGTAAAAAGATAGTAACCAAGGCTTAATTTGGCCGCAAACTTTGTGAATCCCCGTAATTTTATGTACATAATTTATTAGCCTATTGTATGATATGCGGCACTTGTAACTACAGTTCCACGGGCCGCGTAACAGAAAATGCGTGCTTTAATAAGCGCGCCAAATTTTGAGGTACTTACAACAACCATCACCTTCCCCGTTTTGATGTTTTCTCTGCACACGCCAGCGTTCTCCGACACGTAGCTCAGCAAGCTGCCTACAGCTCGGCTCTCCCGGCCACCTAGAAAATGCTACAGAATACCTGGATTCACGATGTTGGTGGCCAAACTAGGCCCTAACACTTCTTCGATTAAAATCTTGTTCGGACCTATGAAACACATTTGTATCTCATGGACAACCTATTTCGGACTCCCGTTTCCTACTGCCATATTCTGCCCCTTCCTGTTTCCTTGTTAGTCAACCATTGGGAAACAAAGAAAAATAAATATGAATATTTTCTTGATAATGCAATCCTGACAAAGTCGGAACAAGGAAGACGCTACAAAGATGTCTTCTTGTTTCCTTGTTCGTGGACATATTAGAAAATTTGAAAAATTAAAGTTAAGAAATTATTTCCTTTTTAATCGAGTCTTTGGGAGTCCTCACAACGTCGGAACAAGGGAGACGCTATATAGGGATATGATCTGGCTGTCGGACAGCCCGGCGCATCAGCGTTGCCAATGGCTTCCCAATGGTCTGAATACCAAGAGACATGCATCCAGTACAAAATCATCGATGACAACCACTTCGATGAACTGGATATTCTAACTTTCAGCCGGATTTTCAGGCTTTCAGCATTCCCCCATCAATTTCCGCCGACTATGGTGGCGGCGTTGGTGGCCGCAGACCACTTGTAATGCTCCTCTGTCTGCGCGGTTCCGGACGCTGCGGGTTCTTGAACTTATCAAACATGCGGGGAGAGTGTTGTTTCTTGCCGGAACTTCGGGGCAAAAAGATCTGCACTACCACGTTGGGCTGGATACTCTTATCTGGTATCAATGATGCATGTGAAAGATATTAGTCACTTCAACCCGGTCACAAGGAAACTGATCCAGCTTCCGCCACTATCGACCGTGAAATACCCGTCGACAGTCAGGACTGATCTCTTCCGCACCCCGGTTGTCCAGAAGGCCGTTTTGTCCGTTGATACAGGTAAAGACATCAGCAACTGGTCGACTATGATCATGGTCAGTATCACGTGGGTGGCAAATTTGTCCCTGGTTGCATGGTCCTGTGGGGCTGGAGATAACTAGTGGACATTGTTGGATCCTCAAATTAATAGAAGAGGACAGGATCTCTGAGGATCCATTAGAAGAGGACAGTATCTCTGAGGATCCATTTGCTCTGCCGCAGGACGTCATGGGCCGCTCGGATGCTTCGTTCTACATAATAAATTGTGGTGGAGTCCTTACTTCGACCAAGATACCGCGGGAACCGCAACTGATTCCTCAACCGTTGACAAGCAAGACTTGGGTTTCTAATCACAAGAGATACAAGTTCTATCTGGCGAGGACTTCTCATGGAGAAACAATCATGATCAGGAGAATTTTGGTTCCAAGCTCATGATGATCGCAGGGGATGACTGCCCAAGGTACGAGTGGCAGCTGATGAAGACATTAGAAGACAACGTGTTGTTTCTCGGACAAAACAACACCATGTGCTTCGCGTCTTCTGAGGTTCCTGGATTCAAGAACAACTCAATCTATTTCACCGACGAGTATTGGAACCACATACTACCCTTTAATAATGACACGGGCTCGTGGATGCACGTTGGTGGGAGATACGACTACCAAGAAAAGACGTTTAAAACCTTTAGCATTGAAGGTCAGCTACGTGAAGGTTTTATTTACCGAACGAGCTTCGTTATGGATCTTGCAGATGTGCCTCGTACGTCAACATTTGTATATGAAAGTGTTGTATTTCACTATAAATTTATTTAAAATTTATTCTTTTGGAAAAAATATAATTGAAGAAAAATATTATAGAATCTTAAAATTTATACAAATTAGCATCAAACTTTGAGAAAAGGTGCCAATGAAAAAAAAAATCTCAACTTTGACACTTATATGAATAACTAAAATTTTAAATTCGATGTAATGCACCATTAAGTCGGCATGACTATTATTTTGGTAAAAATAAAGTATGAAGAAAAACTAGGATTACAAAAATAGTTTGGTGCTAAAAATTAAATGTGAAAAACTATCATTTACTACTATATAAGATCTTAGGTAACAACCTTGTTCACAAGTGACTTATGTTTACAAGAAAATCCAATCAAGTGGACATATGTTGATAATATATAGGTATTTCAAGTGGCCCAATAAGGTAATATTTGATCATAATACAAACATCTAATCCCCAAATTGCTAATGTTTTGTGTATGTGTCTATTTTTTGTATATATATGGAAAGCATGCGTAAGTAAATGAGATAGATGCCAAAGATTTTGAGAATTACACCTTACAACTCCAATTACAACGTGAAATAAAAACTTAGCTTCCTGGCTTCATCATTTTTATATTCATAAGAAAAAGCAATTTTCTTTGTTTATAATAATAGTTAATTTGATCCAGAAAAGAAGGAAAAAAAAGTTGTAGATATCCAAAGAGTATATTTATTAGAATATAAATCTTTTATTTGGGAGTGGGGGTGTGAATTACATTGAGATGGAAGGTTGACAGCCAACAAGCAATGCAAGCAACCTTTCTAGATGGCAAATCCAATCATATGAGACACGATATCTGTAGACCTAGGGTCATAATGTTACTATGAATAACTTTTAGAATCCCTTTCATAGATTCAACTTTGGTGGTGCTAAGAATCCAAAATATCAAATAGAAATAACACAGTTCATTAGAATTGGTGTGCTTATAGTGTATCTTTACCAAAATACATATTCTATAAATGTATGTAAAATAAATGCTAACAAATTTAAAAGTAAGGATGGCAATGTGTATGTTTATCTTTTGCTGATACCCTATAGGGAAAGGGCAAGAGTAAAAGATTGTGTTACCCTTTATTCACATACCTGTTATACTCTAAACCACTACCTTAGTGGGTATGGGTAAAGTTAAGCCATTCCTATATCTTCAAATCCCTACTTGTAATATTAATATATAATATATTGATATTATAATTATTATGTTATTTAGTATTATGTATTATTCACTATTATGTGCTCATTATTTAATGCAACATGTGATATTTTTGTATCTACTTCTTATGTAGTTATATGCTTCTTATGTAGTTAATTTTCTTCAGGCATACAACACCACTTTGGAGGCGTAAGAGATACACATATGAGATGACAAGATTTTATAATTTATGTACAAATATATACTTTTTGTTGGGAGGGGTGGTATACTTGGATTCTACTTCTTCTGGGAATTATTTGATTGAGTATGCTAAAAAAATTGAAGTTATAAGAGTCAAAGTCTATAGAAAGAAAATTTAATTGAAAATGTAGCATTTGATATATATCAATAGTGGTATTATTTAATTCGTTTGTGCTTACTTTTTTTGTATAGAAACAACATTTAGAGGGTATAAGACGTGTAAATTTGTAATAGTAACTTTTTATGATGAATTGTCATTTAATATCATTTTAGTGTATCCGTTCTTTTCTTTTGGATGAGTAAGTTATTTGTTCATATACCTATGTTGGGAGTACTACTATCTGTATATCTAAAATTTATTTCCTTGATAGATATGTATTCCTTGATATATATGCTCACTGCAGTATAAACATTGTGTATAATGTTGTAGAAGATTACTTCGAATTGTTTTGAATAATTAATAACTGTTTAGGGCATCATGATATTTCTACTTAAATATATCGATGTAAAAGAAAGGCCATTATTGTTAATATTAACATAATATAATGTATATGACTTGTAAGTTCTCCGCTTTACCTTTACCTACTCTGTATATTCTGTGGATATAACAATGTATGAGCAAAGAGAAGGTAAGGATATTGGTGAAGCGAGAAATTACTCATACTTTTACCTACCACATTTAGTATGTAAAGATAAGGATATATCATTATCCTCCCTATACTCTCCTATCGACAATACTACTTAGAAAGGATCGTGTATTTAAATTCTCTTATTTAGTAGGAGCAAAACTGAGCATATGCATTGCAATTTCAGCCAATCTCGCAGTGTGAATGATGGAGCCAAGTTGGACGGAGTAAATATACCAAAATGTGATAAATTTCATTACTTGGGTTCTATTATTCAAAAAAGATGGGGATGTCCAAAATAATGTTTGTTACCGGATCACTGCAGGACGGTTGAAATGGAGTGCAACTAGAGTATTATGCGATCAGAAAATCCCTCTCAGGTTAAAAAGTAAGTTTTATAGAACAACTATACGACCAACCATGCTCTATGGAAGTGAATGTTGGGTGGTGAAGAAGCAATGTCTCAACAATATGAACGTGGATGAAATGTGTATGCTGAGATGGATGTGTGGGAAGAAAAGAAAAGATCGCTTGAGAAATGACTATATCAGGAATAAAGTGGGGGTGGCGAGCATTGAGGACAAGTAGCGCGAGGGCCGACTTAGATGGTATGGACATGTGCAACGTCGTCCTACTAGTGTGCATATACGAAGCAATGCTATTGAGCCAAACACTATAAATAGAAGAAGAGGAAGGCTTAAATTAACATAGCATGAGCTTATAAAGAGAGATTTTGAATCTCTACATCTCAATCAGAATATGGCCCATGATAGAGCTGAATGGAAATGAAAGATCCATGTAGCCGACCCCAACATAGTTGGGATTGAGGCTTAGATGATGATGATGATGATGAATGATAGAAAAAGTGAAAGGTTCTTATAATACTGAAATTTTAATTAATATGGCTTGAACTTATATTTTTATAATTGTGTTGTAATTTTTTCATGTTTGGGAACGTACTGGAGTAAGATTGAGTTTGTCAAATCCAGATAAGAGACTAGTCAGAGTTCATTTTCTTTTTTAATTTGATAACCTAGTTCTTTGAGTTTGGTAATCCATTCTAATTTTGATTGAGATTATGTAATCCTATTTGGACCTAGATTGAGTTGGTCTGAATAATCATATTATAAAATCATAAAGGGACGTGTTAGTTCAAGTTTTCTTTTGAGATAAATTGGGATGCGATCTTATTCATCCCACCCTTCCCTGACGATCTAGATCAAAATTAAAGCTACAATCACTAATTAAAGCTAGTTCAGGTTTTACTAAACAACATGTGAGTGATTCTGGATTTCATTATTTGGATTTAATTAAATGTCACATGAAGTAAAATGATGGTAACTAATCAATACACTTCAATCAAAATCTTGTTTGGACTTATAAAACACTTTTGTAGTTCAGGGATAAACTATTTTTTCCTCTCACTTCCTATCACCATACCATTATCTTTCTATTTCCTTATTAGTCTACCAATTCGGAAACCCTAAAAAATAAAGATCAAATAAATATTTCCTTAGTAACCACAGTCCCAATGAAGTCGGAACAAGGAAGACACTATCAAGGATGTCATCTTGTTTCCATATTTGTCGATGTATTAGGAAAGAGAAATTATTAATCCAACACGACATCCATCAAAATTTACACACGTACTTCGGGAACATGCGCAGAGAAAAATTAACATTGTGCATCTTGATTTTAAAACTGGTATAATTGACTTGTGGCGGGAGAGAGATTGATTAATAATTACTAGTGGCATGGAAAAGAGAGGGAGATAGTGGATGGAAAGAGGAGTTGTAGTTAATAGATACAAAGAGATAGTGGGTAGAGAGGGCGTAATAAATAGAATAAATGGGAGTGGATGGAGAGAGAAATTACGATAAATAAAAAGAAGGATAACTGGATAGAGAAAGTGTGTACTAAATACAAAGAGAGAAGTTGTGGATGGAGACAAAGAGGGCATATATTAGCATTGTACACATATAAAATAAATATTTCAATATATATTAATGAGCATTATTTAATTTGAAAATATGTATTGTATTTATAATATTTGTTTATAAGTATTATTTGATTTAAAAATGCTCACTATTGGATGTATAAATACGTAATATATAAATATTATATAAAAGTATGTATAAAAATTATATAAAATGATGTAAAAAATTAACACACAGACACATATATATATATATATATATATATATATATATATATATATATATATATATATATATGCTAGAATACACTCGAGTGTACATATCGCATGGATACACTCAAGTGTGTTTGCATATCAAGACTATTTTTTGCAAGATGTAAACCATTGATCTTCATTGTCATACTATAATTAGCCTACATATAAATTTTGAGCCCATTTAGATGAGTGTAAGTCACTCATCCGAGGGCAACAAAATCGACGCATGAAACTAATTTGAAATGCATAATTTTTGCGGTCTTTATAACATGACCTATAAATATCTAAATGTGCTCAAATTTTTTATACGAGTTATTCAAAAGATGATTAAGAAGATCAACAGATTAGATTTTAAAAAAAAATATTACATCATGAAAAACTACTTGAGTGTTTTATGTACCGAATACACTCAAATGTATTCTTCGAGTGTATTCTAGCCTGACTATATATATATATATATATATATATAATTTATTATTTATATTGGTATTTGTATTGGCACGATTTTAATTTAAACTTGGTACCATTTTTTATGAGTTTTATCACTAATAACAACTATTTGTATATTTTTTGTCCTCCCACTCGTTCGATCTCCGACACTATATCAAAAAAATTATGTACAATATCAGAGTTGCTTCGTATTCTGTGTTTGCGTTAATCTAGTCCTGTGTATGAATTATGATGGAAGGTATGTCCTCCATATTAGTACTCATTAGGAAATTTTTCATCAAAGTTCAGAAATTATGTCCTTTGTGATTGTTTTTGGAAGTCCTCACAAAGTCGGACGGAACAAAGGAGACGCCATATAGGGATCTGGGAGTCGTATAGCCCAGAGCAACTGCGTTGCCAATGGTCTGATCTACCAAGAGACATTCAGTACAAAATCATCGAGGGCAACCGCTTGCATGAACTCGATGGTCTTACTTTCAGCAACGTTTGCAAATCTTGGCGGCGAGCCATTCTGGACAGACCGAGTCCCATTGCTCCTTGGATTCCCTTCCGTTTCAGCATTCCCCCATTAATTTCCGCCGACGATGGTAGCGGCCGTGGTGGTCGCAGCCCACTTCTGATGCTGCTTTGTCTGCGCTGTTCCGGACGTTGCGGGTTCATGAACTTATCAAACATGCGGGGAGAGTGTTGTTTCTTGCCGGAACTTCGGGGCAAAAAGATCTGCATTACCACGTTGGGCTGGATACTCTTATCTGGTATCAATGATGCATGTGAAAGATATTAGTCACTTCAACCCGGTCACAAGGAAACTGATCCAGCTTCCGCCACTATCGACCGTGATATACCCGTTTATAGTCAGGACTGACCTCCTCCACTGCCCAGTTGTCTAGAAGGCCGTCTTGTCCAGAGATAGGACATTGTTAGATACTCAAATAGAGCAGGACAGTATCTCTGAGGATCGATTTGCTCTGCCGCAGGGCGTCATGTGCCACTCGGATGCTTCGTTCTACACAATAAACTGTGGTGGAGTCCTTACAGAGACTACTGTTGAAAACAAGACACAACGGCAGCCGCATCTCATTCCTCAACCGTTGACAAGCAAGATTTGGGATGCTAATTATAATAGATACAAGTTTTACTTGGCGAGGACTCCTAGGGGAGAAACAATCATGATCAAGAGAATGTTGCTTGCTATGTTCAAGATTCTCCGTAATGTAGAGCGTCCCACAGTCGGCTTCTGAGCATACGAGCTCAAGACGATCGCAGAGGATGGCCGCTCACGGCACGAGTGGCAGCTGATGGAGACATTAGAAGACAACTTATTGTTTCTTGGTCAGAGCAACACCATGTTCTTCGCGTCTTCTGAGATTACAGGATTCAGGAACAACTCCATCTATTTCACAGACGAGTATTGAAATCACATACTACCCTTTAATAATGACATAGGCTCGTGGATGTGTTATTAAATTTGAATTAATTCATTACATGCAACAGCCACACGTGCAATTAAGTTAACAGTTCAGGCCAATCCACATAAGAAAATATAGAATAAACCAATGTAGGAGAACAAAGTAAATAAAGTTAGGATCAAATCAGGTCGATCGTTGAGAAACGATCGTTAAGAAACGAACGTGATATACTTAAAGAAATCAACGCCTTACAACCTTTCTGGATAGACGTCATTCTCCTAGTCGACTCGGTATGAACCTGAAGAAGAACGTCACGTTTGTGTTGACGACGAACGTTAAAGACGAAGCAGCGCACCACCAGTGCAGCTCAACAACCGCATGAACTACCGCCTGACAGGTTGCACCTTGGAAGGAAAGGAGACAAGCTTGCTACGTCTAGGAGAGGATCTCCACGTAGCACCACGGAGGCGACAACGGTAGAGAGAGACTTCGATTTAGAGTTTGCAAACACGGTCGAACGGCTGACAGCTGTGTGTTCGAAAGATGTGTTTAACCTTAATGACCGTAGGCCTATTTATAGCCTTACACGCCCCAATAATCCTATTTCTGTTAAGACGCGACCACTCAGTTGCTCTTGTACACATTGCCAAAAATTCCACAAAAGAGAGACTTTCCAGTTAGGATTAATAAATCTGAATAGGAAAGAAACAATTAATTAAACGAATAATTAGTTACATAGTTGCATCCTAGTGCAAAAAGAAGACAGAAGACATTCTCCACAATCCACAATCCACAAACCCGAGCCCGTGCCCGGCCCGGTCCGGCTAGGGGAGGCGTGGTGTGGCGTGGAGCGCACACGTGCATGTGTGTTGTGGTCACCACCCCCACCAAGGAGGTGAGCATACCCTCCTTCTAGGACCCCTTGGACACTAGTGCCCCATGTGATCCTGCATATAAGGACCACAAAAGTTTTAGGAGTGAGCAATATGGGATAAAACTTCTTTGTCATTTGCACTAGAGACAAAACTACTTTTCTCACATGTACTGGCTACACTTTATTGGGCTTTACCCATGCTATATACATGGCTGTAGCAGCCATATATCTAACAATCTCGCACAAAGTCCAATGTGTAGTGTGCTCTACCATTCAGTCCTCCATACTATGCTTTCAGTAGATACCTTTCGGTTTGAATCTACCTGAGTATCCAATTGTGACTCCCACAGGAACTAAGTGAACAAAAGTCTTGAACCTGAACCTTGGGTACAAGAGTATAGGTTGGTAACAATACAATAAAGACATGGTAGAAAAGAAAGCAATGCATTAAGGCCATGCATACAAAACTTTATGTCATGATTGATAATAGAGAACAATTCAATTCTTCTTTTGCGGCCTACACAACATCAATCATTTAGTTGGAGTCTCCAAGGATGTATTGCTAACATCCTGTCCTAAGACTTGACACCATTCAGAGACTAATCTCTTACTAACTTCCAGTCATGACACTAATAGGTTTCCCAGGGGATACACACACAGATGCATGAAGCATCAAAGTAAATACATAATGTCATCCAATTCACCCAACAGCTTGTTATTACCACATTGAACCCAATTTGTGGGATCTCCACTCTATTGGGTTGGGTTGCTACTGACTGCGAATAATGAGGGGTTTCTGTCCCATCCCCAACCTGGATTTTTCCACTAAAGATAGACCGAGACAATATGGTCTGTTTCTTAGACCTCCAGGAAACAACTCCTCCCAATAGGAATACATATCCTGAGACACCATTACTCCCAAAGTTGACAACTATCCAGCTTGCATCACTATATCCTTCGACTACAGAAGGATATTTGCCATAATGCAGCCCAAGGGAACAAGTTTTCTTGATATACCTCAAAACTCTGTCAAGAGCTTCCCAATGGGTCTTGTCGAGACAACTGGTGTATCTACTTAACTTACTCATGACAAACACAATGTCTGGATGTGTGTGGTTCATAAGATACATCAAACTTCCGATAATCTAAGAGTATCATAATTGAGACACTGGAACCCCAATCTCATTCGTGAACAAGGGCTTAGATGAATCATATGGAGTCTTAACAGGTTTACGTGATGTGTACTCAAACCTCTCCAATATCTTCTCAACATAGTGAGACTGAGAGAGAGTTATACCATCAGTAGACCTTATGATTTTAAGCCCTAAAATCACATCAGCGACACCCATATCTTTCATAATAAACTTGCTACACAAGAATGTCTTTGTATCATTTACTACTTTCATATCAGAACCAAAAAGTAGGATATCATCGACATATAAACATAATAAAATGAATCCATCATTGACGATTTTACAGTAGAGACACTTATTGAATTCATTAGAAACAAAGCCTAACGATGATATTACAGAATCAAACTTCTCATGCCATTGCTTAGGGGCTTGTTTCAAGCCATATAATGACTTAACAAGTTTACACACTTTGGACTCATTCCAACAACCCACAAATCCCTCAGGTTGTTCCATATATATCTCTTCCTGAAGTTCACCATGTAAGAACGTGGTCTTCGCATCCATCTTATGGATACCTAGATTATAAATGGAAGTCAATTCTATAAGAACTCGGATTGTGGTCATACGGGAAACAGGAGAATATGTATCAAAACAATCTATTCCTTCCCTCTCTGTGTAACCCTTAGCAACTAACCTAGCCTTATACTTATTGATTGTCCTGTTTGCATTAAGTTTATTCTTAAAAATCCATTTGCAACCAACCACAGAATAACCAGGAGGCAAATCCACCAATTCCCAAGTTCCATTCGAGAGAATTGACTGGATTTCATCATTAACGACTTCTTTCCAAAACATAGCTTCTGGAGATTCCATAGCTTGTTTGAATGTTACAAGATCATCCTCAACATTGTAAGTGAGAAGCTCACTTCGAAAGTCCTTGGATGTCCTAGACTGTTTATGTAACATACTGAAATCCCCTATGTACCTCTTTGTACTCTTTTCTATAAGTTTTGTCCTTAATTTTCATTCCATATGTCTTTGGATTTGATTTAATGGAATTATGATGGTTATTGGATAAATGTTTCCCATATATTCTTATTACAAGGTTGCATGCACAAATACCTCAGTTAGAATTAGATAATGGGTCTAAAATGCAATTTCACATCAAGTAATAAAAAGAATAAAATATTTCATCCTAGAACTTTCTAGCATTTCCTAGAATAAGAGAAATAAGAGAAAATCCGAATTTTATTTAAGGGAGAAGATAAATGCAAGATAATATGGAAATTAATGGGTAAAGAAAATAATGGGAAAGATATTGCACCAAATAATATAATTGGAAATCCATCATGATAATTTGATAATTAAATTCGTTCCCTTGAGCAAAAAGTAACTTAAGGGCCAAGTATCATTTAATATGGAACCTAATTATAAATATTAATAACATTATCAAAAGAATATATGAAATATGCCAATAAAGAGAAATAAAATACTTAATGTTCTCAAATCAGGAAAATAACTCCAAATTCGTATTCTTAACATAAAAATAAGCCTCTGTGCAAATTTGCAACTAATTTGGATAATGTGTGAATAATGAGTAAAATAGGAGAGAGAAAGTGTGTAGAATGTTCTATTTATTTAATAAATAAAAAGATAATCTCAACTTGTGAATATAGTTGTAAAAACGTGTTCCAAACCTTTAAGGAGACTTATGGGTGAAGTTACACAAAATTTAGATAATGTTATCACCTCTTTTGATGGAGGAAAGAGAAAATGATATAATAATTAATTCACCAATCAAACTTTGTCAAAAGGCCAAACTAACTCCATATTTGGATTCTACGCATCGAAATAAGTCAGGATATAAAATTTGATAATTTTTGGACAACGTTTGAGCCTCCAAATGAAGAGAGAGAAAAGCATTAAAAATTTAAATGAGTTTGATCGATTTTTTTAGAAATTCGATTTTCCTTCTCCCAAGCGCATGATCGGACGGCTCAGATTCTTTAGTGGACCCGCGTCCACCAATCCGACGGCACGCGATCATCTTCCACCTCTAGCCGATTAAGGCAACATGTCTCTTGTTTTTTATTTTTCAAATCGATGTATCTCGAGTTTTACTTGATGATTTTTGCTCAAGTAAGTTTTGTTGGATTCTTTGCGAGTTTCCGCTCCGGTTTATCCCAAAAAGTTTGGGATTAGTCGCGTTTTTGAGAAACGCCTAAACCGGCCGTCAGCCATCTCTCTTTGCTCCTACCTATATCCTAGTTTAGGGTTCCTTGTCTATATATATCTCAACCCTCGCAACCGCCATCGTCTTAGCAACTTGATCGTGTCTTCAATTCGACGATTCGCGGACGAACTGACCACCTACTAGCCGCCGACGATGCCTGGATTGCGGCGCCTCTTCCTCTCCAGTTGCTCCTCCTCCGTCCAATCAAGAGGTATCACCAACTTCGGTTCTTCTTCCTCTTTCTTCTGGATGCTTAAACGTGCGATTTGGTCGTGTATCGCGGTTTTGCCCAAACTGGGCCGAGCAAGCTGCTCACTGCTCGTGGAGATCGGGCAAGGGAGGAAGAAGACTCCCTGCCGTTTTACCGTTTTGCCCCCGCCTATCTTTTCTTTTCTTTTCCTTCGCTCGGGGAAACTCCGTCTTTTTCTTCCCTGCTTTGGCCCAGCCACGCAACCGGTGGCGAGCGACCGCAAGGCGCGGGTCACCGCTGCCAAGCGCCCCCGACCGCTCGGCCCATCTGGCCTTGCCTACGTGGCAGGCTGTGATTGGTTGAGACAAAACATTTTTTAAAAATTAATCCTGTGGTCAAAACTTAAAAATAAATAGTGTTTTGAAATCAGGAAGACGAGACCTATTCAATAAAAATATTTTTGAGTTCTGGTTTTGAGGTTTGCGAAAATGTATTTTTAAAGTCGATTTAATTATCTTAAAATCACTAAAATTAACCTAAGAATCTATATTTCCAAAATATACAATATTATATGTTATTTTGATCAAGAAAACCTAACTAAGATGATGATGAGGTTTTTGGAGTCTAAATCGATGATTTGCGTGAAAAGTTAGTGAACTAGGGTTTTCAATCTTTTAAATGAATGCATGTAATTCTAATTTATAAATCTAATGATGTATTAGGGAAAGTGGGTTCATAATTCGTGTGAAGAGTTGAAAAGAGAAATTTTAGAACACCTGAGGCTAAGGTATGTGTTTTGTTTGTGCATCTACCTTTCAGTTGGGAAATCATTAATCCATTACCCATACTTTCTTATGAGGTTTAACTTGATCTAAATCCTTGAACCCTGAAACCTAATTTGCTTATTGCCTCAAAAGTAGATGTAGTATTCTCTTGATTGGGTATTCATACCCCACTGCGATGTTACATATTCTTTTGCTTAACCTTTCCATAACTCTTTTGTTAGCATGTAATTAAATGATCTATTTAATGTTTAAGTAGTGGTACTTATGTACAACCACCCATAGAGGGCATGTATAAAATCGCCCTAGGGGAATGTTTATAATTCTCCCCATTAAAAATGGTAGGTGATTGGAAATGTTTTTATTCTCCCCTCACCTAAGGTTAGAGGTCCGGTAGGTGCCTCAACCCTACTTAGTTAGATAGACATATTAATTGACATGCTAAAACCTTTATTTATTTTGTTATTGGCAAGTTTCATTATAAAAAGCCTCATACTCTTTGATATCTCTTTTTACCCCAAATATCTAGCCTAATTTACTTATTACAACTTTCATTGCCATTGTTAGAATATTCTTGTAACACATACTTCCTTTGTTTTTCCCTCTTGCTGGGTGTCTTCCCAACCACCTAGGTGTTGGTGCTGAGCAAGGTGAAGGAAGGGCTTGAAGAAAGCTTCCTCTACAGTTGATCGTTAGCTTGTCAAGAAGGATGGCTAGGTTGCTATAGCTAGATCCTCTTATCTTATCTTTTCTTTTAGAAACCATTCATGTAATAAACAATGAAGCCATTAGAAGGCTTATTATTTCTTTCTTTCCGCTGCTATTGACATTTTATTATGTATCTGGAATCATGCTTATTTACTTGGAATATTATGCAATCATCCTCAAGTCTCTAAATTTTTGTTAAAATTGCGGATGCTTGTATTTCCTTTAAATTTTAGTAAAGAGGTGATCTCGCCTCTTTACAGCATGGTATCAGAGCCTTTAGGTGACTATTAGGGCATGGAGTTGAGGCAAGAGTGTCTAGAAAGGATCAGGGTATCGGGGGCTGGCAAGATTTTCCTCCGCACCACTAGCTTGGTATACGAGGACTCCCGTGCCCATATGATCCGGCCTGGCCTGCGCCGAAACGAACTGCCCGAAATAGTATGCTTTTAGGCAATAGCATTCTAGTTATCCTTATTCTCATCTCTATTTCTATTCCCTCTCATCTATGATTCTTTACTCCTGAGAATTTAATATGTTAACCCTATTTTCAGGAGAGGTGACTTGTTTGACAACACAAACCAGGAGTCAACCACTGACAACCCCGACACTCGTACGACTCCTGCTGTTAACCAACCAACTTCTGGTGTTCCCTCCTTCACATCTGAGCAAGAACTGGCGATGTTGCGATAGTTGTTGTCCTCCACCATGATGGGACAACTCAACACCATTGCTGCTGTTGCCGCCAAGCCGAGGGAGTTCACCCTCACTGATTTCATCAAGATGCAGCCACCCTACTTCAAGGGTGAGAGTGAGCCTAACATGGTGGACAAAGCCGACGATTGGGTGTTGGCCCTGGATCAGACCTTCGAGGGTATGGCATGCCCTCCTCACCAGAAGGTTTGGTTCGCGACGTACGTGCTGGATGGACCGACGCACGTTTGGTGGAACGGTGTTGCCCGCACTCGGGACACCTCCTCCATGGAGTGGACCCAGTTCCTGAAGTTGTTCAGAGAGAAGTATATCTGCCCTGCTTTCCTGAGGAAGAAGGAGGCTGAGTTTTACAGTCTCAAGCAAGGAAGCATGAGCGTGGCCGACTACGTTCAGAAATTTCTGCTGTTAGAGCGTTACGCCACCGACCTTGGAGCTGACAGAAGAGCGACCTTGTTCTTGGAGGGCCTGAACTATCATGTTGGTCGAAGCCTCGTTCCACAACTGCCACTCACGTTTCAACAAATGGTGGACAAGGCTCTCGCCATTGAGTCTTATCCGGGGTTTCAAGCTTCCAATGGCTTCAACAACAACAAAAGGAAGAATCCGAACCAGCATGAGAACCGTGGACGTGATCGCTGCAACAGATGCAACCGCTACCATCCTCCTGGAAGATGCCCCGCCATCAATGCACCTGCTCGTAATAGCAACCGTCGTCCACCAACCTGCCATGAGTGCGGCCAAGTCGGGCACATTCGACCCAACTGCCCCCGTTTCCAGCAAGGGTAGAATAATGCCCCGCAGCCGCAACAGCCGAGACAGAACCAGCCGCCACAGAAAAACAACAACAATAACAACAACAACCAGAACCCGAGGCGTCCGCTAGCTGAGAGGCAGAATGGGAGAGTGTTTGCTCTCAATGCTGAAGAGGAGGGTGAAGGTAATGAAGTGATTGAAGGTACACTGCACCTTTATATGCATCCTTTAAAAGCCCCGTTTGATTCTGGTTCCTCCAATACCTTCATATCTAGTCAGTTTGCCTCTATGCTTGAAATCGAATATGAGTTTATGGATCATGTGTTAGATGTAAAAACTCCTAGTGGTAAAATCTGCTCCTCGTACCTCCAAACTCCTACCTTGAACCTCTGTATATCCGGAATAATGTTTCCCACAGTTTTTGTCTTGCTTGATATGACCGTCTTTGACATCATCCTGGGTATGGATTGGTTAAAGAAGTATAAAGCAGTTTTGTACTGTGAGGAATCCAAGGTTAGTCTGGTTCATCCTGATGAAGGAAAAGTGTGTGTCAAGGGCAAGAAGTGAGGAGAGCGACAGTTCGTCATCTCTGCCATTAAAGCTGAAAAGCTCGTCTCACAAGGGTGTAGAGCCTTTCTAGCCTCCATAGTTCTCGATGCTACACCTCCTGCTCTAGAACATGTTGATGTGGTGAAGGACTTCCCAGATGTCTTTACTGAGGAGTTACCCGGGTTGCCACCAACTCGCGAGGTGGAATTCTCCATCGAGCTTATGCCTGGAACTTCACCGATATCGAAGCCACCCTACCCCTTGGCTCCTGCTGAGCTGGCGGAGTTGAAAAAGCAGCTTGAAGAGCTTCTCGACATGGGCTTCATTCGTCCTAGTGTTTCCCCTTGGGGAGCCCCTGTCCTGTTCGTGAAGAAGAAGGATGGCTCTTTGCGGATGTGTATGGACTACCGCATGCTCAACCAAGTGACAGTGAAGAATCATTATCCGTTGCCGCGCATCGACGACCTATTCGATCAGCTGAAGTCAGCCACCGTGTTCTCCAAAATGGATCTGCGAAGTGGTTACTACCAGATGCGTGTAAAGGATGATGATGTTTCGAAGACAGCGTTCAGAACTCGCTATGGGCATTATGAATTTATGGTCATGCCTTTTGGTTTGACGAATGCCCCTGATGCGTTCATGGACCTGATGAACCGAGTATTCCGCCCATACCTCGACAAGTTTGTAGTGGTGTTTATTGATGACGTTTTGGTTTATTCCGAGACGTTGGAACAACATCGCGAGCACCTGCGGATTGTACTCAGCACATTGCGAGAAAATCAATTGTATGCAAAATTCTCAAAATGTGAGTTCTGGATAAAGGAAGTGATGTTTCTTGGTCACGTGATTTCTGCCGGCCATATAGCTGTTGATCCTGCGAAGGTAGAAGCTGTGACAAAGTGGAATGCTCCGAAAAACCTATCAGAAATCTGTAGTTTCCTTGGTCTAGCTGGTTACTATCGGAAGTTTATCAAAGGGTTTTCTGAGTTGGCTTTACCTTTGACCAAGCTGACTCGGAAGGAGGTCAAGTTCTCATGGACCCCTGAATGTGAGGATAGTTTTCAGAAGTTGAAGATGAGTCTGACTTCTGCTCCCGTGCTTGCTTTGCCTGTTGAGGGCATACCCTATGTCATCTACACCGACGCATCCCGACAAGGCTTAGGGTGTGTTCTGATGCAAGGCGGAAAGGTGATCGCCTATGCTTCTCGACAGTTGAAACCTAATGAAGCTAATTGGCCTACACATGATTTGGAGCTTGCTGCCATAGTTCATGCTTTGAAGATCTGGCGACACTACCTCTATGGAGAAAAGTTTGAAGTCTTTTCTGATCACAAGAGTTTGAGATATCTGTTGACTCAGAAGGATCTGAACTTGCGACAACATAGGTGGATGGAATATCTTAAAGATTACAACTTCACCATCACCTATCATCCTGTTAAAGCAAATGTCGTAGGCATAACTTGTCTCTACATACCCCAAGAACATGATATCAACCATTTTCGGTCCCAATTTCTTCCTTTTGTGTTCAGGGACAAGTACCTTAGCAAGGAACCCCCACACTCAAAGGTATTTGAGACTCAATTTTCTTCCTCTCCATAACACAAACGGACTACTCTCTACATGTTTGTGGGGAACTCTATTTAGAATATGGCAAGCCGTATTCAAAGCTTCCCCCACATGAAGTTGGGTAGACCTAAGGTTTGGAGTAAATAATTTACCATATTTGTAAGGGTTCATATTTTATGTTCAACTATCCTGTTAGATTGTGATGAATACAGAGCAGTAACCTCATGAACTATACCATGTAATTGAAAAAATTCCAAAAATAAATTCGAAGTATACTCTCCTCCCCTATCAAACCTTAAATGTTTAAGTACTTTGCCCATTTGAGTTTCATCTTCTTTCTTATAAATTTTAAATTTATCCAATGCCTCATCTTTACTTATAAGTAAAAAGACATAATAATATCTACTAGCATCGTCAATAAAAGTTATAAAGTAACATTTTTGATTCCTTGTAGAAATACCATTAAATTCACAAATATCCATATGCACTAAATCCAATATTTCCAAATTCCTATTCATAGAATGAAAAGGCTTCCTAGGTAATTTAGCTTGCACACAAATTTCACATTTATTATTGCTAATTTCAAATTTAGGGATTAAATTCAGATTCATCATACGTTTCATTAAGCCAACATTCACATGTCCCAAATGCGCATGCCAAACAGATGATACAAGATTCAAGCATAAAGAACTATTATCATTCAAATTTAAAACAAAATTTGAAAAAAGTTCTACAAGAATCTTAAACAAGTTCTCCATATCACAAAGATACCCCTTGCCAAAAAATAAAGAATCTCAAAGGTGAGTAATAATAGCTTTATTACATTTGCAATCTATTCTAAAACCACCTCTAACTAAAACTGTGCCACTAATAATATTGCGTCGTATTGATGGAACATGTCTGACTCTATGAAGTGTCATAACCTTTCCTGAAGGAAACTTCAAGTCTACCCATCCTTAGCCTTTGACTTCTACAGTGCTGGAATCGCCCAAAGTCACAGATCGACTTTTAGAGAAATGATAAGACAGAAATAGGGACTTGTCAGTACACACATGCACATTAGCCCTAGTGTCTATAATCCAATATAGTGGTTCAAAAATAGAAAGAACTTTAGGTTTTCTAGAAACGTACCCATCATTGAGGTTCAAGGATGCAGTCATCATGTTGACCACATCACTCCAAATGCACCTAAGGCTAAAATTAGATGCTTACTTGAAGTGTGCCAATGATGCCTAAGACATCAAAAACCTTTTGCTGAGCTATATGAACTATATGAGTTGCATAAATAGCTTGAAGTATAGACATTCTTGAGATGGTCATACATATTAAGAATCATGTAAAGCATGAAAGGTATAATGTATTCAAAGTGATGTTTGAGTATAATTAGGCAGATGGAGATCAAGTATAATCTCATATGCTCAATATGATTGTGCATATAGATTAACTGTGATTTCTAATAGGTCAAGAGTTGACCAAACATATGATTCTACAAATTGTTGTGTGAATCATATAGCCAGTTTATCAAATGTTGAGAAACTTGGCCAAACCACTGTCTGAAGTACTTGGCATGTTGATGCCAAAGCATGAATGAAGAAAGGATGAAACCTATGATAATGATCAACAGAGTGAAGTCCATAGACTAAAGCAAGGTAAAGAAGTGTTCTAAAGTGAAGCTTAAGTTCAAGTCTTCATCACTCAAGATATGGAGAGGGGTAAGTAGGAAAGGGAAATAACCTTTGTGTAGAGGATCTCGAGAAGATGATAGAGATATAAATCTCTACTTCAGGATCTGAGAGAAAGTAAGCTAGAAACTATGAGGAGAAAGAGTTACTACCATTACAGTTACATTATGACATTCATGGGCATGTAATAGAATTAGTGAATTGCTATTATATACTTACTATCAATGAAAAACATCATACATCTTATATGGGAAAGAGTGTTGTGGATTGATGTTTCATTTTAAAGATATGATCTTTGATGGCAATGCCTATGTCTCACTAACTATACTTGATAGTTAAAGAGACAAATGTGTGTGACACATGTAATGAATGACATGATAACTCAAACTTGAATTCCTATAGCATAGTCATATGTAGTGCATAAATGAGAATTGCATTTCCAAAAATCCATATGATGGTTATCTAGACTCATTTTGGTTATTGAACCAATAGAGACATGCTAATCTCATTCATTGTGCAATATGACAAAGGTTCTTCACTAGATGTAGTGGGAGGATGATTATTCTATTAAGGATTATACATATTGATGTATATAGACCTTTTAGAATAAATGCTAAAGGTAATCACTAATACTTCAATGGATTTACTGATGACCTCAGTAGATATAATAGTTTGTATTTAGTGAAACACAAACATGAATCTCTTGAAGTGTTCAAGAAGATCAAAATGAAGTACATAACAAACTTGGTATAAGTATTAAATTTTGATATGATCAATATGGAAATACTATGAACTAAGAGTTTGAGAACCTTCTAAAAGATCATGATAATGTATCATGATGGACTCCATATGAAACACAATGATAGTGTATCATTAGTAGTGTATCAGAAAGAAGGAATCACACCTTGATAAGTCAGAGTGTGATTACTAGCTAAAAGCTTCAAATTTCCTTTTGGGAACATGCTTTATACTGGGAATAAAGAGAATCACAAAATGTTGTGGAATCTCAACGTTCCTTAAGTAACACACATAACTCATGGTTTTGGTAGATAACGCCCAGAGCTTGAATGATATATGATTTCTTATGGACAAGAAAGCGGCAAGTTGATCATATGATGAGTCAAAAGTTGACCTAGAAGCTAATGAGAGCCGGAAACGGAGACATGGCTTGAAGCCATGGAATGTAAGATAGAATCCATGTACATCAACAAAATATGACCTTGGTTGATCCACCTGAAGGGGTAAAACCCATAGGGTACTTTTGGATCTTCCATAAGAAGACTGACATGGAGGGTAAGTTGGTTGAAAAGAGTTTCTAACAAGTTCAAGGTGTTGAACATTGTGAAATCTTTTACAGCTGTGACCATGGATAAATCCATCTGGATAATTCTTGCCATTGTAGCTTAATATGACTATGAGATTTGGCATATGGATGTTAAATCTGCATTTCTTAAATGGAATATTGTGCTGGATGTGTATGTAACATAGCCTAAAGGTTTTATAAATCTAATAATGCAAATAAAGTCTATAAAGCTGCATAGATCAATCTTTGGATTGAAGCAAGCACCTCAGAACTGGATCTTCAATTTGACAAGATAGTCAAAGAGTTTGACTTGAGTCAAAATAACAATGTAATGTGTGATTACAAAAATTTAGTGGGAGCATATATATATATTCCACATATTGATGGGGAATATCATCATTATACTACAAAATCTGGAAATGAAGTGCATTCTGAAAGGTTTTTAGAGAAGCATCCTATGTGATAGGAATCAAGATCTATAGAGACAGATCAAGAGGGCTTCTTGACCTAAGAAAGAGAACATACATCGGCAAAATACTGAAAGGAACCACTTCTTGAGAGTCCATAATGTTTCTTGGTATCAATTAGAAACAAGAAAATTAGAGGGGCGTCTCATTTGAATTTCTTTGGATGAGAGATAATCTTGATATTAAAATAATCAAGATTTAAGCATAATTGAAACCCTAATTCAATTTAAATGCAAAAATAATTATATTAATGGGAGTGCCCTTCAACCAAAAATGAGATGTTTGAATTTTTATAAGTGTGGACGTCTTTTTGCCTTGCAATGGCACCGAAATATCCTAAGTAGGTGAAGTATCCACTTGCATTTGTTAATTAGAAAGAATTGTCCACTAAAAATGGACAATAATATTATAATGATTAAGGTGCTTAAAATGGTTGCTTTTAATTCAAGGATAAATGAGAGGTTTTTGAAGGCATGGATGATGGCTTCGTATGCAACGAAGTGAGGAGGATAAGTGGCACCAATTTTGGGAGTTGAAGGAATTTTCAATTGCTTTCTCTCTTGAAATTTCCTTACATATATTCCATTTTTCACCCACATGAAAGACTCTTTTCGACTCTTCTTTATTTCCTTGCTTTGGCCATGCACAAGGGATCTTAGGAGCAACAGGAGGACGTGCCTCAACCTGTAGGTAAGCTCCATAGTCATCTTCAACCTTGATTCCATGGTGGAAATCAAATTTCAATGATTATTTTCTTCTTTTTCTCCACTCAATGCTCAACCTTGATCATCCTTTGCATCCAAAGACTTGAGAACGGACCTTAGACAGTTGAGAAAGCTTCATTCACCATTGAGGACGTAAAGCTTGAAGCTTGTATTCAACTTTGAAGGTGGGTTATATAACATGAACCCTTAAACATCATTATTGATTTCATTTCTTCATCATATGTTGATTCCTTTTTCATTCCCAAACTTTCCTTTGATTAATTGATGAAATCACCACAAAGATCACATAAAATTTCAAAGGTTTTAGCTTGAAGATGGTTACGTCATCTTAGCACACACCTCAATAAAAATCATGGGCAAAAGGTTTTGAGCTTTGATGACCAAATGGTCTCAAGACCATTTGGTGATCAAACGGTCTCAAGACTGTTTGAGGTCAAACAGTCTCAATACCTTTTGAGTTCAATTTTCTGATATAGTTGGATGAGGATCCAATGGTTCTAATTGATCTAATTAAAATAGTTTCAAGAATGGATGATCCATTGATTACAAACCCTAATTGGATTGATTTCATTGAAACCCTAAATCAATTGGGTCATTTTCTATGTTAAATGGATCAAACGGTCTCAAGACCGTTTGAGGTCAAGTAGAGTCATGGATGGATGCAGATCCAAGGGTTGTAGTTTGATGAACTTTCAATGGTCTCAATGTTGGATGGTTCAATGAGTACAAACCCTAAAATCGATTAATTGATTGAAGGAAACCCTAGATGACCCTTTCAGTTTCAAGGTGGTTTGGACCAAACGGTCTTGAGACCGTTTGAGTCTAAATGGTCTTGAGACTTTTTGGGATCAAATGGTCTTCAGACCGTTTGGAGAGCAAACAGTCTCAAACCATTTGATGTTGAATCAGTTTCTATGATGAGTTTCTCATTCAGTTTCAAACCGTTTGGGGTTAATTATATTTAATTCAAATAGTCTCAAACCATTTAGGGACTTTGAGATCAAGACCATTTTATGGTCTAACGGTCTTAAGACCAATTGAAGGTTTTGGGACCAAGACCGTTTAAGGTCTAACAGTCTTTCGACCATTTGGAAGTGCAATTGAATCAAAGACTGTTTGAAGGTCAAAGTACTTCAAGACCATTTGAGGGTCTAAAACCTCAAGGCAGTTTGAAGGTCTAATTGATTCAAACCATGTAAGTAGAATTAACCCCATGATTGTTGATGATTTTTATCAAAGATAATTATAATGGTTGTACCTTTAAGGTACTAGGGTGATTAGTATCCTTAGAGGGGTTAATCTTTGATGCTTATGGAAGCAATGCCTCAATACACTATGCTAACCCTAAATGTATGCACTTGAATGAAGGGTTGACCTAATCTAATCAAGTTTGAAGTAATTAATATCCCAGAGAGGATGAGAGAGAGAGGAATCCATATATGTATGATAATCATGTAGTGGTTAAGCCTCAACACTTTCAACATGAGTAAATTATGTAGTTAGGGTATGATCCTTGATAAAGAGATCATGAAACCCTAATTGAGAAGGTTGATGAGACCTAACCCTAATTTAGGATAATGCTTGGTGTAACCCTAATCTAGGGTAATGATGTAACCCTATTATAGGGTAATGATATGAGAAATCCCAATTCAGGGTAATATAATGAAAAACCCTAATTTAAGAGGATGCTTCATGAAACCCTAATCAAGGGTGATGTCATGTGAAACCCTAATCAAGGGTGATGTCATATGAAACCCTAATCAAGGGTGATGTCATATGAAACCCTAATCAAGGGTGATGTCATATGAAACCCTAATCTAGGGTGATGTCATGTGAAACCCTAATCAAGGGTGATGTCATGTGAAACCCTAATCAAGGGTGATGTCATGAGAAACCCTAATATAGAGATGTGATGTGAAACTCTAATCCAGAGTGATGCTATATAATGCTATTGAAATCATACCCTAATATAGGGTGAAGGTATGTAAATTCCTAATTTTTGAATATAGTGCATGAAACCCTAATGTTGGGTAATATGATGATAAACCATAGCCCTAATTTTGGGTAATGGGATGAGTATCCCTAATTGACATGAATTTGAGAAAACCTAACCCTAATGAGTGAATAGTGATGTTACCATTACATCACATAGTGTTTATATGTAATTGATATAACTGTTATCATGTGCACTAATCATGCAGGTATCAAGAGATGTTGGACATAGCTAGGTATGAGCTATGATGTTTTATTATTGAAATTGTTTTATGAGCCTTGTGAGCCATAATGTGCTTTATTTCCTAGTATGAGGTAACAAGAGATTAAATGGGCTTGAGAGTCATGTGAGATGCTTGTATAGCAAGTATCATGTTTTCCTTAGTCAGATGGCCTGAAGGTATTAGTTACCTAATAAGTGGTAACAAGTTTTCTTTGATAAACTGAGGGTTTGAATACCCATATTTCATAATCATGATGATGAGATGATAAGTGATGATAATGTCCATAATGAGATAAGGGATTGAGATCCTAATACTTTGTAAAGTTTTGAAAAGTACTTGATAGAAGTATTACACATTCTTTGAAGCTTTTGTCATAATAGTTGATGTTTGGAAACTTGTCTGATGCCAAAAGAATATGTAATACACTTATTTAATCAAGTGAAATCTTATCATGTAGAGCCCTGTCCATAGATCCATCATCGTCAGTAGTTGGTGATGGTGAAACATGTTTTCCTTCAGGAACTCCTGGAATGCATATTTTTGAATATGTGGGGGTAATGGGAGAATATATCCTTATGCCTCATAGGAATGACTGTGGGCCATATCCTATGCACAAGAATGGTTATGGACCATATCTCAATATGAGTATGGCTATGGGCCATAACTCCACAATATCAGGCATTGGCTACGGGCCATATCCTGAAGAGAGTATATGCTACGAGATATAACTCTATAGAAAAGTTGCCAGTATACCCTGGAAAGCTATTTAGCAGAGATGCAAGATGTCCTGCATATAGTCTCGTACTAACTCAGACAGATGGAGGTGATGGAGTTTGACTCTTCCATTGACCTATGTATGGAACTGATGCTTTATGTAATCATGGTCGGTTGGAGCATGAATGGTATACTTCATCTCCTCAGGGCATAAGTATGACTGTAAAATGTAATCAGTTGTGTAACGTATTTACTTAAGAATGAAATACAGAAATCATTGGTTAATTATTACATTGCTTATTGTATCCTAAAGTGGATAAATATTATACATGTTCTTCATATTGCTTATTAAACTGAATAGATGATTTATTGCTTTATGAATTGTAGCTGTAATGCCTTAAATGATGATATTGCTCTATTCTGCTTAATAATGATTAAATCCTGATGTTTATTAAAGATTCCTCTATTTAGTCTATTACTGTTCATCTGCAATAATAATGTTTATGGAAGAGAGTTATATCTCCTGCTTGGACAATTTTCAATTGTCTCACCCCGTGGGATCCAACCTTTTTAAGTGGATGAGGACGAGGAGGTAGAAATCATATAGCAAGAGAAGGACAACAACAACAGGGACAACAATGATATTCCATGTGGAGACATTGGATGTCATATATTTTGTATAGAGAGTCCTATGTGTCGTCTCTGTACTCTCAAGTCCTCGGAGTTAGTAGTTAGTACTTGTAATGAATCGATCTGAGATTTTGGCTTGATGCCTCGAGGTTTTTATGTTGTTTGTGTATAGTTTAAACAAGGCAGTTGATGCTTGTAATCCTCGAGATGAGACGATACATGATATGTACTTATGAACCAGGATGTAAATGAAATACATTGGTTCTTGATAAAAGAGTTTTCCTATGTTTAGATCTCTTTGTAAATGATTATAATTTTTAGTGATTTTCAGTAATTCTGATGTTAATGATCACTTTCACTTAGTTAATTATGTTTTGTTCAGACGAATCGTCACAAATCTCTTCTTTGATAAAAATTACAAGCCTTTCTCATTCATGTGTCCTAATCGTCTGTGCCATAAATGTGTCTGGTGATCCTCAACTGGATGTATATGACCGGCTTTGAGCACTTTAAGTTGGGTCTTATACAATGTATGACACAATTTGTCTCATACAATAACCAAAGCTCCCTTGGTGATTTTACATTTTCCATCACCAAAATCTAGATGACAACCTTCTCTATCAAAGAATGAACCAGATATCAAACTCAGACAGAAATCTAGAACGTGATGAACATCCTTCAGTGTGTGCGTGCAACCGACACTTGTTTGAACACAAATGTCTCCAATCTTGATAATTCTAGAGAAGTTGGAATTTCCCATGTTCACCCTCCTAAAATATCCCCTCTTGTATGAAGTAAAGAATTCCTTACTCAGTGAAGCATGATAAGAAGCTCCATTATCACCACACACTCAGAATCATCATCCTCAACATGCAAAAACTGCTCTTGGACTGTAAAGACCACATCGTCGTCATCGTCCCTATCATCTGAGATTGTCGTTGTAGTATTCTTGTTGTCATCTTTCTTGTCTTTGTCTTCATACCCATGTTTCTTTTCCAAACCTTGCAACCCCTTTTTAAATGACCTGGCTTTCCGTAATGGAATCACCCTCTACTACTCTTCGACTTGAATCTACCATTAGACTTCTCGTGATTCTGGGAGTCACCACGGCTCTTGGATCTACCTCGGTCTCTTGCTTTATCAATGCCTCTTCTCTCTATGAAGTGCACCTATGATCTACTGTCGCCTGAGGCTCGTCGTTGAGTCTTTCATTCAGTAGACTGCTCTTCACCTGGTCAAGTGTCAACTTGCCTTCTTGTGTAGAATGGGTGACTGTCACTATGAGCGTCTCCCAACTATCATGTAATGATCCCAGAAGAAGTAGAGCATAGAGTTCATCATCTAGAACCATCTTCATGGACCCAGTTGATTTACAAGGCTTTAGAATTCTTTCTTATGCTCAACGATGCTTGTACTATTCCGATACTTGAGGTTCACCAATTTTCTAATCAAAAAATCTTTATTTGTGGTGGTCTTCCGCTCATATAACTTCTTGAGCTTCTCCCATAGATCTTTGGCATTGGTCTCTTCTGAGACGTGATGGAACATGGAAATGTCGAGCTTCCAAATTGTTCCAACAATATTTCTGTTTAATTTCTTCTAGTCCACATCAGACATACTATCTAGCTTTTATCCCTCTATTGGATCGTATAGATCTTTGCAATAGAGAATATCCTCCATCTCGGGTTTCCAAATATGCCAATTTGTATGTGTCAACTTTATCATCGTCCCATCTTCATTCTTCCCCATCTAGACCAGTATCTATAGCCTATGCTCTGATACCACTTGTTGGGGATGTTGTACTGATATGGGCCCAGATGTGATGAAAATTTATTGCGGAAGCATTACCGACAAATGTACAAACCCAAAGAAGAAACACTAGATTTAACATTGAAAACTCTCCCCAATAAGGAGAGAAAAACCACATGGCAATACCGGCCAACAAGCACTATGTAATTAAGATTACAACTCACACTTCCTAGATTTAATTACCACCTAAATCCAGGTATCCCTCCCCATACAAGAACAAAGATGAGGAAGATGAGAATAACAACCAGTGTGTACAAAACCTCCTTTACTTGATCTCCTCACAAGGTCGTTGTCATTGTTGGGGACTGCTTGATGCTGCTGCGACCACTGACTGGGTCGGACCATTGCCACTATGGCAACACTGTGTCTGTAACTGCCAACCACTACTTTGCTTCAAGGCAAAGTCACTGGCCCTCTCTTATCAACCACGAGAGCTACTTTGTCAGTACACCCAATGTGTCACCAACTGTCACCCTCTACTTCTCTTCAAGACAAATTCACTGACCCTCTCTTATTTAACCAAGAGAGCTCCTCCAGTTGTTCTTGTTCTTTGGCACCCTCTATCGCAGAAGGCACCAACAAGAAACTGGAGGGTTCACACCTCAACCAGTGGGATGATTCAATGGCCTCCCCTAGGGCCTCTATTTATAGGCCTCCATGACACGTGGTTGCAACTAGGAATCTTTGTCCAACTCCAAGTCCAACTCCATGTTGCACATGGCAAACCATCTTCTTTCCCTTTTAGATTTGACTCCTATTCGGATTGGTAGCACAAGACAACTCCTACTCAAGTCCAAATCCAACTAGGCATGGTCCAGATCCTTTTCCTATTCCCAACACGTTGCTAGGAGATACAACTACTAGGAAAAGACGATAGAAATTTTCACCATTGAAGGTCAGCTACGTGAGGGTTTTACCAAATGAGATTTGTTATGGATCTTTCCAGACTCTTGTTGAGGCTCAACAAAAAGCAAGGGGAGTATCTTTCTGATTTACATGTCACAAAATTTTTTGAGTGGGAGTATAATCATCACTGTACTTTTGCAAGTATATTGTAGTTCTTATTTAGTTCCTATGGCATTAGTAGTGGGAAATATTTGACGAAGTCACATATCAAATCAATCTTCTATTGTCTCATATATTTCAGACCATGACTTTACTATTAGTAAGTTCGAAATCAAGTTAACCTTACTGCAAAATTCTGATCGATTTAGCTTTCTTTTCTTTTACGGAGATTGAGTACAGGTTGTTTTCATCTGAAACCAACAAAAATATACTAATAATTCCAAATGTGCCTTTGTCGGGTGAACACGTATACATGGAAATTTTTTAATTCACTATAATTTAATTAAAAAAATTTCTCTTATAGAGGAAAAAGATTGAACTGAAAAAATATTATTTAATAATTAAATTTATATAAATTTGTGTACTTTTTTTAGAGAAGAAGAGAGGCTATTAATTTATCTTGTCCTCTCATCTAAGCACAATCAAAATATATGTAGGTGTTATGTACAATATTGACCACATTAGGTACAAAAATAATTATATATGTAGAATTGGAGTGGTGTTAAATGATATTACACGAAGGGGTCCTAGAATGTGAGCCATTCATGTAACTTTAAATAGGTTTTATGAGGGCATCAACTTCATCACTAGCAATCTCGGAGATATGATAATCTTCCAATTGCGGTCCTTTAAATCCAGCTGAGAAAGTCCTCCCTCTATTGAGAAAGATTGGTCGATTATGTAGTTGACTGGCTGCCCATTGACAAACTACATTACTATGACAAAACAATAACCTTCGTGTAATTTATTCTCCAGGAATAAAGAAGGGCATATGTCACTGCTCCAGTTTCAGCCTCAAGAGGAGAATGAAGAGCATAGATGGTAGTTTCCTTAGTAATAACATCATTACTGTGGTTCCTCGTGATTAGGCAATCACACAACACCCATGCTTGAAGGTGGCATCCACATTAATCATGATGTCGGCCCTGTCTTGTTCCAAATTTGCATGAAAATTTTATCCTTGGATCGATTGCAAGGAGAGATAGTAGACCAAATCTAGTGGATGTCAGTAGCTTTTTCTAAATGAATTGTTTTGATCTTTTGAATAGCAGGGATAATAGTGTTATCAATAACGGCTTTATTCATGCTCAATCATATGGTCGTACAAGTGATCACAAATAAGTTAGAAGTTTCAGAGTTGAGGCCCCTCAGGATCCGCAATCCATGTCCGATGGGTAGAAGTTGGGGATGTTATTCCATCTATTGAGGTTGACCCATAGGGCATTGCCTTAAAGCATGTAGAAGAGTCTCTTTAGCAGTCTCGCATTTGCTGTAGTTTCCATTGGCAATAATTCTTCATAGAACCTCCTCTTATTTGTTGACAAGCCTTATTGGCAAACGTGCCACGAAAAAGATTTTGTATTTCTGGGGTCGTTGTAATTTCCAGATACTATTTTAAGGTCCATTTGTTTTTCTTTCTAGATCCTTTCTTAGAACAACATAAGAAGTGGATGTGATGAAATTACCATATGTAGTGTGAATCCTGACAATCATATCTTCACCTCTATTCGGGAATGGAGGAGGATTTTGATACAAATGCATCATAACTACCTGAGGAAAAAACCAATCAGTGAAGACTTTGTCCCAATCACCATGTTTTGTATTCATACTTGAGACCCTCAGGTCTAGGAGTTTAGTAGGAGTACTCATCTTAACATGATGCATGAGGGGTCCCACACAGGGAATCCAATTATCCATCCATACATTGATGTTTTTGCCATAGACAAGGTTGAAAAAAGCATGAGGCGTAATGAGACATTTTTGTCTTGACAAGGTGAATATAAGTTATACTGGAAGATAGACAACTAGATGGTAATAAAATCACAAAACACATGCTAATTATATTCCAAATTTGAAGCACAAGTAAGGTGTCTCACAAGATCACACAAAGATGCATGACCTAATACATCAAACTAATGTTCTCTAGTTCATATCTTAAGTCACAAATCAAAACTCAAAATAGGCAAGACAGACTCACAAATCACAAAACAAGTCGCAAGATAAAATTCCACACAAATAATATAATTTTTGTGTAGTTCATAAAAAGTACAACTACAATAATATAGAAAAAGCTACGATTTCATCAACATGAGTCATCAATCGTATGATGTGGATTCATCCATCAACTCATCATCACTGGAGCTACTAATTGTGTGATGTGGCTTCATCCATCAAATCATCATCACTGGAGCTACTATGTGGATCATCAAAAGAATCATCCATGTAAGGAATCTCAACATCTCCCCCAATCCTTCTTCATCATGAAAAATATTCTCTATCTCCTCTTCCTCACCAACATGTTCTTTTCCTATTCTAAATGAACACATATATGTGTGACTTTAGGCATAGGGTAGTGATTAGCAACCATCAATGTCTATGAAAATATAAAGCATTGAGGCTACCTGCACGCCTCCTCCTTTGAAGTCTTTCTTCATGTCCTTCCTCTAAGTATAATAGATCATCTTCAATTACAACATTTGCAACCAAATCTTATAAAATTTCACTGCCTTCAAATTTATCTATCCACTCATCATCAAATTTTGATATCCCAACATAAGAGGATCCTCGATTGTCTTCTTCTTCACTCCTCTTTGTTTCAATTTCAAGTTATACATGACATAAACTAGCTTGTTCATATTTTCTTGTGCCAAATGATTCCTTCTCTTAGTATGCCCCTAAAAGATAATGAAGAAAAAAGTTAGAAAGAACTAATCTAATTAGTTGCATATAGAAATCAATTCTTCAGTTTTTACCTGGTTGAACGAACTCCAACTATGTTCACATCCAAATGCACTACAAGTTAAGATAAGAACTCAGTGGGAAAACCTAGTCAAATATGGAGTCTCTTCAACAAATGAATTCCACCAATCGGCAGTAAGACATTAAAGAATAAAGACTTAAAGCTTATATACATTATCAACTACCATCTTATTAGAAACTTAAACTTGTTAAATCTTACCAGGGCTTCTTAACTTCTTTATATTGATTGCATTATGTCTACCAAATAGGCCACATGCATTAACAAATGCATCTAGTTGCAACTCAACCTTAGAGTTTTCCTCAGAAGTGAACAACTTATCCATGCAATTATACAACACTTGTTTCACTTCTATATGTATTGAAAAAGTAGGTCCATATTGGAACTGAGGATTTAGAAAATATGTTGCAACATGAAGATGTGTGTGCAACTGCTTGTCCCACCTGGTGTCTACTATGTCCCATATGATTTGGCATTTGTTCTTGTCATTTTTTAGACCTTTGGAAATATCTTCTTTTTCCCTATCCATGGATTCATAGATGAATTCCATAGGAGGATATTTATGAGCATCAACCATCCTTAAGACAATGACTAAAGTTTGCAATGATCTCACTAAGTATGCTACAACATGCCAATAGATTTTCTTTTCAATACAGTCTTCCTACATAGCTTCCCACCAGATGTAGATGCATACCGACTATGTGTCCAAGTACGAGAAGCAAAGAAGGACTCAAGTCATCCTTTTACAAATAGTAAAATCTGAAAAGTGAGAAAAGCAGTAGAAAACCTTGTCATGGTAGGGAGAACAATGTCTTCTTTATGTATTTCCACACACCAGCAAGAAGCCATCTATGTGCACATATGTAGTTGATGACAACCTTAGATTTATTAAATACAAAAGAATATAGTGGCAACTGAAGAATATCCTCCAACATAAGATCAATGCAATGTGCCGCACATGGAGTCCAATACAACTTTATTCTCTTTTTCTCCAAAAGTGAGCCCGCAAGCTTGTAGTTTGGTGCTTTGTTAGTAATCACTTGCACCACATTTGCTTCTCCTACTTCTTCAACAATGTCATTTAACAACTCAAACAACAATTTTGCATATTTTACTTTATCAAATACATCAATTGATTTAAAAAACCATGTACCTTGAGGATTGTTCACTAAGAAATATACCAAATATTGGCCTTTCACATCTGTCCATCCATCAAACACAATTCTACATCTAGTAGCCTTCAAACAGACAACAACTTCATCAACAAATGCTTTTAAAGTTTGAAATTCTTCATTTAAAATGCAAGTCTTCAACTCATAAAAGCTTGGAGGCTTCGAGTTCCTACCATAATTCTCAATAGATTGTATCATATTCTTGAACGATGGACTACTTCCAACATTAAATGGAATTACCATTTTCAAAATGTTTTTTGCCAATGGACAAACAAGCTTGAGTTTTTTCCCCTTCCTCCAAGCATCCTTCAAACTAGACTACACATCACCATCTACATTTGCATTGTCCACAAAAGCATCCATCATCCCTCAATTTTGTTTCTCTACAAGAAACACTCTCTCCACTCCACTTCATGTAGTTGGTTGAGAATTACTTGTAGTGTATAATGATGAAGGATCAAGTCATGTGTTGTATGCTGCAATACGACAAACCTCTTCCATTTCATCCCGTTGCCACTTCTTCTCCACATTTTCACCCAAATACAACTTCATAACTAATTCAATCTCTTTTGGAACTTTGTCACATGCACCAACATTCTTATGAGTTTTAGCAAAATGATCTTTCAACCCCCTTATCCCTCATGCAATGTTCTTGCCACAAAAATTACACTTGACATGTACATAACCCTTGCCATCAATTCCCTCAACCTCCTCACAATATTTCCATCCCTAGTAATACTAGATTTTGAGGGTGCACTTTTCCTTGGCATATATGAAAATCAGGAAGTAACCTTCCTGTAGAATAGCATAACAAAACTAATAAAATAAACAAACACAATAAAGAGCCAAATTTGAGAGGAGAGGATCAAAGGACCCAAAATTTTAGAAAAAAAATAAAAATAACACAAAATCCCACTATATGATGTAGAGTTCATCTGAGGCTATAAAACCTACGTTTTAGTACAATAAGTGAAATAGGAGGCTATAAAACCTATGTTTTAGGGTAGCTGTCAGAGCTGCCAAAATGATCCAAGGAGCAGAAACAGCTCGAATCCTCTCACTAGAACATCTAGTAGCATCTAGATCAACCACTATGCCTGCAACAAAGGATGAGTATCCCAAAGATGGAAAAGGGTTGGTCGGCTAGAGGTGGAGGGGCAAGATTAGTCGATGCTTCTTGTCAGAGATCCTCTAGTAGTAGGTGGTGCACCTTGGACAAGCCGGAGGAAACAGAAGACGAGAGCAATGCTTCTGTGGTCGATAGAAGAGTAGGTTTTGTTTTTTTTCCTTTCTATTTTCACTTAAATGGAATTGGGTCAGCCCATTTGCAATTCAAATACACCAACTTGACTTCTCTTTTGGGCATAAGAACGAGGTGTGCACCTCAGCTGTGCCTCACCACCTCAACACTTTGTTATGCCTCGAACAAATTGAGGTATCTCCCTCGTAAGAAAATGTTAGGTTGTAAGCCTCAGGATGCTTCTCCATGTCCCTCGCCTTGAGGCATGCACCTCAAGGTGATCTTTTTTACCATGTACATAAATAATAATGTTAAAATAGTAATCACGCATGATCTTAAGAAATTGGAATGCCCTTCAGGATAGAGGAGTCATCGAATTGCATATGATACCCTTATCACAACAATACTTAAATGTACATGGCCTCTATCCAAGGTACTTCTCTTCCACTTAACATCTCCCAAGTTGTCCTGATTATAAGAGCATCATTATATTATTGCATACATGTAGCACCCAAGTCATCACCTTTTGTACTGGCAATAATTTTGCTCCATGCAACAAGAGGAATGTTTTTTTTATTCTTTCTTCATTCCATATAAATTTTTGAATATAGTTATCTCAAGGGTGAATCTAACATGAAATTTTATCATTCAATTTCCAATCATATAAGAAGACACAATACTATTATTGGGTTGCAAAATGATCTGGGAGTTCAAATTGAAGAGGAAATTGAAGTTCAAAACCTTATTAGGAAATTTTATGTGGACCTCTAACTGCTAGATCTACTCCATCACATTCTCAACTTGAGGCTTTCCTATGTTACTTTTAGGTCTTAACTAAAGATGAATATGATCTCCTCGAGGGTGGAGGCCACACTCATGGAAGCTAAAATACACAGGGCCCTACCTCTCACCAAACCTCATCAATAAGCAGGCCCCAACGGACTGGACAACCATTTTGTTCAAACATACTTGTAGACTATTAAAACCTTTTTGGTCAAGGCTGTGAAATCTCTCTTTTGGGGACTTCCTATTCCCCAAGGTTTGCATAATTCTACTATTATCTTGATTCTAAAAGTCAAGCAACTTATTACCTACAACCATTTATGACCTATCTCCTTAAATAGACACTGCGTAAAGATGGCTTCCAGAGTTATTGTGGAAAGACTCAAGTTTTACCTCTCAAAATGGACATCACCCATACAATCCAATTTTGTTCTAAGGATAAGAATGACTTATAATAATATTCTTTCTAAAGAGGCCATTTGTAGCAAGAGGATGAAGAAGGGTGCCAAGGTCATGGCGATTAAAGTTGACCTGATGAAGGTGTATGACAGCCTTAGCTGGAAATATACCCTTCAAGTATCTTCATTGTATTTTTGTAGTGCAAAGGAAAAGAGTCCACATGAAGCTAAAATGTCATATTACAATGTCATTCAAGACATATGGGAGTTTGAATACATAGATTTCAGAATTCTGGTCTTTAGGTGTAATTTGGTTGATAACACCAAAGAAGTTGTAGTGGATGAATTGTGTTTCACATTAGTGAATTTGAAAAGATTGGCAAGAAGGGTGAACATTCATAATGGATCACATATGAAGCAAGTATTTTATATAGATGATCCTACAAATGAAAAATGGTCAGTTGTTGTTCATGGTGGCAATTCATTGTAGATCCTATAGATAAAGAAGAATACTATGACAAATATGATGACTCCATTCATTTTCAGTGGGCTTGCCAACACCAAATATTGAAGCAGACACTGACTTATATATGTGTGGAGATCACATAGAGGGAATGTTAATTGGTACAAGATCCAATATTAAACACATACCTTTATTTTTCAAATGTTAGATGTGCATTTTACATTCTTTATCACTTACATTTCTATGATGAACCTGACCTGGGTTATGAGTTAACCCTATTTGTTTTATCTAAGTAAGTTTCTTAGAACTTTAATATAATTCTATAAGGTGTTTTGTTATCATGTGACACACTTATGTTTCAAATTTGGTCCTGATTGAATGTTGTTTGAGCAATGTTCCTTTATTTTGGACGAAAGTGCAATTTACCCAAGATGAGGTGTTATATTGCAAAATGTCACATGTTTAATATTCCTTAAGTGTTTTAGAATCATAAGAGAGATAATTATGCTAATTGGTGGCTTGTGAAAAGCCTGAATGCCAAGTTTGAACTTGTTTGAATAATGTTAGTACCTTGTGCAACCATTTTGGTACAAATTGTAAATTACCAAAAATGTAGGGTTGATATGCAAATTACCACCTCTAGAGTGTTCCTACTTACTCTAAGTATCATTTATAGGAGAGATAATTAATTAGACACCATGTTTGAATCATTTATGAGTGGTAGTATTCTTGGTGATGAAAAGACTAAGAAAGGGGTTGAATGGAAACCCTAATTTGAGCTTGTATTGAGTGTATCGGGTTGTAGTGTTAAATGGGAGTCCCTGTAGGCCAAGGAGCGAAAGAGGAGACCCTCATATCATGTTGTTAAATTTTTTCCTTTGCAAAAACGAGCTAACAACCTCAATAAAGCAATGGATATCGGCTTGCAACTTTCCTTGGGAAATGTTGCATTAAATTGTGAATATAATAATAATGTGAGTGGAAATGGCTTGCCCTAGAAGATAAACAAAGGGGGCCGACCCTTATCCCTTGAATTATACTAAAATTTTTATTTTTCAGGTCAAGATAAAGATGGAATGCATGTAAGTACATGTGTCAATCCATGCATGGCCATGTGGCACCTATTAGTAGTAAGGTGATGACACCTCTTACTCTCTCTCCCATGAACCTCAAGGATGTATACCCTACCTTTCACCTACTAGTGAATCATTTCGACCCCTATCACTCTCTTACTCTTAGATATCGTGCATAGTAGCTCAAGGAGCAAGGGGAGATCGATCACCAAGCTTAAGGTGAGACCATGGTCATGTTCAACCTTGGTTCAAGCATGGATCTCGGTTGTAATTCTTTCCTTTCTTTTCTTCTTCACCAAGTTCTTAACTATGGTGATTCCTTATATATGGAGGAGTGGTGAACGAGCCTTGGGATTTTTATAAGTCATCTTCAACCATTAGGAATGTGGAGCTTGGGATCGTGTATCTTTGAAGATTTTCTTAAGGCAGGTTATATAACTTGAACCCAAACATGTTATTATTCACCACCTATCTTGCTATACTTAATGAACTACTTTCAATTCTAAAATTTTCTTGAATATTTGATGAATCTATGAGTTCTATTAGTTTCTTAGACATGTTGTCCATAAACGATAACAGTTAGAAAGATGGTATAGAGCTTGAAGAAGATGGTATCACCTTATAAAGTGATATCGGGTTCAAGCACACAAGCAAGTACCTCTAACCCGCTATGGTTATGTACATACATCACTAGCACAATATGCTTAAGATTTTATATCTCATTGCATGGTATGAGGGTGAAGTTCACATCTTGAACATGATATGGTGTCAATCATATACCTTTTGCATGATATTAAGTCAAGCAAAGACCCCATGCACGACATAGTGTCAAGTACACACCTCTAATTGATATGCTAAACCCTAATTTTTAGCAACCCGATATGGGTGACACATACACACACCTCATGAACGATATGGTGATGAATATTCACTTCATGCACGATATGGTGATGTGGTATACACCCCTTTCATGATATGAGGTCAAGAATACACCTCTTTGCCCGATATGCTGTGAAGCACACACAACCTCTTTGCCCGATATGGTGTGAAGCACACACACACCTCTTTGCCCAATATGGTGTAAAGCACACACACACACCTCTTTGCCCGATATGGTGTGAAGCACACACACACCTCTTGCCCGATATGGTAAGCACACATACACCTATAAGGTGATATGGTAAGCAAGCATACACCTCTAATCCGATATTGGGTTAAGCATACACTTCTTGGATGATATGGTGTTGAACAGACATCTCTAAAATGATATGGTGGGTAACCCAATACACTAGATGACAAAAGTGGTAAGGTGGTTAATACCCTAGAACATGTGATGGCCAATACACTAAAGTATGGTGTGGCCAATATCTTCAAGTGAGGTAAGGATGTTATACCCATGTATGGTGAAGGTGATACACCATATGATTGGTAAGGTTGATATCTTGATCAGGTAAGGGTATGAGGGATATGATGATGCCTAGCCTGATAAACACCTAATCCAATACATGTGTTCAACTTGACATACATGATTCAACCTGATACACCTTGTAAAGGTGAGGGCAAGACACTCTTAGGAGTGATGAGTGTAACAATAAGTAATGGTATGGTTAATACCTTGATAGGATAAATACCTAAAGTGGTTGATAATGGTAAACCCCATATCAACAATGCCTTAACCCGAGATGAGTCTATATCACTTGATGATAGTTGGGTAATTCAAGTGTGTGACTTATGGCCAATACACTACAGGATAAATGTGATGAGTTAGTGCATAAAGTATTAGGATGGGAAATACCCTAATACAAGATAAGTTGATAAACATAAGTTAAAAGTGATAAGGGAAGTGATATACCAAGGCATGATAAATATCACATCCAGCACCTCAAGGCTGATACACCTTGGTGCACCTCAAATCCAATATACTTGAATTAGTAACATATGAAGTGTGTCATGTCAATTGTTACATTAAGATGTAATGAGTTTAATGCACTTTGATAAGTGTAGGCTAACATATATTGATAAAGGGTTAAGTCAAGTTAATAAAGTATGATGTAATCAATATCCTAGTGAGTATGAGAGAGAAACTCATACTTGGTGTTGATAATCATTTAATGATAAATGATGAGAATAAATAAGTATGATTGAATACTTATGATATCAATGTATGCTCCTAGATGTGTGGAGCAATGAATTAGGGTTTGAATTAATAATATGAACTTGAAACCCTATTCGGCTATATAGGAGAAACCCTAACCCTAATAATGGGAAGGTTGTATTTCTATGATTGCATAAGCCTTGTGAGACATATTAAATACTTGTATAGAAAGTATAATATTTATGTGGTTTGATGACCAAAATGATATTTGTTGCCCAGTGAGAGGTGATAAGATGTTTAATGGGCCTTGTGAGCCATGCGAATAGTTGTTGCCTAGTGAGAGGTGACAAGACATTTAAATGGGCCTTGTGAGCCATGTGAGATGCTTGTGCAACAAGTATCATGTATACCGTTATTTGAACACCTAGAGGTAATGGTTACCTAATAAGTGGTAACAATGTTCAGTAATGAACTAAGGGTTTGAATACCCAAATCTAGCAATTATGATGATGATAATGTTAAGGGATGAGAATTCCCAGTAATGTGATAAGGGGCTGAGATCCCGAGTGTTATGCATTCAAAGTGTTCCAAAGGTTATAAAAGTACTTGATAAATGTATTACACCTTTCTTTGTAGCATATGTTATAATTCATGTTTGAAACTTGTTTGATGCTAACAGATATTGTAATGCACCTAATTAATCAAGTGGAATTTCATCATGTAGTGCCCTAACCATAGATCCATCAACATCAGTAGTTGTTGAATGGTGAAATAGGTTTTCCCACAGGATCTCCTGGAACACATATTTTTGAATATGTGGGGGCGATGGGCGCCAATATCCAGATGTCCTAATGAGGGATTGATGTGAGATCTCCTTCATTATAAATGTCGGGATGAATGTATCATGAATCTCCTGATGATGATGAATGTCAGGGATGGATAATTGAAATCTCCCTGAAGAGAGTGCATGCTACGGCTGTAGCTCTATAGAGAAGATACCAGTATACCCTGGTAAGCTAGTTTGAACTTGATACAAGATGTCCTGCTAGTAGTCTCGCACTGACTGAGACAACAAAGGTCATGGCAGCTGGCTCTTCCATTAACCTTGTATGGTACCGATGCTTTACGTAGCCGTGGTCGGTTGGAGCATGAGAGGTATACCTCATCTCCTCAGGGCATAAGTGTGATTGTAAATATGTAATCAGACATGTAGCATATTTGCTTAAGGATTGAATACAGAAAATACTAATTGATATTGCATTTCTTTTATACATCTTAAATGGATAGATGTTATACATGTTCTTTGTATCCCTTATAAAATGAATAGATGATTTACTGCTTTATCATATATAGCTACAATGCTTCAGAAGATGATATTGCTCTACTCTACTTAAACATTGATTAAATCCTGCTGATTAATGTAAAAAAATCCTCTGCCCAGTTTTATACTGTTTAATTGTGATAATAATATTGTTGGCAGAGAGTTATATCTCTTGCTGGGACATGGGTCTCACCCCGTTGGTCACCAACCTTTTTTTTGGTGGAAGTGGATGAGGAGGTAGAGACCATACTGCAGATCTATAACAATAGCAGTAGGGACAACAATAATAGCTCAGGTTGAGTATACTATCTATCGTGTCTTGTAGATAGAAGTCCTATGTGACGACTCTATACTCTCAGGTCCTTGGAATCAATACATAAAAGTTTTATAAACATTTTGCTTCAATAAATGTTTTGACAAAGCAACTGTTATATGTTATCCTCAAGATGAGATGGTACAATGTGAACCCTGATGTATGTAAAGTTTTGCTTCTTTTAATAAGTGTTTCCTGGAAGAGGATCTCTTTGCAAAATGGGTTTATTTTTTAGTGATTTTGTTAATATGCTGCTTATGGTTATTCAACAATTATATCACTGGTGATGGTTTGATTTGTTGTCAGATCATCACAAAGTTTTGGTATCAGAGCTTAAGGTTTTCTGAGTCTATAGAGACATAGGACTAAGGTGTTGAGTCTGTGTTAGTGTCCTCCAGTATACCCTATAGTGACTTCTGCTTATGCAGAAGAAAGGGTGAAGTTTAAAAATGAATGGAGAACACGAGGAACATGTTGGTGAGAGCAATGTTGTTGCACCAGAAGAGGGTGCAAGGGATCAGGCAAGACAAGAATGAGTTCCTGAGAATTCCCATCTAGACCCAATTAGGATAGAGGATTCTACTTTTTATGCTCTTGTTGGACAAGTTAGGAAAACAGTGATACAAATAGTAGATTGGATACTAGCATTACAACCTAGGTTACCAGTCCTCAATGGAGAAACTTTGAGTTCTGAAAGGGTTCCTGAATTACATAGTCATGTTGGAATAGTGGAAAATGTGGGAAGGATTAACATATGGCAAGAGAGTAGACTCTGCCATAAGTATAGATAGATAGTACATCTGTGATGAAAATGCCCAAGGAAGGGCAATAAGCTGAGAATTAAGGAAAGGTCTCTACAATTCTAGAAACATTTTCTTAGTTGTTCTAAAAAACCAAAGTTTTTGGTGCCACCAGTGCAATAAATGCCTAGTGCACCAGGGCAGTAGTCACTAAGTAAAGGAAAAATTCCTAACTTTACACCTGTAAGAAATCCTGGCTGAGCTTCTACATTGATAATAATACTGATAAGACCATGGTACAAGGACAAGACATGTTATAGATATGGACATGTTGAGCATACTAAATCCTTTTTTTTAAAAGAAAAGAGGAAATGACCCAACAAACGAGGCCGAATCGACAGGGCTTACGAAAGTTATAGACCAATAGTACAAAAAGGAAAAAGCAACAACATGAAACAACTAGACTCTATGTTTTGAGTCAACTTGAAGTGGTAGATAACCAGAGGGGTGATAGTCAGATAGAGCTCTTTCATTCTGATGTTTTCTCTTGATTTTATCTTATAATCATAAGAAGGATTGCTGTTGTTGACTTCCCTTTGGTTGTCCTATGGGAACATGGGGAAGAAATGATGAGGACTAGAATTTATATTCTATCCAGTATTCTTTTAAATACTTTATAATTGCTTTTGTCCATATAAAAGAGGCAGATATGTAAAAGAGATGCCTAGAGAAATTTAGAGATATTAAGTCCTATGATTTGGATGATATGAATAGTAAGGTATGTGATACAAACAAGATGCATACTACCTACTCTCAGTACTTGTATACCCTGGCTAGGTATTCAATTATTGAAGTTAGGGTAAATATGGAACTCTTAGATTGCTATCTTTCTGATTACTCTGATCAAGTAATCATTTTGAGACAATCTAAAGAGCATAATGATATTCAAAATATGGCATCGATATTTCTATCACATCCTAAGTGCAATAAAATGGAATCTGAGATTATCTCAGATCAACATGTGAGTATGAGAAAGTAAAAAGTACAATTCTCATGATAAGTGAAAGGGAACAAGGAATATGATCCATGTTCAAATAAAGAATATGTGAAGGATAATGATCTCTTCCATAATGTGAAAATGAGAAATGTGATAAAATCATAAAATGTTCATGAACATGTTAGATAATAACAAAGAAAGGAGTGATGACATGTAATCATCCTTATAATTCCTATGCTGATGACAAGGAACATAGGATGAAACTAGAGTAAATGACTCATGAACAAATAAAAGTTCATGCAATAATTAGAGGAGATGATAATTTCTTCTCTTTGATAAACAACCCTGGGTGATGATTGGGTGATAAGAGGAATATGTTTCTTTGTGTTCTTTCCTTTTAGGGACATGGAAATCAAGTGAGTCTTATGACACATGATGTGCATGAGTTAGAAGTGTTCTTTTGATGGATACTTAGAAAAGTATCAGTTCATCTTGGACTTTGGTTCCAAGATAAAGATATGTGTAATAAGTAATGTCCCAAGATGAAAGAAAGATCCTTTTGTATCTTTGGCTTTGGTAATAACAAAAAGAGAGATGGAAATGATGAGGATGTGATGTATTTTCAACACATGTGACAGATACCAAGGTAAGGAATTATGGTATCCAACAAGTGCCAGGTTGTATGGGAAAGTGAGAACATGACTCCTGATAAGATGATTAACGTTTGTCTACTTAGAAGGGCCTACTTTGAGATGAGTCTAGTTATGTACCTATAGTATGGATGTCATATGTTAGGGGTTTATGCTCCACATAAACATGACATCAACAAGGATGTATGAGTTGAATAAATAATTATAAGATCATTTTGGGAAAAACTTATCAAGCTAAAAGTAATTCCTTAGAATATCCCTATCTAGATCTGTTGAGGCGGCTTATATGTATAAGATCTAGAGTCACCTCTGAGATATTTCTTCTTGATAACTAACCTCTCATTATGACAAGAATATATGGGATAGTTGGTAACAGTCATAAGAAAGTTTTGTGTTGTGTCATAAGATTAGATGGCACAACAGATGTATGCTAGGACTTGTAATCCCAAGTGGGTGATAGTATGTATCCCTAGTCTTTCTTTGGAAGAGACATGCTAATGTATGATAGGGGTATGGTAAACTCCCTAGATCAAGAATCTTATCACATAAAGTTGCAAGTTGATAAGATGACAAATCAAAGAGGTTTGGCACCTGAGTTAAATAAGGTATGTATAATGCTTCTGTGACTGAGAAAAATGTTACCTGACATAGAGTTGACACTATCGTCATTAATGGGAAAGACAGTTGAGTATGTATCCTGTATGATAGATTCTATGATGACTCTGAATGGAAGGACTTTGTGCTGGTCAAAGTTCTATGACATCTCCATGACATCAAGACTTATGTGGATATTTGATGATATGATGAATGAATAATCTATGTCCCCCTTTATCTAGGATTTCGGGGACGAAATCCTTATTAGGGGTTTATAACTTGTAATGACCCTGACTTGGGTTATGAGTTAACCCTGTTTGTTTTGTCTAAGTTAGTTTTTTAGAACTTTAATATAATCCTCTAAGGTGTTTTTTTATCATTTGACACACTTATGTTTCAAGTTTGGTCCTGATTGAATGTTGTTTGAGCAATGTTCCTTTATTTTGGACCAAAGCACAATTTACCCAAGATGAGGGGTTGTATTACAAAATGTCACATGTTGAATGTTCCTTAAGTGTTTTAGAATCATAAGAGAGAGAATGATGCTAAGCGGTGGCTTGTAGAAAGCCTAAATGCCAAGTTTGAAATTGTTTGAATAATGCTAGTACCTTTTTTGTTTTTTTAGCAGAAGCCAGGAGGCTCTTTATTCATCTTGCCCTCCTCTCGCAAGCCAATACAGAAAACCATTACAGGACCTATGACTGTCTGCAAGATTAAATTTGGTAGTACTACTACCATTACAACTCTCCTTCTCTAAAATGGAATGTATACATTCTGGCAGTCTTGGATGATCAAAGCACCCAGAAGTGTGTTTTTGATGATATTTGGCTAACTCATCAACAACTCAATTTTGATCCCTAGAGATGAACTGTATGGTCCACCTGATTTTCTTTGAAAAGGATTTTTGAAGTCTGTCCAGCATTCTGATGTATCTTGGATAGGATGTCGGGTCAAAGTGGAGCATCTCTACTAACACTTTGCAATCTGTCTCTAGAATTAGCTTCTCAATCCTACACTTTATAGCTATGGCAATTGCAATGTCCACAGCCACAATATCGGCGTGTAGGGCTGAGTGCGCACATATTTTTCTAGCATGGCCTCCTATCCATCAACCCTCCTGGTCCCGAGCTATCACTACTGCTATGGCTTTTTTGTTCGAGAACGCGACATCAGTGTTAAACTTCACAAAATCTACGGGGGGCCTGCGCCAGTGCTAACAGCTACTTGGATCTCTTCTTGGGTTTTCCTTCTCCCACACTGTATCAATCATATTGGCTTCATGGATGATCCTTTGTGATAAGTTGATGGCTCTTGTGGGTTGTTTTTCAAAAAATTGCTTGTTCCTTGCAGACCAGATGGCTGAGCAAGCTACCGTGAACTGCTGGGCATCGACGTTGCTTCGCTTTAGGTTTTTGTTCTGCCATACCTTGATGTTTTGTTGGAAGAACTCTACAGGTGGTCTACCTTTGAACAAAATCCTCCAAACTTCTTTAGTGCATTTGCAGTCTCATAAGGCATGGACCAAGGTCTCCTCCCCCCTATCACACCGTTCGCAGGTGCCTACAGTGGTCATGTGTCGCCTTACTCATCTATTGTTCGTCAACAGAGCATCATGCTTGAGAAGCCAGATGAAGATCCTTAGCCTGGCTGGGAGCCTCATCTTCCAGATGAAGTTCCACTCTCCTATCACATTAAGTTCATGGTGCTGTCAGAGGACCTGATAGGCTGATCTCGCTGTGAAGTTGCCATGCAGGGACTCTGACCACACCGGGATATCAGGGCCAAACTCCGTCCTTGGAGGTTCGATGAGAACTATCTGCTGTACTACTTGAGGGGGTAGCCAATCCTCTAGAAAACCTACATCCCATTGGCCATTATCTAGAACTGCACTTACTACTCATAAATCCTGCAGATTTTCTGGAATAGGGTGGAGTGTTTCGTGTGTGAGTTGCATCCCCGACCTGACCCATGAATCAGTCCATAAGTTGGTTTTTTCCCCATTCAGTAGAATGAAAAAAGAGTGCTGATTAACTAGTTGTTTGCACTGAAGCGTGGCTTGCGCCATCCTTGAGATGTTGAAATTCTTACCTTCGGTGTACGCATTATACTTGATGAGTATAAAATTACACCATAATGTCTCTCTATTGTTTACTATATCCCAAGAATTTCTGGATATGAGCGTCGTGTTCCACTCCCACATCATTTTGAGACCTAGGCCTCCATTTTCCTTCGGGCTAGTAACCTTTCTCCAAGCCACCAGTGACACAGGGTGTTGTTGGTGTCCTCCTCCCCACAAAAATCTACGTATGCTCCCATCTATACGATCACAGAGGGAACGAGGTAAGACAGCTGTCTACATTACATAGGAAGGGATCGCCTCCAATGTTGTCTTTGTAAGACAAACACGACCTGTGAGAGATAAGCATCTGGATGCCAGCCGTTCACTCTGGTTTCGATTTTGGTTAAGAGTTCAGAATATGTACTCTTTGTGACTCTGGTGTGAATGATGGGGACACCTAGGTATCTTTCCAGGTCACTCGTCTCCTGGAATCTGCCAATTTGATTAACCTATCTTCTGACTTCTTGCGGGACACTGGCAGTGTAGAATATGTGTGTCTTAGTGACTGAGATGGCTTGCCCGGATGCCATTTCAAATTTCTTAAAGAATTTCTTTATGAGCCTCATCTGCCTACCCGACGCTTCTCCAAATAATATGAGATCATCAGGGAAGCAAAGATGCAAAACTTTGATCCCACTTCGACCCAGGCTGATTGGTTTCCAGTCCCCCGTTTTGTTCTGCATCGATTATAATTTAGCTTAGCCTTTCAATACACAATACGATAATGTAAGGGGCAAGTGGGTCACCCTGTCTCAATCCCCTGGAGGGTTTAAATGACTCAGTTTGCATCCCATTCCAAAGGATGGAGCAATCTCCTATAATAAGTGAGTTCATAACATATCTGAAGATGTTGTCTGGTAAACTAATTCTCCTGACCGTGTCAGCTATGAAATTCCATGATAGACGGTCATATGCTTTAGATAGATCTACTTTGATGGCCATATACTTCGAGCAACTCTTCTTCTTCGTGAGATGGATGATTTCCTGAGTGAGGGTGTGACGACTATCTTCGAAAAACAAGATCAACGAATGTGGAAGCGATTAACTAGCAGCGAAATTATTAAAAATCACTGAAAATTAAAACTTTTTGCAAAGAAATATTTTAACGATAAAACTCCTTCATAAAGGAACATAATAAGTTGTTTACAATGTATTTCATCATTGCATCTCTGTAACAAAACATATCTTGAGAATTACAACATCAACCACCTTGTTAACGGTACAAGGTAAGATACAAAATCTCGAGGCATCATGCCAAAATATCAGATTACTAACTCCTAGGACCTGAGAGTACAGAGACGACACATAGGACATACTATCTACAAGACATGACAGTCGGTGTCTCCACCTGAGGATCACTGCTGTGCCTGGTGTTGTTGTTGCTGCTGCTGCTCACCTACAGATGGGTTTCTTCGTCCTTGGCGTCTACCTAAAAAGTCAAATCCCACGGGGGTGAGACAATTGAATAATTGTCCCAACGAGAGTTATAACTCTCCGCCAGAAGCTTTGTTATTGCAATAATGGAATAACATAAAGAAGTAGAATTATAAATATTCAACAGCAGGTTTACATTGTGTAAACTAAGTGAAGCATCATTCTTATAAGTAATCATTTCAATTATAACTTAATTGAATGACATGCCATATAATAATAAGGAATATGAAGAACATGTATACTAGTTATTTAACTAGGACATCATAAACAATGTAACATCAATCATTGTTTCTCGTAGTTCAACCTAAGCAATTATGCTACCTGGCTGATTAAGTTTTTCAAACATTATTATGCCCTGAGGAGATGAGTTACACCTCTCATACTCCAACCAACCGTTACTAAATCACAATTGGTACCATACATAGGTCATCAGAAGAGACGGATTCCTATGACCTCATCTTCCCCAGTCAGTGTGAGGATCAACATGTAGGACATCTCGTGTCTCTTCTATAATAGCTTTCCAGGGTATTCTGGTAACTTATCTATTAGAGCTATAGTGGCATTCTGTACTCTCTTCACCATCGAGGGATTTCTTGTTTATCTCACACCGATGCGGCATTAACATCATCATCGGGAGATTAGTGATACATCATCCCGACATAAACATATAATGAAGGATTGATGGTTAAAAGTACATCTTACATCAAATCCTACATTAGGACGTAAGGATATTCACGTCCATAACCCCCACATACTCAAACGTATGTGCTCCAGGGGTTCCCTTAGGAAAACATGTTTCACCATTATTTAATTTCTGACAATGATGGATCTATGGTCAGGGCTCTACATGATATCATTATACTTGATTAGTTAAGTACATTATTGTATCCTTTAGCATCAGGCATGTTTTCAAACATAAACCAATAATACAACTGCTATAAAGAAAGAGTACTATTTGTATCAAGTTCACATTACATATTTTTAACATTGGGATATCAATCCCTAACCATCTAATCATTGTGATTCAGGAACATGGGTGTTCAAACCCTGGAGTCATCATAACACTTGTTACCAAGTAACATTTTATCATCCAGTCATTTTATCAGTATGACCTTCGATTATAACAAATGCATATGTTGCTCATGGCTCATTCATCCTATCAAGCTCATATGTTACCACTCACTAGGTAACATAACATATCATTACTCTTAAAGCATATAAAGTGTTTTCAATGCATATGACATCATAACCCTTACCTGGATATGATCTCCTTTTTATGAAAACCTGCATGCTTAGCATTTACTGATAATATACACATTGTAACTATATCAACACAATACAAGTTCTTTTCATATAAAATATAGGATGCAACGACCGTGCTATCTTGCACGGTCGTGCAAGAGTAAGTCACCACGGTCGTGCTTCATTACACGATCGTGCAATAGAGGAATCACCACGACCGTGTCATATTACCACGACTGGTTTCTAGGGTTAAGTTTCCCTTTTAATTCAAATAGGATTATTCAACTCCTTATTCTTATAAAAGCATAATGATTACTTACTCCATAGTCATGTATAGTGTTTCATGTTTAAATGCATAACCCAAAATTAGGGTTTAATGTTCATTTCATCATATCACCCTAGATTAGGGTTTACTATTCACATTACATGATATAACCCTAGAATTAGGGTTTACTATTCAAATTTAGTGAATAGAGATCATACCATCATCATGTATGAGAATTACTATTCTTAATGCCTTCACTTTAGATTAAGATTCATTAATCACCAATATTAGGGTTTCCATGATCTCACTATGAAGGATCAAACCCTAATCATGTGCATTCTTACATATTGGAGATATTTTATTTGATTCTCATTTTTAATAGGAGTCTTCTCTCTCCTCTTACTAATAGATGATGTTTACATCACTCTTGATTAGGTTAGGTCAAAACAACCTTGATAACACAAGTCAAGTCATCACTACTATGGTCATTAGGGTTTGCTTGATCAAGGGGGGTATCAGTTACTCTATTCCATCAAGGGTACTTTGGTAATGTTCACCATTGTCCATACATGCATTAGTCCACTAATTAATTAACTACTTAAAGACTTTAAGTATCTTTAGGGTTTAGTTTAAACAACTACTAAACCATCTTAACCTTCAAACCCTCAAACGTTCTTAACATAATTGAACCCCAAACGGTCTTGCACTTCAACCTCCAAACGGTTTTGAAACCACATAGAGTTGTTGCCCATTTGGTCCCTTTGACTTTCAAGACCGCATGGCCAAGTACACCATCAAGACAGTTTTCTCTAAAGGTGATGAAGACCGTTTGGTCCCGTTGACCGTTTGACCAACTTTGACCTTGAAACCGGATGGGCAATTGATCTTGAAATCGCATGACCAAATCAATCTTGAAAACCGCATGACCACCAAACGGTTTGGGATCGTTTGGTCCCAAATAGTCTTGAGACCATTTGGATTCAAACGGTCTTGAGACCATTTGGACCCAAACGGTATTGAGACCATTTGGTCCAAACACCCTCAAAACCGCATGGAACAAAAAGTGTCTCAGCCTATCTAATTGAGTTAGGGTTTTCATTATCGAACCCCCGAAACGTTCATGCAATGGTTAGCCACTCATAAATTAAATCAATTAGATCAATCCTTATGGCTTTGACCTTCAATTGATCCTCAAATGGTCACCAATTAGGGTTTGGATTGATTGGATTAGAGTTTAGAATCGATCAACCTTCAACATACATCAACATGAGTCTAATTGAGGTTGAACCCATTGAACCATTACTCAATTAGGTCATGACCTGACCCCAAATGGTCTTGGGATCGTTTGGACATCCTCCAAACGGTCTTGAGACCGTTTGCCCATTATTTTATCAAAAACTAAGTCAATCACTTAAGGGTTGAACCCTAATTATGTCACAAAATCAGCACTTTAATTATTCAACAACTTGATGTGATTGGACCCTCAATTGATCAACCCCACTTGACCCTAGACCTCCAAATGGTCTTGGGTGATCACCAAATGATCTTGAGACCGTTTGGGTGATCCCCAAATGGTTTTGAAACCGTTTGGGTCACTCAACCCAAACTTCAACATGATTGGTCCATTGGAATCAACAATGAACCCGATTAGGGTTTTGGTGACTTAAAGTGCCTTCAACTTGAGGTTTACTTGGAATTAGTTAATGATTCTTGGTGGGTGATTAGTACATAATATATAAAACAGCCCTCCAAATAGTCAACTCTTGTTCAACTCAACCAAATGGTCTTGGAGACCATTTTCTCCAATCGACCTTGTGAAACCGTTTGCCCTCCAAACAGTTTTGCAACCGTTTGCTCCAAACGGTTTTGCAAACCGTTTGGCCAAGGGGTGCTTGACCGTTTGATAAAGTTGGATTAGGATGAAACTTTGGAATTAATGCCACCTTCTTCTACCTCAATAACCTGGTCTATTCTTCACGGTTTTAGTTGCAAGAACACTTAGAAGTATGGGAGAAAGACGAACAAGCAACGTTTTCAAGAAAAGAAGATGCATAATCAAAGCTTTAAGGTTTAGAGTTATAAAACCCGCCTTAGGATCAGCTCTAGAGCTCCAAGCTTCATAGATTTAATGGTGGATTGAGCTCCATAGGTCGTCCAAGGTTCCTTCTTCAAGCATTGGATGGAGAAGATGGCTAGAAAGAAGAACTGTATAAGAAATACTAACAAACCAACCTTGTAGCATGATTTCCCCCATGATTTTGAGCTAGATGGCAATCAAAGCTTACCCAATTCTACTTGGCCGTTATCCTATGCTCTTGAGCTCCTTCTTAGTCAGCCACAACAAAGAGATAAGAAGAGAAGTGAAGGGAACGATCCCTTGCTTAGTAAAGAAGATGTGTATATATACTTTGGGCATATTTCCAAGATAAGGAAAATCTTTTTCTTATTTCTCAACTAGATCCTCCTTCCTTCCTAAGCCACGTTTCTCCCTTATTTACTTAAGAAAAACTCCTCCTTTATCCCAGGTTTAGAGGAAAAGAAGCCAAACATCTTACTAAATTGCATATATATAAAGGGTCATTTTGCATACATCTTGGTCATTTAATTATAAGGGTTATCCTTCTTATCTGATTATTCAAATGAAGCACCCTCTTCATAATGTTTACTCTAGTTGATACCAAGAGTCATAAAAGATACTCTAGAAGGTGTATTTTACATGTTGCATCCTAAGTTTTGGGTAAATTGCACTCTACACCAAAACTAGGGTTTTAAAGCACAAGGATTGCTCCACAATCTGCATCCTGGTGCCCAAGCTTGGAGAATCCATAACACTTCATCATATTCACTCTTATGATGTCTCAACTCCAGAGGAACATCTAAACATGTGTAGTTTGCAAGTTAACCCCTCTAATTGGGTAATTTGCACATAAGTCCATATTTAACAAAACAATATTACAACATTGTTCAAAAAGGACAGAAATGGAAATATAAGTTCCTCAGAAGCTTTAATTACATATCAAAAGATAATAACAAGCATCTAATCACATGTATTAAGCAAAAAACCTAGGGTTAGTCCATAACCAAGGCCAGGGATGTTAGAAATTATCCACCCCTTACAAGGATTTCGTCCCCGAAATCAACAAAACATATCAACAAAACATATTAAGAGAAAAGAGCAGGGTATTACCTTCTTATCTCTTCCTCTAGTTCCCATGTGGCTTCTTCAACACCATGGTGATTCCAGAGGACTTTCATAAGACTTATGTCTTTCTTTTTTAGCTTTTTAATTCTTTTATCAAGGATTGACATTGGTCCTTCCTCATAAGATATATCATCATTCAATTCTACCTCTATGGGTTGCAGAACTGATTCTGTATCACGGTGACATTTCCTCAGCATGGAAATGTGAAATACAGGGTGTAACCTTTGTAACTCTGGTGGTAACTCTAGTTTATAGGCTACTCTTCCAATTCGTTCAATGATTGGATAAGGCCCCATAAACCTCGGAGCTAACTTCTCTTTTCTTCCAAATCGAAGGACTCCTTTCCAAGGTGAGACTTTAAGATACACTCTGTCTCCAACCTAGAATTCTAACGGTCTTCAACATTTATCAGCATATGATTTCTGCCTATCCTGTGCAGTCTTTATCTGTTGTTGTATTACTTTAATCTTTTCTAGTGGTTTGCTGCACAAGATCATGACCTAACAGTTGATATTCACCGGTTTCATACCAACATAGGGGTGATCGACAACGTCTACCATACAAAGCTTCATAAGGTTCCATGTCAATGCTATGTTGGTAGCTATTGTTGTAGGCAAACTCTATCAAGCTTAAGTGTAGATCCCAACTCCCCGTAAACTGAAGAACACATGCTCTAAGAAAGTCTTCTAAGGTCTGTATAGTCCTTTCTGACTGTCCATCAGTTTGAGGATGAAAGGCTGTACTAAACCTTAACTGTGTGCCTAAAGCTTTGTGAAGTCGCTCCCAAAAAAGACTCGTAAACTGGGGACATCTATCAGAAACAATGGTGACAGGGACTCCGTGCAGCCGCACTATCTCTTCAACATACAACTGTGCTAGCTTCTCAGCAGAATAGGTCATTTTGACAGGCAAGAAATGCACTGTCTTTTTCAACCTATCAACTATTACCCAAATGGAATCATGCCCTTTTCTTGTCCTGGGTAGGCCAACAACAAAGTTCATAGTTACATGATCCCATTTTGACTGTGGTATGGGCAAAGGTTGCATAGTTCCTACAGGTTTCTGGTGTTCAACTTTAACTTGCTGGCACACAGGACACCACATAAGAAACTCAGCAACATCCTTCTTCATTCCAGGCCACCAATACATATCTTTTAAATTTTGATACATCTTGGTGTTTCCTGGATGCATAGCATACATCGAAGAATGGGCTTCTTCCAAGACTAACTTTCTCAAGTTATCCACATCTGACACTATCATCCTACCATGATAACATGCTACTTGGTCATCTGAGTCATGAACCATCTCATTTCTCATCACCATACTCCGATCTGATCTGTTGAACTGCAATATCAACTTGCTGTGCCTCCTTGATCTGCTCTCTCAGAGTAGGTTTTATATGCATTTTAGCTAACAACCCGGATAACAATGACACTTTTAGTTGTACATTGTCTTGCCTTAAGGAGATAAACATATCTCTCCTAGAGCATACTAAGGAATTCAATTGTGCTCTATCTAAGGCTGGTGTTGCTAATTTCCTACTCAAGGCATCAACAACCACAATGGCTTTCCCTGGATGGTAATCAATTGTACAATCGTAGTCCTTGATTAACTCCATCCAGAGGCATTGCCTCATGTTAAGCTCATGCTGAGAAAAGATGTACTTAAGGTTCTTGTGATCAGTGAAAATCTGGAATGTCTCTCCATAGAGATAGTGTCTCCAGATCTTCAAGGCATGAACCACAACAACTAGTTCTAGATCGTGTGTCGGATAATTCTCCTCATGTTTCGTAAGCTGTCGGGAAGCGAAAGAAATCACTTGTTTATCCTGCATCAACACACATCCAAGTCCATTATTGGAGGCATCAAAGAAAACTATGTATCCTTTCCCTTGCTCAGGTAACACAAGCACTGGCGCACTTGTCAACCTTTCCTTCAACAACTGAAAAGACTGTTGACACTTGTCACTCCAGACAAAAGGGACATCCTTCCTAGTCAACTTGGTCAAGGGTAAGGCTATGGAACTGAAGTTCTTAATGAACCTCCGGTAGTAACCTGCCAACCCTAGGAAACTACAGATCTCTGTCGGTGTCTTCAGCTATTCCCATAGCAGGACAAATTCTACCTTTGTAGGGTCAACACGAATACTCAAAGCAGATATTACGTGTCCAAGGAAGGATACTTCTGGCAACCAGAACTCACACTTGCTAAATTTAGCATATAACTTGTGTTCTCTTAGCAAAGTTAGAGTCTGATGAAGATGATGTTCGTGCTGTTGAGCATCTCTACTGTAGATCAGAATGTCATCTATAAAGACAACAACACACTGATTGAGGAAAGGTCAGAAGATTCTATTCATGAGTTCCATAAATGCAGTTGGTGTATTAGTTAGTTCAAACGACATAACTGTGAACTCATAGTGACCATACCTTGTTCTAAAGGAAAATTTGGGTATGTCACTATCCTTAATACGAAGTTGATGATATCCCGACCTCAAGTCTATCTTTGAGAAGACAATTGCACCTCGCAACTGGTCGAAAAGATCATCAATCCTCGGCAGAGGATACTTGTTCTTTATTGTTACTTTATTTAACTATCTATAATCAATGCACAACCGCATTGACCCATCTTTCTTTTTAATGAAGAGGACCGGAGTACCCCAGGGTGAAGTACTCGGTCGGATGAAACCCTTCTCAAGCAACTCTTGCAGTTGTTTTGTGACGTCCACGGATTTTCTAAAACTAAATCTGATGTGTGACGTCCAAATTGAAACCCTCACCTTAGCGAGAATCCCAATTTAAACATCCCACACTAGGCTAAGAAGAAGAAAACCAGGGGAAATCATAAGGAAACAATCAGTAGCACATGTACATGAACAATAATAAAACCATACACACATGTTCACCATTCAACATATAATTACAACATGAATTGTTACAACATTTGATATTACATATTGAACAACAAACTTCTACATATACATGTACTACCACAAAACTACAGGATCTTAAGACAACAGGTCCACGTGTACATCAACTCGTCACACAACTCACAACTATCCTGGATCTTCAAGAGCATAACCACAACCTAAACAAAAGATTACATGCGGTACACATCAGCACAATATTTCATGAATATTGTATTGAGTACGCCTACGTGTCTTTTATTTACCTCTCATCATATCTTGGCAATAAGATAAAACTAATACTTGGCAGCATTAAAAAAAAAATAAGAAAAGGCGTATGGTTGCACGAAGATATTTGTTACCAGAAGAGAACACATATTTTAGGCACATTTCCATTATATGTAAACTTGATCAACCACATGCACTATTCTACCAAAGAGATTTAGTGCTCACATGTACTATTCTGCCAAAGAGATTTAGTACTTCATAAATGCACTATTCTGCCAAAGAGATTTAGTGCTCACATGTACTATTCTACCAAAGAGATTTAGTACTTTCTTCAATGCACTATTCTACCAAAGAGATTTAGTGCTATCATATAATGGACCAGATATCTTATGTTTCATGTTTTCTTAGCAATAAGTATGGAAAATCATGCAACATATCATATAAGAACAATCATTTCAATCAATATCATATGCCAAGTTTGTACTACCATATAACGCACGCATATTGTATAATAAGCCAAATAAGAGGTAATGGCGTACCTTGATCAAGAGATAAACTTAATCACTACATATTCCTGATATCAACTATATCCTTGGTTAAACCTGATTAAGACAAGATCATATACTATCATCAGGTTCTCATCTTCTTACATCTCATCTTAACCCTAATCGTGTTCATTTTAGGGTTTCACTTAGTTCATTAATATATATGCATCATTACTTGCATTCTTATCTTATGATTATCTCACTGATGTCATTTTCCAGATTACGTCTCATTATCAAAGTTCATCCTCTGAACATTAGGTTCCATATCCTTAATGTGCACATATTAGCCCTAGGTTGCATCATTAACCAAGATTATGGTTTCATAACATGTATTAATGGCCATCTTCATATAACATGGATTTTGTTCATCGTTATGATCTCATAATTAAACCTGAGGTACAATATATGGATATGAGATTTCTCTGTGAATATCATCATTTATTGAACACGTATGTATTTATTACATTTTATTTAGGGTTATTAGCCCTGAATAGACATATAGAGTAAATTACAAGATTTCGTACATCAACATGACCATATCTGACATCAGATGGATTATAAGCATTATTATGGAGTTACTGACATGTTTCCATAATTTTAGACCAAGGTTTGATATTTATTATCCATCAATTAAGCATTTCACAACTAACAAGATATCACTGATATTAATGCATCAAAAGCCATATATTATGCTTCCACTGTGTTGTACTCATTTTTTTGAACATTTTGATACCTTGTTTGCATTTGTCTGATAAGCGTGGTGATTTCTACGAATTATTGAAGATCTGGGAATTTCTGAGCATTTTCTTACCTTTTGGCCAATCGACCGTCGACACGTGGCATTGAGGAGGGCATGGTTCACTTGGTCTGATCTGGCTGGTCTCCTGGTTCGCACTGGGCCGGCTGGTTCAAGTCAATTGAGCTAGTTCATTTCTGGTCTAACTGGACTGTCCGACCCCTCTCTATGCAAGTCGTCTTCTTTCTCACGAACGCGGACGACGCCGCAAGGCCTTAGCCCGGAGATGATCGGCCTCCTCCTCACAGAGCCGCCACCGCAGCTGCAGGGTCCAGGCTCACCGCTATGCCTCCATGTGGCTCAGAGAGCCCATCACCGCCACCGTGGAGCAGAGCTCCAGCAAGGGGATCGGCTCCTCCGTCCTCCTCCTCGGTCCGCTCCTGTCGGCACTCTCTTTCTCCTCTCTGTCGACGCTGCGCTTTGAGCTCCATCGAGGAACACTCTGGTGCAGTCTGGGCAACAACTTCTCGAGCTAGAAGAAGTAGGAAGCTTCCTCCTCCTTGCGACCTCCTTCTTTTTCCATGGTGTGTGCAAGGTTGCCGCCTAGAGAAGCCGCCGTTGGGGATCAGTTTTGATACGGATAAACTGCACCTCCTGACTCTCTTTCTCTTCTCTGACTGCATCTCCGGGATGCCACCATTGTAGCCTCACCACCTCTTGCTTCCTCATTCAGTCCTCACTTCTTCGCATGGCTCGACGCCACCTACAGATAAAGATGAGGACAACAGTTCGAACCGGGGAGGTGCGACTCTTCCTTTCTGGTCCATTGCCTGAAGTGAGGGGCTTCACTCCTCCGAATGCGAAGAAACCACCCCCACGACTAGCTATGCATCTAGGCCCATGTTCCACAGTCGTGGTTGTGTGGTGGGTCGTGCTTCCGTGCGCACTGGTCTCGGAGCAGTTCCAAGAAAGGAAATCATGCGTCGTTCGATCATTCCAATCCAAAGGCCGCAAAATGCCAGATCCGTGGCATCTCCATCTGAAAGCTTTGTCCACTGGGTCTAGACTATGTACTGTAGATCTTGTGTCACGCAGCCAAAACATAACACATTGAGTGTGACAAGGATATTGATCAAAGCCTAAGCTAATGTAATTGAATCGTTGCCAATCATACATGATTGTATACATTTTCACATCACTTTCGAACCTCATTATCTTGGTCTAGGAACCTTCAATTGCCACCAAATTTTAACCATAGCTTCCTCACAACTCAAGCTACCTTCTACTAAAATTTGGTACCAAAAATTAATGGTTAGACCATTCAATTAAATTCCTCAAAAAGGCATTGAGAGAGAGATCTTAATCATGATATCCACCTCACATCAACACACCTACTTTGTCAAAAGCTTGGAATTCTCAATCTAACTCAACCATATGTTTTCATTTAAGTCATTGGACATTTTTGGATTACAAAAGTCCATTCCATCACATCCTACACACCTTCAAAGAAATTTCGTCCTCGAAATCAAGCCAAAATCCACTTTGTCACATCATATACATCTTAAAAGAACTTTCTTCCTCGAAAGTTAACCATTCTAATACTCCAAGGAGAACTACCATGTCTTCATCCACATGTAGGCGCTATTCTATGTGTAACATATCCGCAAAGGTTACATAGAACCATGTATCCAAAGCACTATTAGAGGGGTTTTACAACCATCTTGGTGGACAAACACTCCATTCAAGGTTAAACTCAGGGTTTAGAACTTAGGTTAAGTTATTACATATCTCTTATGTTAGATTTTCTTCCTTATGTTAACTCATACATTAATATTCGACATCATACTATCACGTTCCAAATAAGTTAACTAAGTTAACCGATTATGTCAAGGTGTCATCAACATTATGTTGTACTAGCTATCAAACTATATTTTTCATCTTTATTAAGCACTGGGATTAACACCTCATGTACATGTTTCATTCACATGATCTTATTTCTTTGCTCATAATAAATTGCAGCATTTATTAATGAATTATCACAAGATTAACCAAAACTATCAAATTATCATCATTATCATGTACATGGTTAACCATTTATGCATTGATATCTATCAAGCCATCTCTAGGTTTTCATCATATCATGTCTATATATCATGTCTCAAGATTAAATCACATCTTTATATTTATTACATCTTGGTTGTGCTAAACAAATTTATGTGAGTGGCTTGTTAAGCATATATCAAAACTTTATCTTGTCTAAATGAGGCTCCTCTAACCCATACCATGAGGCTAGCACTATGCTCAGTCTCTCTGAGCTAACTCAACCTTATGAGTATCTCATATGATTATACTTTATCTTTCCTCCTTGGTTTAGGGTTCTCGGATTACCTCATTGGCACTAGATAATAGCTTCATTAGCTCTAGACCACTAGATTCCTATGTGGGAAACCACCAACCCGAGCATGAGGCTGTACAAAAAAAAACATAGCTACCTCCTCCACGGTCTTGGGCTCTCTCCCTCACCCAGATGGATGGCATTCATATTCGTGTTCACATATGCACGTATATAACTAGCCTCTCTCTATCTCTAGGGTTTGGTCCTCCCAAGGACATCTAGGGTTCAACAAGACTATAGGAATCATGCATAAAGCAAATCAACTCAATCACTCAGGAGTAGTCTAGTTTAGGACATATCATATCACATATCTCATATCTTGGAGTTTAGGTTCTCTAACCTTCTCCCAATGGGTCTCACTCTCTCTGGAGTTAACCCCGAAACTGGTCCTAACACTAGAGGTCCTCCTTTGTAAAAGAGATTGAGGCTCATGCTGACTCACAACCTGGTCTTAACTTAACATATCTTATCTCATAAAAGAAAGCATACTTGCATCATCAAAACTCATCTCTAATCCTCAAAACTGAACTTGAATCCTCGAAGACAAACATAGATCATCATAACCATCTTATGTCATCTATATAAGACCTACATTGTATCATCAAAACTTATATCATCTATTCCATCTATTAAAAAGGCTCTAGACATCTAACCTAGAACTACTCTCTCTTCTAGACTGATGTCATTCACTTTCACATAGGTTACATGACCACCTCCTACTCGTACATGTATGGGAACACATTTTTTAATACATATAAATATTAAAATATTATATAGTTTTTCTCCGATAAAACAAGCGTCAGAGAAAACTATCGAGGTTCGATTCGTTTGGAATCAAAAACTAAAACCAGAAACGAGTGTCCCACACATTGTAGAGAGTACAGTGCCATGAAAACTAGTGAAAAGGGTGAGAACAAGGGGTAGACTAGTGTAGCTACTCTAGACAACGTGCACAATATGTCTAGGGTTTCTCTTCCCTTGGTGCACGTCATTTCCAAATAATGCAACGTCCCATACCGCTGCACTATAAGGAAAGAACGACATCAAAGGACTTGCTACTCAACAAGCACCAGTCTAGACCTAGTTCTCAGACATGTAGGTGCTAACCCAGAAGCTAGGTCAGATCTAGTTTCTAAAAGATGACTAATCTAACCCTAAAAGATTATTAAGTTCAAGGTTCTTTTGTTTTGAGTTGCATAATGAGCAAATGTCAGGCTTTGCTATTGTTCATGCTCTGATACCACCTGTGACGTCCTCGAATTTTCTAAAACTTAATCTGATGTGTGACGTCCAAATTGAAACACTCACCTCAGCGAGAATCCCAATTTAAACATCCCACACTAGGCTAAGAAGAAGAAAATCAGAGGAAGTCATAAGGAAACAATCAGTAGCACATGTACATGAACAATAATAAAACCATACACACATGCTCACCATTCAACATATAATTACAACATGAATTGTTACAACATTTGATATTACATATTGAACAACAAACTTCTACATATACATGTACTACCACAAAACTACAGGATCTTAAGACAACAGGTCCACGTGTACATCAGCTCGTCACACAACTCACAACTATCCTGGATCTTCAAGAGCATAACCACAACCTAATCAAAAGATTACATGCGGTACACGTCAACACAATATTTCATGAATATTGTACTGAGTACGCCTACGTGTCTTTTATTTACCTCTCATCATATCTTGGCAATAAGATAAAACTAATACTTGGCAGCATTAAACAAAATATAAAAAAAGGCGTATGGTTGCACGAAGATATTTGTTACCAGAAGAGAACACATATTTCAGGCACATTTCCATTATATGTAAACTTGATCAACCACATGCACTATTCTACCAAAGAGATTTAGTGCTCACATGTACTATTCTGCCAAAGAGATTTAGTACTTCATAAATGCACTATTCTGCCAAAGAGATTTAGTGCTCACATATACTATTCTACCAAAGAGATTTAGTATTTTCTTCAATGCACTATTCTACCAAAGAGATTTAGTGCTATCATATAATGGACCAGATATCTTATGTTTCATGTGTTCTTAGCAATAAGTATGGAAAATCATGCAACATATCATATAAGAACAATCATTTCAATCAATACATATGCCAAGTTTGTACTACCATATAACGCAAGCATATTGTATAATAAGCCAAATAAGAGGTAATGGCGTACCTTGATAAAGAGATAAACTTAATCATCACATATTCCTGATATCAACTATATCCTTGGTTAAACCTGATTAAGATAAGATCATATACTATCATCAGGTTCTCATCTTCTTACATCTCATCTTAACCCTAATCGTGTTCATTTTAGGGTTTCACTTAGTTCATTAATATATATGCATCATTACTTGCATTCTTATCTTATGATTATCTCACTGATGTCATTTTCCAGATTACGTCTCATTATCAAAGTTCATCCTCTGAACATTAGGTTCCATATCCTTAATGTGCACATATTAGCCCTAGGTTGCATCATTAACCAAGATTATGGTTTCATAACATGTATTAATGGCCATATTCATATAATATGGATTTTGTTCATCGTTATGATCTCATAATTAAACTTGAGGTTCAATATACTGATATGAGCTTTCTCTGTGAATTTCATCATTTATTGAACACGTATGTATTTATTACATTTTATTTAGGGTTATTAGCCCTGAATAGACATATAGAGTAAATTACAAGATTTCGTACATCAACATGACCATATCTGACATCAGATGGATTATAAGCATTATTATGGAGTTACGGACATGTTTCCATGATTTTAGATCAACATTTGATATTTATTATCCATCAATTAAGCATTTCACAACTTACAAGATATCACTGATATTAATGCATCAAAAGCCATATATTATGCTTCCACTGTGTTGTACTCATTTTTCTGAACATTTTTATACCTTGTTTGCATTTTTCTGATAAGCATGGTGATTTCTACGAATTATTGAAGATCTGGGAATTTCTGAGCATTTTCTTACCTTTTGGCCAATCAGCCGTCGACACGTGGCATTGAGGAGGGCATGGTTCACTTGGTCTGATCCGGCTGGTCTCCTGGTTTGCACTGGGCCAGCTGGTTCAAGTCAACTGAGCTGGTTCATTTCTGGTCTAACTGGACCATCCGACCCCTCTCTATGCAAGTCGTCTTCTTTCTCACGAACGCGGACGGGGCCACAAGGCCTTAGCCCGGCGATGATCAGCCTCCTCCTCACAGAGCCGCCACCGCAGCTGTAGGGTCCAGGCTCACCGCTATGCCTCCATGTGGGTCAGAGAGCCCAACGCCGCCGCCGTGGAGTAGAGCTCCAGCAAGGGGATCGACTCCTCCGTCCTCCTCCTCGGTCCACTCCTGTCGGCACTCTCTTTCTCCTCTCTGTCGACGCGTTCGAGATCTTGCGCTCGCGCTGCGCTTAGAGCTCCATCGAGGAACACTCTGGCGCAGTCTGGGCAACAACTTCTCGAGATAGAAGAAGCAGGAAGCTTCCTCCTCCTTGCGACCTCCTTCTTTTTCCATGGTGTGTGCAAGGTTTCCGCCTAGAGAAGCCGCCATCGGGGATCAGTTTTGATACGGATAACCTGCACCTCCTGACTCTCTTTCTCTTCTTTGACTGCATCTCCGGGACGCCACCATTGTAGCCTCACCACCTCTTGCTTCCTCATTCAGTCCTCACTTCTTCACATGGCTCGACGCCACCTACAGATAAAGATGAGGACAACAGTTCGAACCGGGGAGGTGCGACTCTTCCTTTCTGGTCCATTGCCTGAAGTGAGGGGCTTCACTCCTCCGAATGCGAAGAAACCACCCCCACGACCAGATATGCATCTAGGCCCATGTTCCACAGTCATGGTTGTGTGATGGGTCGTGCTTCTGTGCACACTGGTCTCAGAGCAGTTCCAAGAAAGGAAATCATGCGTCGTTCGATCATTCCAATCCAAAGGCCGCAAAATGCCAGATCTGTGGCATCTCCATCTGAAAGCTTTGTCCACTGGGTCTAGACTATGTACTGTAGATCTTGTGTCACGCAGCCAAAACATAACACATTGAGTGTGACAAGGATATTGATCAAAGCCTAAGCTAATGTAATTGAATCGTTGCCAATCATACATGATTGTATACATTTTCACATCACTTTCGAACCTCATTATCTTGGTCTAGGAACCTTCAATTGCCACCAAATTTTAACCATAGCTTCCTCACAACTCAAGCTACCTTCTACTAAAATTTGGTACCAAAAATAAATGGTTAGACTATTCAATTAAATTCCTCAAAAAGGCATTGAAGGAGAGATCTTAATCATGATATCCACCTCACATCAACACACCTACTTTGTCAAAAGCTTGGAATTCTCAATCTAACTCAACCATATGTTTTCACTTAAGTCATTGGACATTTTTGGATTACAAAAGTCCATTCCATCACATGTTTCTTGAGTTCTTCCATCTCAGCAGGAGCCATCCTATATGGTGTCTATGCTATAGGTTGTGTGTCTGGGATCAAATTGATCTCAAAATCAATTTCCCGAGGCGGTGGCACACCTGGAAGTTCTTCAGGAAATACATCTTCAAATTCCCTGAATACAAGAACTTCGGTAGGGTTAGGACTAACCATGGTAGTATCTACCACATGGGCCAAGAATGCATAACATCCTTGCCTCATCAGCTTCTCAGCAACCATAGATGACACAAGACAAGTGGGTAAAACCTTTCTCTCTCCTTGAAAGATCCATGTGTTACTATCATCAGCAAATACCGCTTGCTTGGATTCACAGTCCAAGACAACCTTATACCTTTCTAAGGTATCCATCCCAAGGATTATATAAAATCCTTGCATCTCAGGTGGTATAAGATCCACTTGAATGCGATGTTCAGAAAAGAAGAGAATGTAGGGAGAACATACCTCCTACAACATAGCAGACCCCATCAACGGAGTTTCTAGCAACAAACTATCTGCCCTATGACTGACTGTCATATTGCAGTTACGAATCACCCTTTGAGTGATAAAGGAGTGCGTAGCACCCAGATCAATTAAAACAGATACAACGCAAGATGTAAACATATCATAATATAACAACTCCATCTGACCTACCACAACCCGAGGGTTGATCACTGCATCAGGTGGATTCATTGCGTAGAATCTCGCTATCGCCTGTGGTTGACTCGGTGCTTGTTGATTAGGTGCTGATGATCCATCTTGGGACGCTTGTCCACGTCCTCTAGCTCCTCCTGGAAACTGTCTCCTTTGCGATCCTTGCTGACTCTACCTCTGAGGTTTAATTACACTCGCTTCTCTGGCTCTGCAGTCTTTCATCAGATGTCCCATCTTCCCACATATATAACAACTTTTGTTCAGTTGTTGTGGTCTGGGTGGTCCTGTAACCGATATAGATGCTGAACTACGAGCTCCTTCTAGTGGTAGGCTTCGGCCTCTTCCTCTATTTGATGTCCACTGTGTCTGAGTACTGGGTCTAGGTGGGGGTGTAGGTGTAGAAAACCTAGGTTTCTTGAAACCTTTAGATGAAGATCCTTGGAACTGAGGATACATCCTCTTGTTCTGGGTCTGTCTCTTCTCTGCTATAGACCTTTCTACCCTTCTGACAGATTCTACAAAGGTAGCAAACCTTTCTCTATTTTCTAGGGCAGACACGGGAGTAGTCAGCTCAGCGTTTAACCCTGTCTCAAAATGCCTAATCCGTTCTTCATCTATAGCTGCCATGTGCGAACAGAACCGCAATAGCTCCATGAACTTAGCATTGTACTCACTAATGTTCATTGGACCTTACCTCAACCTCTCAAACTGAGATATTTTCTCGTCCAGAAATGTCTTAGGGAAATATCGATTGATAAATTCTCATCAAAAGACTTCCCATGCAACCTCCACACTAGGCTTCTTCTATTCTTCCATGGTCCACCAATGACCAGCACTCCCTTTGAGAAGATACACAACATGTCAAACCTTCTCATCTTCTGGGATGTTCAGGATTCTAAAGTCCTTCTCTAGTTCAGTTAACCACAAGTCGGCATCTACATGATCAACTATTCCAAAATACTTTGTGGCTCCAACTCGGCGAAGTCGTTCAAACGTCTTATCGATTCCTTGTCCTTCAGGATGGTTAGGTGCCCTACGTGCAAGCATAGGTAGCCTATCTGTTATGTGTGTCATGGCAGTCATAAACTTCCCAAACATGGTCTGGACGGCTGGGTTCCCCACATCAATTGGATTGAACTGGGGTGGTTCAGGCATAGGTTGCTCTATCTCTGGGTTTCTTGCACCTTCTCTGGGTGCAACAACACTACTCTCTACAACATATTCCTTGTGTTCTTCATGTGGTCCCTACATCCTTAGTCTTATCTTCTTCTCCTGAGGAGTAGAAGGCACTATCAGATATACTGGAAGACACTAGAACAGACTCAAGATCCTAAGTCCTATGTCTCTATAGACTCAGTGAACCTAGAGCTTTGATACCACTAAATTGTGACGACTGTCTTCGAAAAACAAGATCAACGAATGCGGAAGCGATTAAATAGCAGAGGAATTATTAAAATCACTAAAAATTAATTTTTTTTGCAAAGAAATCTTTTAACGATAAAACTCCTTCATAAAGGAACATAATAAGTTGTTTACAACATATTTCATAATTGCATCTCTGTAACAAAACATATCTCGAGAATTATAACGGTACAAGGTAAGATACAAAATCTCTCGGCATCATGCTAAAATCTTAGATTACTAACTCCTAGGACCTACGAGTACAGAGATGACACATAGGACATACTATCTACAAGACGTGACAGTCAGTGTCTCCACCTGAGGATCACTACTGTCCCTGGTGTTGTTGCTGCTGCTGCTGCTCACCCACTGATGGGTTTCTTCGTCCTCGGCGTTTACCTAAAAAGTCGAATCCCATGGGGGTGAGACAATTGAATAATTGGCCCAGCGAGAGTTATAACTCTCCGCCAGAAGCTTTGTTATTGCAATAATGGAATAACATAAAGCAGTAGAATTATAAATATTCAAAAGCAAGTTTACATTGTGTAAACTAAGTGAAGCATCATTCTTATAAGTAATCATTTCAATTATAACTTAATTGAATGACAGGACATATAACAATAAGGAATATGAAGAACATGTATACTAGTTATTTAACTAGAACATCATAAACAATGTAACATCAATCATTGTTTCTCGTAGTTCAACCTAAGAAATTATGCTACCCGACTGATTAATTTTTTCAAACATTATTATGCCCTGAGGAGATGAGTTAGACCTCTCATACTCCAACCGACCGTTACTAAATCGCAATCGGTACCATACATAGGTCATCAGAAGATCCAGATTCCTATGACCTCATCTTCCTCAGTCAGTGTGAGGATCAACATGCAGGACATCTCGTGTCTCTGCTATAATAGCTTTTCAGGGTATTCTGGCAACTTCGCTATTAGAGCTACAGTGGCATTCTGTACTCTCTTCACCATCAAGGGATTTCTTGTTTATCTCACACCGATGTGGCATTAACATCATCATCGGGAGATTAGTGATACATCATCCCGGCATAAACATATAATGAAGGATTGATGGGTTAAAAGTACATCTTACATCAAATCCTACATTAGGATGTAAGGATATTCACATCCATAACCCCCACATACTCAAAAGCATGTGCTCCAGGAGTTCCCTTAGGAAAACCTATTTCACCATCATTTAATTTCTGACAATGATGGATCTATGGTCAGGGCTCTACATGATATCATTATACTTGATTAGTTAAGTACATTATTGTATTCTTTAGCATCAGGCATGTTTTCAAACATAAACTAATAAGACAAATGCTATAAAGAAAGAGTACTATCTGTATCAAGTTCACATTACATATTTTTAACATTGGGATATCAATCCCTAACCATCTCATCATTGTGATTCAAGAACATGGGTGTTCAAACCCTGGAGTCATCATAACACGTGTTACCAAGTAACATTTTATCATCCAGTCATTTTATCAGTATGACCTTTGATTATAACAAATGCATATGTTGCTCATGGCTCATTCATCCTATCAAGCTCATATGTTACCACTCACTAGGTAACATAACATATCATTACTCTTAAAGCATATAAAGTGTTTTCAATGCATATGACATCATAACCCTTACCTGGATATGATCTCCTTTTTATGAAAACCTGCATGATTAGCATTTACTGATAATATACACATTGTAACTATATCAACACAATACAAGTTCTTTTCATATAAAATATAGGATTCCACAGCGGTGCTATCTTGCACGGTCATGCAAGAGTAAGTCACCACGACCGTGCTTCATTACACGGTCGTGCAACAGAGGAATCACCACGACCGTGTCATATTACCACAGTTGGTTTCTAGGGTTAAATTTCCCTTTTAATTCAAATAGGATTATTCAAATCCTTATTCTTATAAAAGCATAATTATTACTTACTCCATAGTCATGTATAGTGTTTCATGTTTAAAAGCATAACCAAAAATTAGGGTTTACTGTTCATTTCATTATATCACCCTAGATTAGGGTTTACTATTCACATTACATGATATAACCCTAGAATTAGGGTTTACTATTCACATTTAGTGAATAGATATCATACCATCATCATGTATGAGAATTACTATCCTTAATGCCTTCACTTTAGATTAAGATTCATTAATCACCAATATTAGGGTTTCCATGATCTCACTATGAAGGATCATACCCTAATCATGTGCATTCTTACATATTGGAGATATTTTATTTGATTCTCATTTTTAATAGGAGTCTTCTCGCTCCTCTTACTAATATATGATGTTTACATCACTCTTGATTAGGCTAGGTCAAAACAACCTTGATAACACAAGTCAAGTCATCACTACTATGGTCATTAGGGTTTTCTTAATCAAGGGGGGTATTGGTTACTCTATTCCATCAAGGGTACTTTGGTAATGTTCACCATTGACCATACATGCATTAGTCCACTAATTAATTAACCCCTTAAAGACTTTAAGTATCTTTAGGGTTTAGTTTAAACAACTACTAAACCATCTTAACCTTCAAACCATCAAACGTTCTTAACAAAATTGAACCCCAAACGGTCTTGCACTTCAACCTCCAAACGGTTTTGAAACCGCATGGAGTTGTTGACCGTTTGGTCCCTTTGACTTTCAAGACCGCATGGCCAAGTACACCATCAAGATCGTTTGCTCTAAAGGTGGTGAAGACTGTTTGGTCCCATTGACCGTTTGGTCAACTTTGACCTTGAAATCGCATGGGCAATTGATCTTGAAACCGCATGACCAAATCAATCTTGAAAACCGCATGAACACCAAACGGTTTGGGATCGTTCGGTCCCAAATGGTCTTGAGACCGTTTGGTCCAAACACCCTCAAAACTGCATGGATCAAAAAGTGTCTCAGCCTATCCAATTGAGTTAGGGTTTTCATTGTTGAACCCCCCAAACGTTCATGCCGTGGTTAGCCACTCATCAATTAAATCAATTAGATCAACCCTTACTGCTTTGACCTTCAATTGATCCACAATTGGTCACCAATTAGGGTTTGCATTGATTGGATTAGGGTTTAGAATCGATCAACCTTCAACATACATCAACATGAGTCTAATTGAGGTTGAACCCATTGAACCATTACTCAATTAGGTCATGACCTGACCCCAAATGGTCTTGGGATCGATTAGACATCCTACAAATGGTCTTGAGACCGTTTTCCCATTATTTTATCAAAAACTAAGTCAATCACTTAAGGGTTGAACGCTAATTATGTCACAAAATCAGCACTTTAATTATTCAACAACTTGATGTGATTGGACCCTCAATTGATCAACCCCACTTGACCCTAGACCTCTAAATGGTCTTGGGTGATCACCAAACGGTCTTGAGACCGTTTGGGTGATCCCCAAACGGTTTTGAAACCGTTTGGGTCATTCAACCCCAACTTCAACATGATTGGTCCATTGGAATCAGCAATGAACCCGATTAGGGTTTAGGTGACTTAAAGTGCCTTCAACTTGAGGTTTACTTGGAATTAGTTAATGATTCTTGGTGGGTGATTAGTCCATAATATATACAACATCCCTCCAAATGGTCAATGCTTGGTCAACTCAACCAAATGGTCTTGGAGACTGTTTGCTCCAATCGATCTTGTGAAACCGTTTGCCCTCCAAACGGGTTTGGAACTGTTTGGCCAAGGGGTGCAAGACCGTTTGATAAAGTTGGATTAGGATAAAACTTTGGAATTAATGCCAACTTCTTCTACCTCAAGATCCTGGTCTATTCTTCACGGTTTTAGTTGCAAGAACACTTAGAAGTATGGGAGAAAGAAGAACAAGCAACATTTTCAAGAAAAGAAGATGCATAATCAAAGCTTTAAGGTTTAGAGTTATAAAACCTGCCTTAGGATCAGCTCTAGAGATCCAAGCTTCATAGATTTAATGGTGGCTTGAGCTCCATAGGTCGTCCAAGGTTCCTTCTTCAAGAATTGGATGGAGAAGATGGCTAGAAAGAAGAACTGTATAAGAAAGACTAACAAACTAACCTTGTAGCATGATTTCCCCCATGATTTTGAGCTAGATGGAAAACAAAGCTTACCCAATTCTTCTTGGCCATTCTCCTTTGCTCCTGAGCTTCTTCTTAGTCGGCCACAGCAAAGAGATAAGAAGAGAAGTGAAGGGAACGATCCCCTGCTTAGTAAAGAAGATGTGCATATATACTTTGGGCATATTTCCAAGATAAGGAAAATCTTTTTCTTATTTCTCAACTAGATCCTCCTTACTTCCTAAGCCACGTTTCTCCCTTCTTTACTTAAGCAAAACTCCTCCTTTATCGAAGGTTTATAGGAAAATAAGCCAAACATCTTACTAAGTTGCATATATATAAAGGGTCATTTTGCATACATCTTGGTCATTTAATTATAAGGGTTATCCTTCTTATCTGATTATTCAAATGAAGCGCCCTCTTCATAGTTTTTACTCTAGTTGATGCCAAGAGTCATAAGAGATACTATAGAAGGTGTATTTTAGATGTTGCATCCTAAGTTTTGGGTAAATTGCACTCTACACCAAAACTAGGGTTTTAAAGCATAAGGATTGCTCCACAAGCTGCATCCTGGTGCCCAAGCTTGGAGAATCCATAACACTTCATCATATTCACTCTTATGATGTCTCAACTCCAGAGGAACATCTAAACATGTGTAATTTGCAAGTTAACCCCTCTAATTGGGTAATTTGCACATAAGTCCATATTTAACAAAACAATATTACAACATTGTTCAAAAAGGACAGAAATGAAAATATAAGTTCCTCAGAAGCTTTAATTACATATCAAAAGATAATCACAAGCATCTAATCACATGTCTTAAGCAAAACACCTAGGGTTAGTCCATAACCCAGGTCAGGGATGTTACAGAGGGTGATATTGTCTGTAATTTTCCACCCCGACATGAAATCACTTTGTGTTTGCGACACCCACTCTGGCATGTGATTCTTCAATATTTCCACCACGACTTTAGAGATGAGCTTTAAGTAGAAATTATTAAGGGCAATCGGTCTTAATTGATCGCAAGTGGAAGGCTTCTTTGTTTTTGGAATTAGAACAATGCATGAATTGCATAATTCCTTGGACAGGGGGGCTCCACTCAGAGCTTGTTTAATTGTCGCTAGAATAGAATCTTTCAATAAATCCCATTGCTTCTGTATAAACAAGCCATTGATGCCATCAGGCCCGACGGCCTTATAGGGGTTGACATTTTTTATTATCTGTCGACACTCTTCTTCTGTAGGAGCAGTTGTAATGACTTGCTTATGGACATCGGAGATCACTTTGAACTGTCTAGGGATTTCGGCTACTGTAGATATGTTCATAGCATCCGGTTCTGTTAGAAGATCGTGGAAATGACTCTTAACCATGTGCCTTGTGCACCAATTTTGGTACAAATTGTAAATTACCCAAAATGTAGGGTTGATATGCAAATTACCACCTCTAGAGTGTTCCTACTTACTCTATGTATCATTTAGAGGAGAGATAATGAATGAGGCACCATGTTTGAATCATTTATGGGTGGTAGTATTCTTGGTGATGAAAAGACCAGGAAAGGGGTTGAATGGAAACCCTAGTTTGAGCTTATATTGAGTGTATCAGGTTGTAGTGTTAAATGGGAGTCCCTATCGGCCAAGGAGCCAAAGAGGAGACCCCCATATCATGTTTTTACTCTTTTCCTTTGCAAAATCGAGCAAAGCACCACAATAAATCAATGGGTATCGGCTTGCAACTTTCCTTGGGAAAGGTTGCATTGAATTGTGAATATAATAATAATGTGAGTGGAAGTGGCTTTCTCTAGAAGATAACCAAAGGGGGCCGACCCTTATCCTTTGCATTATCCTCAAATTTTTACTTTTCATGGCAAGATAAAGATGGAATGCATGCAAGTTGTAATGACCTCGCCTCCCAGTAACCCCCAATTAAGGGAGACCAAAATGTTAGTGTCATTATCCCAATTAACAAGATCAAAGGTTTGACAAATAATCAGTAATTATTATTAAATTCTACCAAGACTATACTGAAAGCTGGAATAAAATAAAACTTTGCATACCTTTTTCAAAAACTTGGATATCTACTTCTATCCACATCCGGAGTCTATTCTAACTAATCCTCCTTTGTACTTTAATTCTTATTTAATTCCACATATACTACTTTAATGTTTGTCCTTTTCAACTTTGTACCTAAAACGCCGAAAAACAAAACATCGGTCAACATAAATGAATATTCCAGTATGTGGGGGAAACAATAATCATGCAACTAATAGTAACAAAATATTGCAAGCAATTATGGTTTCGCGAGCAAACTTTACATCTTAATCATAACTACTCAATCCATACATATCCTAGCCTCTGCGTTGTCCCTGCAGTGGACCTGGATACTACCACTCATATGGTAGATCCCAATTAAACCCCGCATGATCCTACCTAATAGGTAGATCAATATCTAGGGTTGATGAGTCACATGGCACTACCCATAGGTCACCCAATCCCTAACTCATGATATGCCAAACAGTTGCATGGCACTACCCATAGGTTGCCAAATCCCTAACTCTTGATATCCTGATGGTCCTACTTAACAAGTAGACCTTGTACAAGGTTACCCTTTTCATTATTAGCAAGGCCACCGAGAAGAAACCCGGATCTGAGCCAGTCATGTATACATCCTTATGGTGATAATCATAGTCACTTTATTTTGGAATGAAATAAAAGTCATCCAAGTAGTTATTTTTAGGCAACTGATAAAACATCTGAGAATCACCGTGAAACTAAAGAGATTAACCATAAGCATAACCACATACCTGATCTAGAGCAACTTGATGTCCAAACAATAATATTCAAGAACAATAAACCAAGCAATCATCAATATCCTAAAATTAGCGCATAACATCCAAGTGTCATTGTTTTATTGAAAACATTCTCAAGATTGACTTGGATTCCACCTTACAATTTCTAGGCCAACTTTAGGGTTTTATTAGGGTTTTAGCCTTCATTATGCATTTATCACTTTTAATGCTCTTTTAGTCCACAAACCCTAATTTCAACATCATAGGCACAATTAAAAGTCAATTAAGTCCAATATGCCTCTTCTACACCAAAGATACCATCTTTATCCTTTTAAGTCATGACATGATCATTAGGCCCAATTATCATCGTTGGTTCCTTTCAAATTAGCAACTTATATTTCATGAACTCTATTTATTACAAATTCCACATTTATCCATTAGAAAAACCTAATTACCATATTAAGGGTATTTACCCACAATTAGGAACTTTTATACTCAAAGTAGCTTAGAACCATCATATCTCAACTTTATTCATGAATTCGAGCAATTAAAGCCATTAATAGTCATAATTACCAAGATTAGGGTTTCAAGACCCATTAAAGCAAATTCATGTACATGGAATCTTAAAATAATCAAACTATGCATAAATGGCATCCTTTTAGATCTAATGTGCCCTTTTATAATCAACAGGTTAATATCAACTTTAAACATCCTTTTAACCCTTCCTAAACCATTAATCACCAAAGATTTGGGTTTTGCATTAATTAAACCATTAAAGATAACATCTTTACGCACTTTTTTAATTGCAATAATAATTAGGCTTCAATTATATTTTTATTGCATTCTTTTAGTTCTCCTAATCAAAATTCATATATAATTTATCTAAATCTGAGCTACCAGTAATTAGTTATGAATTTTGTAAGATAAACACATATGGACCAATAAGGAGGTGCCACGTAGGCAGCTCACTCCCACACACGTACCTTACGAGTAAGATCATGTGGAAAGACATCTGTGTCCTCGCTCCTTAAACGTGCTATTAGGGGTAAAATAGACAAACGCCATAGTATTTTCTTCTTACTTGTAGCGTCGACATGTGTACACTGTGGGTGAGCCAACCACATGACCTACCCCTCCTCCTGGGCCCCAAAGACGCGGAGGAGCTCAGAGCGACTCCCCTGGGCTCTAACGAAGTCTACCAGGGCATCTTCTCGCGGCCGAAGCTTGTCGGAGTCAATCACTCCGACGACTACGGTTTTGGAAGTAGTGTTGTCGCTTTAACTTTTTAGACCCACCGACCTTTGCACTGTAGCTTATTTTCTCCTGCACTCCACCCCAGATCACATCCCAACTCCAGGGTGAGTCTGTGACGATCGTAATCAGGGAAGAAGATGTGTTGTTCTTCCAGGGATCCTCTCAATTTCCCATGCTGGTGCAGGTCATAACCATGGTGTTGGTGGACTCTCTCTGTGGTCTATGGAGGATGAACACCATATTCTCCAATGAGGGATTCTGGGCTCCTATTTATACATGTTCCAAGGAACCCTAGTGGCTATTAAGGGTAGGGAAGGAAGAGGTTGAGTACGATGCCCATGTTCTAGAAGAGGAAAACATCTTGTCCTTCCTCCTTTCACTCACGGTTGAAACCATGGGGTATACAGATATAGAAGGACCACCATCCACACACCTTTCCAAAACTCTTTCCATGATTTCCTTTTCCCTATTATTAGGTATACATGTATATGTATAAACTTGCTAAAAGATCCTTTTCTTATCATACATCTCCTTCTCTCTCTTATGGCGATGAAGGAAACTTATCTCCTTGATAATCCATATTCTTTAATTATTAGGAATCCAAAATCTATCTCATTGGCCATGTAATTCTTCTTTCTTAATGCAAAAAATATCTCTTTTTGATAATATCAAAAAGTCATTAATTATGTATCACATTATTATCTTATTTTGTATAATTCATATTTTCTCTTTTTTCTTATTCATTGGGACTTCCTTGAACCCCAAGAATTCTAACATTTCGAAATTCCTTTTTTAAGGATACTTATTATCCTTCTAGATGCATCTACACCCATTATCTCACATTATCTTTCTTATTTCTTTATTAAAATATTCATTTGCAAGGATTTCTCATTATCTTTCATTTCCTTTCCTCCTTTCTAATTTCTTTTATTAGAAAACACATATAAATGAAATCTATTCAATTGTGGCCATTAATGCTACTTTCTAGAGATTTCCATGTATTTCTCATAATTATTTTGCTTAATATTCATGATCTTGTATCCTTTTCTATTATTTGGACTTTTCTCCCTTTCTTCTCCATTAGTGGATTAATCTAATAATAGGAATCATGAAATTCCTATCAAAAGGGATATTTGCAAAGTAATCCATTGTTTGAAGCAAAGCATACAACCTTTTTAATTATGTCCAATTCATAAACTCTTTACATTTCAATTATGAAAACATATTAAGAATTGGGGTTGTAACATCCTTCCCCTCTTTTAAAAATGTTTGCCCTCAAAATTCCATCAAGCAAATAAATAATTCAGGATAAGACTTTTCCATGCCCGTCATGGCCCCTATGTGGCTTTACCTTATCCATGGAATTTCCAAAGAACCTTTATAATCACATATTCTTTTCTCTGAGTTCTTTCACCTTGGCATCTATAATCCTCACAAGTGACTCAGGACATTTCAACCTCTCATAAAGCTGAATAGGTTCATAGCTTAGCACATGGCTTGGGTACCTCACATAGTGCTCTAGATCGGACTCATGGAACACATTATACATCATGTTATCCTGAGGGGTAAGGCTAAACATAACCATCTCCACCAATCCATCTTAAATGGACCCATGCAGCCGGAACTCCACTCTCATAGCTATAACTTACAGGGGTCAGATTTTCTCATCACATACTCTCCCATAGTGAACTGCATGTCAGTCTACTTTGCATCAGCTCACGACTCATGTCGTCGTGGGATCTCTTTCAGCCATTGCATGATCAAAGTGACTTCATCTGCACACACTATGGTCCTTTTATGACCTTCGCAAGGTCCCTTCACCAACATCATCTTAATGAAGTGGTGACCGACACAACCTCCCTTATAGAGCTTCCTTACATCCTGATACTGGCTATGGTGGTTATCATCACACCTTATAGAGGAAAAGAATTGTCTCCGTGTATCACCCTAAACAAGAACACATGCTCTCATTAGACCCTCTAGTCTAGATTATACTAACCATTAGTTAGGGGTGATAAATTGTATTAATATCAAGTTCTTCATGTACCTACTTCCACCTTATGGAAGTGAATCTTTAGGTTATACTCAAGAACTTTTGAACTCACATCATGGTGTAGTTGAACCATCTCTCTCTCATATGTAGTTCAACTGGATCTATCTCTTGACAGTATTCTTTCTTTCTCATGTCATCTAGGTAAGGCAAGCTACCATAACCCATATTGCACCTTGACCTTCTCCGGTCCATAGGAGACTTGCCACGACATCCATAGTGATGAACTCCCATTCCCTCTCGGGGACTCTTTATCCTCTATATCAACTCAATGGGTTATTGGTGTTCATCCTTCACCTCCTGACATGCAACTCTGTAAACTTCTTAGGCATCCAAAGTACTACTACCACTTACTATCCTCGTAGTACCACGGTGTATGGTGATCTTAAAATCATGATCTCATGTATGTCATGATTCCTCAAGATTGATTCCTCAGAAACCCTAAACCACTCTAGTCGGGGTTTCATCACCTTCTTTTCCAGATAAGTGCATATCAAGTTCTACAACCATCCTTTTATTGCCTTAAGGCCTAGAATAACCAAAAAACTACTAACTTGTTCAACATATCTCGTTACATCTGAGTGTTAGCCAAACATATCTTCTTTTTCAACTTAGGGCTAACCTAACAACCTCTTCTAGCCTCTAGCTAAACTAGGTAGCTGCATCTCAACCAGAGCATCCATTACCACTTCACATCCTTAGGTGTTAGGTAATGTTGAATACATACACCTCCATGTATTCCACTTACTCTCATCTCGGACTTTAGATCTATCTTGAACAAGAAAACTTAGTACTCATCTTCTTGGTTATCAAACTCAACCTTGTATAACTCGCAAATTCCACATAGCTCATGATAAAACATCCTCATAAGATGGCTACCTTAGTTCTCTTAGTGTTTGTAAACCATCCCTGCATCATTCACTCCATAAGGGTATGTTATCATCTCTATCCTCATACCTCATAGCAACGTTCCAACTCACATCATCTTTATCCTTGGTGTATGGTATGTGTACTATCCTATCTCTCACTCCCATAACAAGAGGAAATAAGCATTTGGCGGCCGTCCAAACACAAAGTTCTTCCTGTTCCAAGAGTAGAGATGGTACATCCCACATTGCCAGTACACCTTCAAATCTAAGTTGAAACATGCAACATATGTCTCTACATCACGATCATCTCGATATCAAAGTTACTTCCATGGAACACTAATCTCGAACCCACTTGGGTCACCACACAATCCTTGGTCCTCTCCTCTAGGTCTGTAGGGTTTCGTTACTTTTGGGGTTATCCCTCTTCCCTTATGCATCCAGAGAGTGCCCTTCTCATATGCCTTTTGGGTCCCATGAGTTCATGAAAGTGATCAATCTCCTAACCCATGGCCCTCGGACAATGATAGTTGTTACCTCCTGACCCTTGGTCATGTGCAACTAGGGAATTAGGCAACTCCTACTTCCATCGGTCTTATCCCTACCTGACCCTAGGATAGACTTAGGATTCTAATATAGTACATATCCAACTTAGAACCTTACCCAAGTCTCCATCATCTCTCTCTTCATTCCTAGGCTGACTTTCATTCTTTCATAGGGGTCATGGCGACCTGCCTACCTTGGTCAGGCCCCATACCAGTTACCTCCATGGTAACACATCCACATGCACTTAGAGATGGTTATCTATGGGTCTACAGGTTCATTCTCATACTATGTACTTTTCACTTAGCTTCTCAAGATCCTATGAGACCTCTTTAGGTTACCTCAAACCCAACAAAAACTGGTATACACCCTACAAAAGGGTACCTCTCCCAGGATGGTAGGAAACTACATCTTGGTAACAAAGGTCACAAATGTCCTTATGTCTAGGGTTTACCTCCACATGAGCATGCTTAGCCCTAGCAAGCTACTAAGGCACACAGCTAACAAGCAGACCACTTACTAAACCATGCTAGGTCTCCCTAATAAGTCATACTTGTTCTCATTCCTCAACATTGGACCAAGAACATACCTTCCCATGTCACCAACTTAGCTGTGAGGGGTTCAAGAAACATACCTTAGACTTAAGGGGTTTCCCTTTCCTCTAAACATGAGGAGTGCCATGCTTGAATCTATAGAAACTCAAATCTCGTCAAGAGCATAAGGTACACCACTTCCCCTCTTAGGCCTAGGAACCCTAGGTTCACTTTTTAGATGTCCAACTGCATGCTCAACATTCTAACAACGAACCAATCATGTATAAGGTATGACATGCACTTCCCATGATCCTTCTACTTGAACAACACTGCGGAGTGGAGTCTTCCTCAAGGACAACCAACTAAGTGTAAGGCTTCACAACTTGTTACTAAACCTCTTCATGGTCTAAGGAACTCTTCTTCTTAACTCAGAAGGTACACACCTATACTATAGGCACATAGGTACCATCAATCTCATCCTCTCTCTTGGGTTTGGTTCCTCTGGAGGCAACCAAGATACCATCAGCCTACAGGGATCATGCATGAGGCTACCGCCACCATCCACTTAGGTCGCATCATCCTCAACTCCCCACTGTTCCTCATATCTCAAAGTCTAAGCTTCCGACCTTCTTGCTTGGGTCCTGCTCTCTCTCGCTCTCTCTAGAGCTAACTCCCCAACTAGCCTTACTACTAGTGGTCCTCCCTCCATGAATGTGGATCAAGCTCATAAGCATACCCCTACATGGGTGATACCTATGTTCAAACTTATGTTCACTCAAGATTATCTTTATGCTTATCTCATAAGCTATCCAACATACTCTCCTGGCCAGGGTTTTAAACTACTATCAGCACTACTGATGTACTCTGGGTGCATACTATGCCATGCTCATATAAGCCCATAGGGTTTCTATAGGTTCTTCACTAACCTCATCATTGAAGGAGCTATCCTTCACTCCAACATGCACAACCCTTTCCATGGTTGGGTGGCCAAAGGTACTAGGTCATCCAACCTCATATGGCTCATATCGTCATGAGCATCCAAAAGCATGTCCACCCACACACCTGGTCTACCATGACATCTAACTCATCGTATCGTCTCTCTCTAACCTTCATTTAGGGTTAGGGTTAGCATCATTCTCAGAGGACGTACCAGGTCTCTCCCTTTAATGGAAATCTACCTCCAAGACCAACTCTCTACTCATCCTCCTGACCAGAGCGTATAACCTCAGGTCTCTCTTGAGGGCATGACAACACATGTCATATGACCTAAGCATGCATCTATTCTTTAGTTTACGATTAAACTATTAAGCTTATGTCCATGACATCTTATTTACATGCTTTTTATTAATTTTTGCAGAGGATTCCTTAACCTTATCAACTTTACCCATAACTCAACAGGGTGAGGAAAAGAGAGAAACCCTAATCCTTAAAATCCTTAACAGAATTTGAGTTGAGAAGGGATGAACAAGATGAGAGAGTCCTAAAGGTATCTTATTTTGAGTCAAATCCTGAGACATTGGCCAGGCAGTCACACAAATCTGAGAGTCCTCATATTCAGACTAGCAGTGTGGAGGAAAATATTGCCAACCCCTAGATGTGATCCTTTTCTAGACACCTCTGTCTTTCGAAAAGTCCTCTAATAACTCCCTTGGGTTCGACATAGTTTGTACAATTTAATAATTATTAAAGATTAAATGAGGAACGGATGCTCTGATACCAAGTGTAATGACCCCGCCTCCCGGTAACCCCCAATTAAGGGAGACCAAAAGGTCAGTGCTGTTATCCCAATTAACAGGATCAAAGGTTCAACAAATAATCAGTAATAATTATTAAATTCTACCGAGACTATACTGAAAGCTAGAATAAAATAAAACTTTGCATACCTTTTTCAAAAACTAGGATATCTACTTCTATCCACATCTGGAGTCTATTCTAACTAATCCTCCTTTGTACTTTAATTCTTATTTAATTCCACATATACCACTTTACTGTTTGTCCTTTTCAAACTTGTACCTAAAACGCTGACAAACAAAACGTCGTTCAGCATAAATGAATATGTCGATATGTGGGGGAAACAATAATCGTGCAATTAACTGTAACAACATATTGCAAGAAATTATGGTTTAGTGAGAAAACTTTACATATTAAACATAACTAATCAATCCATACATATCCTAGCCTCTGCGCTGTCCCTGCAGTGGACCTAGATACTACCTCTCATATGGTCGATCCCAATTAAACTCCGCATGATCCTACCTAACAGGTAGATCAATATCTAGGGTTGATGAGTCTCATGGCACTACCCATAGGTAGCCCAATCCCTAACTCATGATATGCCAAAGAGTTGCATGGCACTACCCATAGGTAGCCCAATCCCTAACTCTTGATATCCTGATGGTCCTACTTAACAAGTAGACCCTGTACTAGGTTACCCTTTTAATTATTAGCAAAGCCATAGAGGAGGATCAGGATCTGAGCCAGTCTTGTATAGATCCTTATGGTGATAATCATAGTCACTTTATAGTTGCATGAAATGAAAGTCATCCAAGCAGTTATTTTCAGGCAACTGATAAAACATCTGGGAATCATCGTGAAACTAAAGCAATTAACCATAAGGGTAACCACATACCTGATCCAGAACAACTTGATGTCCAAGCAATAATATTCAAGAACAATCAATCAAGCAATCATCAATATCCTAAAATTAACGCATAACATTCAAGTGTCATTGTTTTATTGAAAACATTCTCAAGATCAACTTGGATTCCACCTTAGGATTTCTTGGCCAACTTTAGGGTTTTATTAGGATTTTAGCCTTCATTATGCATTTCTCACTTTTAATGCTCTTTTAGTCCACAAACCCTAATTTCAACATCATAGGCACAATTAAAAGTCAATTAAGTCCAATATGCCTCTTTTACACTAAAGCTACCATCTTTATCCTTTTAAGTCATGACATGATCATTAGGCCCAATTATCATCTTTGGTTCCTTTCAAATTAGCAACTTATCTTTCATGAACTCTATTTATTACTAATTCCACATTTATACATTAGAAACCCTAATTACCATATTAAGGGTATTTACCCACAATTAGGAACTTTTATACTCGAAGTAGCTTATAACCATCATATCTCAACTTTATTCATGAATTCGAGCAATTAAAGCCATTAAGAGTCATAATTACCGAGATTAGGGTTTCAATGCCAATTAAAGCATATTCATGTACATGGAATCTTAAAATAATCAAACTATGCATAAAGATCATCTTCTTAGATCTAATGTGCCCTTTTTATAAATAACATGTTAATATCAACTTTAAACATCCATTTAACCCTTCTCAAATCATTAAAAACCAAAGATTTGGGTTTTGCATTAATTAAACCATTAAATATAGCATCTTTACACACTTTTTTAATTGCCATCAGAATTAGGCTTCAATTATATTTTTATTGCATTTTGTGAGTTCTCCTGATCAAAATTCATATACAATTTATCTAAATCTGAGCTACCAGTGATTAGTTATGAATTTCATAAGATAAACACATATGGACCAATATGGAGGTGCCACATAGGCAGCTCACTCCCACGCACGTACCTTGTGGGTCAAATGAAGTGGAAAGACACCCGTGCCCTCACTCCTTAAATGTGCTATCAGGGGTAAAATAGACAAACGCCACATGATCTTCTTCTTCCTCGCAACGTCGACCTACGTACGCTACTGGTGAGGCAACTGCATGGCCTACCCCTCCTCTTGGGCCCTGAAGACGCGGAGGAGCTCAGAGTGATTCCCCTAGGTTCTGATGAAGTCAACTAGGGCATTTGCTCACGACCGAAGCTTGTCAGAGTCAATCACTCTGACCACCAGGGTTTTAGATGCAGTGTTGCCGCTGTAGCTTTTTAGACCCACCGACCTTTGCACTGTGGCTCGTTTTCTCCCGCACTCCACCCCAGATCATAGCCCAACTCCAGGGTGAGTCTATGGCGATCATAATCAGGGAAGAAGATGTGTCGTTCTTCCAGGGATCCTCTCGATTTCCCATGTTGCTGTAGGTCATAACCATGGTATTGGTGGATTCTCTCTGTGGTCTATGGAGGATGAACGCCATATTCTCCAATGAGGGATCCTGGGTTCCTATTTATACATGTTCTAGGGAACCCTAGTGGCTATTAAGGGTAGGGAAGGAAGAGGTTGAGTACAATGCCCATGTTCTAGAAGAGGAAAATATCTTGTCCTTCCTCCTTTCACTCACGATTGAAACCATTGGGTGTACAGATATAGAAGGGCCACCGTCCACACACCTTTCCAAAACTCTTTCCACGATTTCCATTTCCCTATGATTAGGTATACATGTATATGTATAAACTTGCTAAAAGATCCTTTTCTTATCATACATCTCCTTCTCTCTCTTATGGTGATGAAGGAAACTTATCTCCTTGATAATCTGTATTCTTTAATTATTAGGAATCCAAAATCTATCTCATTGGCCATGCAATTCTTCTTTCTTAATGCAAATAATATCTCTTTTTGATAATATCAAAAAGTCATTAATTATGTATCACATTATCCTCTTATTTTGTATTATTCATATTTTCTCTTTTTTCCTATTCATTGGGACTTCCTTGGACCCCAAGAATTCTAATATTTCGAAATTCCTTTTTTTTAAGGATACTTATTATCCTTCTAGATGCATCTACATCCATTATCTCACATTATATTTCTTATTTCTTTATTAAAATATTCTTTTTCAAGGATTTCTCATTATCTTTCATTTCCTTTCCTCCTTTCCTATTTCTTTTATTAGAATACACATATAAACGAAATCTATTCAGTTGTGGCCATTAATGCCACTTTCTAGAGATTTCCATGTATTTCTCATAATTATTTTTCTTAATATTCATTATCTTGTATCCTTTTCTATTATTTGGACTTTTCTCCCTTTATTTTCCATTAGAGGATTAATCTAATAATAGGAATCATGAAATTCCTATCAAAAGGGATATTTGCAAAGTAATCCATTGTTTGAATCAAAGCATACAACCTTTTTAATTAAGTCCAATTCATAAACTCTTTACATTTCAATTATGAAAACATATGCAAAATTGGGGTTGTAACACAAGTACATGTGTCAATCCATGCATGACCATGTGGCACCTACTAGTAGTAAGGTGATGACACCTCTTACTCTCTCTCCCATGAACCTCAATGATATATACCCTTCCTTTCACCTACTAGTGAATCTTTTCGACCACTATCACTCTCTTACTCGTAGATATCGTGTATAGTAGCTCAAAGAGCAAGGGGAGCTCGATCACCAAGCTTAAGTGAGGCCATGGTCATCTTCAACCTTGGTTCAAGCATGGATCTCGGTTGTAATTCTTTCCTTTCTTTTATTCTTCACCAAGCTCTTAACTATGGTGATTCCTTGTATATGGAGGAGTGGTGAACGAGCCTTGGGCTTTTGATAAGTCATATTCAACCATTAGGAACGTGGAGCTTTGGAGCTTGGAGCTTTGAAGATGTTCTTAAGGCGGGTTATATAACTTGAACCCGAACATGTTATTATTCACCACCTTTCTTTCTATACTTAATGACCTACTTTCAATTCCAAAATTTTCTTGAATATTTGATGAATCTATGAGTTCTAGTAGTTGCTTAAACCTATTGTACATATACGATAACAATTTGAATGAAGTTCTAGAGCTTGAAGAAGATGGTATCACCTTATAAAGTGATATTGGGTTCAAGCACACAAGTAAGTACCTCTAACCCGATGTGGTTATGTACATACATCACTAGCATGATATGCTTAAGATTTTATACCTCTTTGCACAATATGGGGGTAAAGTTCACATCTTGAACACGATATGGTGTCAACCATATACCTTTTGCATGATATGAAGTCAAGCAAAGACCCCATGCACGATATAGTGTCAAGTACACACCTCTATGTGATATGCTAAACCCTAATTTTTAGCAACCCCATATGGGTGACACAAACACACACCTAATGAATGATATGGTGATGAATATTCACTTCATGCACGATATGGTGATGTGCTATACACCCCTTGGACGACATGAGGTCAAGCATACACCTCTTTTCTCGATATGGTGTGAAGAACACACACACCTCTTTGCCCGATATGGTGTGAAGCACACACACAACTCTTTTCCTGATATGGTGTAAAGCACAGACATACCTCTTTGCCCGATATGGTGTGAAGCACACACACACCTCTTGCCCAATATGGTAAGCACACATACACCTCTAAGGTGATATGGTAAGCAAGTATACACCTCTAAGGTGATATGGTAAGCAAGCATACACCTCTAAACCGATATTGGGTTAAGCATACACTTCTTGGACGATATGGTGTTGAGCACATATCTCTAAAATTATATGGTGGGTAACCCAATACACTACATGACAAAAGTAGTAAGGTGGTTAATACCCTAGAACATGTGATGGCCAATATACTAAAGTATGGTGTGGCTAATATCTTCAAGTGAGGTAAGGGTGTTATACCCATGTATGGTGAAGGTGATACACCATATGATTGGTAAGGTTGATACCTTGATATGTAAGGGTATGAGGGATATGATGATGCCTAGCCAAATATACACCTAATCCAATACATGTGTTCAACTTGACATACATGATTCAACCCAATACACCTTGTAAAGGTGAGGGTAAGACACTCTTAGGAGTGATGAGTGTAACAATAAGTAATGGTATGATTAATACCTTGATAGGTGAAATACCTAAAGTGGTTGATAATGGTCAACCCCATATCAACAATGCCTTAACCTGAGGTGAGTCCATATCACTTGATGATAGTCGGGTAATTCAAGTGTGTGACTTATGGCCAATACACTACAGGGTAAATGTGATGAGTTAGTGCACAAATTATTACTATGGTAAATACCCTAATACAAGATAAGTTGATAAACTTAAGTAAGTTAAAAGTGATAAGGGAAGTGATATACCAAGGCATGATAAATATCACATCTAGCACCTCAAGGTTGATACACCTTGATGAACTTGAAATCCAATATACTTGAATGAGTAACACATGAGGTGTGTCATGTCAATTGTTACATTAAGATGTAATGATTTTAATGCACTTTGATAAGTGTAGGCTAACATACCTTGAGAAAGGGTTAAACCAAGTTAATAAAGTATGCTGTAATCAATATCCTAGTGAGGATGAGAGAGAAACTCATACTTTGTGTTGATAATCATTTAATGATAAATGATGAGAATAAATAAGTATAATTGAATACTTATGATATCAATGTATGCTCCTAGATGTGTGGAGAAATGAATTAGGGTTTAAATTGATAATATGAACTTGAAACCCTATTCGGCTATAAAGGGGAAACCCTAACCCTAATAATGGGAAGGTGATATTTCTCTTATTGCATAAGCCTTGTGAGACATGTTAAATACTTGTATAGTAAGTATAATGTTTATGTGGTCTGATGACCTAAAATATATTTTTTGCCTAGTGAGAGGTGACAAGATGTTTAATGGGCCTTGTGAGCCATGTGAATAGTTGTTGCCTAGTGAGCGATGACATGATGTTTAATGGGCCTTATCAGCCATGTGAATAGTTGTTGCCTAGTGAGAGGTGACAAGACATTTAAATGGGCCGTGTGATCCATGTGAGATGCTTGTGCAACAAGTATTATGTAGACCTTGGTTTGAAGACCTATAGGTAATAGTTACCTGATAAGTGGTAACAATGTTCAATAATGAACTAAGGGTTTGAATACCCAGATCTAGTAATCATGATGATGATAATGTTAAGGGATGAGAATTCCCAGTAATGTGATAAGGGACTGAGATCCTGATTGTTTAGCATTCAAAGTGTTCCAAAGGTTATAAAAGTACTTGATAAATGTATTACACCTTTCTTTGTAGATATGTTATAATTCATGTTTGAAACTTGTTTGATGCTAAAAGATATTGTAATGCACCTAATTAATCAAGTGGAATTTCATCATGTAGTGTTGAATGGTGAAATAGGTTTTCCCATGGTATCTCATGGAACACATATTGTTTAATATGTGGGGGAGATGGGCGCCAATATCCAGACGTCCTAATGAGGGATTGATGTGAGATCTCCTTCATTATAAATGCCAAGATGGATGTATCATGAATCTCCTAATGATGATGAATGTCGGGGATGGATAACTGAAATCTCCTTGAAGAGAGTGCATGTTGTGGTTGTATCTCTATAGTGAAGATACCAGTATACACTAGTAAGCTAGTTTGTAGTTGCCACGAGATGTCCTGCTTGTGGGGTAGCACTGACCGAGACAAAAGAGGTCATGGCAGTCGACTCTTCCATTGACCTTGTATGGTATCGATGCTTTACGTAGCCGTGGTCAGTTGGAGCATGAGCAACATACCTCATCTCCTCAAGGCATACACATGATTGTAAATATGTAATCAGTCGTGTAGCATATTTGCTTAAGGATTGAATATGGAAAACACTGGTTGATCTTGCATTTCTTTTATACATCTTAAATAAATAGATGTTATACATGTTCTTCCTATCCCTTATAAAATGAATTGATGATTTACTACTTTATCATATATAGATACAATGCTTCAAAAGATGATATTGATCTACTCTGCTTAAACAATGATTAAATCATGCTTATTAATGTAAAAGAATCCTCTGCCCAATTTTATACTGTTTAACTATGATAATAATATTGTTGGCGGAGAGTTATAACTCTCACTGGGACATGGGTCTCACCCCATCAGTCACCAACATTTTTTTTAGGTGGACGCGGAGAGGAGGTAGAGACCATACTGCAGAGGTATAACAACAACAACAGGTACAACAATAATAGCTTAGGTTGAGTATATTGTCTGTCGTGTCTTGTAGATAGAAGTCCTATGTGTCATCTCTGTACTCTCCGGTCCTTGGAGTTAGTATGTAAAGGTTTTATAAACAATATGAGATTTTGGATTGTATGCCTCAAGGTTTTATGTTGCTTCAATATATGTTTTGAAAAAGCAACTATTATATGTTATCCTTGAGATGAGATGATACAATGTATGTACAATGTGAACCCTGATGTATATAAAGTTTTGCTTCTTTCAATCAGTGTTTCCTAGAAGAGGATCTCTTTGTAAAATGGTTTTATTTTTTAGTGATTTTGTTAATCCAATGCTTATGGTTATTCAACAATTATATCATTGGTGACAGTTTGATTTGTTGTCGGATCGTCATAATTACATTGTTTGACCATTTTTGATATGACATTTTTTTAGATGGCGTTTGACCATGAGTATGATGACTATGATTGATGATGATTACCATGAGTATGAGCACCATGATGATGTGCACCATGAATATGAAACTAGAGTAAGTTGTATTGTTTTATTCCATAGATGTACATTTTACAATGTCTATCTTGTTGTATTGTTTTATCACATTTATAAGTTATATCTTTTTATGACTTATATGTGTTTCTTGTCAATTTTAGCATGGGGATGTGCTCCCTGAGGATATTGTTGAGCTTGCTGAGCAGTATTTTCAGTGTACAAATATAAGAGGCATTACCATGATGAACAAGTTAGTAGAGAAAAATGGTATTGGATTGACGTTAGTCATTGAGTTTTATGATGTAGGAAAGCCTGTTGGGAAGAACCGTAGTTCTTTAGTGTCATATTTAGGGTTTCTTACTCATAGAAAATAAGATGTAATAGTAAAATCTTGGCATAAAATTGATCAAGGTAAAGACTTAATATGGAAGGAACTAGGTGTCTGTTTTTAAGAGTCTACCATTAAATATATTAACTTTTCCAGGGCATATTTGGCCTAGATGAAAAACTGCATCATAAAAAGGTGTTGCAACACTATGGGAGGTACTAAGGATTTATAGGACAAATCTGACTAGAGAATACATACTGAAAGCTGAGAAGAAGAAGATGTCAGCCACTGAGAAATGGAACTATCTTGACCTGAAGGTGTGGGGGTGTTTGTTTCTTCAAGAAAAATAGATGAATTCAAGGTATTAAGCATGCTCATTTAGAATACATTCTTATGAATTTGTATTATTATGTATTTAACATATGTTTTGAACTAACCAGGATTTAAGAAAATCTAAAAAAGAAAGGCATTCGAAGAATGTTCACAACCACATGATGGGTCCAGACGGCTACGCAAAGCTTTGCCAACAGAGACTACAAGAGGCTTCTTCTCAACAGACTACTTCTGGGTCTACTAAGTCCTCTACTACTCATGCACCTATACTTTTCCACGAGGAGTGGATAGCTAGGAAGAAAACCAAATTAGTAGAAATACACAACCACAGAGGTGGTTGCAAAAATGGTAAAATTCAACTCTCAGAGAAATTACTATTGATGATTGTCTCGGAGCAATTACTATTGATAATTGTCTCAGAGAAATTACTATTGATGATTGTCATGTTTTACTTACCAATTATTATTGATGATGATTAGCAGGAGCTCTACGAGCAAAATAAACAAGGCAAGTTCATCCCTAAGGGCACAAAGGGATGAGTCCATAATTTCTCTAGGTAATCCAAAGCATCTTGGGTGTGGGACTGTTGGGGATGCTGTCACTATAAGAGCCTTATTTGGGCCATCACAGTAGAAGTTCAAATCTATCCAGAAAGGAGGATTCTTAGAAGAGAAGTTACAAGATATGATTGCAAAGGAAATAGAGGAAGCAATGAGATAGTATCATGATCCTTATTTAGCTTGTCAGATAGTACATGTGGCTCCCCTCTCTTCATATGACGTGGACCTCCCTATGATAAAACTGGTTGGGAGTAATACCGTGGACCAACCACCTAGAACGTCAGTTGTAAGTTCTTTGATGATGTAATAGTCTTTCAGAATGATTCACATAATATGTTTGAGTTTAGGTATATATAAAATTCTATGAAAATTTGTAGGCGTTGAATCCATGTCGTCATTTAAGACAAGGGTATGCAGTTGCACTAGGCATGGTTTACCCATACCTTGTAGGTGACATGATTAATGGTGCTTGGTGGCCCGTCAATGTGGTTCACGTGATGCCAAGGCTTGTCTACAATGCTTGGAAGCAGACTGCACCACTGTATGACCACCCGGGCACGAAACGATAGGTGATCCAGAAAGTGGCATGGTTGTAAGGTCCAAAGATGGAGTTGTGTATACCAATCTATGCCAAATTAACATTGTGTTTGTATCTATATATACATGAAAGTTGATATGAGAATATATGTATGCAGAACATATCACCTAGAAACTCCCTACAACTCATCCTCCACCTCCTCCTCAAAATATTTGATTACCTGGTTGTATTAAAAAGGACCTATTTGACTCACTAGGTCCTAATTGTAGAGGGTTGGTTGTATGGATAGGCAACTTTGAAGAGGGGTCACCTATGATTGTTCATGTTAAGGAGGACATTGTAGGTCAACCTCATGATACTAGTATATTTTTGCAAGATGTTGTAGAGATGTTTACTTATTTTTGGTTGAATACATTTGTAGTAGCACTTTGGAAATGGTGAGATCACACCTCATTTTATATATGTTGATCTATTTTCTTATATGTTAATGCATACATGATATATGTTTGTAGTTGCTAACATAGGGTGTATATAGAGTTCACACTACGCCATGTGACATTTCTAGTTCCATCATTGCTTATCCATGTACATAAAGACCCTATATCTATTAATGAATATTTCTCTATTACATTTATATATTTTGGTAATGTGGAAAAGAGCATGATTATATATCCTTTCAATGTTGAGTATGTTTCAGTTACTTCACCTATAATTTTGACTTTAGGATTACATTTCATTGTGGCTTTTGAATGTTCTTTAGTTTGCCTTCTTTTCACTTAGGAATAATCATTGCGTGTTGTTGCTAATTGTCTCCAAGATGCTAACTATGTATTATCTAGATCCTAAGGGTGACAAAATAGACATTCGGGGACACACAATGAGGAAGGCATTATTCACATTAGTAAATCTTTATATCCAATAACATATATTATTACATGACTATTTACTAATACAATTCAATGTGTTGCATTAACATATAGGGGTATACAAGAATTTAAAAAGGTTGGTGGAAAGGTGGACATGAAAAAGAAAGTGTTAAGTTGGATTAATGTTGAGGTAAATTTTCTTACTCTAATGTATATTTATGCCAACTATGCTTACTTTTATTTAATAACATTTTGTATCTTGGCAAATTTATTGTGTAATGTACAAGATAATGGTTGGGCATGTGCATACTATGTGATGTGGTATATGCAATTGATTGTCAGATATGGGGCACTAGACATCCACAACATATAAAATTTAATCCATATATATAGTCTTGATCATCATAAGTAAATAGCCTCATTTTTTTATGAACTCAGTGTGGGGTACCTCTTTGCTATAAACAGGAAAAGGGGTATGTACAATGTGTATAGGGGTAAAATAAATTGCCCAAAGGCATGGAACAGACCGAAAAGAAGAAGATAGCATGCAGAAAAACTAGTCTATCTGTACAGACTCTTTGTATCTATGTAGCATTTTTGCTAAATGGTTTCAACCGATTTCCTAGAACAACAAAAAAATTTGAGATTTCTTTCAGACTATATCTCAAAGAGAATAAAAATAGCAGTGAGCTTCATCTCTCCCTCCAACTTGGAAAGGTTGGAGGTTAACTGGAAAAATATCATATTCAAAGTATAACATAGACAAAATTAGTGAGATGAAGGAACAAGAAAACAAAAGGTGATCAGCATCCTCTCCTTCAACTTTGCAAAGAATGCATATTGAGGGAAAATAGAAACCAATCTTCTTCAAATACTCCATAGTAGGAAGCTTATGTAGGCAACACTTCCAGAGAAAGATGGAGCACCTTCTAGGTACAAACTTATCCCAAATCCATTTAGACCACAGAACACTTGGGTTCCTTTTCCTAATAATGTCCCACCCATCCTTCAACTAAAACTACTTTTTACCCCTGAATAGAATATGATCATTATGAGTATTAAAAGTTGGCAAGTTACACTGAACATCCTCCACTGCCTTACATTCTCTCACCTCAGGGACCATCCAATTTCCATTCACTAGGCAACAATTGACCTTACAATTGAAACCAAAACCAAACCAATAAACAAGTTAACTATCATAGGTCTCCAACATAGTTTTCCTATTAGGAGGCCAAGGATCTTTCCAGCACAAAAAACTATTCCCATCACCCACAAAGAAATCAACATAGGACTTAAGTAGATTTGTGTATTTTAGAAGCTTCTTCCACATCCCGGATGAATTAGATTTAGTCTCAACCAACCAAATAGACTCCTCCTTGATGTATCTCTCATGCAACCATTTGACCCACATGGACTCTTTACTAGTAGAAACTTCCCATAAGGCATTTAGAAGGCCATCCTTAGATAATTCTTCAACAGATCGGATCCCAAGTCTACCTTCAACTTTTGGTTTACAGACTGACTTCTACAAAATAGTATGGATATGCTTATGATTATTAGTATCATTCCACAAGAAGTCCCTCATGATCTTTTCAATATCAAGAATAAGAGTTTTAGGAAGAGGGAAGGTAGAGGATCAGAAAAAGTGGTATGAGGATAGAGTAGAAATGATCAATTCAACCCTACCTAAAAAATACAAAAGCTTAAACTTCCAAGAATCCATTTTCTTCTACATTTTTTCCACAATAGGGGCACACATAGCTTTCGTAAGACTACCAGTGAACAAGGGTAAACCAAGGTATCTCAGAGGCAAGGAAAAGTGACCAATGGTTAGAATAGAGGATAAAACTGCAACATTGTGTACACTTCTACTACTAAACAACTAACTTTTATCATTATTGAGACTAAAACTAGAAACTCTCCCAAAGGTCTGTAGAATACTTGCAATAGAATTAGCATTTTGTTCATCTTCCTTAGTAAAGAAAAGAAGGTCATCAACAAAGGTAATATGAGAAACACTATAGTTTCTAGAAGCTTGAAGAGGATTCAAATGTTTTTTCCTGATCACATCATCAACAATGGAAGACAAACCTTGTATGGCCAAAATGAATAAGTAGGGGGCTAGGGTATCCCCCTGCCTCACCCCTTTAGAGGCTTTAAAAGCACTAGAAGGTTACCCATTGACTAGAACCTGAAAGGAAGTAGAACTAAAGCACACACTAATGCATGAGATCCAACAATGGGGGAACCCCATCTTCTCCATAAGAAACAAAATGTAGTCCCTTCACACTGTGTCATAAGCCTTAGAGAGACCAACCTTGACGCACATCTTGCATTGACCATTAACATTGGGAAAATAACTAAGCAACTCATTTGCTAGAAGAATGGAATTGGTAATGGATCTTCCTTTAATAAATGCAACTTGACTTTTGTCAATCAAACTAGGTTGAACACCATTCAAATGATTGGCCATGATTTTAGCCATTATTTTAAACATCACATTACAAAGAGAAATAGGACAGAAATCCTTCAAAGTAGTATCACAAGAAATCTTAGGGATAAGAGTAATAAAGAATTTATTTCATTCTCTATATAGCCTGCCCAATTCAAATAAGTTTAAAACAACCTTTGTGACATCATATCCAAAAGATTGACCAATAGGAATTAAAGAACATGGCGTTAAAGCCATCAGGGCCAAGAGCCTTGTCTACATTGAAATGCTTGAAAACATTTTCCCCTTCCTCCCTAGTCAATAAACTATTTATAATATCAAATTGGGCCACATAGATACTAGGGAGAACCCAGACATCATTCCAAAGAACCAAATCAGAAGAGGTGGAATTAAAAACCTTAGAATAGTAATAGACAGCATGTTGGTTGATATCAACATGATCGTTAATAGTGGAGGAACCCGTATCCAAGGTATGGATATTGTTGTAGATCCTTCTAGTTTTGAGAGTGGCATATAAGAAAGAGGTGATGCACCAAGGGTATTTAACTGAAGTACTAATATAATTTAAGGAATTCCATAGAAGGGACCTATCTGCATCCCCATTGGTGCCATAAACCGCAAATACCAGAAAATTCAGATCGCCCATAATAAGCATGTAATGTACAGGTTGTTCATTATCTGAGATCTTATTAACGGTCTTAGAAGGATCCAACCACATCATAATAATACACGTATATGAATAGAAATCTAAATTTGCAATAAAGTTCACACTCAGACATATAGAATTCACAATAAAAGGAACATCCTCTTTCTTAGTTCTAGACTCTAGGATTATATAAACATCATCCTTCAGTCTACAAATCTCCTTTCTGATCTGAGAGATTTTATTATGGGCTCCCCTCACATTTCAAGAAACAATTGAGAAAGGATTATCCATTGGGGAAGGTTGCACCTACTTCATCTATTAGACCCAAAACACCAACACCTTCGTCAAAATTTGCAAGAAGTGAAAACTTGTTTGAAGATAGTTGAATGTTCCTCACTGACGAGATAGGTTTAGATACAACTCTAGGAGGAAATTTGGACTTCCTATCTTGAACCTTTGATTCTGGAGAAGGCATGGGAGCAACTTGTGGTGTTACACCCCATTCTCACAATTACCATTTATCATGAGATTAGGGCATAAAATTGAGGATTTATCGTAATACAAAGATCACCCTTGACTTTTTCTTATTTTTTCAAACACTTTGTTTTCTCACATTGAATCACATAAACAAACTTTACAAGAAAATTAAACCTTGATTACTCTAATATGATCTCAACATTAATAAACATCCATACATTCATTCTGTTTCTCTCACTTCCATGTACATATGAAATGATAATCAAATGCATTCTCTCTTATTAAGGAATCGAAGATACACACATCATTTACAACTCTCTCACATCTATACAAGGAACTAGAGTGACAAGGACCGACTAAACTTAACTATACTCAGACTTAACTCTTGTGGAAGATCTACTCTAATGCAAAGATATCTTCAAGTCCATGTGATATCCCTAAAAAATTGTGAGTAGAGGGGTGAGCCTACTCGCTCAGTGAATGAGTACTTTAAAGAAACAGTCTAAAGTATTGATATAATTACATATATACTTTTGAGCAATTGATATCAATTATAACAGTAGTAAGCTTTAAAGAGTCTAATAATTGACAATCATAAATATGGTAGGATTCTCTAAATATCTATAAGAGTGAATCAATATATCAAATGCTTGATTGATGATCAAGAGAACTAATAATTCAGAAACATACAAAGAATAATTGAATAACTATACACACTTGATTGACCTCTCATTCATTATATTATGCCCTGATCATATGCAGTGTACTCTACATATGAAGACTCGTAGTGAACTACGATCTCACCGTACAAGACTTAGCTTAAAAACTGAGAAGCTAAGCCTAGAAATGAATCTGGGTCTGCTTGACTCGAACCGTCATGTCTGACTAAGGTGGCTAAACAACTGGCCTTTAACTAGACCTCTCTTACTACATATGCAGTGTTCAGGGTACCTATGTCTATTATTTTATTATTTTTGGAAAACTCTTTCTTCATTGTACCTTTCTCTTACTTATACTTGACTCTGATATCTCTATGGTACCATGTCTATTTAATTGAAGTTTATAATACAACATGTACATCATTCTAAACTTGGCAGAGCAGTATATTTAAAACATTGTAATTTACTGAGAAATTAACATACTATAAATCCAGGTAGACTAAGGTTCTTAAATAAACTAAATACATGTCAACTTGTCACATATACACTAAAATCATGCAATTGAGCTTCTAATACACTGATAAAATTTAATTACTTGACATACGAGTAATCATCATATGCATCTGTAAATTATTTGTACTTTCTTGGAAAATGTGCACCTCAACCCAAATCTTGAGTTGTGCATCACCACATCTCATACTGAGAACATTGATATCAAAATACTTGATTCATTGAACACCCTATCCTTAGGGTTTCATTTACCTCATTCACTTATCACATGGCTCTCATAAGGATTTCATGCGACATAAACATTCACTAAATAAAGACTACTATCAATAAATCATATAAAATCAATATATGTATGAAACCTTGGAACTGAGATGAATTTGGGTTTCCATGCCATTCACTGAGATAAGATTCATCAATAATAAAATTAAATAAATAAAGTCGATCATGTCAAGAAAATCCATTCAAATGGATTTCACGATATCTATTCACAAATATCCAACTTTCCTGGCATCTAGGGTTTTACCCTCTTTACTGAGATATCAAACAAACATTATTCACCTTAAATGAAATACAAGATAGTATCTGACATATATGTACTATGAATTTAGATAAACAATCATTCATAACCAAGGGAATCCAGATAAATAAATTTCTCTATTTAATTATACAACAAATTTTAGTCTTACACAAATTCCCTATATTTCAGTTTACTCTTATAACCTCTGTGAATACTTAGGGAATTCTCATTAGGATGTATTGTATACATTTCTAATATTATTTTATCATATGATATTCATCCAAATAGAGAAAGAATCCATTTCATATCATTTTGCAACAACTTAGATCAAACACACAATTCAGGTTTTGTAGTCGCATACTAAGAAATTAAAGATTATGGATGATTTAGCCAATTTTCATGCAATATACTGTTTAAAGGAAGTTCCCACTCACCCTAAGGTGTGAAAACAGCTTAAAAATGCAGCTCATCCCTGAAAATCTCGATCTCATATCAAATCCCTAGCAATTCACCAAATTATTCTTCCTTTCAACTCGAAAACCCTAAATATGAGGGATTATGAAGAAAGAGTGAGAAAAGTGAAAGTTTTGATGCCATTTTGGATAAAATCAGAGGAGGGACGGAATCTTGACATGTGAGAGAAGATTCACCATTAAAGTCTATGCAAAGAAGCTGAACTTACACGATTTCATCATTCCTCGGACCACAAAACCCTAGGTCAGCATCTCCATCACTTTTTCCTCTCAAACCCTAACTCTCTGTCTCTCTCTAGGATTTCATTTTTGTTGATTGAATCATGAATTATGAGAGATCCTTGTGTGTTAGGTTGACCATATAGAGAAATTGAGCATCTTGGGTCAATTGCGCATTGACCCCTCACTAAACGTTTTCTTATTTCAGCAGATTTGTCTCTCATAAAAAGGTTTATGTCAATTCGTGTATTAAAGAGATCAAACCTTCTCCAAAAATTATTTGAATTTAGAATGTTATGTATAATTGAGTTACAAAGCTTCACTTAATATTTGAGATCACTCTATGCTTCCATTAAATAAATAAAAATCTAGTAGTACACTGCTATCCATAATTCTATAGAAATGTCAGTTAATGTAATTCGTCTATTGATAAGGTCTAAACGCATCCAAAAATTATGAATTTTTTTAATTTTGTTTATGATTATGTTTCAGATCTCCAATTAAAATTTCAGATCATTTGGAGTTAGTGATAAATAACTAAAAATAAAACACAACACTGCTAAAAAGCACTCTGTCAGCATTTTGGTCGAAGTATAGTTTGACGGAGAACCACATTTAAAGAATACTAAAATATTCTAAAATTTTGCTCCAATATGCATTATTTAGATATACATATCATATACAAAATTCAATTAAATAAAAATGTGTAGAAAATATGAAAAATCATTTACCACACTACTATCCTGATCAAATTCCATACTCATGTACCATCAAAACCCTAATTTCAGCCAACTAAGGTTTATATTTCTCAAACCCTAATTTCTCAAACAATAGCACACTTAACATTCTTATTAGGTTTAAAACATCATAATTGAATTATCGTTATTAATTATATTTAAGCAATGATCAATCCAATTAAGCATATAATCATCCAGGTAAACCCTAGTTTACCAATTAAGCTCAGATGCGGTCATAACATGTGGGGATATTGATTTATCCTTACTACCACCTCCAATCACTGTAGAAGTTGAGGAAGTATTAACATCCTTGGATACAGATACATCTATATAAACTAATATGATAGAATTATCAGGAATAGCCATAGCCTCTCCACTCACGTTCAGTAAGGAGTTGTCAAAACTATTAAGCACAGAATCCATAGGATCATGAATAGCCTCTAATGCATCACTGAAAACTTCACCATCATCGGCTCTAGAGTCCTCCATTCTTGGTTTAGGAACCCACTGATTCCTCTAAGGTTTCTCATTTTGGGCTCTAGAAGTAATGGACACCCTCTCCTTTGATTGAGCTCCACATAGATTAGGCTCATGGCCATAGAGACCATAGTTCAAACACCTACTTGGTTCCCATTCATACTCGAACATAATAGTGTCACATTGTCCATCATTGATGATAATTTCTAATTCTTTAGTAAAGGAGAAATCAAGATGAATCAGTACCTACAAGTGCCCATACTCAAGTCTGAGGAATTCAACTGTTAGTCTATCGGGTTGTAGTGGCATCCCCATAAATGAACCAATCTTATTGAACAATTCCACATACCATAACTCCAATGGAAATTTGAAGACCTTCAATCAAATCAGGACATCAGAGTGTTTCATCTTCTCTAAAGGTTCTCTGCTCTCCCATCTTTTGATGATAAGTGGTATGCCCGCTAATGAACCCAATACCTCCATTAACACTAGTTTCAAGTTCTTCTTCATTGGTGAACAAAACTATGAAACAACCCCTTCCTCGCTATCTGACCTGAATGGAACCCTTCACTTGCTAGATCTGGGTGAGATTTCAAGCCAGAGTAGGCTAGTGAGGCTTCAGATCCACGACATAGCCAGCAGTAGTTCTACTTCAATATTCCAGATTTTTCTTAGCAATGGCCTTCGAATAAACTAGTTTACCATCAACACGTTTAATATCAGTCTTCTTCAGGTTGAAATGGCTCCCAATCTTCTTCTCTTTGAATAGATACGACCATGCTTTGACCTCCTTAGACACCAAGACATTACCAATCGTTCCTCTCCACTTGCCAAACACTCTTGCCTGGTGAACTATGCCAGAATATGGATGATTGGATGACGTCATCGACACTCCCGTGGTCGCCTCCTCTCTCGCCTCTCCAGTAAAATAGCCTCATTTGATAATATGAAAATATCAAACTCTATAATTATGTTATTTTCAAGGAGCCTTTTATTTTTCCTTGATTATAACTAGAATTACATCTAGGGTAGTTCAAATTCATGTCTGAATTTGTTTTATATACATTGCTTCAAAAGCCCTTAATTTTTTACTTTTCTAAACTCCCATTTTCTAACAAGTTCTGTTTTAGCTCTTCAACCTCCTCATTTTTTGAAATGAGAAAGTGGGAGAAGACACATCTTACGTAAAGGGGAGAACATATATATGTAGAACATATATGAGTAGAAGATATAGTTTCTATAAATGTTATGAAAGCTAACCATGCAGAAGAAATAACATCAATTTAGGGGGAGCATGTGAACTCCATGAGCATCAACTAAGGGGGATCATATGAACTTGATTCTATTGAAACTCTGAGGTTTCTACAAAGGTATGATTTTACTCAGTTACTTTCAATACATTTATTGAATGGCTTGTCATCTTCAAAAAGGAGGGAAATGTTGACTCAAGGTATGAATTGACTAATACCTTATTTTGAAGATGACTTACCATTCCACTTATTTGTGTCTAATGCTTCTACTTGAGTGATTTCTATTTAGGTAAGACACACACCAAATGGCTAAACTTGCACATCCTAACTTGGAAAAAAAACAAGTCAAAATCAATATTGATGAATGCATATTCATCATTTATTTTTACATCATTTAGGATGATTAATTAAGACTTTTTGGTAATTTTAGTTTAATTTAAAAATCTATTGCACTTTCATTCCTCTTCTGAATTCTTATCAGATTTGTCTCAATTTTCAGCAATTATTGAAACATTTAAATCAAGATAAGAAAAGATGAAGATACGAGACCTTTCAGATTTCCCATAGATTTTGATATACTTTCCACCAAAACAGTCATAACACTCACATACAATTTCCAAATTTGGAATTTAGATATGTTTTGGAAAGATAATTTCAATTTTTATAGAAAAACTATATTTTCTGATAATATTAATTGTCATTTGACTAACCATCCAATCATGAACATGCCTATTCGTTTTGACGTAGTGCCTGATTTAAATGTATACCTTGAAAAAAAATGGGCATAACTCTCACATACCAAGGAGGAATTTAATACACAAGTAATCATTGGAAAGGAAATTCAAAGTCTTACAGGAAAAACGTATTTTTGGGTGCACTTTAAAAGCTTGTGGCTTGCCAAAATTTGCATGAAACTTGGGAAATGAGAATCTACAGATAGAGAGTTAGAATTTGAAGGGTCAAAATAAGGCAACAAATGATTTTCTTTATAGCATGTTGAAAAACAAAATTATTCTCTTGACTAAAACATACATTAGCTGCCTCTTCTACTTCCTTCTTCTCCCTTTTCAGGGTTCCTACCCTCCTTCCCCTATAAAAGGAGGGGAGACTCCTCTAACAAAGGCATCCAAATTTTATACTTGCGTACTAGTTAAAGTTTTGTTACTTGCATTCTTAGTGTAATCCTTTCATTCAAGAAATAAAAATTAATTCTTTCTTCTATATCTGGACTTCTTTATTTCTCATTCTCTCTTCATGTTATATCTCTTTGAGTGGGGGATAAAGAAAGCAAGTCATTTTATTGTCACCAGCTTGGTCTATTCAGAGATTCTGAATTTGTGGTCTATTGCTTCCTATCTTTTTCTCCTTGTTTCTCCATTCCTTGCTATGTCTAGCGAATAGTCTCCTTATCGAGTAAATGGGAATAGTCCCTTAGCCTATGTGTTGATCATATTGAATTCTATACGACTTTCTACATGGATGGTTTTTGATTTAAAAAATTGATGATTTTAACGAAGTAATTAATTGTTTTCATCGTATGGTAATTCCGGTGGATATGACCTTAGAAACCGGAGTTTAGAATGAATAAATCAATTACATAGGGATTTTGATGCGACCATGGAGATTTCCCTATTAGGATGATGAACTAAGAAGTTTGAGCACCAGGACCAATGGGCTGACGTGAAGTTTATCTCTTGTAATCTGTTTATGAATGATTCACATACCTACTTCTATCTTGATTTCCGTGTATCTTAGATATTATTTTCACTTTGGATAAGCCGGCGAAACTCCTAAGCCTTTATTCCTTCTTTCATTGAATTAAAGCATTCCTTTTAACACTTGTTTTTCCCATTTCTCTCTTTTCAATTCTTGCAATTTCATACTAGTCTTTAGTTAATCTTTTATTTTGTGCTAACAATCTTTTCTTTCCTTTATCTTTCTTTAATTTAATCTTTTCATTCATTCTTAGTATAATATTTTACCTTCCTTGCACTTTTCAATTCTTGCTTTAGTTTTTTTATACTTTTATTTCTTGCATTAGTGTAATCAAACCAATCTCTCAATCAGATTTTAATTTCTTGATCAATCATTCAAAATTACCAAAAGAAAATAAAAAGTCAAAAATCAGTCAGGATTAAAGGATCAATATTAATAAGTTGTCCTATGGAATTTGATACCTTTGTATGGTACTCCTTAATTGGAAAGTAAATAAAAAGTTAAACTCTAGGATTAATCACCTAGTTTTTGGTGCACGAACAACTTGTATCAAAATGGCGTCGTTACCAGGGACAAAGGATTGATTTCTCGAATCCGGAAAAAATTTTGAATTTTTTTTTTCATTTTTTTGACTTCCGAGCAAAATTTCAAAAGTGCTAACTCCTCTTTCTACTGAGTTTTCATTTCAGCAGTACATTTTTCTGCAACCGCTTATTATCTATATACTTGTGCATGTGTCACCCACCGAATGCTGATTTCACGCCGCCCATTTTTTATCCTGAGATAGAAAGAACCTTCCATCGTTTGAATAGAAAACCCCAACTTAGGTTGTATGAAGAGGAAGTTGCCAGTAGGATTGAGCAGGCACTTGCCACCCAAAGAGAACTTATGATGGCTAAACGCGCTACCCAAGAAGCCAATTGGTGTGTAGTCTATATCACTAAGTAAGAGGCCGTAGAAACCGCTCAGAGGGAGGATGAGAGACAAAAACAATTAAAAGAATTTTCCACTCCAAAAATTAGATATGCACAACAACCAGTTGTGCCACCCACAATTGCTACCCCCTAATTTGAGATCCACACTCAGTGGATCACCATGCTTCAGGCCAACCCATTTTTTGGGAACAAGGGTGAGAGTTGTCAAGATCGCTTCCAACACTTCATAGATCTTAGTTCCTTGACCAAGATCCTACACATTTCTGAAGACGCTATTAGACTTAGAATTTTCAAATACTCTCTCAGGGGAAGCCTGAAGTTGTTATAATTCCATGGAGAGTGAAAACCCCGTCACCACTTGGGAAGCGCTTCAAATGAAATTTTTGGACAAATAATCCCCCCTTCTCTTACTTAGGAGATCAGGGGACAAATTTTATCTTTTCAATGGTCCCTGGAGAAACTTTAGGAGAAGCTTGGGAAAGATTTAAGGAACTCCTACGTTGCTTCCCCCATCATGACATCTCCCAATCTCAACTCATTGAGATATTCTCCCATGGTGTTGATGATGACACAAAGAAATTTCTTGACTCCTCATCTGGAGGAAACTTCATGTTCCATAGCTTGAGTAGAGATTGGGAGGTTGTAAAACATGTCTCTGAAACTCAAGTAAGGAAAGGAACCGGTGGGGTCCTTAAGGTAGCCAAGGAAGAAGTAAATTCTTACATTCAAATAATTGCTGAAGCCATTAAGATGATTTCTTTAAAATAGGATCACCCAGAATTTTCCTTCAATGCCTACAAGAGGCAACCTTAATAGGTTAGGGATGTTGAATCTCTATGTGGTATATGCTAAGGGTATTGTCATCCTACCCTTGAATGTCCACATCTGTACAACACTCCTATGCAGATGGCAATTGGTCAGCCAGTGGAAGACTTAAACCACATTCATAGTATTCAGGGTCAAACTTACTACACTCCTAACCAAGTTAGAAATCATCTCAGATTTCAATATGGAAACCCTTAAGGAGCTGAAAAATCCTCTCAAATTCCCTCCCCACAAAGACCACCTCATCCTCAAGCCAACACTCATCCCCCATCAAGCTTCCCTGACAGTTATAAAAACTAATGAAATTCTGGGAATAAAAAAAATATAGGGAAATTTTCCAAAACTGTGGTCCTTACTAGGGACAACAATATCAAAACCTTCATCAACATCTACCTCAACCACAACAGAATGTCCCCAATCCTTCAACTAAGGGTAAGGTAGATTCCTTATAGAAAATCATAATAAGACATTAGAAGTCTACTGATGCTCAGTTCGTCTATCTTTTTCTCAACAAAAACTCCCTGCCAACACATTTTCCGACCAACCTGAACCCAACCCCATGCATATAGAACAACTTAAGGTTGTTACTACCACATCCGGCCTTACAACAAAAGAAGAAGGAAGTTCCCCCCTCATATATTTTGACCAAGGGGGCAAAAAAGAGGTCGTTGTTGTCCCTCAGGCACAGAGAACACCTCCCCCACAAGAGGAGAGTCATGTATATAAGCCGCATGTACCTTTTGTCGGTCGGCTGAAGAATACCCAATTAGACTCTAAGTTCAAAAAATTAAAGGAAATTTTAATAAAATTATGTGTCAATATCCCACTTTTGGACACTATGACTGATCTACCCAAATGGAAAAAATTCTTGAAAGCCCTTCTAAACCATAAATGCACTGCCAAAGAATCTGAAACGGTAAAATTGGCTAGAACTACATCATACATCATCCAAAGCAAAACACCAAAGAAACACAAAGACCCATGATCTTTAGGGATTACTTGTTCTTTCGATGACTCTACCATCCATTTAGGGCTAGCTGATCTTAGAGCTAGCGTATTGATCATCCCTTTGAGAATGTGTACAAGGTTCGGTGTCACTAATGCTAGACCCACTCTGATACATATTCAACTAGAAGAATCTTCCATTACCAAGCCTCTTGGTATTATTGATGATGTTTCGGTCAAGGTCCAAAATTTTTATATCCCTTATGGCTTTGTGGTACTTTACATAAAAGAAGACACATGCTACCCCCTCTTCTTTGGCTGACCATTCCTTGCCACGGCCGGGGACCACATCGACATTGAGGCAAGACTTCTCACACTATGAGTGGGAACAGAGTTCATAAATTGTCATGCCTCTAGGAGTAGCATGAAGTACATCCAAGAGGAAGAAGTTTATTTCCTCGAATGCATGGACCGGTTCAATAAGATACAACAATGTTTCCTTAATCCGTGAACCACCACCTGTGTCTGAAACCTGAATTTTTCTGATGGGTAATGAAGTTGCTATTCAAACTGCCCCAGCCATCCCTATCAAGATGGACATTTACACTCCCACTATTCCTATTGTGGGCATAACCAACATCACCACTCAAGAAATTCCCCTCCCACAACCCCCTCTCCCATCTATGACCATATTCCTCTCTTCCCTCTCCCTTTGAGGCACCGATCTATGATAATTGCCAAATGCCTTATGAGCCACCACTACATATCACTAGCCAAGAAGTGCAGTCAAATGTCATGGATGGATACTCTGACTATCATCCCTTCACCACAACCCCCATTGACATTAGTGGACAAAATACTACTGGACAACTGCAATTCAGTCAAAACAATGCTCCTTATAATAATTATCCATATGCAAATTAGATTCAATGTGACTACTCCCCACCATATGTCAAACCATTAGGACCTAACCGTCTTGATTTCAATTTTTGTCCTTGGTATACCAATGTACGCCAAGCCATCTAGGATATGACAAGTAGGCAAAGATGATGGAGTGGATCCAAGGAAATCAACCAAGTCACTACCATGACTATGACTCCTCCTCTGCTCCTCCACCGCCTTACTATCCACCACTGTTGTGATCTTCATCCCTCCATCTCAAGTTTAGTTTTTTCTCGGTATGAGAAAAATTTAAGTCCGGGGTGGAGGTGGGTGGTACGATTCTATCCCACCCTCCTGTCTTTTTCCTTATTTTCTTTATTTTACCTTTTTATTGTTTTGCATGTATTTGCCTTAGTTTATGGCCTTTATCTAGTTGGCCATCCCTTTCTATTTTATTTAGTTAAGGCCATTATCTAGTCAGTCTATGAGTAGACATCTTTCATTGTACCCCAAATTGAATTTAGTAAACCTTTTTTAAAAATCTATTACAAAATGCCAGGTCTACTGACGTGGAATTTTATCGCACTAACAAACTCACTCGAGGTTGAAATCCTCGAGCTTTTACCAAACCAATGTGCAATCATACCACCCGCAAGCGGACGAGTCTTATCGCAGTATAGTTAAGGATCGAACCCAAAGGACAACATTTTTAAGAATCTTATCAATCAAATCTAGTTCAAGTGAGACTAATATTTAGAATGATTGGTTGATTTGAGATTAATTAAACTAATTGCAAGGAAGTAAAGAGTGGACTTAAAGTTGGATCTAGATCAATGATATGGAATCACTGGGATAGTATCATGTTTCACCACCGCTACACATGCAAACACATTCAATCGCAAACAGTCCAAGCAAGATATAACTATCCAAATAGAGCTTCTATAAAACCCCCCATATGGGCGTTAGGTCCGCGTAAGCATCACCTTAGACATAAGATGTCTCGTTACCATCCGGATCACTTACTTATGGCTCTGAAGATACATAATTCCAACAAAGGTTGTGGGCCCCCTGTACAGGCGTTAGGCACACAGAAGCATCACCGAAGGCTAGATGGTTAGTCCCCTCGCAGATCATACACTTACGACCTTGAAGAAGTCCCATTCTATTTCTAGTTTGGGAGACAACCACATTAATCAATAAGCAAGTAGGCGATTAATATACGAGCAAACATCGACGATTAACAAGAAGATACAATATCCAACTCAGGTTGTAAACCCCCTATATAGGCGTTAGGTACACAAAAGCATTACCGAAGGCTAGATGGCTCATCCCCTCGCGGATCATACACTTACAATCTCATGGAATCCCATTCTATTTCTAGTTTGGGAGTCAACTTGTTAAAGGACATTCAATCCTACATATAGAAGTTCTCATAACGTTGGAAGAACAAAGATGAAAGCAAGCAATTAATCTAACTATGAACATAATGATTAACAACGAAATGAAAAGTTATATACATTGACATGGAATGATTAACAAAAGAGCATGCTTGTATGGGTAGCAGGGTTAGTCCCCGCACCCCAGCGAAGAGGAACTACTCACTCATGATGTGATAAATAAGAAGAATGAGGAAGAGAGAGAAATATTTCATGAGCACGATGCAGGAGGTAGTCGCAGCTCGATGAAGATGATGCAGTCCTCTACGTCGTGTCGGAGCAGATCTGGACACAAAACGGGAGATGCCAAGACAGACCAGACAGTCTCTCCAGCTCTGTCTTCCTTCTCTTCTCGGTCTCCTTGATTGCAATACGGGCAGTAGGTGGAGTGAAACTGGTGTGGACGGTACTAAATCTAGATTGAACCTGTGTACAGGCAGCATGTCGGTGTCCCAGAACTGATCCCCATAAAAGGGGACCTTACTGGTCCTATTTATAGACACCAGACTGGTCCTCACGTTTTTGGTGTGTTTCCAATCCAAACGGTTTGGGGGATATTTTTGCTCAAACGATTTTGTAAAATATCTGTTCCAAACGGTTTGGGTGTTATTGGCTTAAACGGTCTTAATATTTCCTTCATTGAGTCTTGTATTTGGCAGGAGCAAACAGTCTTGGACATTGCATGCTCAAACGGTCTTGCGTATTACATGTGTCCAAACGGTTTGGTATGTCCAACAACAAACGGTTTGCACATGCGTGATTCATTCGGTTTGCATGATGCATGCTCAAACAGTCCCTCACGCTAGCTAATCCAACTGATTTCAGCTATTGGTTTGTTGTATCCCACAACTTTAGTAAACGGTCTACGATTAGAATCAAGCAAACAGTCTTTGCTTCATGAGGTAAACAGTCTTTGCAGCAAGTGCCTTCATTCAGTTTGTGTAATTACAACTTTATTAAACGGTCTGCATATGTGATTTCAACTGATTCAAATGGTTTTCTATGCATGCGCAACCGGTCTTCTCAAACGGTCTGCAGTTCTTGATGGGCATACGGTCTTCACTTCCTAGCTAATCAACAACTTATCCATTCAGTTCTTCACGTGTATCCAACAAATGATTTGCAAACCGTTTAATCATCAAACGGTTTTGATTCTGGCAGCAGCAAACAATCTTGAATCTTAGAGTAGCAAACGGTCTACGTGCATGGTTCTGCATTCGGTCTCCGCATTGCATGCCAACTTTAGCAAACGGTCTTCTCAAACGGTTTTAAATATTGAACGGTTTGCACGTAGCTGCGTTAAACGGTCTCGCAGACTGGCACTCCCCAAATGGTCTCGTAGACCGGTATTAATTAAATGGTCTCGCAGACCGGTATTACTTAAACGGTCTCGATATTCCTAACTCCAAACAGTTTTCAGGTGAGCATATCCATTCGGTCTTGAGACTGTATGGATGAAACCGAATGGTGAGACTGAATGGATGAAACCGTTTGGTGAGACCGAATGGATGAAACCGTTTGGTGAGACCGAATGGATGAAACCATTTGGTGAGACCGAATGGATGAAACCATTTGGCCAGGACCGAATGAATGAAACTGTTTGGTGAAACTGAATGGATGAAACCGTTTGGCCAGGACCGAATGGATGAAACCGTTTGTTAAAACTGAATGGATGAAACCGTTTGGTGAGGACCGAATGGTGAGACCGAATGGTTGAAACCCAGGATGAGAAAGGTGGGTCCCACTCAAAATGGTTTGATTGTTCAACCTTGTCAAGACCTACATCAAATTATCATAAATTCGATTAAAATCATGATAGTTGGACCAGTTAAGTAATTTTGCACATATTGATATTTAGTAAATGAAATTGAATGCATTGAGTCGAATTTGACCCGAAATGGTAATTGAAATTCTTGATGAATATGCATTCATCAAAATACCCCGAACTTTAAACGTTGCTCGTCCTCAAGTAACACAAAATCTGAAACAGTCGCCAAATGAATACTTTCAATTCGTGTGATTGCCTCCTCTTCACATCACGATTGTTTTCCTTCTTCTCAGTATGACTCATTATCTCAACTTCCTGAGACCACTGAATACATCTTACCATATCTTCATTCCTGAGTTTGCTTCCCAATATCACTTCCTCCTCACTTTTTCCAAAAACAAGCATGTGAAAGAGTTTTGTAAGAGTCTAGAGTCGCCCGCAGAACAACAAGTGTGCATCTGATCTGCACTAGTGTATTTTAGAGTAGTGGAGGCTTTTATTGTGCCTTTAGGTAGAAAAGGGAGTGAAGGGTGGTATGGAAGGAAGAAGTAAATCTCTCCTCTATACGACTGGAGATTTTTATTATTTTTGCAATTTCATTTATTGCATTTTTTGTGCGAATCTCTCCTCTATTCGACTCGAGATTGCATTTCTTTTTGTGTGCACTTTGACATCTTTTTGTTTGCAAATATCTCCTCTACTCGACTCGAGATTGAATTTTTTTGTGGTACGCCCCTATTAATTTGTGAGGGGTATGGAAGAAACAGATATAGAGGGAAGTGGCATGCCACTATGAACTTAGGGTTTGGCACTATATTGGCTATTTGTTTTCTTTTTTATTGATGGAGGGGTACGAAGATGATAGAAGAAGTGTAGAAGAGAGTTCATATCAGAATGCAACTTGATATACAATTCCGTGCATTGGGTCATTCTCTTTATCATACTCTGCTCAGATAATGACTTGATGAGGATTCGGTGGGGATTCCATGTTATTGTTCGACTAGTTAGTTAGGAAGCACGACATTTTTTATCCCTATCCGTCTGACAGACACTTGTCATTTTTGCATAAGTATCATGATGTTAGGATTCATAAGCTTCACAAGATGATTTCAAACAAAAGGCTAGTTTTCAGAATAAGGTCCTTTTCAGGATCTGCTTCGGATAAGGAGGGTATAATGATAAAGGCATAGAAATTGAAAACATGTCAAAATTTCATCAAATATCTATTCCAATTTCTTTTGAAAACCTTAAAATTGTGAAAATTTTATTTAAATTTTTTGAAAATTTAGGTCAAAAATGTGACGATGAAATCTTTAGATGGGTGAAGGTGGAAAGTAAGGTACGTACCATCCACCCTCCACCCCAAACTTAGAAATTTGCTCACCCCGAGGAAACTCTAAATCCGAGATGGAGGGGAAAGTTCATGCCATTTGGACCACTAGATGTGGTTGCGTTCCAATCAGCATGTTTCCTCCATCTAAAAATCTCAAACAAAAAGATCATTCAGAACTCAAAGTTGCATCTCGCGATGCAATTTTTATTTAATGTAAAATTCTAAAATTAAAAAATAGAATTGAGTAAAATTTCTAATTCAAAGTTAAAATAAATTTTATTTATCGGGTTGCCTCCCGACAAGCGCCTTTGTTTTACATCGATGGCTCGACGTGATATCTTCAACTTCATGGTGGTTCCTTTGGATTGGAGAGATCTATTGTTGCTTCAGTGCTTATATCGGCTGTGATATCTTTTCACACGTTGACCATTTGCCACGAATTCACCCGACTTTTTGCTCCATAAAGAGAAAGCACCATGAGGGGAGATGCTTTTGACAATGTACGATCCAAACAAGCGAGAGCGGAGTTTCCCTGGGAATAAATTCAACCTTGAGTTGAATAGCAGAACTTGGTCTCCTGCTTGTATGTATTTTCTTTTCAAATGACCATCATGCCAAAGTTTGGTGTGTTCTTTGTAGATTCGTGCATTCTCATAAGCTGTCATCCTGAGTTCGTCCAGCTCTTGGAGTTGCACAATCCTGGCTTGTCCTGCTTCTTTCATATCAAAATTTAGTTGTTTTATTGCCCACCATGCCTTGTGTTCCAGTTTAATTGGCAGGTGGCAAGCCATTCCATATATTAATAAAAAACATGTAGTCCCGAGGGGAGTTTTATAAGCAGTTCGATAGGCCCATAATGCGTCGTTGATTTTCACTAACCAATCTTTCCAATTGCGGCCTACTGTCTTTTCCAAGATACTCTTGAGTTGACGATTAGAAACCTCCACCTATCAACTTGTTTGTGGATGCATGGTAAGGTGAGGCTACCTTGTGAGTAACACCATACTTTCTTAGCAATTCTTCAAAGCTCCTTTCAAGAAAATGGGAACCTCCGTCGGATATCACCGTGCGTGGGACACCAAAATGGGGAAAAATAATATCCTTGAATAATTTGATGACTGGTTTGGAATCACTAGTGACAGTTGGTATGGCTTCAACCCATTTTGAGACGTAGTCCACCGCCACTAGGATGTATGAAAATCCATGAGAAGATGGGAATGGACCCATGTAGTCCAACCTCAAACATCGAATATCTCTACTTCTTTCCATAGATTCAGTGGCATCTCATCTCTCTTTGTTATATTGCCAGATTTTTGACAATTGTCACATAATAGGACAAAGTTGTAGGAATCTTTGGATTTGGTTGGCCAGAAGAATCCACATTGCAAAACCTTCAAGGCAGTCTTTTTAGAGATCATATGTCCTCCCACTGGTCCTGAGTGACATTGTTCCAAAATAAGTTTAGCTTCTTCTTCGGCGATAGATCATCTATATAGACCATGAGCACATAGTTTGAAAAGGTACGACTCATCCCAGTAGTACTGTTTCACATCATGCATAAATTTCTTCAGTGCATTTCTGGTGCATTGAGGATGAATAACCCCATCAGCGAGGTAGTTCAAAAAATCCGAGTACCACGGTATAGCTTCTGAGACCTTCATTAGTTGATCATCCAGAAGGGAATCATTAATCGGAATCTTCTCGGTATCTAGAGTGTGGATGCGACTGAGGTGATCTACTACCACATTTTCTGTAGCCTTTTTATCTTTTATCTCCAAATCAAATTCTTGCAATAGGAGAATCCATCTAATTAGCCTAGGTTTTGCATCTTTCTTTGCCAGAAGGTAACGAATGGCAGTGTGATCTGTGTAGACAATGACCTTTGAACCAATTAGGTAGGATATGAACTTGTCGAAGGCATACACGACTACCAGAAGTTCTTTCTTAGTAGTAGCATAATTCCTCTGAGCTTCATCAAGGGTCTTTGATGTATAATAGATGACATAATGTTTCTTTTCTATATATTGGCACAAGACAACACCTACAACATAATCGCTTGAGTCACATATGATTTCAAAAGGGTGGTTCCAGTCGGGAGCTCTAATGATGGGTGTGGTTGTAAGGGCATGCTTCAGTGTGTTGAAGCTTTTGACACATTCTTCGTCAAAATTGAATTCAGCATCCTTTAGTAACAAATTTGTCATTGGCTTGGTTATTTTTGAGAAGTCCTTTATAAACCGTCTATATAATCTTGCATGACCTAGGAATGCTTGAACTTCCTTTACATTGATAGGGATAGAAAGCTTGGAAATCACTTCAATCTTGGCCTTATCTACTTCAATTCCTTTACCATGAAATGACACTTCTCCCAATTCATCACAAGATGTGCTTCTTCATATCATTTGAGGAACAGGGAGAGGTGTTTTAGACATGAATCGAATGAATCTCCGTATATAGAAAAAATCGTCCATGAAAACTTCCATAATTGTTTCAGTAAGACCAACGAATACGGAAACCATGCAACGTTGGAAAGTTGTAGGTGCATTGTAGAGCCCGAACAACATTATCCTAAATGTGTATGTTCCAAAGGGGTAGGTGAAAGTGGTTTTCTCCTGGTCATTTGGATGTATAGGTATTTGGTAGAATCCAGAGTAACCATCGAGATAACATAAGTATTCTTGGTGAGCCATCCGCTCTAATACTTGATCAAGCAAGGGCATTGGAAAATGATTGTTTTGAGTTGCCTTATTTAACTTCCTATAATCTATGTACATCCTCCACCCTATAACTGTTCGAGTGGGGATCAGTTCATTGTTTTCATTTTGTATAATAGTTGTTCCACCTTTCTTCGAGACTACATGCACTGGGCTCACCCATGGTGAGTCTGATATCAGATAGATTATTCCACCCATGAGTAGTTTAATGACCTCAAAATGGACTACTTCCTTCATATTTGGATTCAATTTCCATTGATGCTCAATAGTTTTCCTGTGATCTTCCATCATAGGGATCTTGTGCATACACATTTCTTGACACAAATCCAATTAGGTCATTCATTTTGTAGCCAATCACTTTCTTCCTCTCCTTCAATTCTTTCAGGAGTTTATCTTCTTGTTCGATTGTAAGATCGGAATTTATTATTACTGGACAAACCTAGAGATCATCCAAAAATACATACTCTAGTCCTTCAGGTAGGGGCTTCATTTTGGGGGCCTCTGGTTTTTCACATGTTTCTTCAGTAGCTTCGACAGCCTTGAGTCCTTCAAATGTAGCTTCGAGATCTTCTTCGGTAGTGTCAAGGTCAATAACACACTCTTGAACTCGTTCAACGATGGAATTATCAGTAGAGGGGTTTGTTAGAGTAACTTCTAAAGGATCGTCTTGTTCATATCCCTCTTATGTGAGGATTGATATTTATTCAATGTAGTCAATCAGATAAACTTGTTCTTGCATACTTGGTCTTCTCATGCTTTCAAAAACCTTGAATTCGAGAGTTTCTTTACCAAGTCTGAGAAGCAAAGTTCCTTCTTCAACATCAATTAGAACTCTTACAGTGGTGAGGAATGGACGTCCAAAGATGAGAGGATATCTGGCGTCCTCTTTTATGTCCATGATGACAAAGTCACACGAAACATTAGAATCTTTTCCTACCTTGACAGGTATATCCTCAATAATTCCTAACAAGAATTTTATCGAATTGTCTGCGAGTTGTATGGTCATGCCAGTTGGAAGAAGTTCAAAAAACCCTAGCCTTTTGTAAAGGTTGAGTGGCATGATGGAGATGCTAGCACCAAGATCTGCTAGTCCTTTCTTGCATGAAGAATCACCGATATGGCAGGAAATCCCAAAAGATCCTGGATCTTTCTATTTCTTTGGAATCTAACTCTGGATGATATCTGAAGTGGTTTTAGCTAACTTGACTATCTCATAATCTTCAGTTATATATTTCCTGGTGAGGATTGACTTTCAGTATTTTGTCCAAGCTGGTATCTCAACCAACACATCCAAAAAGGGTATATCAACATTAAGTTTCTTCATAGCTTCTTTAAATTTATTGAACCGAGTATCAAGCTTGGTTTGCCTTAAATGAGCAGGGAAAGGAATACGAGGCATGTATATAGGGATATCAGGTTCTGATGTTTCAGTTTCTTCATCAATAGGTTTCTTAGGACTTTCCTTGTCTGTCTTATCAGTAGTTACTAGTTCTTTCAGTTGAGACTCCGGTGTTTTTGAGTTTTGGACAATCACAGGTTCATCTTCATCAGTAACAACCACAAATGTGTTGGTAGGAGGATCAGAATAGTCTTTTGCTGATCTGGTGGTGACTGCCTTCAATTGTTCAGGATGCTTATTATTATTCTCAATTGGCCAGCAAAAACCCCAGCTGGTGGCTTGATGCTAGCTGCAAGTTGAGCTAGTTGGGATTCAATAGCCTTCTACTGAGCTTGTTGGTTAGCTATCATAGTTTGCTGAGTTTGCAACATCTTTTAAATGGATGATAGCTTTCCATCAGGTGATACAACACTTTCTTGTTGTCCTTGTTGTTGATAAGGAACTTGGTTAAGACTCTGCTACTAGGAATTGTTTTGATAATTATTGAAGTTCCTATTTTGGAAGTTTCCCTTGAAGTTTCCTTGATTTCCAAAATTCTATTGTTGATTATACTAAAATCATGGTGGGCCTCGTGGTTGGTTGTTTGAACCAAATTGATGCGAGCTCACTGCTCCAGAGGGGTTTCCATATTGAAAACCTGGATGATTCTTATTCTGATCAAGATTGTAATAACCTTGACCAGGGATGATATTAACAACATTCAAGTTCTCCATTTGATTATTATCTCCTTGGCCACATACATTGCTTAGAACAACATCATAGAGAACATTGCATGCCAAAGTGGAATGATCTGTATCCTTACATTCTTCAAAAAATAGTGAGGTAGACCTGACCTGTTCTTGTTGTCGAGTGGGCGAATGTCCTCTTCCAATTGCAGTAAGAGATGATTCAATATGCTCTTGCTTAGAAACTTAGAGTTTTAAGGTTTCAACGATAGACTTGTACTCAGGAGTAGCTTCAGCCATAGCTACTTTCAAGACTCCTTTACCTACAAATCTACCCCAATTAGCTTTATTTTTAGCTCCAAGGGTTACAACCCTCCATGCGCTGTCATAATTTTGACACATGAAGTTTCATCCAGATGAGGAGTCTAAGAATCTCTTGATATCGTCATCCACACCCCTATAGAAAATTTTGTTGAGTTGATTCTTAGGAATTCCATGGTGTGGACACTTGCGTAGAAGCTCTTTGTATCTGTCCCAGGCTTCAACAAGGGTTTCTTCAGGGACTTGAGTGAAATTTGTTATTCGGTCTCTAATTTCATAGGTGAGAGAGGGAGGGTAGAACTTTTCTAGAAATACATTTTGAAGTTGTTCCCAAGTGGTGATGGGTTCACTTTGCAATGAGTTATACCAACTTATGGCTCTATCAGCGAGAGAGTACTTGAAGAGATGGAGTCGAATGGCATCATCGGATACTGCATTTTGCTTTTTCATGGCACATAGATCAATAAACCTCAAAAGATGTTCCTGACTATCCTCTCCTTGATTGCCATAGAATGGGCTGTTTTGAAGCAATGTGATCCAATGTGCCCTAATTTCAAAATTGGTAGCATTGATGGGAGGAGGTTGTACTGGATGATGAACATTAGCAGCTTTGGGGATCAAGAACTCTCTAAGGTCCTTTTGTAGTTCTGCTGCTTGTGTGGCTGCTTGTGCTGCTTGAATTTCTTCTTGAACCGCAGCTCTAGCTTCTTGCATGAATCTTTCTCTCTATGCATTAAGGGCTTGAGCCACCCTTCGAGCTATCTCCTCTTCTTGATCCATCCTTGCTTCATTCCCTCTGATCTAACGATGAAAAGTTTTGTCTATCTCAGGATCAAAACACACTGTCAGTCTAGGGCTGTCCGGACGGCGCATGCACTATGCCTTGGGTTGTACCTGAATTGGAAAGATTTCGAAAGTGAGAACCATAGATTAGAGTCAAATTCAAGTAGATGATCGATTGTATCAAAATAAAATTAAAATCCTAGATTATCCTCAAAAGAACTAGATTTGACTAACTGATTCCGTTGTCCCCGGCAACGGCGCCAAAATTTGACGTGGAATTTTATCGCACTAACAAACTCACTCGAGGTTGAAATCCTCGAGCTTTTACCAAAACCAATGTGCAATAATACCACCCACAAGCAGACGAGTCTTATCACAGTATAGTTAAGGATCGAACCCAAAGGACAATGTTTTTAAGAATCTTGTCAGTCGAATCTAGTTCAAGTGAGACTAATATTTATAACGATTGGTTGATTTGAGATTAATTAAACTAATTGAAAGGAAGTAAAGAGAAGAATTAAAGTTGGATCTAAATCAATGATATGGAATCGCTGGGATGGTATCGGGTATCACCACCACTACACATGCAAACACATTCAATCGCAAACAATCCAGACAAGATATAACTATCCAAATAGAGCTGCTACAAAACCCCTCATACGGGCGTTAGGTCTGCATAAGCATCACCTTAGGCATCAGATGTCTCTTCACCATCTGGATCACTTACTTATGACTCCGAAGATACAGAATTCCAACGAAGGTTGTGGGCCCCCTGTATAGGCGTTAGGTACACAGAAGAGTCACTAAAGGCTAGATGGCTCGTCCCCTCATAGATCATACACTTACGACCTCGAAGAAATCCCATTCTATTTCTAGTTTGGGAGTCAACCGCATTAATCGATAAGAAAGCACTCGATTAATATGCGAGAAAACATCGACGATTAACAAGAAGATACAAAATACAACTCAGGTTGTGAACCCCCTATACAGGCGTTAGGTACACAGAAGCATCACTGAATGCTAGATGGCTCGTCCCCTCGCGAATCATACACTTACGACCTCAAGGAATCCCATTCTATTTCTAGTTTGGGAGTCAACTTGTTAAATGACATTCAATCCTACATATAGAAGTTCTCACAACGTAGGAAGAACAAAGATGATAGAAATCAATTAATCTGACTACGAACATAACGATTAACAATGAAATGAAAAGTTATATACATTGCCATGGAATGCTTAACAAAAGAACATGCTTGCATGGGCAGTGGGGTTAGTCCCCGCACCCCAGCGAAGCAGAACTACTCGCTCATGATGCGAGAAACAAGAAGAATGAGGAAGAGAGAGAAATCCACCATGAGCATGGTGTACGAGGTCCTCGTAGCTCAGTGAAAATGATGCGGTCTTCGATGTCGTGTCGAAGTAGATCTAGACGCAAAACGGGAAATTCCAAGACAGACCGGACAATCTCTCCCACTCTGTCTTCCTTCTCTTCTCGTTCTCCTTGATTGCAACATGGGCAGTAGGTGGAGTGAAACTGGCGTGGATGGTACTGGATCTGGATCGTACCTATGTATAGGATACCTATCGGCGTCCCAGAACCGATCCCCCCAAAGGGGACCTTACTGATCCTATTTATAGGCACCAGACTGGTCCTCACATTTTTGGTGTGTTTCCAGTCCAAACGGTTTGGGGGATATATTTGCTCAAACGATTTTGTAAAATATTTGTTCGAAATAGTTTGGGTGTTATTCGCTTAAATAGTCTGAATATTTCCTTCATTTGGTCTTGCATTTGGCAGCAGCAAACGGTCTTGGACATTGCATGCTCAAACGGTCTTGCGTATTACATGTGTCCAAACGGTTTGGTATGTCCAGCAACAAACGGTTTGCACGTGGGTGACTCATTCGGTTTGCATGCTGCATGCTCAAACGGTCCCTCACGCTAGCTAATCCAAACGATTTCAGCTATTGGTTTGTTGTAGCCTGCAACATTAGCAAACGGTCTACGATTACAATCGAGCAAACTATCTTCGCTTCATGAGGCAAACAGTCTTTGCAACAAGTACCTCCATTCGTTTTGCATAATTGCAACTTTATTAAATGGTCTCCATACATGATTTCAGCTTATCCAAACAGTTTGCTATGCATGCACAACTGGTCTTCTCAAACTGTCTCCAGTTCCGATGGGCATACAGTCTTCACTTCCTAGCTAATTAGCAACTTATCTATTCGGTTCTTCATGTGTATCCAGCAAACGGTTTGCAAACTGTTTAATCATCAAACGGTTTTGATTCTGGCAGCAGCAGATGGTCTTAAATCTTAGAGTAGCAAATAGTCTACGTGCATGGTTCTGCATTCGGTCTCCGCATTGCACGCCAACTTTAGCAAACAATCTTCTCAAACTGTTACAAATATTGAACGGTTTGCACGTAGCTGCGTTAAACAGTCTTGTAGACCGACACTCCCCAAATGGTCTCATAGACCGGTATTACTCAAATGGTCTCACAGACCGGTATTATTCAAACGGTCTCGATATTCCCATCTCCAAACAGTTTTGAGGTGAGAATGTCCATTTGGTCTTGCCACCTTTTTCATCCTAGGTTTCAACCATTCATTCTCACCATTCGGTCCTCACCAAATGGTTTCATCCATTCAGTTTCAACAAACAGTTTCATCCATTCGGTCCTGGACAAACAATTTTATCCATTCAATTTCACCAAATGGTTTCATCCATTTGGTCTCACTCAAAATGGTTCGATTGTTCAACCTTGTCAAGACTTGCATCAAATTATCATAAATTCAGTTAAAATCATGATAGTTGGACCAGTTAAGTAATTTTGGACATATTGATATTTAGTAAATGAAATTGAATGCATTGAGTTGAATTTGACCCGAGATGGTAATTGAAATTCCTAATGAATATGTATTCATCAAAATACCCCGAACATTAAATGTTGCTCGTCCTCGAGTAACATAAAATCTGAAACAGTCGCCAAATGAATACTTTCAATTCGTGTGATTGCCTCCTCTTCACATCACGATTGTTTTCCTTCTGCTCAGTATGACTCAGTATCTCAACTTCCTGAGACCACTGAACACATCTTACCATATCTTCGTTCCTGAGTTTGCTTCCCAGTATCAATTCCTCCCCACTTTTTCCAACAACAACCATGTCAAAGAGTTTAGTAAGAGTCCAGAGTCGCCCGCAGAACAACCAGTGTGCATCTGATCTGACATTGGTGTATTTCAGAGTTGTGGAGGCTTTTATTGTGCCTTTAGGTAGAAAAGGGAGTGAAGGGTGGTATGGAAGGAAGAAGTAAATCTCTCCTCTATTCGACTCGAGATTTTCATTATTTTTGCAATTTCATTTATTTAATTTTTTGTGCGAATCTCTCCTCTATTCGACTCGAGATTGCATTTCTTTTTGTGTGGGCTTTGGCATCTTTTTGTTTACAAATCTCTCCTCTATTCGACTCGAGATTGCATTTTTTTGTCGTACACCCCTATTAATTTGCGAGGGGTATGGAAGAAGCGGATATAGAGGGAAGTGGTGTGCCACCCCAAACTTAGGATTTGGCACTATATTGGCTATTTTTGTTTTTTTTTTGTTGGATGGAGGGGTACGAAGATGATAGAAGAAGTGTAGAAGAGAGTTCAGATCAGAATGCAACTTGATTTATAATTTTGTGCATTGGGTCATTCTCTTTATCATACTCTACTCAGATAATTACTTGATGAGGATCTGGTGGGGTTTCCATGTTATTGTTCGACTAGTTAGTTAGGAAGCACGACGTGTTTGATCCCTATCTATCTGACAGACACTTGTCATTTTTGCATAAGTATCATGATGTTAGGATTCATAAGCTTCACAAGATGATTTCAATCAAAAGGCTAGTTTTCAAAATAAGGTCCTTTTAAGGATCTGCTTCAGATAAGGAGGGTATAATGATAAAGGCATAGAAATTGAAAACATGTCAAAATTTCATCAAATATCTGTTCAAATTTCTTTTGAAAACTTTAAAATTTTGAAAATTTTATTTGAAAATTTTGAAAAATTTAGGTCAAAAATGTGACGATGAAATCTTTAGATGGGTGAAGGTGGAAAGTAAGGTACGTACCACCCACCCTCCACCCCAAACTTAGAAATTTGCTCGTCCTGAGAAAACTCTAAATCCGAGATGGAGGGGAAAGTTCACGCCATTTGGACTACTGGATGTGGTTGCATTCCAATCAGCGTGTTTCCTACATCTGAAAATCTCGAACGAAAAGATCATTCAGAACTCAAAGTAGCATTTCACGATGCAATTTTTATTTAGTGCAAAATTCTAAAATTTAAAAACGAATTTTATTTATCGGGTTGCCTCCCGACAAATGCCTTTGTTTTACGTCGATGGCTCAACGTGACATCTTCAACTTCATGGTGGTTCCTTTGGATTGGAGAGATCTATTTTTGCTTCATTGCTTATGTCAGCTGTGGTGAAATATCTTTTCAAACATTGACCATTTGCCACGAATTCACCTGACTTTTCGTTCCATAAAGAGAAAGCACCATGTGGGGAGATGCTTTTGACAATGTATGGTCTAGACCAACGAGAGCGGAGTTTCCCTGGGAATAACTTCAACCTTGAGTTGAATAGCAGAACTTAGTCTCCTTCTTGTATGTCTTTTCTTTTCAAATGACCATCATGCCAAAGTTTGGTGTGTTCTTTGTAGATTCGTGCATTCTCATAAGCTGTCGACCTGAGTTCGTCGAGCTCTTGGAGTTGTAGAATCCTTGTGTTCTAGTTTGACTAGCAGGTGGAAAGCGTTTCCATATATTAATCTAAAAGGTGTAGTCCCAAGGAGAGTTTTATAAGCAGTTCGATAGGCCCATAATGCGTCGTTGATTTTCACTGACCAATCTTTCTGATTGCGGCCTACTGTCTTTTCTAAGATACTTTTCAGTTGACGATTAGAAACCTCCACCTGTCCACTTGTTTGTGGATGGTAAGGGGAGGCTACCTTGTGAGTAACACCATACTTTCTTAACAATGCTTCAAAACTCCTTTCAAGAAAATGGGAACCTCCGTCGGATAATACCGTGCGTGGGACACCAAAATGGGGAAAAATAATATCCTTGAATAATTTGATGACTGGTTTGGAATCACTAGTGACGGTTGGTATTTCTTCAACCCATTTTGAGATGTAGTCCACCACCACTAGGATGTATGAAAATCCATGAGAAGATGGGAATGGACCCATGTTGTCCACCCCCCAAATATTGAATAGCTCTACTTCTTGCCATAGATTCAGTGGCATCTCATCTCTCTTTATTATATTGCCAAATTTTTGACATTTGTCACATAATAGGACAAAGTCGTAGGTATCTTTGGATATGAATGGCCAGAAGAATCCGCATTACAAAACCTTCAAGGCAGTCTTTTTAGATCACATATGTCCTATGACTGGTCCTGAGTGACATTGTTCCAAAATAAGTTGAGTTTCTTCTTCTGCGATACATCGTCTATATAAACCATCAGCACATAGTTTGAAAAGGTATGGCTCATCCCAGTAGTACTATTTCACATCATGCATAAATTTCTTTAGTGCATTTCCGGTGCATTAAGGATGAATAACCCCAGCAACGAGGTAGTTCACAAAATCCGAGTACCACGGTATAGCTTTTGAGAGCTTCATTAGTTGATCATCCGGAAGGGAATCATTAATCGAAATCTTCTCAGTATCTAGAGTGTGGATGCGACTGAGGTGATCTTCTACCACATTTTATGTACCCTTTTTATCTCTTATCTCCAAATAAAATTCTTGTAATAGGAGAATCCATCTAATTAGCCTAGGTTTTGCATCTTTCTTTGCCAGAAGGTAACGAATGGCAGCGTGATCTATGTAGACAATGACATTTGAACCAATTAGGTAGGATCTGAACTTGTCAAAGGCATACACGACTGCCATAAGTTCTTTTTCAGTAGTAGCGTAATTCCTTTGAGCTTCATCGAGGGTCCTTGATGTATAATAGATCACATAATGTTTCTTTTCTATATATTGGCCCAAGACAACACCTACAACATAAGCACTTGCATCACACATGATTTCAAAAGGGTGGTCCAAATCGAGAGCTCTAATGATGGGTGTGGTTGTAAGGGCATGCTTCAATGTGTTGAAGCTTTTGACACATTCTTTTTCAAAATTGAATTCAGCATCCTTTAGTAACAAATTTGTCATTGGCTTGGTTATTTTTTAGAAGTCCTTTATAAACAGTCTATAGAATCTTGCATGACCTAGGAATGCTCGAACTTCCTTTACATCGATAGGGATAGAGATCTTGGAAATCACTTCAATCTTGGCCTTATCTACTTCAATTCCTCAATTACTAACCCTATGGCCTAGGACAATGCCTTCCTTTACCATGAAATGACACTTCTCCCAATTCAGCACAAGATGTGCTTCTTCACATCATTTGAGGACCAAGGAGAGGTGTTTTAGACATGAATCGAATGAATCTCCGTATACAGAAAAATCGTCCATGAAAACTTCCATAATTGTTTTAGTAAGACCAGCAAATACGACATTCATGCAACGTTGGAAAGTTGCAGGTGCATTGTAGAGGCAGAACGACATTCTCCTAAATGTGTATGTTTTGAAGGGGTAGGTGAAAGTGGTTTTCTCCTGGTCATTTGGATGTATAGGTATTTGGTATAATCCAGAGTAACCATCGAGATAACAAAAGTATTCTTGATGAGCCATCCGCTCTAATACTTGATCAAGAAAGGGCATTGGAAAATGATCTTTTCGAGTTGCCTTGTTTAACTTCCTATAATCTATGTACATCCTCCACCCTATAACTGTTCGAGTGGGCATGAGTTCTTTGTTTTCATTTCATATAATAGTTGTTCCACCTTTCTTCGGGACTACATGCACTGGGCTCACCCATGGCGAGTATGATATCGGATAGATTATTCCAGCCGTTAGTAGTTTAATGACCTCACGACGAACTACTTCCTTCATATTTGGATACAATTTTCATTGATGCTCAATAGTTGGCCTATCATCTTCCATCATAGGGATCTTGTGCATACAAATTGCTTGACTAACCCCAGTTAGGTCATTCATTTTGTAGCCAATCACTTTCTTCCTCTCCTTCAATTCTTTCAGGAGTTTATTATGGCTTCTTCTCCCCTGGTTCTGCGAGAAGTGGCGATTTCGAAGGTGACAGACGAGACGGCGGCGGGGATCGGCCGAAGACCCAATGTTGTCTCAGCTCGTGGTCTTGGAAGCAATGCTGGAGGAGATACGACTGATTCAGTTCTACAGCCAATAGTTGCATCTGAGAAATGGGAGAAGTTCAAGCCTATTCATAGCGGAAAACCGGGTGAACTGAAGGCGAGGGAAATTGAGATCCGCGACGGTAAACTGGTGTACCCTAGAAAGGAAGCTCTGGAGAATGCGGAGAAATGGAGCAGGTGCTTAATGGGCTATGTGGTAGATTTCCGACCTTACATCCCAAGGCTGGCGGAACACTTCGAGAACATATGGGATATCAATGGTGCGTTTGAACTGTTTGATAGAGGGGAAGGATTCTTTCTTATCAAGTTTTCTGAGATAGAAGATCTGGAACAAGTCCTGAGAGGTGATTGGTATGTTATGAATAGACCGGTAGTTCTGAAGAAATGGCACCTGGGTGAAAAACAACAGAAGGCTATTCTGGATGATGTTCCGATTTGGATTAATATCTGGAATCTACCTATTGAACTCTGGGATGCTAAATCATTTGAGCAGATTGGGTCTTATTTGGGTGTTCCTGTAAAAATGGATGAAGGAACGTTCTCTATGAGGTGCGTGGAAGCTGCTTGCATATTGGTCATTATGAATAGGAATGCTAAATTTCCAAAATCTGTTACTCTGATGAGCGATGAGGGGGATGAGCATGTGGTTTCCTTGTCTTATGATTGGATTCCCCACAAGTGCTGAGTTTGTGGCTTTCTAGGACATGGAGATTGCAGAGAAGTAATTCCCCCCTGAAAAGACACGCAAAAGGGTTCAGAACTCAGAGGAAGGTTTGGGAAGTTAAGAAAAATCATATTTTAATTTGTGAAAATGAAGAACAGAGAAATATTAATGAGGAGGATGCCACTTTTGTTGTTGAGGAAATGACTGACGAAAATGAGATGTTGCAGAAGATAGAGAGTCTTTCCAAGAGTGTTCCAGCTATAGAAGATCTGAAGTTATCGGAGGAAGTCAATAAAGATGTAGGAATGACAGTTGTTGGTTCTGGAAACCATGGTTCAGGTCCTTCCACTCCAAATCCTGCCCATGTTTCTACAATGAAATCGCTAGATAGCGAATCTAGTTCCCAAGTTTCATCAAGTTCTGTGATTAATTTTCAAAAGGCTCCGCCTAGATGTCAGGGGAAGTTGAACACTGGTATTATAATTGAATCATCGTCAAAATATTCTCCTGTTAACAGAGAATTATCTATGACTTCAAAAAGTACTGAGGCTGTCAGTCCAACAGCTGAGTTTATTAAATGACTCATTTAGCGATATCCTCCTGGAATGTTAGGGGAATTAACAACAAACTCCTAAGTGTCCAGGAGGAGGTCAGGAGGGCAAAATGTGATATTTTTTTCCTTGTCGAAACAAAATTAAGAAGTAATAAGATAGAGAAAGTGATGAATAAGTTTTTTGCTGATTTCAAGTGGATTTCGAACAACATATCTCATGCTCTAGGCAGAGTTGTTGTTCTGTGGAGAGAGGAGTCTTGCAGGGTTACTAAAATCAGTGAAGGGGATCAGGTAGTGCACTTTAATGTTGAAAAGGATGATATTACCTTGAATGTTTCTGCTGTTTACGGGCATAATGGTGATTATGATAGAGCCACCCTTTGGAGGAATCTTGAAGTCAGTAATCTGAATTCTTCTGGCCCTTGGTGATCATTGGAGATTTTAATGCGGTTAGGAAGAATGAATAAAGAATTAGTACTCAACCTCCTACTAAGAAGTCCATGGATGACTTTAATGACTTTGTTTTAGATAATTGCATTATGGAGATGGAGTTAAATGGGCCGTTTTTTACCTGGGATAATCGGCAAGAAGGGGACAAGTTTATTGCCTCGAAAATTGACAAAGTTCTTTATAATGAAGAGTTTCCGAGGAGCTTCACTAGATTCCATGGTGAGTCCATTTCTAATACGGTCAGCGATCATAGAAGGATCATGTTATCTATTGGTGAATCGAGGAGTTTTAGAACGCCTTTTAGATTTATTAACAGCTGGGGAAATCATAGTGATTTTCAGAACATTCTGAAAGATAGTTGGGGGCTGGAGATTGAAGGTTATTCTATGTTTAAGCTCTACAGAAAGATGGATAATTTAAAGAATAATCTCAAGGTGTGGAACATGAATATTTTCGGTAATATGCATGATAATGCTATGGCTGTGAATATGGCTTCTTTGGACGCTCAAAATCTATCGGATATGAACCCTACTGATACTATCTTGAGAGCAAATGCTAATGCTCTTAGAAAGGAGGCTAGGAAGGCGTTGGACAAGGAGGAAGCTCTGTACAGGCAAAAATCTAGAGTTCAGTGGCTTAAAGAAGGGGACTCCAATTCTAAGTTCTTTTATTCCTCGCTTAAAATGAGAAGGGTTAGAAATACTATCAATTGCCTTAGTATTGGGGATGATATCTCTAAAGATAATGATGTGATTAGAGATTATATTGCTAGGTTTTACGAAGATCTTTTCTGCAAGGTTGACCAGGGGTATGCTTGGGTTGGCGAATGGAGTGGACCTTGGTTATCTAATGAGCAGAACAATCTATTAACTAGGATGGTCATGAGGAAAGAGCTTGATGATGTTGTTCATGAGTTAAATGATGATAAAAGTCCTGGACCTGACGATTTTAATGGGTTTTTCTTTAAGATTGCCTGGAAGACTATTGGGGATGATGTGTTCAATGTTGTTTGTGAGTTTTTCTTGAATGGGAGCATGCTTAGAGAAGCTAATAGGACTTTTTTGACTCTTCTGCCTAAAGGTTCTGATTCCAATCTTATCACTAACTGGCGGCCTATTGCCTTGTGCAATGTCTTCTATAAACTCATTTCCAAGATTCTGACAAATAGGCTGCAGATTTGTCTTCCTACTATTATTGATATGAATCAATGTGCTTCTGTGAAGGGAAGAAGTATTAAAGATGCTATTTTACTCACTAGTGAGATCATCAGTGATATTAAAAAACAGAATGTTAGGAGTATGTGTATCCAGGCTGATATCTCTAAAGCCTATGACTCTGTGAGCTGTAAATATCTCTTCTCTGTTATGTTCAAAATGGGTTTCTCTCCGAAATGGATTCGTTGGATTGAAGTGATTTTTAGAACTTCTTCTAACCAGGTGCTTGTCAATGGTGAAGCTACCAGAACTATTTTTCCCTCTAATGGTGTTAGGCAGGGTGATCCTATGGCACCTTACTTGTTCACCATAGCTATGCAAGGGTTTTCTGAGTTGATTAAGAGAGATCTTATGATATCCCCTATTCAGATTTCTAAAAATTTGAAATGTTCGCATCTTATTTTTGATGATGATCTGATGATTTTTACTAGGGCTGATGCTACTAATGTGAAAGGTATTAGGAAGCATCTTGATAGTTTTGGCTCTATGTCTGGTCTTCATTTCAGTAGTAACAAGAGCATGATCATCATGGGTGTGAATGAAGATGGTGATGAGATTTCTAATATCCTTGGCATAAAGATGGGCAATATGGATGATACTAAATACCTGGGGCTACCTCTTTTCTATGGAAGGTTGAGCAAGAAACATGTGAGAAGCTGGTGGACAGGGTTAAGAAACATATGGAAGGATGGAAGGCTAAGTTGTTGTCTCTTGCTGGGAGGGTTGAATTGGTTAAGTCTACATTATCCTCTATGTATCTTTATTGGACCATGGTGTTTCCTATTCTGTGTTCTACTCTTGATGAGATTGACAAGATTTGCAGGAATTTTATCTGGGGTTATTCCGATAATAAAGCCAACCTGCACCTTATTAAGTGGGAAGATGTTACTTTACCTAAGAAGGAAGGAGGTATGGGTGTCAGGAAAAGTAAGGAGGTTGTGAATGCTTATCTTGCAATGAATGTTTGGGATATTGCTAGGAAAAAAGATTCTTTATGGGTCAAATGGATTAATGAAAAGTATCTTAAGAGAGAGTCTTTTTGGAGAGTTCAGAATTCTCCCAACTTTTCTTGGTTGTTCAATAATATTATTCGGAGCAGGGGTTGTCTTCTTAATTTGGTTATGTTTAAGGTGGGAAATGGAAAGAATATTGACACTTGGGGTGATCCTTGGATTAAAGGCAAGTTTCTGAGTGATATTCTGGATGGAAGTATTTCTATTACTGCTGGTATCTTGAAGAATACTCATTTGAGTATGTTTATTTCCAATGGTGAGTGGAAAGTTAAAGACTCGAGGTATTCTCATATGCTGCGTGAGATTCTGGATACTGTCCCTATTTGCAAAGATAATGAAGATGAGATTCTGCTGAAGGGTGTCAAGAATCCTAAATTCAAATTCTTTTGGGAGTGTATAAGGACTAAGAAGAATGAAGAGAAGATTTTTAAGTGGATATGGCAAAGTAAAAGTAACATGAGTGCTAAGTTTCATATGTGGAAGGCTATCCACAATAAGCTTCCTACATCTGATTATATTAGGAGGAGAGGGATTCCTATTACTTCTATCTGCTTTCTTTGTATGAATGCTTATGAAGATACTAACCATATTAGCTTCAATTGCAGCTATTCCATTAGTTTATGGGAGATGGCTAAGAGAAATGGGTTGGTTAGTGATATCCCCAGGAGTTGGGATTCTATTGCGGATTTGAAGAGTTTGAAGGATGGCATTGCTATACCTATCTTTATGCTTCATTGTTGGCGGGAAATAAATAGAAGAGTGCATGATAATAGGTACAAGAACCCTGATGTCCTTTGGAAAGAGATTGAGAATGATGTCAAGTTGTTATCCATGTGATTTGATGTTGTTTGTTTCTGTGGGAGGTTGAAGGGTTAGTGTTGGTGAGTTTCTATTTTGAGTTTGGTTGGTTCTCCTAGTTGGCTTCTAGGTGTGCCTTGGAGGTTGTTGTACCTGTTTGATGGTTGGTTTGGTTTGGACAGTAGTGTTGGACGCCTGTTGGTGCTTTTTTTCTGTGCTGTTCTGGTGTTAGCTTGTTCACCTTGTATTTGGTGGTGCTGAGAGGGTCGAGTCACCATCCTTTGAGGATGTCGACGCTCCCCTCTTTTATCCATCTTCATGATAGGGTGTTCCTCTGGTTATGGTTTTGGATGTTTCTTGGTTTCTACCTGCTGGATGGTGTTCTTGCAGATTTTTCTTTTCCTGTTTTTCTGCTGTTATCATGATGCTGCTCTCCTTTCCTCTGTGGATCGTTGGCTGCTGTGGGAGGTGCTGGTTGTTGTTCCCTTTGGCGGAGCTGCTATTTTCTGCTTGTTCCTCTTGGTCGGTCTGTTTGATGGGGTACCCAGGTAGTTAGTGCTGGTATGAAGGTGAAGGGTTCTTAATCTGTGAGTATTTTCTTGCTTGCTGCAGTAGGGGGCTTATGCTACTGTTATTTCTCTTTGTGATCATTGAGGTGGAGGTTGGATAAGTGGATCATTATGGTGTTCCTCTCTCATCTTCTTTGATGGTTGTTGAGAGGGTCGAGTCCCCATCCCGTGTGGATGTCGACGCTCCCCTCTCACCCCATCTGGACGTGTTGGTCTTGGTGTTGATGGTTGTGTGGTTGAATTCTGCTCTGGATGGAGTTTTGGTTCTTCGGCTGCTTGACAGATTTCTAGCGGCTTGCAAGCTTGCTGTGTGTTTTGATATGCAGTTGTTGTTCTTAGTTGAGATCCTTGCCTGGTTGGAGCCGCCCTAGTCCTGAAGATTCTTTGATGCCTGGTTTCTTGGTTTGCTCTGGAGTTTTTCTAAAGATTCTATCTGCGAGAAGTGGGGACCTTGGATGTTCTTGTTCATTTTTTCTGGGTGTCCTCTTGCTCCTGCTCTGTTGGTCTTATTGCTTATCTTTGTAGGCTCTTTGAGGTTCTGTCTCCTTCTTTTGACAGTTCTTTTTGTACAACCTTTTCCTTTTCCTCATTTCCAGATGGGAATGGACGCATTGTATATACCACCTTTTATAGAAAAATGAAAAAAAGCAAGACGAGTTTAGCCAACCAAAAAAAAGATTGGAATTTATTATTACTGGACAAACCTTGAGATCATCAAAAAACACATACTTCAGTCCTTCAGGCAGGGGTTTCATTTCGGGGGCCTCTGGTTTTTTGCATGTTTCTTCAGTAGCTTCCACAACCTTGAGTCCTTCAAACGTAGCTTCGGGATCTTCTTCGGTAGTATCAAGGTCAAGAACAAACTCTTGAACTCATTCAATGATGGAATTATCAGTAGAGGGGTTTGTTAGAGTAACTTCTAAAGGATTATCTTGTTCATATCCTTCTTGTGTGATGAGTGATATTTATTCAATGCAGTCAATCAGATAAACTTTTTCTTGCATACTTGGTCTTCTCATGCTTTCAAAAACCTTGAATTTGAGAGTTTCTTTACCAAGTCTGAGAAGCAAAGTTCCTGCTTCAACATCAATTAGAACCCTTGCAGTGGCGAGGAATGAACGTCCAAAGATGAGAGGGTATCTGGCGTCCTCTTTTATATCCATGATGACAAAGTCACACGGAACATAAGAATCTTTTCCTACCTTGACAGGTACATCCTCAAAAATTCCTAATGGGCATTTTATCGAATTGTCTGCGAGTTGTATGGTCATGCCATTTGGAAGAAGTTAAGCAAACCCTAGCCTTTTGCAAAGGCTGAGTGGCATGATGGAGATGCTAGCACCAAAATCTGCTAGTCCTTTCTTGCATGAAGAATCACCGATATGGCAGGAAATCTCAAAAGATCTTGGATCTTTCTATTTCTTTGGCATCTTACTCTAGATGATATCCGAAGTGGTTTTAGCTAATTTGACTATCTCATAATCTTCAGTTATATATTTCCTGGTGAGGAGTGACTTTAAGTATTTTATCCAAGGTGGCTCAGCCAGCGCATCCAAAACGGGTATATCAACATGAAGTTTCTTCATAGATTCTTTAAACTTATTGAACCGAGTATCAAGATTTGTTTGCGTTAAATGAGTAGGGAAAGGAATACGAGGCTTGTATACACGGATATCAGGTTCTGGTGTTTCAATTTCTTCATCAATAGGTTTCTTAGGACTTTCCTTATCTGTCTTATCAGCAGTTATTGGTTCTTTCGGTTGAGACTCTGGTGTTGTTGAGTTTTGGACAATCACAGGTTCATCTTCATCAGTAACAACCACAGATGTCATGGTAGGAGGATCAGAATAGTCTTTTCCTGATCTGGTGGTCACTGCTTTCAATTGTTCAGGATGCTTAGGATTATTCTTGAGGTTGGCCAAAAAAAATCCCAGCTGGTGGCTTGATGCTAGCTGCAAGTTGAGCTAGTTGGGATCCAATAGCCTTCAGCTGAGCTTGTTGGTTAGCTATCATAGTTTGTTGAGTTTGCAACATCTTTTCAATGGCTAATAGCTTGTCATCAGGTGATACAGGACTTGCTTGTTGTCCTTGTTGTTGATAAGGAACTTGGTTAAGACTCTAGTATTGGGAATTGTTTTGATAATTATTGAAGTTCCTATTCTGGAAGTTTCCCTTGAAGTTTGCTTGATTTCCAAAATTTTGTTGTTGATTATACTGAAATCCTGGTGGGCGTCATGGTTGGTTGTTTGAACCAAATTGATGTGAGTTCACTGCACCAGAGGGGTTTCCATATTGAAAACCTGGATGATTCTTATTCTGATTCAGATTGTAATAACCTTAACCATGGATGGTATTAACAACATTCAGGTTCTCCATTTGATTATTATCTCCTTGGCCACATAAATTTCTTAGAACAACATCATAGAAAACATTGCATGAGAAAGTGGAATGATATGTGCCCTTACATGCTTCACAAAACAGTGAGGCAGACCTGACCTGTTCTTGTTGTCGAGTGGGCAAACGTCCTCTTCCAATTGCAACAAGAGATGATTCAATATGGTCGTTCTTGGCAACTAAAAGTTTTAAGGTTTCAGCGATAGACTTGTACTCAGGAGTATCTTCAGCCATAGCTACTTTCAAGACTCCTTTACCTACAGATCTACCCCAATTATCTTGATTTTCAGCTCTAAGGGTTACAACCCTCCATGCGCTGTCATAAATTTGATGCATGAAGTTTCCTCCAGATGAAGAGTCTAAGAATCTCTTGATATCGTCGTCCACACCCCTATAGAAAATTTCGATGAGTTGATTCTTAGGAATTCCATGGTGTGGACACTTGCGTAGAAGCTCTTTGTATCTGTCTCAGGCTTCAGCAAGGGTTTCTCTAGGGACTTGAGTGAAATTTGTTATTCGGCCTCTAATATCATAGGTGAGAGAGGGAGTGTAGAACTTTTCCAGAAATACATTTTGAAGTTGTTCCCAAGTGGTGATGGGTTCACTTTGCAATGAGTTATACCAACTTATGGCTCTATTAAAGAGAGAGTACTTGATGAGACAGATTCAAATGGCATCATCAAATACTCCATTTTGCTTTGTCATGGCACATAGATCAATAGACCTCAAAAGATGTTCCTGACTATCCTCTCCTTGTTTGCCATAGAATGGGCTGTTTTGAAGCAATGTGATCCAATGTGCCCTAATTTGAAAATTGGTAGCATAAGTGGGAGGAGGTTGTACTGGATGATGAACATTAGTAGCTTTGGGGATCGAGAACTCTCTAAGGTCCTTTTGTAGTTCTGCTGCTTGTGTGGCTTGAATTTCTTCTTGAACCGCAGCTCTAGCTTCTTGCATGAATATTTCTCTCTATGCATTAAGGGCTTGATCCACCCTTTGAGCTATCTCCTCTTCTTGAGCCATCCTTTCTTGATTCTCTCTGATCTGATGATGAGAAGTTCTGTCTATCTCAGGATCAAAACTCGCTGTCAGTCCGGGGCTGTCTGGACGACACATGCACTATGCCTTGGGTTGTACCTGAATTAGAAAGATTTCAAAAGTGAGAACCACAGAGTAGAGTCAAATTCAAGTAGATGATCGATTGTATCAAAAGAAAATTAAAATCCTAGATTAGCCTCAAAAGAACTAGATTTGACTAACTGATTCTGTTGTCCCCGACAACGATGCTAGAATTTGATGTGGAATTTTATCGCACTAACAAACTCACTCGAGGTTGAAATCATCGAGCTTTTACCAAAACTAATGTGCAATAATACGACCCGCAAGTGGATGAGTCTTATCGCAGTATAGTTAAGGATCGAACCCAAAGGAAAACATTTTTAAGAATGTTGTCAGTCGAATCTAGTTCAAGTGAGACTAATATTTAGAACGATTGGTTGATTTGAGATTAATTAAACTAATTACAAGTAAGTAAAGAGTAGAATTAAAGTTGGATCTAGATCAATGATATGGAATCGCTGGGATGGTATCGAGTTTCACTACCGCTACACATGCAAACACATTCAATCGCAAACAATCTAGGCAAGATATAACTATCCAAATAGAGCTGCTGCAAAACCCCCCATACGAGCATTAGGTCCGTGTAAGCATCACCTTTAGGCATCAGATGTCTCGTCACCATCCGGATCACTTACTTACAACTCCAAAGATGCATAATTCCAATGAAGGTTGTGGGTCCCATGTACTGGCGTTAGGCACACAGAAGCATCACCGAAGGCTAGATGGCTCGTCCCCTCGCAGATCATACACTTACAACCTCGAAGAAATCCCATTCTATTTCTAGTTTGGGAGTCAACCACATTAATCAATAAGCAAGCAAGTGATTAATATACGAGAAAACATCAACGATTAATAAGAAGATACAAAATCCAACTCAGGTTGTGAACCCCCTATACAGGCGTTAGGTACACAGAAGCATCACTGAAGGCTAGATGGCTCGTCCCCTCATGGATCATACAATTACGAACTCAAGGAATCACATTCTATTTCTAGTTTCGGAGTCAACTTGTTAAACGACACTCAATCCTACATATAGAAGTTCTCACAACGTAGGAAGAACAAAGATGAAAGCAAGAAATTAATTTAACTACGAATATAACGATTAACAATGAAATGAAAAGTTATATACATTGCCATGGAATGCTTAACAAAAGAACATGCTTGTATGGGAAGTGGGGTTAGTCCCCACACCCCAGCGAAGAGAAACTACTCACTCATGATGCGAGAAACAAGAAGAATGAGGAAGAGAGAGAAATCCACCATGAGCATGGTGCAGGAGGTAGTCACAGCTTGATGAAGATGATGTGGTTTTCTACGTCGTGTTGGAGTAGATCTAGACGCAAAATGGGAGTTGCCAATACAGACCGGACAATCTCTCCTGCTCCCTCTTCCTTCTCTTTTTGGTCTCCTTGATTGCAACACGGGCAGTAGGTGGAGTGAAACTGACATAGATCTAGATCAGACTTGTGTACAGGCAGCCTGTTAGGTCTCGGAACCGATCCCCCCTAAAGGGGATCTTACTGGTCCTATTTATAGGCACCAGACTAGTTCTCACGTTTTTTGTGTGTTTCCAATCCAAATGGTTTGGGGGATATTTTTGCTCAAACGGTTTGTAAAATATCTATTCCAAACGGTTTGGGTGTTATTGGCTTAAACGGTCTTAATATTTTCTTCATTCGGTCTTGTATTTGGCAGCAGCAAATGGTGTTGGACATTGCATGCTCAAATGGTCTTGCGTATTACATGTGTCCAAATGATTTGGTATGTCCAGCAGCAAACGGTTTGCACATGGGTGATTCATTCGGTTTACATGTTGCAGGCTCAAACCGTCCCTCACGCTAGCTAATCCAAACGATTTCAGCTATTGGTTTGTTGTAGCCCGCAACTTTAGCAAACGGTCTGCGATTAGAATCGAGCAAACGATCTTCGCTTAATGAGTCAAACGATCTTTGTAGCAAGTGCCTTCATTCGGTTTGAATAATTGCAACTTTATTAAACGGTCTGCATACATGATTTCAGCTGATCCAAACGGTTTGTTATGCATGCGCAACTGGTCTTCTCAGACGATCTGTAGTTCTGATGGGCATACGGTCTTCACTTCCTAGCTAATCAATAGCTTATCCATTCGATTCTTCATGTGTATCTAGAAAACGGTTTGCAAAACGTTTAATCATCAAATGGTTTTGATTCTGGAAGCAACAAACGGTCTTGAATCTTAGAGTAGCAAACGGTCTATGTGCATGGTTCTGCATTCGGTCTCCACATTGCATGCCAACTTTAGCAAACAGTCTTCTCAAATGGTCTCAAATATTGAACGGTTTGCACATAGCTGTATTAAACGGCCTCACAGACCGGCACTCCCCAAACGGTCTCGTAGACCGGTATTACTCAAACGGTCTTGCAGACCGGTATTACTCAAACGGTCTCGATATTACCAACTCCAAACAGTTTTGAGGTGAGCATGTCCATTCGGTCTTGAGACCGTATGGATAAAACTGAATGGTGAGACCGAATGGATGAAACAGTTTGGTGAGACCGAATGGATGAAAACGTTTGGTGAGACCAAATGGATGAAACCGTTTGGTGAAACTAAATGGATGAAACTATTTGGCCAAGACCGAATGGATGAAACTGTTTTGTGAAACCAAATGGATGAAACCGTTTGGTGAGACCGAATGGATGAAACCGTTTGGCCAGGTCCGAATGGATGAAACCATTTGTTGAAACTGAATGGATGAAACTATTTGGTGAGGACCGAATGGTGAGACCAAATGGTTGAAACCCAAGATGAGAAAGGTGGGTCCCACTCAAAATGGTTCGATTGTTCAACCTTGTTAAGACCTGCATCAAATTATCATAAATTCGGTTAAAATCATGATAGTTGGACCAGTTAAGTAATTTTGCACACATTGATATTTAGTAAATGAAATTGAATGCATTGAGTCGAATTTGACCTAAGATGGTAATTGAAATTCCTGATGAATATGCATTCATCAAGAACCAAGCATAATTTTTACCTATTCTCGAATAAAGGATTATCTTGTTATAAAACTTATATGATGTGATTCATAGGAATATTCAAACTTGCACAATGACACTCTCTAAAAAAATAAATTTTTTTGAAATTAAAGTAGGATAACATATTTTTCTTCCTTCTGTTTTTCTTCTAAAAAAGAGAAGAAAAGAATCACCACTAAACAAAAATCAAGTATGGGTGGCATGCTTCCCAAAATAAACTCCATACCCCACAAAGGGGTGTACCATAAAAAAGATTCCAAAGTGAACAAAAAAAATTGTGACCAATATAGACACAACTCCGTAAAAATCCAAATCCTGAGTTGAATAGAGGATGGATCAAATTTTTTTTATTACTTATTACTTTGTTTACACCCCCTCCTTCTTCCTATTCTTGTGCAAATAACTTACAGAAAAATTTAGAAATTGAGAGTGTCAAAGCAACAGTAAGAGGAAGCCAATTTTTCTATAAATTCTCATTTTAGAAGCAAGATTTGACATTTGTTTTGATAGGGAATATAAAACATTATGCTATGTGGTTCTAGGAGATTGAGTCACTTGGCCAAAATTTGGAGGTGAGGACTATTGTGATGTTGAGAAAGTGAGGATGACATTTTGGGAGTATAAATTGGACTCTATTTGTAATTTAATTTTCTCGGGGTGAGTAAAGATTTTTGGATATTTTGATGAATGCATATTCATCATTTATTTTTACATCATTTAGGAAAATTAATTAAGACTTTTTGGTCATTTTAGTTTAATTTACAAATCTATTTCATTTTCATTCCTCTTCAAAATTTTTATTAGATTTTTCTCAATTTTCAGTAACTATTGAAGTATTTAAATCAAGATAAGAAAAGATGAAGATAGGAGACCTTTCAGATTTCCCACAAATTTTGATATACTTTCCACCAAAATAGTCATAACTCTCACATACAAATTCCAAATTTGGAATTCAGACATGGTTTGAAAAGATAATTTCAATTTCTATAAAAAAATATATTTCCCAATAACTTTGACAATAATTTGACTAACCAACCAATCAGTGAACATGCCTATTCCTTTTCTCATAGTGGCTGATTTAAATATATACCTTGCAACAAAATGGGCATACCTCTCACATCCCAAGGAGGAATTTAATAAAAAAGTACTCATTGGAAAGGAAATTCAAAGAACTAAAGGAAAATGCATTTTTGGGTACATTTTAAAGCTTGTGGATAGAAAAAATTCACATAAAAATTCGAGAATGAGAATCGATAGATAGAGAGTCCAAATTTGAAGGGTCAAAAGAAGGCAATAAATAATTTTCTTTATTGCCTATTAAAGAAGAAAATTATTCTCTTGACCAAGGTATATATCAGTCATCTCTTCCACTTTCTTCTCCTCTCCTTTCAATTTTCTTACTCCTCCTTCCCCTATAAAAGGAGGGGAGACTCCTCTAACAAAGGCATACAAGATTTTGTACTTGCATTCCAGTTAAAGTTCTGTTACTTGCATTTTTAGTGTAATCCTTTTACTCAAGCAATAAAAAATAATTTTTTCTTCTTCTAGACTTCTTTATTTCTCATTCTCTCTTTTCATTCTTTTTCTTGGAGCGGGGGATAAAGAAAGCAAGCTGTTTTATTGTCACCACCTTGGTCTCTTTGAAGATTCTAGATTTGTGGTCTATGACTTCCTATCTTTTTCTCCTTGTTTCATCATTTCTGGCTATGGCCAGCGAGTAGTCTCCTTATTGATGCAACGGGAATATCCCCTTAGCCTATGTGTTGAGCGGATTGAGTTATATATGACTTTCTACATGGATGGTTTTTTGTTTTGAAAATTGATGATTTTAACAAGGTAATTAATCATTTTCATCACATGTTAATTTCGATGGATATGACCTTGGAAATCAAAGTTTAGAACGACTAAACCAATTACATAGGGATTTTGATGCGACTATGGATATTTTCCTATTAGGATGATGGACTAAGAAGTGTGAGCTCCATGACCAATGGGCTCACGTGGAGTTTGTCTCTTGCTTTTTGTTTACAAAAGATTCACGAACCTACTTCTATCTTGATTGTCATGTATCTTAGATCTTATTTTCACTTTGACTAAGGCGGTGAAACCCCCAAGCCTCAATGTCTTCTTTCAATGATCTCAATCGTTCCTTTTAATGCTTGTTTCTCCCATTGCTCTCTTTTCAATTCTTGCAATTTCATACTTGTCTTTAGATAATCTTTTATTTTGTGCTAACAATCTTTTATTTCATTTACCTTTCTTTAATTTAATCTTTTCATTCATGCTTAATATAATCTTATACCTTCATTACACTTTTCAATTCTTACTTTAGTTTCTTTGTACTTTTATTTCTTGCATTAGTGTAATCAAACCAATCTCTCAATCAAAATTTAATTTCTTTTTCAATCATCCAAAAAGAATGAAAAAGTCAAAAATCAATCAGGATTAAATGATCAATCTTAATAAGTTGTCCTATGGGATTCAATACCTTTCTATTCTATGCCTTAATTGGAAAGTAAATAAAAGGTTAAACTCTAGGATTAATGACCTAGTTTTTGGCGTGCGAATGACTTGTATCAAATGGAAGTGTACTTTTGTGGATAAGACCTTTAATCAATTAGACTTATGTTGTTAATCACTTGTAATGATTGTATGACTTGTAATTAAGCTTAAAAAATAAAGAGAATTTAAAACGAATATTTAAGTACTTTTATGGCACTTTCCAAAATTCATCACAAACACTTTTATCGGTTGAGTTTCACCTCACATGAAGCTCGATTGACAAACTTGTGTGGGTCTTGGTAACTTTTAGGGTCGGTTGAGTTTCCTCAAGAAAACTTGACCGACACCCTGCATAGGAAAATCAATTTTAAGCCATCATCCAAGTTTAATATAGGATAAACTAGACCGACAACTCAAAATTTATTTGTCACATATAGCCATCAGTTGAGTTACCTTTCTTGAAATTCAACCGATGACACTATATGAAATGGGCAGAAAAAGTATTTCTAGCCGTTGGAGTGTTGTAAAACTTGAAAAATATCTATTGCAACACCCTAAATGACTAGAATTTGTTCCTAAGTATTTCTACTATCTAGTAGGAATCCTCAACTATATATAGGACCCCTTGGGGTTCATCCTATGTTAGCTAAGAATTATGAAAATCCCTATATTATAGTTGAGTGCCTCCAAGAGCCTCCCTTTCACTCCTAAGTTTAATCACTTGATCCATTAGAGTGAGTAGGAGATTTGTAAAAGAGACAGTCCTACATGTATATCTTGTGAGACTCTCACTTCCTCCACCTTCCAATCTCTCTTTCTACCATGAAGATGAAGGTTCTCTCTCTTGTCTAAGAGAGGTGAAGAAGAAGGAAAGGAGTCCCTTGGTGAAACATTCTTGTTGGTGAAGGTGAAGTCAAAGGCAGAAGATACCAAAGAAGAGTGAGTAATTATTTCAAGGAAGAAAAATTATTGCAAGAGTGGGTAAGTCTTTGGATAAGGACAAATACTCATTGCAAAAGTGGGTAAGTCCTTGGTAAGGTAGAAGACTTTATAGATGGGTAAGCCCTTTGTAAGTTTATTGGATCCCTTGTCCTCAAAGGGAAGGCTAGGTATCCTTTTCCTAAAAAAGAAAGGTCATATGTTGTAACTCTTATAATGGAATATAACGAGAGAGACGTGGTTGAAAATCCTAAAGGTTGACATGTCTAGGTAGTGGATGTACTTCTCCTAGTTTGGAGGTAGGAACCACTATACATAGATTGTGTTATCTTGTGCTTGTTCAATCTCTCTGTCCCTTGCTATGTATATTTGGTTGCACTCAATTTTTGTATAATCAACCTTATCTTGTGATATACCTTGAAGGCTTAATGAATTTATTTTAAGTTTTTTTAGCTCTATTCATTACCTCTAGAGCCCGTAGTTTACCCAATAGTCAAGTGTTATGGATAACATTATAATTTTTGTTTAAACATTCAAGAAGAATTTCATTTTTCTATAAAATATTGATAGTGCTCATATTGAAATAGAGTCCTATTTGTAGTGCAACTTCGACTAAATTATAGTAAGTAAGATAATTCAAGCTAGGTTAGGAAAAAAATCAAATGACAACATAAATGTAAGGCCGCTACACTTGCTAAATGAGTTGAATAAGCTTATTTAACATAATTGAATTCTTATAACCCTAATATAACCTTGTGATATTCTTTTAAATCATAAGACAAGCTTAAGTTTCATATTTGGTCCAATTTGAACACTTTTTGAGAAAGTTATGCAATTTTATGCATATTTTGGAATTTTCTACAATTTACCCAATTGAGAGGTTTTCTTTGCAATTTATCACTTGCAATATGTTTCTTGGATATTCTATCAACATTTTTTTTATCTTTTTGATCCATGGGGTGCCTATTTAAACCTTGGTTTGAAGGTGTTTTCCTCAAGGGTATTTTAGGGTTTATCCCTTCATGGACGAGCTACCTTTAGTTGCTATCAACTGATGAATTATTTGATTGGCTTGGAAATTTGAAAAAGGAAAGATAATTAGGTCTATATGGATAGTGGGGGAGCTACTTGTGTGTGTGCTTGTATATTCTTAATAGTTTAAGGCCATGGGCACTTGAAAAGATACTAGAACTTCAACTTTTTCTTTTTCTTTATCTTAAAGTTTCATATACTTATCCCTAAGCACCCAAACGAGCCATTTTCTCTCCACCAATTCCCTCCTTCTATGAACCTCATTCTCCCTCTATGCTTATATGAATTTCCTATCCAAGGAAGAAGAAAGAGGGGATCTTCTTGGAAAAAGAATCTAGGATTGCAATCGACTTCCTTTTAGGGTTTGAAAAGATTCCTTCTAGTGATCTTGACCTAAAAGAGTAAGAATATCATTATTTATTCCATTTATTTATTTAATATCCTTCCTACTACCTTTATCTGGTTTGGAACATTGTTGTTCCATGGTAGAAATTTCTCTAAAGCTCTAAAACCCTACCTTTCTTGCTCCTTATGCTTAGGGTTTGCTCATTTGATGAAGAAAGGTGCTAGATGGATGAGTTCACAACCTATGCTTGGATTTACTACCCTACCTTCTCATGTTTTATTCTTTTTGGGAGTTTATCTTCTAATTAGAGGCAAGTTTTATAACTTTCTCCACATTTATTGCTTACCATCAGCTTTCTAGCTCATGTTCTTACTTTAAAATGATGATCCATGCACTGAAAAAAGATATGCTTGACTTGGATTTCGATTTTTATAATGTTATGTATTCTGATTTCAGTTCTATATGAACCTTTATTCATGTGTACGTTATTCCTAAGGTATAATATGACTTGGATCAGGTTGGTTTGACAACCAATGGTGCTAAACACCTATCAACCAATGGTCAATTTTAGGGTTTAAAGTTGATTTCTTCTATAAACACATGACTCAATGGTGGTACCATTGCAACATATGATGGTGTTCTCTTCATGACAATTGATGGTGGTGACCAAGGGTGTCAAATGACATTCACCCTTTATGTCAGGTGTTGGCCTAATTAGAAGCTTAGTCATTAACAACTAAGTACCCTAATGATGCTATCAATCAATGGTTATATTAGTTTGATATTCGAGGGTGATTAATGAATATAGTGTTGATCTAACAACCTATGGTGATTAATGGTCACTAATTATGGTGGATTAGGTATCCGCAACCTATGGTGAGTTAATCATATAGTTGTAGCATCAATTAAGCCTTATATCAATGGTTTCTTGGGTCACTTGATGCAATGGTCAGACATATACTGTAATTGATGGTTTTAACATATGAACTTGACCCAATGGTCAAGATCTAATGTTTATTCCTCCATTTAAGTGGAATGATGGTTAATGTAATATGTTGGTCCTAATAATTTGATTTAGATGGTTTCCTTTATATGATCAACTTAACGAGCTTACTTGTTGATAATGGATGACTTGTTTTAAATGAACAGTCGATTATGGGTTTTACCCTACACTCAATAGAACCCTTATTGTTGTTAATCAAAGGATGTCTAGGATTAAATGGTGACTTTTATAGATCACAACTCAATAACATTATATATGATTCATTCAAGGTGTTTACTTATATAAATGATCAATGGCTTTACCTTTTCAACATTTCATGGTTAGAAGTTGATGCATCAATATTCCCATTGTTTTGGGTGAAGCGTGTACTGTAATGTTATGATTCTAATTATGAGAATTTCATGGTTCAATGCCTTAAACTTGTAGTGTTACCATTGCCCTCGTATGATTATGATTTATAATCACCATAATGAATTGATGGGTAACCCTAATGAGGTATAGCTTGTTATACCTAGCTTTAGTATAACTAAATGATGGTAATTGGGTATGAATAGTCCTTGAATGACTAATACAATCATGGAGTACTCTGTAACTGTTGTTGAAACCCTAGTATGCTATAACTCGATGGTTACACCTTGATTTATGTGTGGGTTCATACTTGAGAATGGTATGGAATGTGATGGTGATGCTTCACCTTATGCATCCATGATCCAATGGGGATGTTGTGAGTTAGGGTTTGGGACTGATTAGTAACATTAATATAATTTATCTTGTTGAACTTAACTCTAATGCAAATAGATAAAGATGAGTATTCATGTTTAACATTATTATATGATGGAATGATGGTGGAATAACCTCTTTAATATGATCATATCCAAAATATGTTAATTGGTGGTTATCATAGCCACATGGTTAATAATTTCTTATGCTAAACATGTGCATTATGAATATGATGAGGGATAATCATATCTTTATTCCTTGCATGTTCATGTAATAAAGGAATGTTCTTAATGTTAATATAACCTTGCTATGATTGTTTGTGAATATCTCCTAGCTCATTAATGTAATATTGTGTTGATCTGGTGTATTATATGTAAGTGATGTTGTTGAGCCTTGTTATAAGGCATGCAAAGATAATGATGATCTTGTAGGGAATAGTATGATGCTCTTAATGACCTTTGGGCATGGTTGATCCCTGAATGAGGTGTAATCCTCTTGTGTCGATAAGGGTTGATACCTTGTGATATTGTGAAAAGGATTTATATCCAATGATAGTATGATGGTCTTAATGACCTTTGGGCATGGTTGAGCCCTGAATGAGGTGTAATCCTCTTGTGTTGATAAGGGTTAATACCCTGTGATATTGTGAAAAAGATTTATATCTTGTGATAGTATGATGACTAGTGTGGTCTCATGAATGGCAAGTAAATAGTACCATGTGATGATGAGATGAGAAATTATGTTCCACACATTTTATCTCTTTTAAAAGTTGTGATATTGATATGTTTGCTGGAAGTGAATTAGGGTTTGTATGTCCACTTGTTTGAAGCTACCTTAATTAACCCAATTGTCATAACTAATCAAGTGCAACTTTAATCATGTAGTGCCCTGTGCCATAGAGCCATCTTCAGTGTCAGAACTTGCTGGATGGTGAATTGAATATTCTAAAGGAAAACTTAGAACACATTTTGTTGAGTATGTGGGGGTGGCAAGTTGAGCATATATCCTTGTCATCCACAACGCAGGTTGTGGAGGATGGCTATGGTCATGCCTCATACATATGATGTGATTGAGGACAACTACGGTTGAACCTTAGATTAGTGGGTTGTTATACCCTAGTTTCTAGTTTTGTGACCTGTACCAAGGGCGGACTAGTGGTTAACAACTTGACTATATGTTGTTGTGGTGGCAGATTTGACTGGTATGTCACTACCTTTTTACCCGTACTAACTGAGGGGAAGAGATCTTAGGATACCGAAACTCCTAGATTTTGTACGGAACTGAATATACCTTCATAGGGGTTGGTTGGACTTTGGATGGTTGATGAATGCATATTCATCAAGGTTGCAATCACCATCCTTGGCCCAGTTTTTCTCTGATCGTTCACTTTTATTGCCTAAATCTCCTCATATACATCTTTACTTAGCTTGATTGGATTATCCTTAATTGTGTTTGGGTTATCCATGGTTTTAATTAAACCTTACATCTCTGTGCAGGCCCACGAGAACTGCGGTCCATCCACTAATCGTGGGCCTCTCTTTGTTCAAGTTATAGTAACAGCGGTCAACCCCCCCTCTACTAGCATGCACCACGATCAACATCAATGCCATCTAATCTGCCTCCTCTTCTCAACCATGGGCGCGGTGCTTCATCACCTTCAACTGCGGTGCTATCACAGCAAGACCGCGATCCCCTTTCCCTCACACCACGGCTGCGACACCTCCCAACCGTGACTAGGGCCCTACTGGATCGCGACCTGCACTGCTACCCGACCGCGATCATCGTGCCAACACCACCGGCTCCATCCTCATCATTGTGCCTGCAGTCTATGCACATCTGACACCGCGACCTCTCCACTTGGGTGTAGCAGCAATGGCTACTCTACCACCTACAACCCTAACCTCCGCGGTCAGCATCCACATCCGCCACCACACACCTTACACACTGTGATTGCCTCCACGAGTGAGATACAACCTTCAGCGTTACCACCACCGTGGATCGTCCTCCTTTTACTCCGGTAATGGCACAACATCCTCACCGTGACCCACGACAGTCCATCTTCCACCCACGATCCTACACTCATCTGCGGCTACATCTCATCCATCTACCGCCTCTAGTTTCAACCGATCGCGACTCCCCTAACTGCGACCAACAGAGCAACAACCGTGACCACAACAATTGATCTCACAGCAAACGGACCACAACCCATGCACTCCTCAAACCGCGGCTCTAGAAAATCAAGAGGCACATGGTCAATGCTATTCACAAGACTTCGACTAAGGTCCAACAACACCCATCACTGACCTAATACCTATAAATAGCCACCTACCCCTACCATTCAAAGGATTCACTCCAGACACTGCTAGGCTGCCACTCTGTCCCTAGCCTAGGGAGTACGGTCTCCATAGCCAAGAGCCAACCTCTATGACATTCTTGCACCTCTGTTCATCTAGATCTGAGGTGGAAACCCAGATCTGCAACCATCTATCTACATCTCGAACACCTTGCATATGCCATCACATCCATGAGTTGCTCCTCCTACTACGAGCAAGGAGCATGAGAAGAGAAGGAAGGTGGAGAGAGAAGATTTGCCCCATCTATCATGGTGTTCTTCCTTCCTCATTCTAGATCTGCTCTGCCGGCGTGTAGAAGATCATCTCTCCACCGAGCTACAATCATCTTCTCCACCATGGCCATGGAAGAATCTACCCTCTCTCTTGTTCTTTTTGTTTCTCTCACCATGAGCGAGTAGTTTCTTTTCACTGGGGTGCGAGGACTAGCCCCGCTACCCATGCTTACATGTCCATTTATTAAACATTGCATGGCTTGTATATAACTCTCCATTTCATTGTTAATCATTTATTGCATGCTTTATGGATTGATCACCTACCTTGCATGATCTTTTATTTTCTATGTTGCGAGAACTTCAACACGTAGGTTTTAAATGTCGATCGACGTGGTTGACTCCCTGACGAGAACTTGTAAAGGAATTCCTTGAAGTCGTAAGTGTGTGATTCGTGAGGGGACAAGACATCTAGCCCACAATGACGCTTCTGTGTGCCTGACACCCGTATGGGGGGGCCACAACTTTAGTTGGATATATGTATCTTCGGAGTCATAAGTGTGTGATCTGTAGGGGACGAGACATCTAACCTGTAGTGATGCTTCAACTTGCCTAATATCCTAACAGGGGGGTTGCAGCTCCACTTGGATGGTTATATCTAGCATGGATGTGTGTGTTTGGATGTGTTTGCATGTGTCGTGGTGGTGAAAATCCGGTCCATCCCAGTGATTCCCATCATTAATTTTTAATCAACTTTTAATCATGCTCTCTACTTTCCTGCAAGTAGTTTAATCCAAATCAATCAACTCATGTGTTAAATATTAGTCGTACTTGGACTAGATCCGACTAGCAAGATTCTTAAAAATGTTGTCCCTTGGGATTCGATCCTTAACTATACTGCGATAAGACCCGTCTACTTGCGGGTGGTATTATTGCATAAGGTTTTGGTAAAAACTCAGGGATTTCATCCCTGGGTGAGTTTTTTAGTGCAGTAAGAACCATGTCAAATTCTGGCATTATTGCCGGGGACAACAAAATCGTCTAGTTAAATCTAGTTTTATTGAGACTAATCTAGGGTGTATCCAGAATCATCTAGTTAAATCTAGTTCTATTGAGACTAATCTAGGGTTTTACTTTTACTTTTGATACTATTGATCATACACTTGAATCTAGTTCTACTCCATCCATCTTACTCCCAAAATATATTCCCATCCCAGCTGCCCCCAAAAATTAGTGTATGCATCGTTCGAACAATTCCGCATAACACAATTTTTTCAGGCCCCTAGAGAAACCCTTATAGAAGCATGAGAAATATACAAGGAGCTTCTACGCAAGTGTCCACACCATGACATTCCTAAGAATCAGCTCATCGAAATCTTTTATAGGGGTGTGGATGATGATATCAAGAAGTTTTTAGATTCCTCATCTGGTGGAAACTTCATGCGTCAAATTTATGATAGTGCATGGAAGGTTGTCACCCTTTTTAGCTTAAAATCAAGCCAATTGGGGTAGACCCGTAGGAAAAGGAGCGCTGAAGGTAGCTATGGTAGAAGCTACTCCTGAATACAAGTCTATCACCAAATCTCTTAAGCTGCTAGTTGCTAAGCAAGACAATATTGAATCATCTTTTTCCGCTTATGAAAGAAAGCGCTCACCCCCTCGACAACAAGAAAAAGTCAAGTCAGCTTCACTGTTCTATGAAGCATGCAGAGGCACTGATCATTCTATGCTAGCCTATAATATTCTCTATGATGTCGTTCTGGGCAATATTTATACCCAAGGAGATAATGGTCAGATGGAAAATCTAAATGTAGTCCACAATATCCATGGTTAAGGATATTATAATCTGAATTAGAACAGGAACTATCCCGGTTTTCAATATGGAAATCCTTCAGGAGCGGAAAAATTACAATAACTTGGTTCAGATAATCAACAACGAGGTCCGCCGGGATACCAGTATAACCAACAACAAAATTTCAGGAATCAAGGGAACTATAGAGGTAACTTCTAGAACAGAAACTACAACCAATATCAAAACAACTCTCAATTCCAGAATCCAAATCAAGTCCCTTATCAACAACAACAACAAGGGCCACAAACCGGTCCCATCTCTTCTGATGACAAAATGTCAGCCATTGAGAATATGCTTCAGTCACAATAGACTATGATAGTAAATCAGCAAGCCAATCAGAAGGCTATTGAATCTTAACTAGCTCAACTTTCAGCTAGCCTCAAGCCGCCTACTGGAGCTTTTGTTGACCAACCAGCAAAAGCTCCAGTAGGCGGCTTGAGGCTAGATGAAAGTTGAGATAAGCATCCAGAGCAACTGAAAGTTGTCACCACCCAATCAGGAAATGACTATTCTGATCCTCCTATCAAGACACCTGTGGTGGTTATGGATGATGATGACTTTATGACTGCCCAAGACTCTACAGTACTTGAATCTCAACCGAAAGAACCGCTAACCACTGATAAGACAGACAAAGCAAGTTGCGAGGAACCTATTGTTCTAGAAACAGAATACACACTTGAGCTGGATGTGCCAGTATACAAGCCTTGTCCTCCTTTCCTAGCTTGACTAAAGCAGAGAAAGCTTGACACATATTTCAACAAGTTCAGGGAAGCAATGAAGAAGCTTCATGTTGATATACTCTTTCTAGATGTGTTGGCTGAGATACCAGCTTGGAAAAACGCCTTAAATTCTCTCCTCACAAGAAAATATAGTACTGAAGAATATGAGACAGTCAAGTTAGCAACAACTACTTCCGATATTATTCAGAGCAAGATGCCCAAGAAGTAAAAAGACCCCGGATCCTTTAGAATTTCATGCCATATCGGTGACTCTTCATGTTAGAGGGGATTGGAAGACCTTGGTGCTAGCATCTCTATCATGCCACTTAGCCTTTGCAAGAGGCTAAGATTTGTATAAATTCTCCCAACCGGTATGACCATACAACTTGCAGACAATTCTATGACTATTCCTTTGGGAATCATTGAGGATGTCCCAGTTAAAGTAGGCAAATACTCTTATGTCCCTTGCGACTTCATCATCATGGACATAAAAGAGGACTCCTGATACCCTCTTATCTTTGTCCATTCATTCCTTGCCACTACAAGAGCTTTGATTGATGTTGAAGTAGGAACCTTGCTCCTTAGACTAGGTAAAGAAATACTCAAGTTCAAAGTTTTTGAAAGTATGTGAAGACCAAGCATGCAAGAAGAAGTCTATTTGATTAATTACATAGAGAAAATGTCACTCCTCATGCAAGAGGATTATGAATAAGACAATCCTTTAAAAGTGTCTCTAAAAAACCCATCCGCTGGTGACTCCATTAATGAACAAGTAAATAATTATGTTCTCCAACTCAATGTTGCAGAAGAAGATGCCAAAGTGAAATTTGAGGAACTCAAGGCTACGAATGTAACTAAAGAGCCATGAGAGAAACCAGAGGCCTGAAATGAAGCCCCTACCAGAGGGACTGAAGTACGTGTTTCTGGATGATTTCAAGGTTTGTCCAGTGATCATAAATTCTGATCTAACATCTGAGCAAGAAGATAAACTTCTGACAGAATTAAGGGAAAGAAGAAAAGCTATCGGCTACAAAATAAGCGATCTCACCGGGGTTAGTCAAACACTTTGCATGCACAAGATCCCCATGGTGGAAGATCACAAGCCGACCGTCAAACATCAAAGGAAGTTGAATCCTAATATGAAAGAAGTTGTTTGCCTTGAAGTTATCAAACTGCTCACTACGGGGATCATCTATCCTATATTTGACTCGCCATGGGTTTGTCCCGTACATGTTGTCCCGAAGAAAGGTGGCACTACCGTGATATAGAATGAAAATAACTAACTCATCCCCACTCAAACAATCACTGGATGGAGGATGTGTATTGATTATAGGAAATTAAACAAGGCAACACGCAAAGATCTTTTCCCGATGCCTTTTCTAGATGAAGTCTTAGAGTGGTTGGCTCACCAGGAATATTTTTTCTATCTCGATGGTTAATCTGGGTTCTATCAAATACCCATACATCCAGATGACCAAGAGAAGACTACTTTCACTTGCCCCTTTGGTACATATGCATTTAGAAGGATGTCATTTGGGATTTGCAATGCGCCTGCAACCTTCCAACGTTGCATGGCAGCCATATTCACTAGTCTAACTGAAAATATTATGAAAGTTTTCATGGATGATTTTTCTATATATGGGGATTCATACGACTCATTCCTGAAGCACCTCTCCCTCGTCCTCAAATGATGTGAAGATGCACATCTAGTGCTTAATTGGGAGAAATGTCACTTTATGGTGAAAGAATGTATTGTCCTCAGTCATAGGGTCAACAATCGAGGAATTGAAGTAGACAAAGAAAAAATTGAAGTGATTTCCAGAATAAGTATCCCAACAAATGTAAGAGATGTTCATACATTTCTTGGTCATGTAGGCTTTTACAGAAGGTTCATAAATTACTTCTCTAAGATAACCAAGCCTATGAAAAAATTATTACTGAAGGATTCTAATTTTCACTTTGATGAAGAATGCATCAAGCGTTTCAACAATCTCAACCATGCCCTTATGTCAACCCCTATCATTAGAGCTCCAGATTGGGAGCACCCATTTGAAATAATGTGTGATGCCAGTGATTACACAGTTGGCACAATTTTGGGCCAATATATAGAATAGAAACATCACGTCATCTACTATGCATCTAAAACCCTTGATGAAGCTCAAAGGAACTATGCAACTACTGAGAAGGAATTCCTAGCAGTCGTGTATGCCTTTGACAAGTTCAGATCCAACCTTATTAGTTCGAAGGTGATTGTCTACACTAATCATGTTGCCAGGCTAATTAGATGGATTCTCCTTTTATAAGAATTTGATCTGGAGATAAGATATAAGAAAGGAACAGAGAAAGTTGTGACAAACCACTTGAGTTGTATCCACACCCTGGACACTAAAAAGATCCATATTAATGACTCTCTTCCAGACGACCAGCTCATGAAATTCTCAGAAGCTACTCCTTGGTACTCAGACTATGTGAACTACCTTGCAGCTGGTGTCATCCACCCTGAATGCACCGACAATGCACTGAATAAATTCATGCACGATGTGAGGCAATATCACCGGGATGAGACATACCTCTTCAAGCTCTATGCTAATGGTCTCTGCAGACGATGTATTGCCGAGGAAGAAGCTCAACTTGTTTTAGAACAATGTCACTCAGGCCCCATCAGAGGCCATATGAGTTCTAAGAAAACTACGTTGAAGATTTTGCAATGTGGCTTCTTTTGGCCAACCATATCCAAGGATGCCTACAACTTTGTTTTATCATGCGAAAAATGTCAGAGGGCAGGTAACGTAACAAAAAGAGATGAGATGCTCCTCAAGCTTTGGCAAGAAATCGAGATTTTCGACGTTTGGGGAGTGGACTACATGGGTCCATTCCCATCCTCACATGGATTTTTCTACATTCTAGTTGCGGTGGATTACGTCTCTAATTGGGTGGAGGACATACCAACCATTACTAGTGATTCAAAACCTGTCATCAAAATGTTGAAGGATATTATATTCCCTATTTTGGAGTCCCACACACTGTGATATCTGACGGGGGTTCCCATTTTTGAAAAAGAAGCTTCGAAGCGTTGTTAAGAAAATATGGTATAACTATAGCATCCAACTAACAAAAACATAATTAACTAATGCGGAAGTGTTCACTAAGCAGCGGGTTACAGAAAATCACTAAAAATTAAAACCTTTTTCAAAGAGACCCAATCATAGGAAAACTCTTTCAACAATAACCAATGTATTACATTTACATCATGGTTCATAAGTATATATCTTATACCATCTCTTCTCAAGGGTTACAACATCAACTGCCTTGTTAAAAGATAAACACAGACAGCATAATAACCTCGAGGCATCAAGCCAAAAATCTCAAAACGATACATTAAAAGCACTAAGTACTAACTCTGAGGACCTGAGAGTACAGAGACGACACATAGGACTTCTATCTACAAAACACGACAGACAACATACTCAACATGATTTGTCACTACTGTCCCTATTGCTGCTGATGTTCTTCCTCTGCAAGATATTCTCAGTCCCTTTCGCACTCGTCCACCTAAAAATATTGGTTCCCACGGGGGTGAGACAATTGAAAATTGCCCCAGCGAGAGATATAACTCTCTACCAGAAACATCATTATTGTAGTTTAATTAATATAAAACTGAGTAGAGGATAAGCAGTTTAGATCATTCTCATCTTTTAAAGTATTACACCTATCTATGATTGAATAGTAATTCATCTATTCTCTTTATAAGAAATAGAAAGAACGTGTATAACATTTATCTACCATACATTTTCAACATCTCAAGCTTTGCTCATGTCATTCATTATTCTGATGTGTCACCCATGATTCATTCTTGTTTCTATTTGTTGGCCTTAGCCAATCTGCTAAACAGGTATTCACTTATGCCAAACATGTGATTATATAAATTATCATGTCTTATTTAAGCATTAAACTATATCAATCAGGTATAAATGTTTCAGGCATTGGACTATACCAATCCTGATTACACAACCAGGCATTGGACTTTAACCAAACCTAATTACAGGCATTAAGCCTCTGTCATGTATTTCTAATTATAGAGGCATGGATAGCATGCGAAACATAACTATCAACATGAGATATCTAGCATCATGATTATAATCAACAGTAGCAGTAGGATATCAACATAAGCATGACTATTGTATGTACACATTTACAGTCTTATGCATATCCACAACATAAGTATAATTACTATCTCTTATTTGCACTAAGCATCATCTTTATGTAAAGATAACAAACAAGGGTTATCATCCAATGTGAAGCGTCATGTATAACCCTAAACAAATATGCTATACGGCTGTATTATATCTTTTATTATGTCCTGAGGAAATTGAGGATAACACTCAAAATCCAACTGACCACTGCTAAGTCAAAATCAGTGCCATACAAGATCTAGTAAGAGCCGGACTCCTAAGATCTTCTCCGCCCCCGGTCAGTACGGGTCCGCTACAGTGACACAAAAGGTCAAGCTGCTAACAGCCTAGTCCGTCCTTGGTCAGGTCACGACACTAGTGAAAGAGGTGGGTACTGTAACATCCCTGACCTGGGTTATGATTTAACCCTAGATGTTTTTCCTAATAAGGTTAAGTAGATTCTTAACCTTATCTTGGGAAAAGTAATTAGGGATCATGAGAAACTTATGTTTCAATTTTGGTCCTGTTCGAACAATGTTGAAGCAATGTTTGCTTATTTTGGACTAAAGTGCAAATTACCCAAGTTGAGGGGTCAACTTGCAAATGTTGCATGGTAAGATGTTCCTCTGATGTTGAGACATCATAAGAATGAATATGATGTAGTGGTATGGTTTTCACAAGCTTGGGCACCAAGATTAAGCTTGCAAAGCAGTGTTGTGCATTAAAACCTAGTTTTGGTGAAAAGTGCAATTTACCCAAAACCTAGGGTTCAATATGCAAATTACCACTTCAATAAGGTCCCTAATGTTTCTTGGAATCATGTAGAGCAAATAAAATGAGATGGGTGCCTCATTTGAATTAAGTTGGAGGAGAGAGAATCTTGATATTAAAATATTCAAGATTAATGCCTAATTGAAACCCTAATTTGATTTAGGGCAAAAATGAATAAAACTAATTGAAGGGCTTTCAACCAAAATGTTTTGGGTTGATTTTGAATAAGGATGGACGTTCCATTTCCAAGATAAGGAACGAAAATATCCTAAGTAGGTGAAATTCCACTCACCTTATTATAAGAAAAAGAAAACCCACTCACATATGGATATTAATATAATAAGCATTAAGGTGCTTAATTTGATTTTCTTTAAATCAAGGATAATGAAGGAGAATTAAAGGCAAAGGAAGGTGCCTGGTCCTTAAGGGATTTGAGGGGTAAGAGGCGGCCATATTTTTGGAATTTAATGCATTTTAATAATGCATTTTCTCTCTCATCAATTTCCTTATAAAAGTGCCTTTTTCAAGCCAAATGAAAGGCTATTTCGGATTTTCTTCTTTCCCTTGCTTGAAAAACCGACCAAGGAGCTAGGGAGGAGCACGAGGACGCCTCCCAACCTTTTGGAAAGCTCTTGACCTTCGTTTTCCTTGATTTCATGGTGGAAATAAAAAATAAATCATGGATTCCTTCTTATTTCGATCTCCTCTTCAACCCTAGCCAACTTTTGCAATCAAAAGCTTGAGGACGAGCCTAGGGGGAGTTGCTAGAGCTTCATCCACCATTAATGGCGTGAGCGTGGAGCTTTGGAGCTCAATTGGAGGCGGGTTTTATAACTCAAACCCTTAATCATTGCTATTGCATCAATCATCTATGCTTTGTTGATTGATTTCTTCAATTTGATACATACTTGATTCTTTGCTGCAATTTCCATCAATAACGGTTGCTGTTATTGGGTTCACGAAGGAAGATGATGATGACATCATCATAAGCAAGTACCTCACCAAATATATAGGGAGCAAATGATCTCATTGGTTGGGACCAAATGGTTTGCAAACCGTTTGGTGGAAAACGGTTTCAAAACCGTATGAAAGAGTTGACCAAGCGTGGACCGTTTGGGAATCTCTTTCCTTATTATGTAGGCTAATGACCCTCAACATTTGAGGGGTTAACTCCCAAGGAATCGTGAGTTGAAGCCTAATCAATTAGGGAAACCTAATTGGATTAAGTGCTGATTTTCAACCTGATCAACTTGACCTGCTTGGGCAAACGGTTTCAAGACCGTTTGAGTGCGTTGACCAAGCGTTGAACGTATGCGATTTTTTTTCATAATGATGTTGGTTAATTACCCTCCAAATTTGAGGGGTTAACTCCAAAGGGATCATGAGTTGAAGGCTAATCAATTAGGCAAACCCTAATTGAAAACAATGCTGAAATTCCAATGAGTTAAGTTGAGATTTTGGGTTGATTAGCCCAAACGGTCTCAAGACCGTTTGGGGATCACCCAAACGGTCTCAAGACCGTTTGGGGATCACCCTAAGACCGTTTGGAGGTCTGGGGTCAAGTATAGTTGACCAATTGAAGGTCCAAAGGTACCAAATCATACTGCAACTAAATGCTGATTTGTTGATCAACTCGATAGACCAATCCATGATGATTTTTCACTAAAATCCAAAGGTTGGATGGGAAAACGGTCTCAAGACCGTTTGGAGCTCATCCAAACGGTCTCAAGACCGTTTGGTGGTCACCCAAGACCGTTTGGAGGTCTAGGGTTGAGTATGGTTAGGTGTTTGAAGGTCTAAAGGTACTAAGATGATATACAATGGAATGCTGATTTGGTGATCAATCCAATGAACCAAACCCCAATTGGATTGCTTAGATTTGAGTTATATGATGGTCAAACGGTCTCAAGACCGTTTGGAGGTCATCCAAACGACCTCAATACCGTTTGGTGGTCACCCAAGACCGTTTGGAGGTCTAGGGTTGAGTATAGTTCAGTGGTTGAAGGTCTAAAGATATCAAGTTGATCTGCAATAGATTGCTGATTTGGTGAGCACTTCAATGAACCAAACCCTAATTAGATTGCTTGAATTTGAGTGATATGATGGGAAAACGGTCTCAAGACCGTTTGGAGGTCATCCAAACGACCTCAAGACCGTTTGGGGTCAGGTCATACCCCATTTGAATGGTGGTTCAATAGTTATGAAGTAACTAGTTACACATTGATGAATATTGAAGGTTCATTGATTCTAAACCCTAATTCAATTGATTCCAACCCCAATTGATAATCAATTGAGGCTCAATTGAGGGTCAAATCAGTTGAAGGTTGACCTATTAAACTCAATTGAAGTATGGGTGAAGGTCCAATTGATGAATGGTTCCATGAATTCAATGATTGAAGGAATCAACATTAAAAACCCTAATTCAATTGAATCAAACCCTAATTGATGATTAATTAAGGGTCAATTGAGGGTCAAATCAGTTGAAGGTTGACCTATTAAACTCAATTGAAGTATGAGGGTAGGTCCAATTGATTATTGGTTCCATGAATCCAATGATTGAAGGAATCAACATTGGAAACCCTAATTCATTTGGATACCTTATGTAATGGAGGTCCAATGTAATTCAATTTTTGAGAATTAAGATGATGAATGTTCTATTGATCCAATGATGATTAGTAATGGTAATAAATGAAGGTACAAAGGTTGAAACTCTAATAGTACCTAAGTGATTAAGAGCCAATTAAGGGATGAATCCCTAATTGCTTATAGGATCAATGACTTGATACACTATGTTAATCATAGTTGTATGTACTCGACTGAAGAGTTGATATGACCTAATCAAGTTAAGAAGCTGATAGCATGAATTCATACATGAATATGAATCATGTGGTGTATAAGGGTTATGATCCTTAACCAAAGAGATCATGAAACCCTAAACATGAACATAAACCCTAATTGACAGGGTTATTGAATTCAACCCTAGTTGAGGGTGATTCCATGTGAAACCCTAGTTGAGGGTGATTCCATGTGAAACCCTAGATGAAGGTGATTCAATGTGAAACCCTAGTTGAGGGTGATTCCATGTGAAACCCTTGTTGAGGGTGATTACAAGTGAAACCCTAATTGAGGGTGCATCCATGTGGAACCCTAATTGTGGGTGATTTCATGAGAAACCCTAAGTGGGAATGCATCCCTAATTGCTTGTAGGACCAATGACTTGGTACCCTATGTTAATCATAGTTGTATGCATATGATTGAAGGGTTGATGTGACCTAATCAAGTTGAAAGGATCAAATAATAGAATTCATATATATAAATATGATTCATGTGATGATCCTATGTAGCACGACCGTGCAAGGCAGCACGGCCGTGGCGACTTCACTCTGCACGACCGTGCAAGGTAGCACAGCCGTGGTGGTCTATGCTTGACTTAGAGCTGAATTGAAAGTGAACTAACATGGTCGTTTTGTTAATTCTCAACTTAAGGATGAGAGAGATACTCATACCTTGTGATGATAATCATTTAATGATAATTGATGAGAATAAATAAGTATGATTGAATACTTATGGTATAAATGTTGGCTCCTAGATGTGGGGAGCAATGAACTAGGGTTTGATCATTGATAATATGATCTTGAAAACCTAAATGGTTAATAATGGAAAACCCTATTCTTAATGAAGGGTAATGATATGTGAGAGAAAGCCCTAATTGATGGTAAACCCTAACCCTGGTAAGGGAATAGTGGTGTTACCCTATATTGCATGATGTGTTGTGAACTTAAGTCTACTATCATGTGTGACAATCATGCAAGTCTCATGAGGTGATGATCATAGCCAGGTATGAGCTATGATGTTTATTTGATAAGAATTGATTGGCCATATGTGCCATTATGTTTTTGTTACTTAGAAAGAAGTAACAAGATGAGTTGGGCTTGTAAGCCTTTGTTTTAAGTTGTTACCTAGTGAGAGGTGACAAGATGTGAATGGCCTTGTGCGCCATGTGAATAAAGTTGTTGCCTAGTGAGAGGTGACAAGATGTGAATGGCCTTGTGCGCCATGTGAATAAAGTTGTGCTTAGTGAGAGGTGACAAGATGTGAATGGTTTTGTGAGCCATGTGTGATGGAAACCCAAATCCTGGTAAAGGATTAAGGGTAATACCCTTAAATTATTAATACATTGTTTTTGCATGGTATTGATAGATAATTGGTGTACTGCTATTATATGTGCTAACCATACAGGTATCATGAGATGATGAGCATAGCCAGGTATGAGCTATGATGTGTTATTAGTTTGAATTTGTTATTGGGCCTTGTGTGCTATAATATACCTTGTGCCTGGTAAGAGGTGGCAAGAGAGTTAATGTGCATCAAGTGCCATGATGAATGCTTGTGTAGCAAGTATCATACTTACCTTGGTCAAATGACCTAAAGGTGTTAGTTACCTGAGAAAGAGGTAACAGTGCTCAAGTGATGAACAAAGGGTTTGAATACCCATGATTTCATGGTTATGGTATTGAAATTGTGAAAGGATGAGAAAAACCCAGTGGTGAAGTGAGGGATTAAGATCCCAACACTTATGAAAAGAGTATGGCTACGGGCCATGACTCCACATTGATAATGCCAGGCTTTAGATATATGATCTAAGCCTGAAGAAAGTTAATGCAGTGGTAATGATTCTGTTGTTTGAATAGATGTTATACATGTTCTTCCTATTCATTAAAGGATAAGTGACATGTTAATTCTATCAAGTAATAACTGGAATGCTTCTGATATAGAATAATGTTCTAATCTGTTAGACATTAAAATATTTGCTGTCAAATAGATATGATTCTCATGTTCATATTTATCTTTTTAAGTTACAATAACAATGTTTCTGGCGGAGTGTTATATCTCTCGCTGGGGCAATTTTTATAATTGTCTCACCCCCGTGGGAACCACATTTTTAGGTGGACGCGGACGAGGAGACAGGAATCCTTTAGGAGGTGAAGGACATCAGTAGTAGCAGGGACAGCAATAAGATCTCAGGTGGAGATATTGTCTGTCATGTCATGTTCAGATGTATATAGAAGTCCTATGTGTCGTCTCTGTACTCTCAGGTCCTTGGAGTAGTAGTTAATGATTTCGAGATTTTGGCTTAGTGTGTTGAGGGTTTTATACTACCTGTGTACAGTTAAGACAGAGTAGTTAATGTTTGTATTCCTCGAGAAGCAAAAGTACATGAGATGTATATGTATGAACCAGGATGTAAAGTTTTAATTTGGTTCTGAATGAAAGAGTTTTCCTATGAATGGATCCCTTTGCAAAAAGTTTTAATTTTTAGTGATTTTCTCTAATCCTCTGCTTGATGAACGCTTCCGCATTAGTTAATCTTGTTTTCACGAGACGGTCGTCACAATTTAGTGGTATCAGAGCTCTAGGTTCGCTGAGTCTACAGAGACATAGGACTAAGGTTGTAGAGTTTGTTCTAAGCATCTTCCAGTTTATTTGATAGTATCTTCTTCTCACATAGGAGAAGAAGAACTTGAAATTGACTAGAGAACATGAGGAACACAATGCTAAGGGCAATGTTGCTGCACCAGGAGAGGGTGCATGGGACCAGGCAAGAGGAGAACAAGTGCCTGAGAATCCCCATTAAAGACCTGATCAGGATAGAGAATCCTATGATCATGCTCTTATTGGGTAGATTAGGGAAACAGTAATGCAAATAGTGGACTGGATACTAGCCTTACAACCTAGATTATCAGTCCTTAATATATAAATCTTGAGCTTTAAAAGAGTTCCTAAATGACTTAGTCATGTTGGAACAAGGGAAAATCATGTGTGTATAATGATATGAAAAGCAAGGAATATGATAGCATGTAAGTGCATACTACTTGATCTCAGTATTTGTAAACCCTGGCCAGGTATACAACTATTGATGATAAAGTGAGTATGGAAACTCTTAGATTGGTATCTTTTTGATTGCCCTGATCAAGCAATCATTCTGAAACAATCTAGAGAGTATAATAAAATCAAAAGGGAAGAGCTATGTGAACATTCCTAATCAAAAGGGAAGAGCGATGTGAACATTCCCAACTAATAGGAAGAGCTATGTGAACATTCCTAATCAAAAGGGAAGAGCTATGTGAACATTCCCAACTAATAGGAAGAGCTATGTGAACATTCCTAATCAAAAGGGAAGAGCTATGTGAACATTCCCAACTAATAGGAAGAGCTATGTGAACATTCCTAATCAAAAGGGAAGAGCTATGGGAACATTCCCAACTAATAGGAAGAGCTATGTGAACATTCCTAATCAAAAGGAAAGAGCTATGTGAACATTCCCAACTAATAGGAAGAGCTATGTGAACATTCCTAATCAAAAGAGAAGATCTATGTGAACATTCCCAACTAATAGGAAGAGCTATGTGAACATTCCTAATCAAAAGGGAAGAGCTATGTGAACATTCCCAATTAAAAGGAAAAGCTATGTGAACATTCCCAATTAAAAGGAAGAGCTATGTGAACATTCCCAATTACATAGAGTTTGCTAAGTGAATTATCTATGTTAGATATATATGTTTTTCCTTTTGATAAGTATTCTTGAGTGATTATTGAAGTATGTTCTTTTATGCTTCTTCCTTTCAATGATATGGACATCATATGTTAGGGGTTTATGCTCTGCATAAACATTGATGAGGTTGAGCTAATGAAAGGAGCTTTGTGTGGAATCACAGAGTTCATGATATCCCCATGATATTAAGATGATATGTAGAGACTTGAGGGCATGATTAATGAACAATCTATCCCTTCTTTTCTTGGGATTTCGAGGACAAAATCCTTGTTAGGGGTTTATAATTTGTAACATCCCTGACCTGGGTTATGATTTAACCCTAGATGTTTTGCCTAATAAGGTTAATTAGATTCTTAACCTTATCTTGGGAAAAGTAATTAGGGCTCATGAGAAACTTATGTTTCAATTTTGGTCTTGTTCGAACAATGTTGAAGCAATGTTTGCTTATTTTGGACTAAAGTGCAAATTACCCAAGTTGAGGGGTCAACTTGCAAATGTTGCATGGTAAGATGTTCCTCTGATGTTGAGACATCATAAGAATGAATATGATGTAGTGGTATGGTTTTCACAAGCTTGGGCACGAAGATTAAGCTTGTAAAGCAGTGTTGTGCATTAAAACCTAGTTTTGGTGAAAAGTGCAATTTACCCAAAACCTAGGGTTCAATATGCAAATTACCAATTCAATAAGGTCCCTAATGTTTCTTGGAATCATGTAGAGAAAATAAAATGAGATGGGTGCCTCATTTGAATTAAGTTGGAGGAGAGAGAATCTTGATATTAAAATAATCAAGATTAATGCCTAATTGAAACCCTAATTTGATTTAGGGCAAAAATGAATAACAATAATTGAAGGGCTTTCAACCAAAATGTTTTGTGTTGATTTTGAATAAGGATGGACGTTCCTTTGACAACATAAGGAACGAAAATATCCTAAGTAGGTGAAATTCCACTCACCTTATTATAAGCAAAAGAAAACCCACTCCATATGGATATTAATATAATAAGCATTAAGGTGCTTAATTTGATTTTCTTTAAATCAAGGATAATGAAGGAGAATTAAAGGCAAAGGAAGGTGCCTCGTCCTTAAGGGATTTGAGGGGTAAGAGGCGGCCATATTTTTGGAATTTAATGCATTTTAATAATGCATTTTCTCTCTCATCAATTTCCTTATAAAAGTGTCTTTTTCAAGCCAAATGAAAGGCTATTTCGGATTTTATTCTTTCCCTTGCTTGCAAAACCGACCAAGGAGATAGGGAGGAGCAGGAGGACGCCTCCCAACCTGTTGGCAAGCTCTTGACCTTCGTTTTTTTTGATTTCATGGTGGAAATCAAAAATAAATCATGGATTCCTTCTTATTTCGATCTCCTCTTCAACCCTAGCCAACTTTTGCAATCAAAAGCTTGAGGACGAGCCTAGGGGGAGTTGCTAGAGCTTCATCCACCATTAATGGCGTGAGCTTGGAGCTTTGGAGCTCAATTGGAGGCGGGTTTTATAACTCAAACCCTTAATCATTGCTATTGCATCAATCATCTATGCTTTGTTGATTGATTTCTTCAATTTGATACATACTTGATTCTTTGCTGCAATTTCCATCAAGAACGGTTGCTGTTCTTGGGTGCACGAAGGAAGATGATGATGACATCATCATAAGCAAGTACCTCACCAAATATCTAGGGAGAAAATGATCTCATTGGTTGGGACCAAACGGTTTCACCAAAACCGTTTGGTGATCAAACGGTTTGCAAACCGTTTGGTAGAAAACGGTTTCAAAACCGTATGAAAGAGTTGACCAAGCGTAGACCGTTTGGGAATCTCGTTCCTAATTATGTAGGCTAATGACCCTCAAAATGTGAGGGGTTAACTCCCAAGGAATCGTGATTTGAAGCCTAATCAATTAGGGAAACCTAATTGGATTAAGTGCTGATTTTCAACCTGATCAACTTGACCTGCTTGGGAAAACGGTTTCAAGACCGTTTGAGTGCGTTGACCAAGCGTTGACCGTATGATATTTTTGTTCATAATGATGTTTTTTAATGACCCTCAAAATTTGAGGGGTTAACTCCAAAGGGATCATGAGTTTAAGGCTAATCAATTAGGCAAACCCTAATTGAAAACAGTGCTGAAATTCCAATGAGTTAAGTTGAGATTTTGGGTTGATTAGCCCAAACGGTCTCAAGACCGTTTGGGGATCACCCAAACGGTCTCACGACCGTTTGGGGATCACCCCAAGACCGTTTGGAGGTCTGGGGTCAAGTATATTTGACCAATTGAAGGTCCAAAGGTACCAAATCATACTGCAACTAAATGTTGATTTGTTGATCAACTCGATAGACCAATCCATGATGATTTTTCACTAAAATCCAAAGGTTGGATGGGCAAACGGTCTCAAGACTGTTTTGTGGTCACCCAAGACCGTTTGTAGGTCTAGGTTTGAGTATGGTTAGGTATTTGAAGGTCTAAAGGTACTAAGATGATATACAATGCAATGCTGATTTGGTGATCAATCCAATGAACCAAACCCCAATTGGATTGCTTAGATTTGAGTGATATGATGGGAAAACGGTCTCAAGACCGTTTGGAGGTCATCCAAATGACCTCAAAACCGTTTGGTGGTCACCCAAGACCGTTTGGAGGTCTAGGGTTGAGTATAGTTCAGTGGTTGAAGGTCTAAAGATATCAAGTTGATCTGCAATAGATTGCTGATTTGGTGAGCACTTCAATGAACCAAACCCTAATTAGATTGCTTGGATTTGAGTGATATGATGGGAAAACGGTCTCAAGACCGTTTGGAGGTCATCCAAACGACCTCAAGACCGTTTGGGGTCAGGTCATACCCCATTTGAATGGTGGTACAATAGTTATGAAGTAACTAGTTACACATTGATGAATATTGAAGGTTCATTGATTCTAAACCCTAATTCAATTGATTCCAACCCCAATTGATGATCAATTGAGGGTCAATTGAGGGTCAAATCAGTTGAAGGTTGACCTATTAAACTCAATTGAAGTATGGGTGAAGGTCCAATTGATGAATGGTTCCATGAATTCAAAGATTGAAGGAATCAACATTAAAAACCCTAATTCAATTGAATCAAACCCTAATTGATGATTAATTGAGGGTCAATTGAGGGTCAAATCAGTTGAAGGTTGACCTATTAAACTTAATTGAAGTATGAGGGTAGGTCCAATTGATGATCGGTTCCATGAATCCAATGATTGAAGGAATCAACATTGGAAACCCTAATTCATTTGGATACCTTATGTAATGGAGGTCCAATGTAATTCAATTTTTGAGAATTAAGATGATGAATGTTCTATTGATCCAATGATGATTAGTAATGGTAATAAATGAAGGTACAAAGGTTTAAACTCTAATATTACCTAAGTGATTAAGAGGCAATTAAGGGATGAATCCCTAATTGCTTATAGGATCAATGACTTGATACACTATGTTAATCATAGTTGTATGTACTCGACTGAAGAGTTGATATGACCTAATCAAGTTAAGAAGCTGATAGCATGAATTCATACATTAATATGAATCATGTGGTGTATAAGGGTTATGATCCTTAACCAAAGAGATCATGAAACCCTAAACATGAACATAAACCCTAATTGACAGGGTTATTGAATTCAACCCTAGTTGAGGGTGATTCCATGTGAAACCCTAGTTGAGGGTGATTCCATGTGAAACCCTAGATGAAGGTGATTCAATGTGAAACCCTAGTTGAGGGTGATTCCATGTGAAACCCTTGTTGAGGGTGATTCCAAGTGAAACCCTAATTGAGGGTGCATCCATGTGGAACCCTAATTGTGGGTGATTTCATGAGAAACCCTAATTGGGAATGCATCCCTAATTGCTTGTAGGACCAATGACTTGGTACCCTATGTTAATCATAGTTGTATGCATATGATTGAAGGGTTGATGTGACCTAATCAAGTTGAAAGGATCAAATAATAGAATTCATATATATAAATATGATTCATGTGATGATTTTATGTAGCACGACCGTGCAAGGCAGCACGGCCGTGGCGACTTCACTCTGCACGACCGTGGTGGTCTATGCTTGACTTAGAGCTGAATTGAAAGTGAACTAACATGGTCGTTTTGTTAATTCTCAACTTAAGGATGAGAGAGATACTCATACCTTGTGATGATAATCATTTAATGATAATTGATGAGAATAAATAAGTATGATTGAATACTTATGGTATAAATGTTGGCTCCTAGATGTGGGGAGCAATGAACTAGGGTTTGATCATTGATAATATGATCTTGAAAACCTAAATGGTTATTAATGGAAAACCCTATTCTTAATGAAGGGTAATGATATGTGAGAGAAAGCCCTAATTGATGGTAAACCCTAACCCTGGTAAGGGAATAGTGGTGTTACCCTATATTGCATGATGTGTTGTGAACTTGATAAGTCTATTATCATGTGTGACAATCATGCAGGTCTCATGAGGTGATGATCATAGCCAGGTATGAGCTATGATGTTTATTTGATAAGAATTGATTGGCCATATGTTCCATTATGTTTTTGTTACTTAGAAAGAAGTAACAAGATGAGTTGGGCTTGTAAGCCTTTGTTTTAAGTTGTTACCTAGTGAGAGGTGACAAGATGTGAATGGCCTTGTGCGCCATGTGAATAAAGTTGTTGCCTAGTGAGAGGTGACAAGATGTGAATGGCCTTGTGCGCCATGTGAATAAAGTTGTGCTTAGTGAGAGGTGACAAGATGTGAATGGTTTTGTGAGCCATGTGTGATGGAAACCCAAATCCTGGTAAAGGATTAAGGGTAATACCCTTAAATTATTAATACATTGTTTTTGCATGGTATTGATAGATAATTGGTGTACTGCTATTATATGTGCTAACCATGCATGTATCATGAGATGATGAGCATAGCCAGGTATGAGCTATGATGTGTTATTAGTTTGAATTTGTTTATTGGGCCTTGTGTGCTATAATATACCTTGTTCCTGGTAAGAGGTGGCAAGAGAGTTAATGTGCATCAAGTGCCATGATGAATGCTTGTGTAGCAAGTATCATACTTACCTTGGTCAAATGACCTAAAGGTGTTAGTTACCTGAGAAAGAGGTAACAATGCTCAAGTGATGAACAAAGGGTTTGAATACCCATGATTTCATGGTTATGGTATTGAAATTGTGAAAGGATGAGAAAAACCCAGTGGTGAAGTGAGGGATTAAGATCCCAACACTTATGAAAAGAGTATGGCTACGGGCCATGACTCCACATTGATAATGCCAGGCTTTAGATATATGATCTAAGCCTGAAGAAAGTTAATGCAGTGGTAATGATTCTGTTGTTTGAATAGATGTTATACATGTTCTTCCTATTCATTAAAGGATAAGTGACATGTTAATTCTATCAAGTAATAACTGCAATGCTTCTGATATAGAATAATGTTCTAATCTGTTAGACATTAAAATATTTGCTGTCAAATAGATATGATTCTCATGTTCATATTTATCTTCTTAAGTTAAAATAATAATGTTTCTGGCGGAGAGTTATATCTCTCGATGTGGCAATTTTTATAATTGTCTCACCCCCGTGGGAACCACATTTTTAGGTGGACGCAGATGAGGAGACAGGAATCCTTCAGGAGGTGAAGGACATCAGCAGTAGCAGGGACAGCAATAAGATCTCAGGTGGAGATATTGTCTGTCATGTCATGTTCAGATGTATATAGAAGTCCTATGTGTCGTCTCTGTACTCTCAGGTCCTTGGAGTAGTAGTTAATGATTTCGAGATTTTGGCTTAGTGTCTCGAGGGTTTTATACTACCTGTGTACAGTTAAGACAGAGTAGTTAATGTTTGTATTCCTCGAGAAGCAAAAGTACATGAGATGTATATATATGAACCAGGATGTAAAGTTTTACTTTGATTCTGAATGAAAGAGTTTTCCTATGAATGGATCCCTTTGCAAAAAGTTTTAATTTTTAGTGATTTTTGCTAATCCGCTGCTTGATGAACGCTTCCGCATTAGTTAATCTTGTTTTTGTGAGACGGTCGTCACAGGTACGCATACCCTACCATCTGAGGTACAACCGCAGTTTTCCTTTAATATCATCACATATATAATCACTCAGACACGACCACATCCGTTCTCAACTAAGGGCTAGGTATGACCGCAGTCATCCTCCCTAAACACTTGAATTCAGGATGACAAGCACCCTGCATACTCATCAGTATGCGCTCCGAGTTTCCCTTAGGAATACTCGTTTCACCATATGGCAAGTTCTGACACTCAGATGGATCTATGGCACAGGACACTACATGATTAGAGTTTCACTTGATTAGTTATGCCAATTGGGTGAATTAAGGCTGCATCAAACAAGTGGACATACAAACCCTAATTCACTTCTAGCAAGCATATAAATATCAAAACCTGAAAAGATATAAAACATATGAAACATAATTTCTCATCTCATCATCACATGGTAATATTCACTTGCCATTCATGAGACTACACCAGTCATTATGCTATCACATGATATAAATCCTTTTCACAATATCACAGGGTATCAACCCTTATCAACATAAGAGGAATACACCTCATTCAGGGCTCAACCATGCCCAAAGGTCATTAAGACCATCATACTATCACATCAATTAGGGTTTCATGTTCATTTTATCAATCCAACCCTAATATATTGTTCCATACATCTAGGAGCATCCATCGACATTCCAAGTATTTAATATTCTTATCATTTATCATTAAATGATCATCAACACAAGGTATGAGTTTATCTCTCATCCTTATCATGGTATGATTACATCATACTTATTTTAGATTACTTATCAAGTATGTTAAACTCATTACATTTCATTGTAACAATTTACATAACACTCTCCTTGTGTATCTTATCCAAAAATATTGGATTTGAGATGCATCAAGGTATATCAACCCTGAAATGCTAAATGTGATATCTATCATGTCCCAATGTATCACTTCCCTCATCACTTCTATCTTACATGAGTTTATTAACTTATCTTATAATAAGGAATTTCACATCTTAATACTTTCATCCATCAACCTATCACCTTTACCATGATGTGCATAGATCACACACAAGGATTGTCCAACTATCTTCAATGATATGGAATCATCTCAAATTAAGCCATTGCCTGTTATAAGGTTGCCTATAGTCAACCACTTGAGATATTTCATCATTATAGGGTATTACTCATTATTTCATCATTAAGGTTTACTCATATCATTACCCAGACATTAGGGTTATGATTTATCATCATATTGCCCATGATTAGAATTCCATGCACTATAGCCCAAATTTAGGGTTTACATATCTTTACTCTGTGTTAGGTTTATGGTTTCATATGACATCGCCCTCACTTAGGGTTTCACATGGAATCATCCTCAATTAGAGTTTCTCATGGAATCACCCTCAATTAGGGTTTCACTAATCATCCCAATTAGGGTTTCATTCAATTACCCATAAATTAGGGATTCATTATTCATCCAATTAGGGTTTGGCATTTCATTACCTTAAATTAGAGTTACCCAAGTCATTACCCTTAATTAGGATTACTCTATTACCCTTAATTAGGGTTACACTATTACCCTAGATTAGGGTTTTACTCAGAATTTCCCTAAATCTGGGTTAGGGTTCGTTAACCTACTCAATTAGGGTTTCTTGATCTCTTTACTAAGGACCCTACCCTAAATCACCATATGAATCATACTCATGTATGAATTCATTTCTATCATTCTCTCCACTTGATTTGGTTACATGAACCATCCGATCAAATACAAACAACTATGTTTGACATAGTTATTGCTTCCATAAACAATTAGGGTTTGCTTAATTGAATAGCCTTCAACTCACGATTCCTTGGGAGTTAATCACTCAAATTTGGTGAGTCATTAGAACACATCATTAGGAACAGCAATCCCAAACATTAAACCCTTGGTCAACGCATTCAAACGGTATTGAGACCGTTTACTCAAAAAGGTCAATTAAATCAGGTTGAAAATCAGCACTTAATTCAATTAGGTTTCCCTAATTGATTAGGCTTCAACTCACGATTCCTTGGGAGTTAATCCCTCAAATTTGGTGGGTCATTAACCAAAATCATTATGAACAGGAATCCTAAACGGTCAACGCTTGGTCAACACACTCAAACGGTCTTGAAACCGTTTTCCCAAACAGGTCAAGTTGATCAGGTTGAAAATCAGTATTTAATTCAATTCGATTTATCTAATTGATTGGCCTTCAACTCACGATTCCTTTGGAGTTAACCCCTCAAATTTAGAGGGTCATTAGCCTACATAATTAGTAACAATATTCCCAAAAGGTAAACGCTTGGTCAACCATATCAAACGGTCTTGAAACCGTTTTCCAAAACAGGTCAAGTTGATCAGGTTGAAAATCAGCATTTAATTCAATTCGATTTGGAGTAGCTATCAAGACCATTTGGCTTGGTACTTTTCTTTGGATAAGCATCTAGGATAATGTCATCATCCCCTTCCTTCCAACAACCAAGAACAGCAACCTTTCTTGATGGAAATTGCAGCAAAGAAACAAGTATGTATCAAATTGAAGAAAACAATCAACAAAGCATAATTGATTGATGCAATAGCAATGATTAAGGGTTTGAGTTATAAAAACCGCCTCCAATTGAGCTCCAAAGCTTCAAGATCACGCCATTAATGGTGGATGAAGCTATAGCAACTCCCCCTAAACTCGTCCTCAAGCTTTTGGATGAAAAAGTTGGCTAGGGTTGAAGAGGAGATCAAAATAAGAAGAAATCAATGATTTATTTTTTATTTCCACCATGGAATCAAGGAGAACGAAGGTCAAGGACCTTACCAACAGGTTGGGGTCGTCCTCCTGCTCCTCCACAGCTCCTTAGTCGTTTTCCAAGCAAGAGGAAAGAAAAGAATCCGAAATAGCCTTTGTTTTGGCTTGGTAAAGGTACTTTTATAAGAAAATTGATGAGAGAGAAAATGCATTATTAAAATGCATTAAATTCCAAAAATATGGCCGCCTCTTCCCCCTCAAATTCCACTCAAAATCCTTAAGGACGAGGCTATCTTCATTGCCTCTTATTCTTCTTCATTATCCATGATTTAAAGAAAATCAAATTAAGCACCTTAATGCTTATTATATTAATATCCATATGTGAGTGGGTTTTCTTTTCCTTATAATAATGGTGAGTGGAATTTCACCTCCTTAGGATATTTTCGTTCCTTATCTTGTAAAAAGAACGTCCATCCTTATTCAAAATCAACCAATAACATTTTGGTTGAAGGCCCTTTAATTAATACATTCATTTTTGCCCTAATTTGAATTAGGGTTTCACTTATGATTAAATCTTGATTATTTTAATATCAAGATTCTCTCTCCTCCAACTTAATTCAAATGAGGCACCCCTCTCATTTTCTTTGCTCTACATGATTCCAAGGAACATTAAGGACCTTATTGAAGTGGTAATTTGCATATTGAACCCTAGGTTTTGGGTAAATTGCACATTACACCAAAACTAGGTTTTCATGCACATACATTGCTTTATCAGCTCTTTCTTGGTATTCAGGCTTCCATAAGCCATACCTCAGCATCATCTTTACTCTCATGATGCTTCAACACATGAGGAACATATTATCATGCACAATTTGCACTTAAACCCCTCAACTTGGGTAATTTGCACTTTAGTCCAAAACAGGCAAAACATTGATTTCAACAATGTTCAAAAAGGACTAGAATTGCAATATAAGTTCCTCTTGAACCCTAATTACCTTTCACAAGATAAGATTAAGCATTTAATCATCTTTATTAATCAAAACACCTAGTGTTAAAGTATAACCCAGGTCAGGGGTGTTACAATAACACACAAGGTAGATTCCCCCTACCATCCACAAATGAGCGAATAGGTACATGTTTCAGACTAACAACTCAAAGTTATCAAGGAAAAGATAGTAGGCCGCAACCGAAAGAATTGGTCAGTAAAAATCAATGACACCTTGTGGGCCTACCAAACTGCTTTTAAGACCCCTCTTGGGACAACACCATTTAGATTAATCTATGGAAAGTTATGTCACCTGCCCGTAGAACTTGAACACAAAGCTTGGTGGGCAATCAAACAACTAAATTTTGACATGAAGAAAGCGGGCCAAGCCAAGATTCTACAACTTCAGGAGCTAGAAGAACTTTAGATGACAACTTATGAAAATGTAAGAATCTATAAAGAACACACAAAATTATGGCATGATGGTCACCTAAAAAGGAAAAAAATACAAGTGGGAGACCAAGTTCTTCTATTTAACTCAAGACTAAAATTATTTCCAAGGAAACTCTATTCTCGCTGGTATGGACCATACATTGTCAAGAGCAACTACCCACATGGTTCCTCTATTACTTTGTTTTATGGAGTGAAAATTCGGGAGATTTTGTGGAAAATGGCAAAAGCTTCAAGAGATATTTCACCACAGCTGATACTAGCACTGAAGAATCATTGAATCTTTCCAAACCAGTGTATCTACCAGAAAATTGAAGGAAACATGTCGAGCTAACGACATAAAACAAAGGAACTTGTCGGGAGGCAACCCGATCTGTATCTTAGCATTTATTTTCAATTTTGAATTAGAAAATTTGGCCCCTAGTAGATAATGCATCGCAAGATGCAATATTAAGTTCTTATAGTTCTCATTTTTTGAGATTTCAGATGGAGGACACATTGCTGAAAGCAACACAACCACATATGGTGGACCAACCGGCATGGTTTTTCCCTCCATCTAAGATTTAGAGTTTGATTGGGACGAGCAAATTTCTCAGTTTGGGGTGGAGGGTGGGTGGTACGTACTTTACTTTCCACCCGCTCCTATCTGTTTCAGAATTAAGATTTCATCGTTGCAATTTTGATCAAAATTTTTAAGTTTTCAAAGTAGTTTTTTTTTGGAAATTTTGGGTAAGTATATTCCAAAACCCCCGAGAGGGACAAAATTACAAGCCACACCCTAACATGTGGCTACAAGTTCCTAGGAAATGGTTACAACAAATCCCAATTCCTAGCAATTATAGGAGGTACATCAATCATTGGTTTAAATGAAAAGTACATTCTCTTGATTTCCAAAGCAAGATGATTGAATATGATAACGAAGTCCGAGGAGCCTCCATTATGTAGTCTCTTGTTGCGTTCAGTCCAAATAAGGTGAACTGCACCGGTGATAGCCCAAAGCTCAATGATTCTAGCATGCTTGGATCTCCTGTCGAGCTCAGCAAGACATTCATGAAGAGAATAAGAAGTTCTAATGTTAAGTTTAAGTTGTGCTCGACCCCAGATATATCTCCAGTATTTGCAGCCATCAAACAAATGAGATGTCGAATCACTGTGTAAACCACACAATAAACATGCAGGGACGGGGGCTCCTGACCAAGAGCAGATTTTTTCCCAAGTAGGAAGAATGTTGTTAAGAGCTCTAAAGCAAGTAAGGCTCCACCTAGGATAGTGCCTGGAAGACCAAAGATTATCAAAGATTTTATCAGAAGGTCGCCGTTGTCTGCAATTGTTCCAGAGATCATTGTCCGCCCACAAGGAGAAAGACGGCCAAAGGGCCACCATGCGCTTGTGACAAGTAGAGCCACAACTAGAAGGCACAGTCAAAGAATTGCCATATCTGCTAGTCATCCATATGCTCCATATGCTTTGTGTTTGAGTGAATCTTTTGATGCGTTGCAAAGTGTAGAAATCAGCAAGCTCATCAAGTCTTTTGAATCCAAGGCCAACTTCAGAAAGAGGGTATGCCAAGCGAGCCCAACAAGAAGGATGCGTGGAGCCGCCCCAAAGGAAATCTGAGAGAAGTAATTCCATCCTACGTAACACAGCAGGAGGAATATCACCCATACAAAGCCAATAGCTAATCAAACCCATAGCACAATGTTTGATAAGGACTATGCGACCAGCCATAGAGATTTTAGAACCCGGCCATCTTTGTATCATATCTCTCAATTTGTCCAAACATTCATGATAGTGACGCCTTCTAAGATTACGACCTGCCATAGGGAATCCCAGATACTTAGATGGCCATGTGCCTTGCTGCACACCCAGACAATTGATCAAGGCATCTTTGTTGCGACATGAAGAAGATAGAAAAATATGGGTTTTATTTGGATTACATTTCATACCAGATGTATCACCAAACTCATGCAGAATTTTCTTGAGATTGACACGACTACGCATACGACCTTCAGAAAAAATTAGAACATCATCTGCAAACAGAAGGTGGCTGAGAGCTTTGGTCCTGTTGATAGGATAGCTGTGAATAAGCTTGTTGTCATAAGCAACCTCAATGCATCTACTAAATCCTTCCATAGCCAGAGCAAAGAGTAAAGGTGACAAAGGGTCACCTTGACGAAGACCATTAGAGCTTTTGAAAAACCCCACCGAGGAACCATTCAACAGTAGAGAAAATGATGAGGTTTCCACACATTGCTTAAGAATAGAGATGAACCTATCATTGAAGCCAAGACCAAGAAGACAGCCCCATAAATAAGACCAGCGAACAGAATCAAAAGCCTTAGTGATATCCAACTTAATGCAAGCAGCAGGCGGGCTGTTCTTCCAGTTAAATTTAAGAGTAAATTCAGCCGCAAGAAGAGAGCAGTCCTCAATACTTCTACCTTTAATAAAAGCGCCTTGAAAAGGAGAAACAATATTAGGTAAAAGATTGGCTAGCCTTTTGGATATGACTTTTGCAATGACTTTATAAAGCATTGAGCAGCAAGAGATGGGCCTGTAGTCTGCAGGAGAGGAGACCATGTCCTTCTTAGGAATGAGAGCAAGGAAAACATGGTTGACTTGCCTTACCATGTTACCACCTTAAAAAATCCACTTAACAGCCTTATGTAGATCATCACATATAATATCCCAATTATGTCTATAGAAATAGCCATTGAAGCCATCCGGACCCGGGCTTTTATGAGGTCCAATGCTCCAAACGGCATCACGAACTTCTATCAAACTCGGAGTAGAACAAAGCATGTTATTATCATTGCTAGAGACAAGAGGAGTCCATTCTAGGATACAAGGACTAGAAGCCAAGAGAGGCTGATTATAGAGCTGCTCAAAGAAATCCACAGTATCATTTGCGATGGCATCACTATCCTGCAAAAGATTACCTTGTGAATCAAAGAGCTCAGTGATAGAATTAATAGCTTCCCTCTTCTTGACAATGGTATGATAGACTTTGGTGTTTCTATCTCCATTGGACAGCCACTCCATCCTGCTGCGTTGCCAGAAATAAACCTCCTCAGCCTTAAGAAGAACATCCAATCTAGCTAGAGTTTGTTTTTCAACAAGAATAAGATCGGAATCAAGGGGACAACGTCGAATAACAGCAGAAATATCATCAAGCTCCATTCTTTCCCTAGCAATCAGATTTTTGAGATTAACATATTTCTTGGACCAAGTTTTCAACTTATCCTTGACATTACTGAGCTTACGACAGAATTGATAAAGAGGGTTACCAATGACTTCAGAAGCCCAAGCATCCTTAATGATGTCCTGACAGCCCTCCCAATCCATCCAGAAGTTGAGAAATCGAAAAGGTTTCTTCTTAAAGGAGATAGTCTTCATATTAATGTTCAAGGCACAGTGATCAGAGTAGGAGCAGGTGATGAACTTAGTTTTGGAACCAGGAAATTTAGAAATCCATGCATCATTGACAAAAGCTCTATCAAGCTTACAAGCAACTCGTTTAGCAACACCCTGTTTGTTATGCCACGTGTAGACCTCCTTACCAATAATAGGTAATTCCGTGAGACCTGCATTATCTAGGGCAGCGTTAAACGAGCTAAGAATAGAAGATGGAACCTCACGACCTCCCGCTTTTTCTTCTTGTTTCCTGATGTTATTGAAGTCACCAGTGATAAGCCAAGTTTCATTAATGGTGCCAGCAATTCTAACCAGAGAATCCCATAAGATCGAGCGTTCGGCAACAGAATTCCTGGCATAGACAGCAGTAATAAATATATTAAGACCACCTTTATTAGTACATTTCATAGTGACCTGCTGGTCATCCATCTCAGATAAAGTGATAACCCAGCAATTGGGATTCCAACCGATATAAATACGTCCATTAGGGTCATGCAAATGATTGGATACCCAAAGCCAACCTTTTGGGAACATGCGATCAGAAGTATGAATCATATGAGATTTAATCTTAGTTTCAACGAGAACGGCCACAGTAGCTTTATTATCCAAGATAGTCCTTCTAACTTCCTTCTTTTTACGTGGCTTCCCCGAGCCACGAACATTGGTCATGAGGAAGGTCATTAAAGACCTTTGGAAGAGGACCGGGTCTTGCGAGACCCGCCACCTTTAAAGGACTTCGGAATATGAGACGAAGAAGAAGAAGCAGCACCAGAGGTGCTTGATCTATTTGGAGTAACAGCGTCACAAACCACCACAACATTAGCAGTGCCATCACTATTTGCACCAACGACAACAGTGGATGAACCACTCACAGCGCCAGAAGCATCAGCGCCCACGGCAGCAGACCCTTCATCCACAGCAGCATCATTAACTGAAAGGACCTCCACGCTGATGACTTGCGGCCCAACAACCGCAGCACTGGCTCTAACAGAGGCTGCACCACTGGAGGCAGCACCGAAGGTCGTAGTACCATCACCGGAGGCTGTAGCGCCATTACCCACAATGCCAGCGGAGTCAGTAACAGCAGCACCTGATGAACCTTCACCGGATGGTCCAACTGTAGCCGGGTCTGCAGCGCCAGCAGCGCCATCACCAGCCTGAACTGAAGCACCGACACCAGCCTGATCTGCAGCGCCATTAGAAGGAACAACCCCCTCCTCCATAGCAATAGCTTTACCTTTATGGCCAACGACCTGCCAAACCTGTGAAGGTTTAGTAGCAGTCGTTGCCATCATGCCCCAACACCTTGCACTCCGAGCATCGTTTAGGTAAGTATTCATAATGGATCTGGACCGGGGCAGGTTCTCTACGGGGCATATTGACCCAGATCTCCTCCGGAGGCTCTTCCTCAGCTTCTACCTCCACCAACGCCCTCGCTTCGCCAAGGGATTCAAGGCCAATAGACTTATAGTCAATTCGAAGAAGCTTGCCCACGCCGCTGGCCACAATCCCGACGGCTCTTGGTGACCAGTTCCTTCCCATACTGGGAATACTGATCCAAACTGGAATAGAACTAAAGAAGTCCTTGTGAAGATCGTCGCCGGTCTTGTAATCCTTGACAACCACAAGTCTATTGTCGAACCATCGAGGTCCACCTTCTATGATGCTCTTCTTATCATCGACAGAGTTAAATCTAAGAAGAAAGAACTTGTTAGGCTTTGAGAAGAGGTCGAACCCACCGAACCGCTTCCCCTCGACTTTCTCCGGTGGATCATAAGCAAGTTCCTTGCTGGTGTCGATGCCGCAGAGAACCTGATTCCAAGCTTTCTTGACGAAGGAGGGCTGGGTGGGAGGTTGCTCTACAGAGGGAGTTTCCGTCGCGGCCATGGTGGTCGGAGAGAGGGGAGGGACTCAGTTTTCAAAGTAGTTGTATAGAAACTTGATGAAGTTTTGACACTTTTGTTTCAATCAAAGCCATTACCTAGTCGGTTGTCCCATTTTTACATGCAGTTTTAAATCATTATACCCTTCTTATTTGAAGTAAAGCCTTAAGAGGGACACTTTTTGAAACTAGCCAATTGTTTGAAATCATCTTGTGAAGCTTATGAATTTTATCATCATGACCATTCAGTTATAATGGCAAGTATCTATCGAACTAATAGGGATCAAACAAATCATGCTTCCAAACTGACAAGTGGAACAATAGCATGGAATCCCCACCAGATCCTCATCAAGTCATTATTTGAGCAGAGTATGATAAGGAGAACAACTCGGTGCACATAATTGTAAATCAAGTGGCATTCTGATCTAAACTCTCATCTATGCTTCTTCTATCATCTTCTTACCCCTCCCTCAATCAAAAAGAAACTAAAATAACCAACATGGTGCCAAACCCTAAGTTCAGTGTGGCATGCCTCCTCCCTCTTTATTCGCTTCTTCCATACCCTTCTATGTAATAGGGCCATACCACCAAGAAAAGATGCCAATCAACACACAAAAAATGTAATCTCGAGTCAAATAGAGGAGAGATTTGCACACAAAAAATACAATAAATGTAATTGCAACCACATAATAAAATCTCGAGTCGAATAGAGGAGAGATTCACTACTTCCTTCCATACCCCCCTTCACTCCTTTTTCCACCTAAAGGCACAATGAATGCCCCCCTTTTGCCAATATCCTGAAAAACACCCGTTTCAGATCAGGTGTACACTCTGCGGGTATCTCTGAACTCTTACGAAACACTTAGAAATGCTTGATGTTAGAAAAAGTGGGGAGGAAGTGATGTTGGAAAATAAACTCAGGAACAAAGATATTGTAGGATGTGTTCGGTGATCCCAGGAAGTTGAGATGCTTAGTCATACAATACAGAAATGAACATGATGAGAAGATGAGGCAAACATGAGAATTAAAAGTATTCAATTGGCGACTGTTTCAGATTTTGTGTTACTCGAGGACAAGCAACGTTTAAGTTCAGGGTGTTTTGATGAATGCATATTCATCAAGGTTGCAATCGCCATCCTTGGCCTAGTTTTGCTCAGATCATTCACTTTTATTGCCTAAATCTCCTCATATACATCTTTACTTCACTTGATTGGATTATCCTTATTTGTGTTTGGGTTATTCATGGTTTTAATTAAACCTTGCATCTTTGAGCAGGCCCACGAGAACTGCGGCCCATCCACTAATCATGAGCCTCTCTTTGTTCAAGTTATAGTAACAACAATCAAACCCCCTACTAGAATGCACCACGACCAACATCAATGCCATCTAATCTGCCTCCTCTTCTCAACCGCGGGTGCGATCCTTCTTCAACTTCAACCGCGGTGCCATCACAGTAAGACCGCGGCCCCCTTTCCCTCACACCGTGGTCGCGACACCTCCCAACCATGACCAGGGCCCTAATGGATCGCGACCTACACTGCTACCTGAGCGTGATCATCCTGCCAACACCGCGGGCTCCGTCCTCATCACCGTACCCGCGGTCTACGCGTATCTCACCCCGCGACCTCTCCACTTGGGCACAGCAGCAATGGCTACTCCACCACCTGCAACCCTAACCTATGTGGTCTGCATCCACATCCTTCGCCACCCACCTTACACAATGTGATCGCCTCCACGACTGAGCTACAACCTTCAGCGCTACCACCACCTCAGGTCATCCTCCTTCTACTCCGGCTGCGACAAAGCATCCTCACTGTGACCCACAACAGTACACCTTCCACCCATGATCCTACACCCATCTGCGGCTACATCTCATCCATATGCCGCCTCTGGTTTCAACTGATCGTGACTCCCCTAACTGCGACTAGTGGAGCAACAACCGTGACCACAACAATTGATCTCATAGCAAACGGACCGCAACCACAACAATTGATCTCATAGAAAGCAGACCGCGACCCATGTACTCCTAAAACTGTGGCTCCAACAAATCAAGAGGCCCGCGGTCAATACTATTTACAAGACCTCGACCGAGGTCCAACAACACCCAACAGTGACCCAACGCCTATAAATAGCCACCTACCCCTACCATTCAAGGGATCGACTCCAGATGCCGCTAGGCTGCCGCTCTGTGCCCAGCCTAGGGAGTACGGTCTCCATAGCCAACAGCCAACAACTATGACATTCTTGTGCCTCCGTTCATCCAGATTTGAGGTGGAAACCCAGATCTACAACCATCTATCTACATCTCCAATGCCTTGCATATGCTATCACATCCACGAGCTCCTCCTCCTACTGCAAGCAAGGAGTACGAGAAGAGAAGGAAGGTGGAAAGAGAAGTTGTGCCCCGTCTTTCGTGGTGTTCTTCCCACCTCATTCCATATCTGCTCCACCGGCGTGTAGAAGACTGTCTCTCCATCGAGCTGAGATCATCTTCTCCACCATGGCCATGGCAGAATCTTCCATCTCTCTTGTTCTTTTTGTTTCTCTCACCATGAGCGAGTAATTTCCTTTCACTGGTGTGCAGAGACTAGCCCCACTTCCCATGCTTTGATGTCCATTTATTAAACATTCCATGGCTTGTATATAACTCTCCATTTCATTATTAATCATTTATTGCATGCTTTGTGGATTGATCACCTACCTTCCATGATCTTTTATTTCCTATGTTGCGAGAACTTCAACGCGTAGGTTTTAAATGTTGATTGACGTGGTTGACTCCCTAATGAGAACTTCTGAAGGGATTCCCTGAAGTCATAAGTGTGTAATCCGTGAGGAGACGAGACATCTAGCCTACAATGACACTTCTGTGTGCCTGACGTTCGTATGGGGGGCCCGCAGCTTTAGTTGGATATATGTATCTTCAGAGTCGTAAGTGTGTGATCTGTAGGGGACGAGACATCTAACCTACAGTGATGCTTCAACTTGCCTGACATCCTAACTGGGGGTTTGTAGCTCCACTTGGATGGTTATATCTAGCCTGGATGTGTGTGTTTGGATGTGTTTGCATATGTAGCGGTGATGAAACTCAGGTCCATCCCAATGATTCCCATAATTAATCTTTAATCAACTTTTAATCCTACTCTTTACTTTCCCGCAAGTAGTTTAATCCAAATCAATCAACTCATGCATAAAATATTAGTCTTACTTGGATTAGATCTGATAAGCAAGATTCTTAAAAACGTTGTCCCTTGGGATTCAATCCTTAACTATACTCTGATAAGACCCGTCCGCTTGCGAGTAGTATTATTACATAAGTTTTTGGTAAAAACTCAAGGATTTCAGCCCTGGGTGAGTTTGTTAGTGTAGTAAGAACCACGTCAATGTTATGATTCAAATTCCCCAGGACATAATAAAAGATGTAAGACCGTCGTGTAGAATATTTATTTAGGATTATACACAACACTTCATATAGGATGATAACCCTTGTTTGCTTTCTTTTTAGTGAGATCATGTATAGTACAATAAGAGATTATATATATACTTATGTTGTAGTTATGCTCATGTTGTAAACATACTTATGTTGTCAAATATATTGACACTGATGGTTAAGATATTGCTACTAGCTATGTTTAATATTACTAGCCATGCCTATGTAATTAGAAATGCTTAAACTTCTAATCATGCATATGTAGTTCATTGTGTTATGACGTTAGTTCTACTTATGATATAGATCTGTTCCCTTTATTTGAGATGCCAATATTGATAGCCATGTTATGTTACTAGACATATTCATGATGTCAGGGATGCTTATGGTACTAGATTGCTTGTGTTGTTAGCAAGGAATATGATGATAGTCAGATTAATGATAATGATTATTATTAGATGCAATTTGATGATATTTGAGTAGATATCTATCCAAAAAAATGGATTTATTTGTTATCTATATATGCATTGATGATCATACTTGTCGCTAAGATTAATTGCTTAATCTATTTAGCATACTTGAATTGTTCAATCTGTTTAATTGATTATTGAATACTCCAACTTGTTAGTTATCTACTATTTAAAATGTTGTAATCAATAAGCATTGTTGGAGGTTATATCTCTTGCTGGGATATGAGTCTCACCCTTGTGGTTTGCCACATTTTTTAGGTAATCTGAAGTGATGAAAACGAACCTGTGACAACAAAGAGGAGCTATAGTAATGAATCTTTGAGAAAGTTGATTAGATGTCGAGTGTATCCTAGGGTCATCCATCTACTCTCAGGTCCGAGCAGAAAAAGTTTATATATGTTGTTTCAAACAAATTAAAATTTTATTAGCATGTTAATGTTTGTTGTGTGACATATTCAAATATTATTCTCTTGTGTATATATGTTGTGGCTAAGGTGCTAGAATAATTTGTATCAGATTATTAGCATAGTATGGATATAAGAAAGATTTTGGACTCTTATGCAAATATTTCTGAGCGGGTGTTGATGTTGAAATTGGTTTTAATTTACCCATATTTTTGGATATGTGATTAATTAGTTATTGATTGTGTTTTATGTTTTGAGTAATCTCATTTAGTGTAACGTGTTCTCACAATAAAACCTAGATCTGAAAAGGCATTCTCATATTGAAATGCAGTCTCATTCGTAGTGCAACTTCACTACAAACACTTGGGCAAACAATATTCTACTATAAAATCAAATAACAAAAATGACAAGTGTATATAAGAGCAAATGACACAAAACAAGAATATTAAAGAATCCATAGGAATGATAATAAATTAAGGAGAGAAAACCAATTGGGTAGTGAGTGAAGATTGTGAAAAGAGTCAAGAAGAAAATTGGGCATCACAAAACCTTGATCATTTACAGTGATTGCTTTGAGAAAAATCTTTGTTAACATGGACGATAGAAAGTAGAGGAAATGGTCCTAGCAACGAGGGGTAACATGAGATTGGAATGAATCATGTGGATGGTTACACACTAAATCATCCATGTCCATAGTCTGGAAGTGGTATTCTAATGTATTTGAACTTGTTTGTTGAATGGGGAGTTTCATTTCCACCACAACTTCAACCATATGGCATCAAGACCGTTGATCTATCAACTATTGTTGACCAATTAGTCTGGTCATACTAGTCTTAAGATTGTGCATTGCACAATTGTCTTATTAAAATACAAGGACTAATTTATAATAAAAAAACCTAATATACAATCTCCCCTATAAACATGTGCACCGTATAAGACTCAAGAACACCAAGGCAGACTCATCAGAGATACAAAGTCTCCGTTTGGTAAAGCGGTACGATTGCTCGGGCAACGATAGGACAAGGTCAGGCAGGTTGCAATCGCTCGTAACCAAACACAAGATCACTCGCCACTTTGAATTTGTATTATTTTTAGTATTGAGTAGTGTTCAATGGTAGCTTCTTTTCACTGGAAAAAAATCTTGCGGTGATCTATCTCACCGTACCAGAGCGTTGACTCACCAATCGTATTGCCAAACACTTCAAAAGACTGATTTGTAGTTCTAGGAATTTAAAAAAAATAGTCATACAAGGACCAGTTCCTAATTCAAGAAAATGAAGACGAAGTTTATGTTTTATCCACCACACAAGCTTTTTTTATATAGTATAGACATAGATACAAGCATGCCCTTCGTATACCTGTAACTAATTGTTTTGCTAGTTACTACTATTATGCTTGACACGTATCGGCCCACATCAAGAATGCATGTATAGATGAAACGAAAAAAAAAAAAAATCAAGGATCCTCAACTGAATCGCATTAGAATGACCACCAGTCGGCTTGGCACATACATGACCAAGGACAAACGTAATGCGTGACGTCCATCAGGCTGACGTCTTACCGGTCGGCTTGGCACATACATGACCAAGGACAAACGTAATGTGTGACGTCCATCAGGCTGACGTCTTTGCTGCGTTCACTTGGTTGACGGGATACCTAAGACAAAAAATCAAAATAGCACACTTTAATAAAAATATGTCCTCAAATAGCATCAAAGCCATCTGAATTCTCGAAATAGCCCACTTTCTGTGAAAAACGTCAACACTTTTGACATTTTACTGATTCCGGGACCAAACGCGTCAAAAATATGATCTTTTCAGTTGAAAGCGCCCAAAACTTGCATTTTCAGGTAAAAGCGCAAAAAATTAGGCGTTTTTAGGTGAAAGCGCCAACTTTCCGGCGTTTTAAAACAAAGACGCCAATTTTTTGGCATTTTCAGACAAAGGCGCCAACTTATTTGACGTTTTCAATTTGGGAACAAGCTCCCCTTTCTTCTTCAATGAAGGCCTGGGGCACTCCTTCTGCTACGTTCGTCTCGACCCATTAAGGCTCTCGTCATCCAAGGTACACCATCACGAGGAACTTCTTCTACGCCTCCTCTGCTCTCTTCTTTTGCCTATCTCTCTTTCCCCATTCTTCTCCTCCTGCCCGCCACCTTCTTCTTCTCTGGTCCCTCTCCCCGCCGACTCCCGCGAGCACGTCCTGCTCAAGCACCGCGTCTACGCGGCGGGACTCTGGTGCTCCGTCGAGTCGCCACACATCCTTCCCCTGTACGCCGTCGCAGTCAAGATAGCCACCAAACCTACACCATTTGTCGCTGCTCCTTTCGTCAAGAAGCCCACCTCGCCTTGAATCCCTCTCGCGGCGCTCGTCAACGTGTTGTCCCAACACATGCCGCAGAAAAGGGTGTGCCTCATCAAGAGACTACACAACGCATATGTGGTATGCCCCCTGCTCTTTAACTCCATTCACGGCAATAAATCGTACTTGTCGTTGTTTATACTACTAGACAAAAGAAGACAGGAGAGGAGGTGGAGAAGAAGGATAGGAGTAAAAAATGCCGGAAAGTTGGCGTTTTTATTTAAAAACGCCTAATTTTTGACGTTTTTACCTGAAAACACCAAGTTTTGGGCACTTTCAACTAAAAACGTCTTATTTTTTACGCTTTTGGTCCCAGAAACAGTAAAACGTCAAAAGTATTAGCGTTTTTTCCAAAAAGTGGGATATTTTGAGAATTAAGATGACTTTAGTGTTATTTCAGTACATATTTTTATTAAAGTGTGCTATTTTGATTTTTTGTCCAATTAAAGATTCAATTTCTATCGGCCAAGCAGAATGTCGTTTAGCCGCAATGTCCTTGGATCGCTATCAATTCCCAGGTTCTGTTATATAGTTACCGACTTCTACTACTGTCTTTGAGCCTCGTGCGGTGTCATCTCGCTTAATAGTTACCAATTTCTTTAACATAACACCTATCCGAGCAAAAGAGATACGTTATCGTTTGAACCTCGTGCGGTGTCATCTCGCTTGACCGTCATGCGTGATGGACCTGGTGCTACGAAATTATACAGATCGATCCTATTTGACGGCACTATTAACCGGTAACACCTAAGGCTGTGTGCTGGGAAAAAATCCCTCTCAGAATCGACAGGCTCGACAATTCCCTTATTTTCCCTTAACTCCATTGGACTGTGGGGTGGGGACATCCCAGAACCGTCCATTCCCTGCAACTTTCGGTTGGGACTGATTTTTTGTTTTTTTTTTTTGTTTTTTTTCGTTTGTTTTACTGATAGATGGGAGACGAACCGTCCATTTCTTGTAACTTTTTGTTGGGACTTACGAAAATTTTTAGATAGAAATTGAAAATTTGTTTCTTATATTAATTCTAATCTATTCTATGGTTCTATAAAAAATAGGGGATATTTTTAATTTGTTTTAAAGTAATTAGTTTGAATGTAAAATAATGATATGGACAATAAATGATTCAATAATAAATATTTTTTGTCCATAAAGGGTTATTTTTAGTGGGGATACTTGAACCCTCACGATTTCTAAAGACGAAGGATTTTCTTCTTACTATAAATTTCATTGGGTAATGTGATACAAACCAAATAAGAAATCCTTAAGAGTAAGGGATTTGAAATCCTTACTTTTTTAAGGGATTTGCTAAGCACACATTTTCTGCAAAACGGAACAAAATAAGGTATTCAATAAAATAATATATCTTATTTTTTTTAAAAAATTATCATAAAGAATGACTTTAGTTCCATTTTAAGTTTTAAAAATATATCCACGTAGCATTACATGTTTTAATAGAGAATAGAGGAGCCCATGATGCTGCCCATCTACTTACATATATATGAAAGACTGCGTAGTAAAAAATGAGAATCCACCAATTTGATACGTGAGCTGCATCCCCCATTGTCATTATAACCTCGTCGTCTGCCAGTAGAACGATTGCATTCAAAACCCAAACATAGCCTAAAGACATACAAAATTGCACAGAGCTTTAGCTGGGGAGTAGTAGAGAGCTTAGGTGAACTTAATCGGCGGCTGAATTGGAAAAGTTTGTTGCGGGTGGTATCATGAGTCATAGAATCCTAAAATTTGTAGTCTCTTTCTACACTATAGAAAAGAGCATAAGAGTTTAGTTGTGTACTAGATAGTGCATGTGCCTTGCACGTGTTAAAATTTTACACATGTTATTATTTGATATTTAATATATTAAATCCCTTTCAAAAAAAAATTAATATATTAAATTGATTTTTATGGATGTGCTCCTAATACCTACCCCTTTACCATCTTATCCATTATGGTTTCAGACCCACATAACTATCAATTTGGTTGGGGTTTGGGGTTGGGTTTTAGGTTTGCAACATTCGAGAGATGTGTCCCACTATGGTGGGTAATGATTCTACTATTTTGTAGTTTGAGTCACACTTATTCAATTTATTTATGTAATTCTTGAATCTATTAAATTGACAGTAGATGATGCTCGATTTGGAAATACAACAAAATATCCTTTATGTATCATTTGATCTGAAAATATTCAATCTCAAAGAACTCCCATATGCAAGAGTGTGTGATGAGGTAATGATTTAATAGAGGTCTACAGATGTGTCAATACATGTGACAAGCATCTTATTTTATTCCTTGATGAGCCACAAAAGATGTAATTTTTAAGATCCATATCCTTACTCAATAATTATTTTAATATTTATAAAATTTTCATATGATTTTTATTAATTTTAATAAGGCTTGTGACCAGTCATTGAGGGAATTGTTATCATGGGTTCTTACGAATATTGACTAAAGTCATGCATAATAGCTTGTGTGTAAATATTAATACCCCTAGAAAAGAAAAACCAAGCTTTCTAGTAGATTTTGTATCACATGAGTAATTATCCCTGAGCCCATGCACATTCATTTATTCTATGGATGAAACAAAAGATCATTTTCACAATGATATCCCTTTTGAATGGTAGTTGCTAATGAGATATTTTTTATTTACTAAAGTAAATAAAGATTTTAAAAAAGTTGAACTTTGGATAATTTCATTAGAATGTAATGGATTTCAGATTAGTAGAGGAATGGTAGAATATATTCATTGTAGTTTTGGCCAGACTATGATTGTAATTGGAAGTTATTACATAAATATTTTTGTAGTGGAGGAGGAAACTCAAATAGTATGTGATTGGAAGATCCAATGCATATTAAAAAGTGAGTTTTATAGAACAACTGTGATCATCATTCTACACGGGGCAAATGTCAGGCGATTAAGAAACATTTTCACAACAAGATGAGAATAGACAATTTGTGTATGCTGATATAGATATTTTCTTCCTAAACTATGAAAATGAGTTTGCTTAAGTTAATTATTTTAATGCTCAAAGGCCACTTCTTGAATTCCCTCTATCTGCTCAACTATAATAGAAAGAAATGTTGAGTGTGGTATATTTCAACTGATACATAAAACTTTGTAGGGTTGAGATTTGACATTATACATGAGAAGATGAAGGATACCAATAATTTCAATGAGTGTGTTTATTTGACTGTGTAAGTATACAACACCTCATTATGCAATTAAGGACCCACTTGCTTTTCTAATGCATCTGATTGCACATTGAAATCATCAATGCATAAATAGAAGTGATCAATCTCATGTACCATTTTACATATATCATTCAATATTTGTTCTCTTTTTTTCTTAGATTAATCACCATTCACAAAAAAAATGCAAGATTACCTTTTGTAATGTCCAATACATTTTAATATTATCTAATCTACTCTTCTTTATTTTCCAATTTTTTATTTCTTCGTGAATGCTCCATTATTTTTGGTATTATTATGCTTAAACATCTCGTCTTTGGTCCAACAGTGGACATTACAATTTGTAAACTTGTAACAATTTTTCTTTATTATATTTTTGTAGAGTTTATACTCAAATACACAACTTCATACATCATTTTCACCTAGATTGTAAGGGAAAATTTAATCCAATATACTTCTTTTCTCTTCAGATTCATGGGTCACGCCTAATACTTCATAGTTAAACAATATACCAATACTCATTATTCCACCTTGAGTATGATATCTATTTGCTCTTGCAATGTCATGTAAAGAAAGTTTAGGAAATACTCTAAACAAATGTTCTATATTTTTTCTATTATAAACCACACTTCTTGTATTTATTTAGAAATAAGAAAACATGAACTCGTATTATTTAAGATCCTTAAATGAGTCCCATTTGTTAGCAAGTGTAGCAACCTATTTATTTGACTAAATAGTGGATTTCTTTGGCATAGATGTTTCACATTGTATGACAGTAGTAGTATTTTTAATGAATACTTGATGTTGAGATGTGCACTATTAATTTTTCATGAATGATATATCTCTTTGGGGTTCTTTCGTACAATGAAATAAATATCCATCAACATCTTCATTCTATCGATTGGCCTTCACTACTTAATTACGATGACTGTCATCATATTAGCAAGGTCAATGACCAACATCACTTGTGGACACTCTTCAACAATGCCTTATTTATGTACAAGATAAGTACATTGTGATTCTATAATTTCTATGTATGAATTGTTGCTAAATATGAATACCAAAATCAATACGAGACATATGTTGCGGATATTGTTCAATAATTTCATAAATATATGATAATACATATTCTAGTATGAAACAAGTAAGAATGATGATAATGAAACACTATATATAACATAATTCTTTATAAAAATGAATCGACCAACATACCTAGACATTAGTGTTATTACACATATTTCTATATGTATATTTTAGCTTGATACATGAAGAACCTCAAACATATTAATCCATGAAAATGATGATATACTAATGTTTATTTAAGAAAATCAGAGGGATCTTTAATGTGACATAAATTGCTTCCTAGAGGTTGTAATTGATCTCATATCGAGGGAAGCATAGTTTTCATTGAGTAATATTGGCAATCATAGAGAAAATAATAATAGTTCGGTAGTGATATAAAGAACATTAGACAAAATAAAGAATTATTAACATGTAACATTGCATGACAACCTATGGAAATGCTTCCAAGATCTAACTCAAATAGTTGTAAAATTTCAATAACTACAAAAAACAAAGGAAAATGTACATATCATTTTTTACTCAATCTAAGAGGGGCATGGGAATAATTTCACAAAATAGATATGTAGTGACGGTGGAATTCCCTTCATATACACATCACTTTGCAATTTACATATCAAGTTGGAATCCTCAAATAGAAATGGACTAAGATAAAGTTTTGAATAAATAATCTCTATATCCTTATATTTTTACCCCATGTTTCGCAAGCAAAAACTACATAAGAATCCAAAGCTATATGGTACGAATATTCAAATAAATATTTGAATTTCCCAGTAGAAGATCGTGGGTCGGACTTTAAGCACGTAAGAATAATAGTCAAGACATACATTTAAATATTTGGATAATTCATCATTTGGTTATCATAAGAATACAAATTGTATCATTGTCCTGATTTTGATGTGTAACAATGACTATAATCATATTGGCATGTGCAAAAAGATATACATGAGTTAAAATTTTGACCAAGAATATAAAATCATAGACAACGGTAAAAATGTGCCCTGATTTTCATTTAAAAATGTGTACCCTTCAGATATACTATGAATTTAATTAAATATGCAATGATTCAAGATGGAGTGCCCTAGAATAAATAAATAACCATATGTCATCAATGCATACATCTTCTTTCATGGAATATTAATTAGCTACATGCTACTTTTATAGATAACTTAGTTATGTGACAACAACATGAGCCATCAACATATAGTAGTAATGTTGCCACCAATTAATTTTTTTTAATTGGGAAGTTTCCATTTGTATAGTTTTATACATACAAACAAAATCAATTTAGACCTTAACACACATTTTTTTATATACTCTATAAGTAGGAAATGTCATTTGAACGACACAAAACAAAACTGAAATAACGCCCAAGTAAGATCTTGAAAAGAAAATCCTTATAAAAAATCATATGGTAAAGATGTATCAGCATTTTGCTTCAATAATGTAAGTGTACAATTGTTTGAAATAACTAAGTAAACAGGTCATGGCTTACCAAGAGTTAAACATGTAGGTTAGAGTAATATGCCATAGAATGAACGCAAACAAAGGTAAAAGTCATCCGAAGGTAAATGAACAATCACTTGTATCATTTTGCTAGATTAAAAAGGCTGCGACATGAACTAAATCCATCTATTAATATACCAATCGTAGATGTGGTGGCATGTGGCCGGGCATCTATATGTTGTCACTGTGAGACAGGATTAAACATGGGAGGAGATAAATCTTTAGTTATTAAATTGGATTGAAAAAGAACTACATGTCTGGTATGTTATATGGATGGAAACAAAGACTAACTACTGTAAATAATTGAAGTTGGATAATCCAGCTAATTGACGATTGACACTGAAGACATTTCGTTTTAAGTGATAACCTTCATAGTTGTAATTGTTAGTAGTTGCCCAAAAGAATTAAATGAATATGGCCTCCTTTTACCTTATGTAAAAATCACCGTGAATGAGAAATAAATTGGCCTTTGGATGAATGCAAATCTTCTTAGCTTTTGAAACAGATGCTTGCACGAAGAGAGAACAACAACACGCCACAAACCATAAGCTTCATACAAGCTTACATAACACAGTCAAAGTAGGATCAACTTGATTTCCATATCAATGACACCAAACCTCTTGATTAAAATGGGCATATATCCATCAAAATTGAAAACCCATGTGTGCAGGTGGATGATCTAGCAATCGAGCAATGATAGAAATTAGGATCTCTGACCGCAACGTATCTTCCAGTAAACAGAAGGTTGTTCTCCAAACTAATTTTAGATGTCCTATTAGAAAGTATGCTTGTTTCAAGGTTAAAGTGCCGAGCACCAAACGTACCGAGTAAACTGGTTGCACCTCCGACAATGTATAATAGTTGAAGAATCTCTTTGATTTGACTCTGCTTTATACATTGAAATCAAAGGCAGAGAATACAGATCACATGGGAAGAAAATAGTATGCCGAAAGTACTCACATACTTCTGCCTTATAATCATAGCTGCCAATATATGAAATTTCCACCAGCAACCTAATTCATGTTTGCATGCTTCTCCACACAATGCCTTCCGTCAAAATAATGCGGGCAGACAGGTGATGATCCCAAACTCATCTTAAAAGTCATGACGATGTATTACAGAGACAATCTGGCTCTGGCATCGACACGTTTGGCATAAACCAGCCTTGCGGAAAACCACAATTTCGGCAAGTGAAATTGACTGGAGCCTTGACTTGCTACTCGCCATGGAACCAGGAAAAATCATATTTGTTTCCATTGTTATAATAATGTGGTGGAGCTCCAAACAGGTAAATTGATTATCAAGAGTGAAACCTGGAAAAATATATAATAGAAATAGGAACAAATCTGAGAGAGCGTAACATCAACAAGAGGATGTACAAACTTTCGAAAGATAGCGAAAGGTTATCCGATATTAAAATAAGAAAGAGTCCATATATTAGTGGGATACAATATATTTCCGTTTGAAGAGTCTGTGTGCTTATAAAACACTAAATTGGGATGGAGAGGAGTCTTGTCTCTTAGTATGGTAAATAGTAGATTTGTCTCCCTTTTTTGGTCAGTATGTTTGCTAATGGCGCTAGCACCCACGAGGTTCGAAACTTAAACTGGTAAGGCAACATGTATTTTGACCATTATGATATGATGGTGGGGGTTTAAATTCCAATTGATATTTTTTAAACTGTCGTTCATAGATGTCTCTTTTCAATTCATTGTATTTAAAAAAAATAACAATTCTTTTACAAAAATGCCTTCATAGAAACACGGACAATAGATTGAGCTGTCAGTCCTTTCTAGATGGTAAATCTTATAGATCTAAAAATAAAATTATTATGAGAAGATGGTAGCATAAGGTTCTTATTGGTGATGTGTTAAAGGTGTTGAAAAAAATAGGTCACATCATGAGCAAGTACCCCAAATGTATCAAAAGCAAAAGGTAAAAAATGATAGTGATTTGTCGTACAAGTTGCACTGTATTTTTGTACCTTTTGTGCAACAGACATTGCAAGCTGCCTGACCTATTTTAAAGTTACTTAAAGAACACGTGACAGAGGAGAGACTCAAGTAAGGTCAACAAAAGTGTATTTCCCATCTCTCCAATCAATTAACAGATGTCAGCGGGATGTTGAGAGTGAATACCATCAGGTTGTATACTAGGCCGCATGAGCTTCTTTTATGACATTAAATCTAGCTCGAGAGGAAAGTAAAAAAGAGTATGACAAGCTCAATTTTGTCAAAACGTATATCCCAGTCTTGTGCGGCAATGAACATCATGATCACTAAAGACGTCAAGGTATGTGGTGTTACAAAACGGGCAACATTTATCACCTAGGTACAAGGGAATCATAAATTGATAACGAAGGATATCACGATACTCAATAAGTGACATGGATGCATCAATCTCATCAATGAGAATGATAAGTAGGATGTCTTGTGCATGGATGCCCTGGAGAGAAGTGAGGATAGTTAGTTGTCGTCGAGAGATATAACTTACACTGGATTGTTGGATAATAGTTTTTAGTATGTGTCTGCCAAATTAGACCGGGTCTTTGGAGTGGCCAAAGTCGTACGTGATAAATGTGACCAGAAAAAGGATGATAAGATCTTACTGATGACATCATGTGCGGTAATAAAGTGGATCTTGTAGGTATAAATTCAACCTCTCACAAGATGTGGTCTTGGAGTTCCTAGGTGTGGATCTAAGAGGAAACATAAAAAAACTTATTATCATCATGGAAGATTTGATGCCCAACCCACCGAGGTGTAGGAAGCCCAGTCAAGTGCCACTATAGATCATCGAAGCATGGTCCATCACCAACCACAATAAATCCTAGACATTGAAGAAACCCATGATCAATATCATTCAATGCATAATCATTAGGTGTTAGGGGTGTCTCTATAAGAGTAAACAATAGCTTGAGCATCACAACATATGAGTGGAGAAAATGAAGATTACATTGTTCGTAAAGCAAAGCCAAGTGATCCATCGTTGTAAGAGTTTTAGCCATACATTCCTTGAGAATCTCCAAGGAAAAACCTAGATATGTGGAAACATGACCTCCTAAAATCTTCACTTCACACGTAGGACGTGATATTTTAGTTGGGAACATATTAAATTTTGCGGCTCATCTTGGATCCTATGAAGGCTAAAAGATTTCCATCATCTTAATATTGATATGAAGATCAAAATCTAAGCCTCATTCTTGAATTATAGATATTGACTTGGAGACTTTGGCAGTTCCACCAATGAGGGTGCCATCATCAAGATAGAAAGAAAGAAGGTTGATATGACATTCATCCTTCAACTGCAAAATAACAGGATGGAGAATAAACAAAAAAAATGATCATTACCTTGAGTTTGGCATTCTCAATTCATGTAGGTAGGCATTCTTAGTCCATGTAGGTAGGTATTCTTCTACAATCTTCTATGGCAAATCAACAAGATAACAATCTTCTTTAGTGGCACCTATTACCTCGAGTTTGGCAGATGCTTTGAAAATGTTCAACTGGATCATCATGTGCGTGGAGGTCACATACATTGTGTCAATCCTCACATGTGTAACACTACATCATCTATGGCTAGGAAGGGTCCTCCCAAGATAAGAGTTACTTTCCTTGTGTATTTTTCCATATCAAGCACAATGAAATAAGTAGGAAAGAAGGAGATGTGTCATCAACAAGTCTTACCAACACATCATCAATTCATCCTTGAGGCATCTTTATAGAATGATCTACCAATTGCAAGGTGCAGTTTGCCAGCTCCAAGTGTCCAAAATTAATCTCAACATACACAAAATAATGCATCAAATTTACACTAGAAACCAAGTCAAAAAGAGCTAGGTAAATGCGGTGTGTGCCTATGTAATAAGGAATAATGGGGGCAATAGGATTCTTTGTCTTCTTAGGGGTGGTGTGTTGTATAATGGAGATCACTTGCTCAGTGAGATTAACTTGTTTTGGTATTCTTCTGGCTGACTTCCTCTTATAAGTATGCATATCCTTGAGGAGATTTCCATAAGAGGGAATTTTCTTGATTGTATCCAGTAGTGGAATACTGATCCACACTTTCTTGAAGGTCTTAATGATGTCTTTGTTGTGATTTTTCTTTCTTTTAGAAGTGGAGGGTACTTCAAGTATGTTAGTGTAATGACCCCACCTCCCAGTAACCCCTAATTAAGGGAGATCAAGAGGTCAGAGCCGTTATCCCAATTTCTGGATCAAAAGTTTGACAAATAATCAATAATAATTATCAAATTCTACCAACTAAACTGAAAGGCTGTAAAAAAATTAAAATTTGCATACCTTTTTCAAGACTTGGATATCTACTTCTATCCACATATGGAGTCTATTCTAACTAATCCTCCTTTGTACTTCAATTCAAATTTAATTCCACATATGCCACTTTACTATTTCTCCTTTTCATTTGTACCTAAAATGCCGACAAACAAAATGTTGTTCATCATAAATGAATATTCTGGTATGTGGGGGAAACAATAATCATACAACTATGACAACAACATATTGCAGTCAATTATGATTTAACAAACAACATTACATTTTCAACATAACTTCTCAATCCGTACATACCCTAGCCTCTACGCTGTCCCTGCAGTGGACCTGGATGCTACCTTCCTCATGGTAGATCCCCATTAAACCCCTCATGATCCTACCTAATAGGTGAATCAATTTCCAGGGTTGAATCACATGGCACTACCCATAGGTAGCCCTTATGGGTAGCCCACTCCTTAACTCATGGTATGCTAGAGAGTCGCATGGCACTACACGTGGGTAGCCCAATTTCTATCTCTTGATAACCTAATGTCCTACTTAACAAGTAGGCCCTGTACTACGTTACCTTTTTCATCATTTAGCAAAGCCACAGAGGAAAACCAGGATCTGAGCCAGTCATGTATCTATACTTATGGTGATAATCATAGTCACTTTATAGTTGCATGAAATAAAAGTCATCCAAGTAGTTATTTTCAGGCAACCGATAAAACATCCAAGAATCGCCATGAAACTAAAGCGATTAACCATAAGCGTAACCACATACCTGTCAGGCTGATTTGAGGCAGAATAATCCAAACAATCAAGAATTCCAAATAGGCAAGCAAGCACACAATGAGATCTTGAAATATGCATACAATTTCCTATTATTGATCATGCCATCAACATTTATTAAACCTAGCTCGCTTCCTAGGGTTTCTAGTCCACTTTTAGGGTTTCCATTGCAATTAGGGTTTCACTTCATCTTTTACTATTTTAAACCCTAATTTTATACAATTACTCTCAAACCCTAATTATCTCATCTATCCTTCATAAAAGATATTAAGGTTACCTTTTAACAACATATTATCTTAATCTTGGATTTAAAGGCTCAATTAACCATCAATCAAGTCCATTAAGCCTCTTTTACATTAAAACTACCATTTTTATCCTTTTAATTCATGACAAGATTATTAGGCCTAATTATCATCTTTGGTTCCTTCCGGATAAACAACTCTTAGTTCATTATGATCTAATTCACATATGAACTATATTTATAATTAATTCCACCTTTATCCATTAGAAAAACCCTAATTACCAAATTAAGGGTATTTATCCACAATTAGGAATCTTTATACTAAAAAAAGCTTTGAACCATCATATCTCAACTTTAGTCTTGAATTCAAACATTTAAAACTTATTAAGAATCACAATTACTAACATTAGGATTTCAAGGCCCAATAAAGCTCATTCATGTATCAATTACGTGCAAAGTTCATCCTTTTTATTCTTAATGTACCTTTTTATGAGTAATAGGTTAATATCAATTTTAATCATCCATAAAACCCTTCTTAATACATTAATCATCTCAAAATAGGATTTCTAAATGCTTAATCATTCTCATATGAGGTAAAAACCCTAAATCATGCAAGAAACATCTAGATCAGGTTCAAGTTTGTCATTAACAAACATGTTGCAATTACCCAATTTTATCAATTAAGCAACATGAACTTAACCAATATACTAAATTAGGGTTTCTTAATCTAATACATAAGCACTTTTCATTAGATTAACACTCTTTTGCAAATAGGAATAGATTCAGGTTCTCAAACCAATTTATTATGTTCCTCGCATTTTTCTAAGCCACTTTCATGTTTTAACTTTATTCATCGGAGCTTCCTATCAAAAGTTATGATTTTCGCAAGTAAAACCCTTTTTCTGGAATATTTGACAAGAGCTAATTACTGAAATTAGAGGGCCGCCCGATTGCTGGTCCGGTAGTCCACCCTTCTAATCTAACACTCCATGTTGCGAGCAACTTAACTTAGCCGGCTGCCCTTAGCACCGTCAGATCCTCACGTAGGATCACAGTGGTCCCTGATCGAATGATGGTTGTGCGTCGACTTCTTCCTTTCTTCTTCACTAGACAATGCGGTGGCGCCGTAGTGGTTCTCTCGCTAGAGAGAAAGCAATCAGGAGCGAGAGAAGGTGATGAGACTCGGGATGTGGCCGCCCAGGTTCGCTAGGGTGTGAGGAAGCATGTGAGGATCTTTATATAGGATCAGGTGGCTTCTTTAGGGTTTCTTCAACCCTGCCACCGCCCTAGTTTTCAGCCCAATCGGGTGTTTCTCCAAGACACGATAAGAGCTCATCAACCTAGGGTCGAGAAGCTTTAACTCCTTCTCCCGAACTCATTGGGACACTTTCAAAGTGTGCACATGCGTTGGATTGAGTGAAAATCGAAGGGGAAAGTTCCCATGTACTTGTCTAGAGTCTGAGTTCCACTGGAACTCGAAGATGTGTGGTGTCTGTTGGATCAAGATCCAACGGCCCACATCCAACACATTCAAGCAATATGAAAGATTTTCCTATTTATTTCAGGATAAACCCTTTTTTGAGGATAATTTGAAATGGCCATAATTCTCAATTCATAACTCCTTTTTATCTCAAATTTTAAGAGAATCTCGTTTATGATTTAATATCCCATTATGCCAAATTTGAGATCATTATCTAAAGAAAATGAGTCTTTTTCTGCAGTTGCAAGTTATTACTTATATTTTCGACATATTTTCTCTTTCCCTAGCCATTATATTATTATCCTGAGTTCCTTGAATCTGAAGGAACCTTATATATATATATATATATATATATATATATATATATATATATATATATATATATATATATATATATATCACTAGTACATGAATGGTCTGTAGCGTCAGTTTTTTTAAGCCTGCAACGTCACTTTATAACCGACGCCTAAGTGGTCGTCGCTATAGAATTTTCTCTATAACATCAGTTTATTTGACCAAATAAAACCGACCTTACAGAGTAAACACCGACGCAAAAAGTTGTAAAAAATCCGACCCAGGTGAGAAAAAAGGATCCTATAAGGTCGGTTATTCTAAAAAAACTGACCCTGTAAACTCCCTCGGTCGAGAAAATTGTCGACCGAAAATATTTCGGTCGACAATTTTCTCGACCGAGGGAGTTTTACAGGGTCGGTTTTTTTGGAATAACCGACCCTAAAGATTGAATAAACACTTCAGTGTGATCCTCGGTCGAGAAAATTTTCGACCGAAATATTTTCGGTCGACAATTTTCTCGACCGAGGGAGTTTTACAGGGTCGGTTTTTTTGGAATAACCGACCCTAAAGATTGAATAACCACTTCAGTGTGATCCTCGGTCGAGAAAATTTTTGACCAAAATATTTTCGGTCGACAATTTTCTCGACCGAGAGAGTTTTACAGGGTCGTTTTTTTTTGGAATAACCGACCCTAAAGATTGAATAAACACTGCAGTGTAATCCTCGGTCGAGAAATTGTCGACCAAACCGAAAATATTTCAGTCGAAAATTTTCTCGACCGAGGATCACACTGAAGTGGTTATTCAATCTTTAGGGTCGGTTATTTAAAAAACCGATGCTAAAAGTTATGTTTTTTTTAAATTTCTGCAGAAAATGAAATAGAACAAAAGAACAAGAAGATTCATATATTCTGGGAGAGGGGAGCATTGATGCTCAACCGTCACCATTCAAAACCACACATTCATGACAAAAATGATTCATAATGACATAAAAATTTACAAAATGATAGATTGCAAGTATGAGATGATATTAATCAAATAAAAAAGAAAATATGAAAGAGTACTCAAACAACATACATAAATGGAGCTGACATATTTAATCCAATGCTATACTGACTTCATTTAGAAAAGAATCTGACCACTCTTCTCGGAATTCATTCAAGTCCACAAGTGTGTAAGGCTGAGTTGTAAAGATATGTAACAGAAAATACACAAGCTAATATTTTATAAAATGACTACAATCACTTGTAAATTTATGATGTTATTTTTTTATTACCTGACTTATAGTCTGAATGTCATGTGATGCTTGTTTGACAATAGCTTGCATATATTTCATTACATAGTAGCCACAAGCCTAGTCATTATTTTGCATAGGACACTACAAATAATGAATTATACTTAATGTTAGTAAACTACTATAAACAGAAGTTGAGATAAGACCATAAGAGTTGACATATTAGAATTGAAAAATTAATACATATAAGACTAAGCAGTTGTCAAAGTAGCTACCTTGATATTTTTCAAAGTCAATGTCTTTAATTTTGTGGATATTTGTCCTACAGCATCACGAAAAGCCTTTATACCCCTATCAATTAAATAATAGTTGGTAAAATAGAAATTCTAAATAGAAATATCATGTTGAAGCATTGACTAAATTTATACTTACTCCATTGCTGGCAATTTCAGTTTGTGACTCCTTGTTGTTTTACCCATTGGGTCAAGATAATAAATAGTCATCAATTTAGGGGCAATCACCACTAATTCCCAATGTCTAGCTCTGAGTAAGAATAAAACAAACATTAAAATAAATAATTTAATCATTATTAAAATTATATTGAATAATAATACTTACTGCACGTTAAAAGGAATTAGGATAATTTCCTTCCATTCACTAGCAAAATATTTGAATGTAGTAAAGAAGTACTCATTCACATCCTCAAAATTTGTCTCCACTTGACTAGTGATTGAAGGAACTAACAATCCAACATTCCTTATATCAAGGTTTGTGATTTCAGTATATAAATGGTTGTAAAACATTTGTAATTATTTCCATATATAGAACTAAGCTAAAAATGTGTATTGGAATTTGATATATATATTGATAGATCCTTACCTTATCCATACTTCTATTATCGAAGTATTTAGCCAATCATACCGGAACAACTCTATAATATCATCAAGAAAAATAAAATTCTCAAAGTCCCTCCCAGCTGCATCTTCTGTTAAACATATGTGATCCTGAACTTTGGTTGGCTAAGTATCGACACAAACATTTACATTTGCTTCCCAATTCGTCGAATGTAGCTTCAGGAATGAAAGATGGCTTGGGCATAGGAGGACGACTAGTATAATTTTTACTTTTTGGTTTACAAACCTGTTAATTAATTACATACTTATATTACACGAGTTCATATATGCAGTCAAATATGAAAAATATGGTAGAAATAAGGTATACCTTGTCATTGATAACCAAGTGTCTAGGCTAACCCACCATAGCACCCTCAGCTTCTTCAACTGTACTATATTCAGGATTAGGTATGGGTAGTGGTTTGTCCCCCATTCCGTCATACACAAGATGGATGGACACACGACAAATGTCATCAGTAATTTGTTGGCAATGCAATGAACCACCAAGGTTGTACACCTTGCCCATTGCCACAATATTATATTCTGGAACCTCCACTGCAAGTTTATAGTTCATACCAACCTAGATTGAAATAATATAAGTTATATAAGAAATAGTAGAACAGATACCTATTACAACTATATATATTATCATATATATCATACTAATAACACAACATATAGAACAAAAACTTACTACAGATTGTTGTGGTGGGTCATTGGGAGTGCTCCCATGACCTTCTACAACTGGAGCATGGGCTTGTACCTCATCACTTGAGAGATGCACAGTATGAATATGTTGAGAAGGTTGAGTAGGCTGAAATGAAGACATTATTTCTTTTACTTTCTGCGCTACTAATGCTTCAAACTCCTCTTGTGTAAGACCTCATGCATGACCTCTTTTAGATTGCGAAGGGCCAAAATAAGACTTGAATCCTATGCCAGCTCCTAATCCCCTAACATGGCCAGGATGCTCCTTCGTACCAAGAGCAACTCATAGTTCATCCATATGGCCAGTTGGGATGAACTTTCCTTCCTTCCTTTTCTCATGGAGATCAATCTATTCATAGTTAATAAAAATATTAAATCACAATATCAATTAGATATAAATAAATCTAAGTTTGTGGGAGTTACTCTTTACTTAGTTGGGATAAACCTACCATCTTTTGTGCCACCTCCTTAGTTGCAGGGTTGACAATTTCACCTGCTCGATTCTTTCTAGCATCAATCCATGTCAAGTGTCGGGGTGGACGCTCAACTTGAGTTGTACTAGATTCTTCTCCAGAAGAGGATTGCTTCTCTTGTAGTTGGTGGCGGAAGGCATAACCACCGGGCCCCAAGCGATGGTCATGCACATTTTTAGCCCATCTTTCCTTTTGAGCCTGGTGGATAGCCTGATCATTTAAAATGAGGTATTGCAATTTAGACTTGGCAAACATGTATAAAAAGATTCACCTCCTTAATTATATAAAATTAAAGATTCATACAATACATCACAATCTTTATTACCTGAAACTCTTCCGATCTCCTAGCTGCAACAAATCTTTCCCACTCCTCAGGATCTATAAAAATATATACATCTGTTGCTTTCTTCTTTTGTTTAGGATTATCTATAAATTCCCTTGCGAGATATGTCTTAAAACCCCTCCATCTTACACCACAAGGTTGTAGCACTCTTTTCTTGTGATCTTTTTCATTTAGATGAAAAACACCCTATACATACAAAAGAAGCAATTAATAATGTTGTTTTGAAAAGGAATTTAATTCCAAGTAAATTAAATTAGAATCAATAGATAAAAAACATATTAAAATAATATCACTTCCACTCACAGATATATCTTTCCATATGAGGTCTTTTTTGGCATTAGGAACATCATGCCAATTTTCTATATCTATTGGCACCTTACTGCGTGCAGTCGCCCCTACGTAATGCTTGAAAGCACTAGCATGTTCCCCAACAAGTGCTCCTGTGATATCAAATTGGATTATAAATTTGTCCCCTTTAGCCCTGAGCTCCTACATCCTACGCATCAATGTGGGACCTCTACTTTTCTTAGCATCACCACTACCATCCTCATGGTGCTCATGCTCATGCTCAGAATGTTCATCTTCACTCGCCATTTTAGAACCTGCAAGTATACATGATAAAAAAAAGTGATAATAAAAGCACAAGTGATAAAGTATACATGATATATGATGTATATTAAAAAGATTATTTGCTTTAATGATAATAAAATAAATAATTCAAAGAATACATGCCTTTAGTATTGGTTGAGTTGTTAGTCAAGTAAAATTCCTTCAGCGTGGTCATGACGTTTATAATATTCATCGTTGTTATCTTCAACATTTAAACTTGGCAAACCAACTGAGAATGGACTGGAATCATCATACTTTTCATAGTATTCTTCTTCATTTATAGGATCTACAGTAAACTGTCTTTTTCCATGAAGAACGACAGACCAATTTTTATTTGCAGGGTCATCAATATAGAATACTTGTTTTGCTTGGTCTGCCATGATGAATGGCTCATCTTTCTCACCAATTTTTTCAAAATTCACCAATTTGAAACCCAACTCATCCACGAAAACTCCTTTGTTGTTGTCAACCCAATTACACCTAAAGATAGGAACTCTGAAATTTGTATAGTCCAATTCCCATATGTCCTCAATGACGCCATAATATGACATCTCCGCTTCACGTGGTCTTTTATCTTTGGCACTAGAAAAATACAACGAACAAGCGTGAACAGTAACCCCACTATTTTGGACCACACTACTTTCGTCTTGACGCTTTGTGTAGTATGAAAATCCATTTATGTCATAACCTTCATATGACATGACATCCATTTTTGGCTTAAAGGCGTGCCATTTTATGTTCTCAGCAACATTATTCGGTGATTCAGATAGTTGATTAAATACTTTCTCTTCAAACCATCTAATAAATGTTCGATTATGCTCTCTTGCAAGCCACATTGAATTGGATCGCGGATGATTTCTCTTGATAAGATCATTGTGTTCTTTGATGTAGCTACTAACTTCATCGATGTTGTGTAAAATATACAAATGCACTTGTTCCCACAACTCACTACGGATTCCTTTCACTCGTCCTCCCAGAGTTCCTTTGCCACAATAAGATCCAGTGTGATGGGAATTTTTTAGATCGCTGTTGCAATTCAAAAAATCATTACAAAAGTCCATCACCTCCCTAGCCATGTAACCCTCAACAATACTCCCTTAAGGACGATAATGATTCCGAACATCACCTTTAAAAACACTCATGTAGCGTTCGAATGGATACATCCAATGTAAGAAAATTGGACCCAACATATTCACCTCCCTTGTAATATGTACTACAAGATGAACCATGATATCAAAAAATGAAGAAGGAAAGTACATTTCAAGCTGACACATGGTAACAATTACATCTTTCTATAATTTATCAAGAGTATTAGGACGTATCACTTTGTTGCATATTTCATTGAAGAAGAAACAGAGTCTTGTGATTGCAAACCTTACATGCTTCAGCAATATAGATCGAATAGCCACAGGTAAAATTTGTTGCATTAAGGTGTGACAATCATGAGATTTGAGACCTATCAACTTCAGATCCTTCATTGATACCAATTTACAAATATTATAAGAGTATCTTTGTGGAACCTTAATATTATACAAGCACTCACAGAAAGTCTTTTTCTCCTTCTTTGACAAAGTGTAACAAGCTTGTGGTAAATATGTGCGGCGACCCCTAATCTCCACTGATAATTCTTTTCTTATACCCATTAATTCTAAATCTTTTCTAGATTTGATGCCATCTTTAGTCTTTCCTGGTATGTTCAATAGCGTACCAATGATGCTATCACAAATATTTTTTTCAACATGCATGACGTCAATGCAATGTCTAATTGTCAAAGATCTCCAATAAGGAAGATCCCAGAATATTGACCTCTTCGTGTATAGAGATTTGTCACATGCGAGTGGACGAGTACTTGAACTCTTTCCAAATTCATTAACAATATGTTTCACCCTATCATATACAACATTTCTTGGTATAGGTTTAGGAGCACTTCGTTCCTTGGTTGACCTATTAAAGGTTTTGTGTTGCCTTCGATAAGGATGCACTGGTGGGAGAAATCTCTGATGACCAAGATATGCAATTTTACCACCATGTTTCAGTCTGATTGAATCAATATTTTCCTCACCAACAAGACATGCTTTGTATCCTTTTATGCTATATCCATACAAATTTCCATAAGCTGATCGTGCAAAATAACATAGCACACAAACTGAAGATCTCTTTACGTGAAGCATCATATGTCATAATACCTTCCTCCCATAGTTTCATTAGGTCATTAATTAGAGGTTGAAGGTAAACATAAATATCATTTCCAGGTTGCTTGGGCCCTGATATCAATATTGACAACATCACATACTTATTTTTCATACACAACCAAGGAGGAAGATTGTATATAACAATCATAACAGGCCACGTGCTATGTTGACTGCTTAATGTACCATAGGGATTCATTCCATCTGTACAGAGTCCAAGTCTTAAGTTTCTTGGTTCTTTACCAAATTGAGGGTATAATTAATCAATTTTCTTCCATTGTGGTGAATCAGATGCATGTCGTAGGACGCCATCATCATTGGCCCTTAACTCCCCATGCCAAGACAAATTTTGTGCATCTTCTGTATTAGCAAATAAGCGTTGAAATTGTGGTATTATTGGTAGATACCACATCACCTTGGCAGGAGAGCCATTTTTAGCCTTAGCAGAATTTGTAGTCTTATACCTTGACGCACCACATTTTGGAGAATTTATCAAATTACTATAGTCCTTATGAAATAACACACAATCATTTGGACATGCATGAATCTTCTTAGCCTCCATTCCCATTGGGCACATTATTTTCTTTGCTTGATATGTTGAAATTGGAAGCTCGTTGCCTTCAGGAGGAATTTCCTTTAACAAAGACAACAGTGAAGTGAAATTCTTATCGCTCCACCGGTTTTGAACTTTAAGAGTATATAATCGCATCACAACACTGAACCTCGTGAACTTAGTACAACCCTTATATAATGGTTTTTCAGCATCATGGACAATGTTTGCAAATAAAGAAGGTGGATCAATGACATTGTCCCGACAACTACGTAGCATCTCATCAACCATATCATCCTGAATCTGGTCATCTTGAATCAGTTCATCATTAACATTATCATCATTATCTATATCTTCTATGCCACAACTATTAGTATCGACATTTTCTGATCCATAATTCAATTTCTCTCCATGCCAATACCATTCATTATAACCTTGTATGATCCCATTGCATATGACACGATTCTTAATTTCCTCACCAGTATCAACTTTTAAATTGTTCCAACAATTTCTACATGGACAATATAGCCTATCTGTAGGTAGTTTCCTATGTTCCTCAGCAAATCTGATAAATTCATCAAGACCTTTGGCAAACTCTGGACTACAATGGTTCTTGATAGACATCCAACTTCAATCCATTTTCTATATCACATTAAAATTAATTATAAAACTAACCATTTAATATTGATACTATAATAATCTGTAAGTTTTTATTGATAGGAAGTTAATTACTTATATACTAAAGTGTACCACCTATCCCATTTTTGAATATTTAATCTCACTAGTAACTGTATAATGTATGTTTAGTTTTGAAGAAAATTTTCAGTAGCATTTCTCCTAAGTTCTCCAGGTACACTGATCTAAATGGTAAATAACCACTCACATATGTACCTAGAGAACAAATGAAGAAATCCTACTGAAATTTTCTAAAAAACTAAACATACATTATACAGGTACATCCTAAGTGAGATTAAATATCCAAAAACAGTCCCAAACCGGGGACTATCCAAAGTTTACTCCTAATGAGTAAATTTTGAATGGGTTTCTAAGTTAATATATAAATGCATTATTTTCATATTTATATATTAAGTTAAACATCATGCATCAACCCTAAAGTGTCAATCTAGGAGTGCACATGTCTAATCTAGTATTAATTTTTAGAATTTATATAATGATTACATATGAAAAAAGACATGTTTTTATTATTGGGTTATCAAATCATATAAAATGGAAAATACTTGTACAAATTAGCAAAGTAAGGCCGTTTCCAACAGTCCAAAGATTGAAATCATTATAATATTCAGAACTATTTGTGAACATTACAACAAATATGATTAAAATATTTATAGCTCCCACATAAATAAGGAGCAGGTCCACTCTCGGTCGACAATTAGTCGACCGAGAGCCCACCTGCGCACAGCGTCCAGGTCCACTCTCGGTCGACAAATTCATAACTGAGAGTGGACCTGGACGCTGCACGCAGGTGGGCTCTCGGTCGACTAATTGTCGACCGAGAGTGGACCTGGACGCTGCAATGGCGGCGGGCGGGAACGAAGGAAGGCGGGAACGAAGGAATGAAGGAAGCGTCAAACTTACTTGGAAATGGCGGCGACCTTCGTGGAGGATGAGACGACCTTCACGGAGAGGCGGCGACCTTCGTGGAAGAGTGGAGAGGCGGCGATGACGAGCTCTTTTCACAGAGAGGAGGCAAATCTTGGGAGACACGGAGAGGTGGCAATAGCTTCACGTACAGACACCATGATCCTCTTGGACGTGCGGAGAGGTGGCACAGCTTCACGACAACGGCTTCACAGAGAGGAGGCAAGGGCTTCGCGACAGAATTACACAAGAAAGCAAGGGCTTCGCGGCGCTGCGAGAGAGAAAAATAGAACTGAAAAGGTTTTCGCGGGAGGAAGAAAGACTAGGTTTCGACTTTTTCATGGAGAGAAAGACATGTAGCGTCGGTTAACACAAAAAAACCGACGCTAAAGATAAGCGGTGCCCATGTCGGGTTATTTAAAAACACTCAAACGCATTCTCAGTCGACAAATTTGTCGACCCAATGGTTACCGGTCGACAATATTGTCGATCGAAGACCCCTCTAGGGTCGGGTTTAAGGTATATCCGACGCTACATGTATTTATACGAAGGAAATCTGGCTCCCTCTTGGTCGAAAAATTCGTCGACTGAGAAGGAGCCAAATTTCCTTCGTATAAGCACCTCTAGGGTCAGTTTTTTTCCTTATAACCAACCCTAGAGGTGCTTATACATGTGTGAAAAACTAAACTGGATCCTAAGTTTATCTCGGTCGACAATATTGTTGACCGAGGAGGGCTTTAGGGTCAGTTATAAGGAAACAAACCGACCCTAGAGGTGCTTATACGAAGGAAATCTGGCTCATTTCGGTCGATGAATTTGTCGACCGATAACCCTCGGTCGATAATATCATCGACCGAGAAGGAGCTAGAGGTGAAATTTGGCTCCTTCTCGGTCGACAAATTTGTCGACCGAAAGGTTATCGGTCGACAAATTCGTCGACCGAAGATGCCTGAACTAAATTGGATCCAAAATTCTTGTCAGTCGACAATATTGTCGACCGAGGAGCACTTTAGGGTTGGTTATAAAGAAAAAACCGACCCTAGAGGTGCTTATACATGTGAAATCTGGCTCCTTCTCGGTCGACGAATTTGTCGACCGAGTGAGTTCTAAGGTGCTTACACAACGTAATAATGATGTTATGTGAAACCCTAATATATGGTTATGTCATGTAAAACCCTAATATGGGATAATGTTATGTGAAACCCTAATATTAGATGATGTTATGTGAAACCCTAATATAGGGTGATGTTGTGTAAAACCCTAATATGGGATAATGTTATGTAAAACCTCAATATGGGATGATGTTATAATTTGTGAAACCCTAATTGATAAAGATGGGAAACTCTAACCCTAATGAGGGAATAGTGATGTTATTTTTGTATTGCACGATGTTGAAATGAAATTGATATGGTTGATATGAAATTGAGATGCTTGTGTAACAAGTATCCTACATACCTTGGTCAGATGACCTGAAGGTAATAGTTACCTGATAAGTGATAACCATGTTTAGTGATGAACTAAGGGTTTGAATACCCAGATCCAACAAATGTGATGATGGTGGTATTGAGGGATGTGAATTCCCAACAATGAGACAAGCGGTTGAGATCCCAATGTTTATAACATTTTGAAAAGTACTAAACTCGATCCAAAATTCATGTCGGTCGACAATATTGTCGACTGAGGAGCCCTTTAGGGTCAGTTATAAGGAAAAAACCGACCCTAGAGGTGTTTATACACGTGAAATCTGGCTCCTTCTCGATTGAGGAATTTGTCGACCGAGAAGTTATCGGTCGATAAATGCGTCAACCGAGAAGAGCTCTATGGTCGGTTAAAAGTAAAAAAACTGACGCTAGAAGTGCTTATACATGCATGAACTAAACTGGAACCAAAATTCGTGTCGGTCGACAATATTGTTGACTGACATGCCCTTTAGGGTCGGTTATAAGGAAAAAATCGACCCTAGAGGTGCTTATACATGTGAAATCTGGCTCCTTCTCGGTCGACGAATTTGTCGACCGAGAGGTTATCGGTCGACAAATTCGTCGACCGAGAAGAGCTCTAGGGTCGGTTATAAAGAAAAAACCGACCCTAGAGGTGCTTATACACATGAAATCTGGCTCTTATTCGGTGGACAAATTTGTCGACCGAGGAGCCTTTAGGGTCGGTTATAAGGGAAAACCCGACCCTAGAGGTGCTTATACATGTGAAATCTGGCTCTTATTCGGTTGATGAATTTGTCGACCAAGGAGCTATTTAGGGTCTGTTATAAGGGAAAAACTGACCCTAGAGGTGCTTATACGTGTGTGAAGGCAAACTGGATTCAAGATGTCTAATTCCCGCATTTTTTGTAGACATATAAGGTCGGTTATTTGGAAAAACTGACCCTATAGATTGAGGCGCGAAGCCAAAATCAAGAAAAGTTTCATCGCGGGAAACTATATTTGACTTTGTAATCCAATTGTCTATAAGGTTGCTTATTTTATGAAAACTGACCCTATAGAGATGCACTACAAGGTCGGTTATTTTAAGAAATGCGACCCAAGAGGTCTTAAGTGGTGCCTTCATTTTTTATAGACAAATAAGGTCATTTATTTGGAAAATCGACCCTATAGAGATATACTACAAGGTCGGTTATTTTAAGAAAAGTGACCCAAGAGGTCTTAAGGGGTGCCCGCATTTTTATAGACATATAAGGTCGGTTATTTGAAAAACTGACCCAAGAGGTCTTAAGTGGTGCCCGCATTTTTTTAGACATATAAGGTCAGTTATTTGGAAAAACCGACCCTACATGTAGTGACGTTATAACCCATTTCTTTACTAGTGTATATATATATATATATATATATATATATATATATATATATCATGTGATTCACACACATGTATAAGCACATTTAATTCATTCATATGATTCACACACATGTAGAAACCTGCAGTTCCATTCATTCATCTCTTTTCACATTCACACACATGTAGAAGCACATCCATTCATTCATCTCTTTTCACAGTCACACACATGTAGAATCACATCCATTCATTCATCTCTTTTCATATTCACACACATGTAGAAGCACATTCACACACATGTATATAGATAAGACAATTCAAAATTCATTCAGACATGTATATATAAGCGTGTCTTTCAAAGTTTAATATGCCATCAAATACAAAAAAATATTATGACATCAAAGTTTAGAAATGTCATTATTGATCATCATCATTATCGTCATTAGTACTCCAGTGATAATAAAAAATTCCCAGCACTTCTAAAGCTTTTGCCCATTGTTCTCTTATATCATCTAATTGTTCCATCGTATAGGGACTATGTACATCTAATAACTTTTCACATGTACTGAAGTCACTAGTTTTAAGAACCTGCAAAGAGAATGACGTATATCTATATAATTAATAATATTGATATATTTCATATTATCTAATGAGACTATATAATACATAATTAATAAGATTGATATATTTCATATTATCTAATGAGACTATAAAATACTTGTTGTATGTTATCGATATCCTGTGTAGCATATCTGACAATCAGGTCCATATATCACATCACGTTGTATGCACATGCCCATCCGTTCTCTTGTTTATCACACTATAAATTTCAACATACAAAAAGTTAATAAATAAAAACAACCATAGTTCACATAAATAATATATACATTGGAGTCTGGAAACTACATTCACATTCTCCCAAACTAACGGTTTATTCTTTATCTTGCACACATTTCCTCCAGGTCTTTTGAAATATTTTAAAGTCCTACATGTTAATGTAACACATTAAATTGCATTACCAAATAGTAATGTAATAAATTATGTTAACATATATAAATATGAAAAATTTCTCACGTGAATAATGGCATTTTCATTACTTGTCCATGTATGTCTAATTGCTTCCCCTCAGAATCTAGATAATAAACAGTGAACGTCTTGGGGACAATAACCAGTAACTCCCAATGCTTACCCTTGAGATAAGAAAGTTAAAAATATATAACTCAAAATCAACAATAAAATGTAATTTTCTTAAGTTCAAATTATAAGAAAGTAAACTTACTTAACATTGAATGGATTTATTATCACACTCTTCCTTTTTTTACCAAAATATTTAAAAGCGACAGAGCAGTATAAGGTAACTAATGAAGGGTCTTTATCTATAAGACTGATCAAAGATGGAATTCGAAATCTCTCATGGGTAAACAAAAATTCTTCATAGATCTTGTGTAAGTAGCTGCAAAACATATATTATGTATGCATTAATATATAAGAAACCAAATCACCGTATATATAACAAGGTATATAGATATATAAACAAGATCTCACCATATCCATAACTCTATCATAGATGTATTCAGCCAATCATACCTAAAAAACTCCAAAATATCTTGTATAAATATAGTTTTATCGTATGATTGGCCTGCAACATCCTCCAGAATATAAACATTTATAGGACACAATTTGTTATGTTCGCCTATCCATATTGCCATAACCCTACAATTAGGACCTATCAAGTTGTATAAGTCCTTTGGAAGCCAACTAGGTATTGCAGGAGGAGGTGGAGGTGGAGCTGTAGCGGATTTCTTCCTTTTCTCATGTATATATAATTTCATAGAAATTGACTTATATATACACACTAACAAATTAATGTAATGTTAAATTTACCATACATGATTAGTATATATGACATCTGTTTCGGGCCATAATATCACTCTGCCTTCTACTTCACCAAGTGTGTCAGCATTTGGGTGGACATATGGCAATGGATGTTGCCTCCAATGAGGGAACACAAGCCTCAGGCTCACACAAACATAACCATTGGGTACTGGAGTGCCATGAATTGTGTGCCCTGGAAGGCATGAGTAAGACTCAACCTTTGCAACAACGAATTCTTTGAATCTTAGACGACATGACCTCAACCCCTACAAATTTACATTGAGTATGTTATATACATATAAATAAACATATCATCTTGAAAAGAATAGATACTATGTCATAAAAATACTTACAGTGGACGTGCTAGGTGGTGGGTCTACAAGATTACTCCCAACCATCTCTACCATAGGGGAAGAGCAGCACGACATAGGTACTATCTAAGTGGCAGGCTGAGACACCTACCACTTGCTGATTGCTTCTTGGACTCTCTTATCAATTAACTCATCTACCTTTACATGGAAAAAAGAAAGGCTAGATTTTGATTATTGAATTCCCTTTGCAATAACATTCTTAAAAAAGAATAGGTTACCTCAGCTTTAGAAAATCCCAATTTTGGGACATGTTTTGTTACAACCCCATTTTTTTGGGTTCATTTGGTGAGAAATGTAATTTCTCATATTAAGGATATTTGAACGAATAATGATATAATTTATTTGGAATAAATGGATTTTGTTTACAATAGCCTTGATGTTTGTGTTGTGGGCTTTATTCGCTATTGGGCCCAAATAATAAGAAAATTCAATTAGTGAATGAATAATTGAATATTTGAGAAAAGAAAAATGTGGAAACCTTTAGAAGGCAATCCAAAGAGGATTTCGTGCCTCTTGGGTTCCTTGGGTTCTAAGGAGTCCAAAGTTGCATAGAGAATGCAATAAGAAAAGAAAAGATCAATTAAATATTTCTTTATGAAGAAAGAAATTGAAAATAATGGTAAAATGTGGAAAACAAGTGAAAAGAGGTATAATTGAATTATCCTTGGTGGAATTTCGTATCCCAAGGATTCCTAATGATAAAAGGAATACCAATGAGGAAAACAAAAGAGAAATCCTCAAAAAGAGATATTTTAATAAGAAATAAACATGATAATGCAAAATAATGCATATAGATGCATCTAGAAGGGTAATAAGTATCCTTGAAAAGGAATTTCGAAATCATAGAGTTTCTTGGGATTCAAGGAGTCCCAATAAAGAAATAGGAAAGATAAAATACCAATAAATTCAAATAAGAAGATAATATGATGCATAATAAATGATTATGAGGTATTGTTAAAAAGAAGTGTTGTTTCAACAAAAGGAAATATAATTTCGTGGTTAATGGATTAAAATGCAAGAACAATGATAATAAGAGAAAGGATTTTTGTTTTTTCAATTATAAACGAAATAAAACTTAACAAAAGGATAATGAGGAGAGAGAAGAAAACTTCTCCTAGAAGGAATATGCATCCTTTTGGAAAGGGGCTCTTTGAGTCGTGTATAAGCCTACCTAGGGCTTCTTTTCTCAACCCTGTATAAGGGGTAGAGCTCTGGTTCGAAGGGAAGGAGAACCCCACGTTTCGCCAACCTATTCTTCTTCTTCTTTCTGTACTAACCCTAACCATGAGGGTATAACCCTATCCAGGGAGCAATGAGGGGTGTATGTAGTCTGGTCAGAAGCAGGATGCTCCCTAAACAACCAAGGAGCGATCACCCATCATCTCCTCCCTCCCATCCTCGCACAACCACTGCAGTAGACCTACACCTTCAGCTGAACGTCGTAGGCTGGACATGCTAGCAATGACCACCTTGGCCGCAAGTTCACCCGTCCCTGAGTGCGTGGGGGTTGGGCGGAGGCAGCAGCACCCTCCCGGTGGCCGTCGGGCTCGGTAGAAGGAGGGGGAGCCGCGCCTAGGGCGGCAGGTTGGCGTAGCTAACTGAGTCGAGAGGAAGAAGATGAAGGCTGATGTGTTGGATGGTTATACCCTCTGGGGGTATGAAGGTCGGGTGTTACGACCCCACCTTCTGGTAACCCCCAATTAAGGGATACTGAGAGGTCAAAGTCGCACCCATAACTTCCGGATCAAAGGTTCGACAATTAACCAAGAACGATTAATAAATTTTAACAGACTAAATTGGAAAGCTGTAAGAAAATAAACTTTTGCATACCTTTTAAAAAATTGGATCTCTAAGCTACTATCCACTTATAGATTCTACTCTAAGTAATCCTCCTTGTATTTTACTTCATGCATTTCACAATATGACATTTTACTATTTGTCCTTTTGGCTTGTACCTAAAACGCCGACAAACAAAACGTTGATCAGCCGAAGCTGGTATGTGGGGCAAACAATAATCATGTAAATATGTTAACAATGTAATCATTCAATTAATCATTTGACAACCAAGATTACATTTTAAATATAACTCTGTGATCCATGAGTACCCTATCCTCTGTGCTATCCCTGCAGTAGACCTGGATACTACCTTCCTTATGGTAGATCCTCATTAAACCCCTCATGGTCCCACCTATAGGTGAACCAGTTTCTAGGGTTGAGTCATATGGCACTACTCGTAAGTAGCCCACTCCTTAACACATGGCAGGCTAATGGGTCTCATGGCACTACACTTGGTAGCCCAATTTCTAACCCACGATAACCTAGGCCTTACTCTAGGTTACCCCTTTTTAGCCTTTACAAGTCACAGAGGTGGACCCGGATCTAGGCAGTTATACATGTATATTCATAGTGATAGTCATAGTCACTCTATAGTTGCATGAAATAAAAGCATCCAACATTTATTTCAAGCCATGAGGGAAACGTCGATAAAATCCTCGGAAAACTAATCGGGATAATCATAAGCGTAACCACATACCTGTGATTGAAGGTTTTGAGACCGAATCACTCAAGTAGAGAAAACCCACCCAAGAAAGCAAGTATGTATCGAAATCCTAAAATAAAAATACAAATTTCCTTTTATCAAGATTTATCCAAACCCATCTTGTTTCTTAGGATTTCTATTCAAATTTTGGGGTTTCCTTTGCAATTAGGGTTTTGCTTCCACTTTTAGTATTGTAAACCCTAACTCAACAAAACTACATAAAAACCTTAAATTCCTCATCTTGTTACTCCTAAGAGGCTTAGGATCTTTATACTGTAACGTATTTCCATAATTCGATTTAAACATGGTTTTTCCCCTTTTTACCCTAAATTTGGGTTTCTGAATGTATTATCCTTCATACATAGATTAAAACCCTAAATTAGGCAACATATCATGTAAAATAGATTGAAACCCTACTTTACAATACAACATGTTAATACTTCTCAATTTGACCTACCAAACCTCAAAGATTCATCCTTTATATTCAAATAGGGTTTCTAATTATCTTTTAATACATTTTCTATCAAATTAATATACCTCTCGAGCTATGATCAGATTCAGGTTCTAAAACCATTTTTATTGAATTCCTTGCGTTCTTCTTGTCAATTTTCATATATAACTTACTTTGATCGGAGCATCCTAGCACTTGTTATGAATTTTACAATATAAGGATAATCAGACCAATAAGACAACGCCACATCAGCTTTTAATATTCCTTTTTGTTATTCTCGTCAGCTACAACTAAAAAGGTGAAAACACCTCTTTGTCCATGATGGCAACACATAGTACCAGGGCCCTTGGGTCTTTTGCCTCCTAATCATCTTCCATACATTCTGCGATCATCTGCACTGGCCCTGCGATCACAGCCGCCAAAGCGGCTAGCGACCCGCCTCTTCCACAAGCCGCTCTCGGCTTCATCTCCTTTCTCGTGAAGGAGTCTGCTCCCTGCCCCGATGACAAATTAGCCCACCCATCCTTTCTCCATGAGTGTCGTGGTGTTGCAGTGCCTCGTCAGGCCCTCCATGACCTCAGATAAGCTAGAGGCAGCCAAGTTGGCTAGACGGCGCCGTGTTCTGCCCCGACGTTGCTTCCCGAAGAGGGTGTGCATAAGACCGTGCTTGTCTCCTTGCCACACCGAGCAGGTCAGCATCGTACTAGCCACTCCATGGAGCCAGGGAGTCATCCTCCCGGATTCCCTTCTCACCTGCACCCTCGCCTCCCCTGGCTGATCCACAAACCACCGGCGACTCTACCTTCTTTGTGTTGGGTTTTGTAGAGAAAACATGCGTGGCGGAAGCAATAAAATACACGCATCCCAAAACAGGATCTCGTTGACAACAACATATTTGGAAGGAGTGTTTGCGGGATATACCTTATCGCAGAGCAAGTTCGGCGATGTCCCGCTGCACAACGATGTGCAACGCTTATGGCCTACACAGACAAAACTTCTCTCCCATTCGTCAAGCACGTCGCAGGAAGATCTGGCGGCATTTGTTTGTGGCGGTGACGTACGCTGCTCGCAACGTGTACAGGTGGTCGTCGACGTCCTCCGAACGCAGGCGTCAAGGCGTCTGCATCTCTACTTCGTCCATGCGGATGAACGGAACTCCACGTCGCACTTCCCAAGCCGTCGGGAAGGAGTCGTGTCTCTGTGGTGGCGTGCTAGCGGTGCGTTTCTCTCCTTTTTCTCCTCTAAGGACGATGACAGCTAGGGTTTACGTGCGTGAGCATAAAATGAAAAACCTCTATCTATCTTATATAGATATCGGTCGCCAATCCTCCTTTAAACAAGATACGAAGGGAAATAGGGTTTCCTAAACCCATCGGTAAACAGAAACATTGGGTTAATTAAAACGCTCGTGGATTAATTAGAATATTCCGAAATTCATTAATTAACCAAATAATCACATTAATTGATTAATTAATATCCGACTCCATGCAATCGCTTGGGATGGATTTATGTGCATATACACCAACAAACTCCTTCTTGCACTTAGAGCCATTCACTCTAATATTATTCTAATTGATTACATAAACATTTTAGTAATCAATGTGATTCGAAGTAATTCCAATCAAATCCACAATTATACTCCTATTCCAACACATCCTATGTGTGTGACCTGGTAGGCTCCAAATTACGTTGGAAGTGATATCCATAATCATATTATGATTTCACAAGCAATGATTGGTATCTAGCAAGACTTCATTGCCACCCAAGTAATTGGAGAAGTTGGAGAACAACTTGACCTATCATGCATGACTGGTGTTATAGTGATTGTATAGTTCTTTTGTCACTGATATCTGGATTGAACTCGAGTCATGGAATTGTTATCCTTTTCAACGATCAATCCATGTTCCTTGAACTAGAGTAGACTGTCTGAGATATATGTAAGCTCAATATCACATGTTGACTCACATCAACATGGCCATGCATTTCTCAGTCTCGCTTATCAAGTGGCCAGAATATCAAACTCCCGTAGGAAGGACAAATTCCATCTACATCACTCACAGTCATCCCCATGTGTCACAGTGCACCCAAGCACCATCTTTATGGCAATCCTTATTCAGGACCATGGTGGATGATGTCAAAGTACACCGAACGACATGTGATAAGTGTAGTGACTTCAGGTCTAAGAATGAAAATCACCACCATCATTATGAGATGTGACTCTAACTACTAATCATGGTATCCATGTGTCACTCTCAAGGTGGGTCTATCTGATACACTGTTCTCTAACAAGTATCTATGTATTTGGTTTGATATCTCCATATCACGCATAATGAGATTCTTCCATCAACCAACATACATTCTAATCTTATGTGTTATTGATGTCTATGGATATTTCCACAATAACAACTGATTAGGGACAAAAAAAGAATACACACTCTTAACATACATATGATCTCACTATTCAGGTCATCAACTTGAATACATATGTCATTGAGTATATTATTCTATATACATCTATAAGTTTTATGGTCATCTCACAATATAAAACACAAACATATAAATTGGAAACTTGCCTTTATTAATGTGATCAATGTAGTATTACAAATCGTTTACATAGTATCCCATTACAATCATCGAATGATAGTCTCTATGGGCATACATATCAACAGATTCCCACTTGCACTTATACCCAATCACTCATGAATCTCAATCCAAGTGATCAAACATGTCCGTCATGTTTCTGCTGTGAAAGTGCTTTTGTGAGCGGGTCAGCCACATTGCTTTCTGTAGGTACTCTGCAAATATTCACATCTCCTCGTTGTACGATCTCTCGTATGAGATGGAACCGCCGTAGAATATGTTTGGAACGTTGGTGAGATCTTGGTTCTTTAGCCTGTGCAATTGCTCCATTGTTGTCACAAAACAACTCAATTGCATCACCAGCGTTTGGAACCACTCCAAGTTCAGAAATGAACTTCTTGATCCACACAGCTTCCTTCGCAACATTAGATGCGACAATATATTCAGCCTCTGTTATAGAATCTGCAACCGTCTCTTGCTTGGAACTCTTCCAGCTCACAACTCCGTTGTTCAGGCAAAACACAAATCCAGATTGTGATTTGTAGTCATCTTTGTCAGTTTGGAAGCTAGCATCGGTGTAACCTTTTACCACGAGCTCTTCCTCACCACCGTATACCAAGAATTGATCCTTAGTCCTTCTCAAGTACTTTAGGATGTTCTTTACAACTGTCCAGTGACATTCTCCTGGATCTGACTGATATTGGCTCGCCATGCTCAAAGCATACAACACATCAGGATGAGTACATAACATCACGTACATGATAGATCCAATTGCTGATGCATATGGAATCTTACTCATGCGTGCCCATTCATCACATGAAGTAGGACATTGGGATTTAGAGATCGTAACCCCATGGGACATGGGCATGTTACCTCTCTTAGAACCCTCCATGCTAAACCTCTTTAGCACCTTGTCAATGTATGTGCTTTGGCTTAGGCCTAGAAGCCTTCTAGATCTATCTCTATAGATCTTGATCCCAAGTATATAGGATGCTTCGCCTAAATCCTTCATAGAGAAAGTCTTCCCTAGCCAACCTTTTACTGTCTAAAGAGTAGGGATGTCATTTTCCATCAATAGTATGTCATCCACATACAATATGAGAAATACGATTGTGCTCCCACTAACCCTTTTGTAAACACATGGTTCATCTTCATTTTGACTAAAGCCAAACTTTTTGACTACTTCATCAAAACGTAGATTCCAACTCCGAGATGCTTGCTTCAATCCATAGATTGACATTTGTAGATTACATACTTTATTGGCTTCCTTTGGATCAATAAAACCCTCAGGTTGTGTCATGTACACATCCTCGAGTAAATTCCCATTAAGGAATGCTATTTTAACATCCATCTGTCAAATCTCATAGTCATGATAAGCTGCAATGGTAAGCATGATCCTGGTGGATTTAACCATGGCAACTGGTGAGAAGGTCTCGTCATAATCAACACCTTAAATTTGACGGAATCCTTTCACAACCAATCTACCTTTATAGGTTTGAACATTTCCATCCATGTCAGTCTTCTTCTTGAAGACCCACTTGCACCCTATGGGTCTTACCCCTTCGGGTGGATCCACCAAGGTCCATACCTTGTTGGTGTACATGGATTCCATCTCAGATCTCATGGCTTCGAGCCATTTATCAGATTCTGGTCCCTTAGTAGCTTCTAGATAGGAAGTTGGCTCATCTGCTATGCCCAATTCATCATTGTCTTGAGTCATGAGAAATCCAAATCTCTCAGGATCAAGTCGTGTCCTACTAGACCTACGATGTTCCTGTGTTACATTTGGAACTTGAAATTACACAACAACTTGTGAGTCTTCATGTTCCTTATGTACCTCCTAAGGTTCTCTACTTTCTTGTTGGTCTCTAACTTCTTCGAGCTCTACATTCCTCCCACTAATTCCCTTGGAAATAAATTCCTTTTCAAGAAATACAGCAGTCCTAGCAACAAACACTTTGTTGTCAGTTGGTGGGTAGAAGTAGTATCCCCGAGTTTCCTTGGGGTATCCAACAAAATAGAATTTTTCCGATTTGGGTCCAAGCTTTTCAGGAAATTGTTTCCTAACATAAGCTTCACATCCCCAAATCTTTAACATAGACAAATTGGGACGATTTCCATTCCATATCTCATATGGTGTCTTTTGAACCAATTTGGAAGGTACACGGTTAAGTGTAAACGCTGCAGTTTCAAGAGCATATCCCCAGAACGATATTGGAAGTTCGACTGAACTCATCATTGATCGTACCATGTCTAATAATGTACGATTCCTTCTTTTTGACACACCATTATGTTGTGGTGTACTAGGTGGAGTCCATTGTGATACAATACCACGGTCTCTCAGAAGGTCCTCAAACTCTTGGCTTAAGTATTCGCCACCTTGATCTGAACGGAGTGCTTTAATACTCTTACCAAGTTGCTTCTCTACTTCATTCATAAAAGTCTTGAACATTTCAAGATTTTCTGACTTGTGTTTCATAAGATATACATAGCCATACCTACTGAGGTCATCAGTAAAGGTAATGAAGTATTGATAGCCTCCTCTAGCATTTGATCTAAAAGGTCCACATACATCAGTATGTATGAGCCCTAGCAGACCACTGGCTCTCTCATTGTGTCCAGTGAAAGGAGTTTTGGTCATCTTCCCTAATAAACATGCCTCACATGTCTCTAATGATTCAAAATCAAAAGAGTCTAGATAACCATCCTTATGGAGTCTAGATATGCACTTCTCGTTTATGTGCCCAAGACGACAATGCCATAAGAATGTTTTGTTTGAGTTGTCAAGTTTTAACCTTTTAGTATTTTCATTGTATATGCTAGTCTCAAGTTCTAACAAGTAGATACCATAAGACATAGGGGCATTGCCATAAAAGATCTCATCTTTAGATATAGAAATAATTCCATTCTTAATGTGAAATTCAAATCCACTCTTATCCATACAAGATACAGAAATAATATTTCTATTAATGGAAAGTACATAATAGCAATTCTCTAATTCTATTACAAGTCCCGTAGGCAAAGATAAACTAATAACTCCAACTGCGGTGGCAGCAACTCTTTCTCCATTAGCAACTCGCAGCTTGACTTGGCCCTTTCGTAAAGGCTTACTTCTTATCAGATCCTGCATATTAGAACATATGTGAGATCCACATCCGGTATCCAGTACCCATGATGAAGAAGTATTTAAGTTTATCTCAATAACGTATAAACCTGAACTGGAGATCTCTATCCCCTGCTTCTTCTTCCTTAGTTCCTCCAGGTAGAGAGGACATTTTCTTTTCCAATGTCCAGGCTGGTGACAATGGTGACAACTGCCTTCTTTGGAGATCCCACCTTTAGCTTTCAGCGCAGATGACTTTGGCTTCTGCCCAGCTTAAGAACTTTTCTTAGCCTTGCCTTTGCCTTTTGACTTTCCCTTTGCCTTGTTGATCACCATCAAAGACTTGGGCTTGTCTTGCTTCATCTATGCTTCAGCTGTCCTCAACATGCCCAACAATTCTGACAACGACTTGTCAAAATTGTTCATGTTGTAGTTCATGACAAAATGATTATACGATTCAGGCAACGATTGTAGAATCACATCAGTGGCCAAATCTTGACCTAGAGGAAATCCCAGCTTGGATAGGCTTTCCACGTACCCAATCAAGGTGAGTATATGGGTGCCAACTGAGTCTCCCTCTTTCATCTTGCTTTTGAACAAAGCCTTTGAGACATCGTATCTCTCCTGTCTTTCTTGATGTTGATACATGTTCTTGAGATGTGTTACCATCTCCATGACATTCATGTTCTCATGCTGCTCTTGCAACTCATAGTTCATTGAGCACAACATCAGGCACTTGACATCCATGACATCATCAAGGTGCTTCTTGTAAGCATCCTTTTCATCCTTGGGCGCATTTACGACGGGCTCCTCTGGCTCTGGTTTTCAAGGACATAGAGCTTACGCTCATGTGTGAGAACAATTCTCAACGTCCTAAACCAGTTTTGAAAGTTGATTCCAGTAAGTTTGTCCTTCTCAAGAACCGATCGCAATGAGAACGTGTGAGTGTTGTTTGTCATTTGATTGCTATAAAAGAAAAAATTTGCATTTAGTCCAAAACATTTTGACTTGTAAAGATTTGATAAACGAGATTAATTAGGCCTTTAATTAATTACACTCCCACTATTTTATTCAAATTGATAGCCCTCACTATCAACTTGGAAGATTGCAATGCACAACCTTCTAGTGAGCCAAGACCCAAAATAATTGGATATCAGTGCCCAACCAACACCAGCGTCAAAGATCAAATACTAAGGTAGGCAACTTTTGCCAATTGCATAATATGCAACTCTTGGATAGATGATCATGCATAACTCCTTGCCATGATGCATTTGTGTGCCTCTAGGTACTTCATCCTATCAAGGTTCCCTAGTTAAGTCCAACCCATAACCCAACACGATGAGTGTGCACCCTGCGGAGGCAGACCCACACACCCACCATCACACTTCCACGAGATAGACAGTGTACCACGCAGAGGCTTGCCCACACATAGTCGATCAAGCTGTTCATGTGTGTTGCTTTATGGAAGGCAACTAAAACTTAATATTATTAATTGAGGGGTTTTATTAATACATATACATATCCAAACACCACATACTTATAGTACGTATCATATACTACTATATCCACAACCATAAACGATAGAAATGCAATCACAAACACAAATACATCCATTATGGCCATACTATTGTAATCCTTTGGAGCAACAAAGGATTGTGGTCCACCTATGGTCTTATGCAGCTCGTGCAACACCTGTGAATCAACCTGTAAGCATGTAGTGATCAACATTACAATGAACAACTTCATGGATGCTTCGTGAGGTTGGAACTTCAAGTTTCTTCTTGGAATTGGATCTTCTTGTTTCTTCTCCATGGACGCTCCTTGGAGTTGGATCTTCAGGTTGCTTCTTGGAATTGGATCTTCATGGTGCTTCTCCATGGACAATCCTTGGAGTTGGATCTTCAAGAGGCCTCCTTACATCAAGTTTACAAAGACTAAAACTAATCCTATCTCTATTACATCATATGATTACAAATATAAAAGAAAAGAATTAATTACACTTTGAAATAAGAGATGAGGCTCGGCATGCAAGCCGAATACTTTATACAAAGGATCCATATGCAACCATTATACATCCATAGCATTCATAAACAACCATATCCACAAGATAGACATCCACATTAAAAAAAGGGGATACTAGGCCATAACCGTGCATGCACTCACCACATAAAACAAATTTTAAAGGCGATGTGTATGCTATCATAGGTATACCTACATATACATATATACATATTAAAATTACAGTACTTGTAATGCGGGACATTCCCCATTAAAAAAAATTGACTCGCACACAGACAATGCGGGGTACACAGGGGCAACGCCCGTCGTCAGCTACAACTAAAAAGGTGAAAATTACCTCTTTGTCCATGATGGCAACACATAGTACCAGGGCCCTTGGGTCTTTTACCTCCTAATCTTCTTCCTTGCATTCTGCGATCATCTGCACTGGCCCTGCGATCACAGCCACCGGAGAGGCTAGCGACCCACCTCTTCTACAAGCCGCTCTTGGCTTCATCTCCTTTCTCGCGAAGGAGTTTGCTCCCTCCCCCATGATACAACAACCCACCCATCCTTGCTCCATGAGCATCGCGGTGCTGCAGTGCCTCGTCAAGCCCTCCATGTCCTCAGATAAGCCAGAGGTAGCCAAGTTGGCTGGACGGTGCCGTGTTCTGCCCCGACGCTGCTTCTCGATGAGGGTGTGCACAAGACCACGCTTGTCTCCTTGCCACACCGAGCAGGTCAGCATCATACTAGCCACTCCATGGAGCCAGGGAGTCATCCTCCCAGATTCCCTTCTCACATGCGCCCTTGCCTCCCTTGGATGATCCACAAACCACCGATGGCTCTACCTTCTTTGTGTTGGGTTTTGTAGAGAAAACATGTGCGGCGGAAGTAATAAAATCCACGCAACCCGAAACAGGATCTCGTCGACAACAACGTATTTGGAAGGAGTGTTTGCGGAATATACCTTATCACAGAGTAAGTCCGGCGATGTCCCGCTGCACGACGGTGTGCAACACTGCTGGCCTACACAGACAGAACTTCTCTCCCATTCGTCAAGTGCATCATTGGAAGATTCGGCAGCGTTTCTTTGCGGTGGTGACATACGCTGCTCGCAGCGCATACAGGTGGTCGTTGACGTCCTCCGAATGCAGGCGTCAAGGCGTCTGTGTCTCTACTTCATCCACGCGGATGGATGGAACTCCACGTCGCGCTTCCCAAGCCGGTGGGCAGGAGTCGTGTCTCTACGGCGGCATGCTAGCGGCGCATTTCTCTCCTCTAAGGACGATGATGGCTAGGGTTTACGTGCGTGAGAGTAAACTAAAAAGCCTCTATCTATCTTATATAGATATCAGTCGTCAATCCTCCTTTAAACATGATACGAAGGGAAATAGGGTTTCCTAAACCCATTGGTAAATAGAAACATTGCGTTAATTAAAACGCTCGTGGATTAATTAGAATATTCTGGAATTCACTAATTAACCAAATAATCACATTAATTGATTAATTAATATCTGAATCCATGCAATCGCTAGGGATGGCTTTATGTGCATATACGCCAACACTTTGCCCCCTGGCCGTCGCACGCGCAGCGTTGCGTTACTGCCGGTTGGCCCTCCCGCTGACCCCGACAGCCTAGCTGCTGGATCTTACTACTTGACGAGGGGTCGGAGCTTCCCTCTCCCCTGGTCAGCCAAGCTCATCGGGTGGGGTGCTCATGAAGCAGGTGATCGTCAAAACTGTGAAGATGAGTGAGACGTCTGCCAACGCTTCAGGCTAAAGGCCAAGATGTTTTCCGCATGCCACCATTCTGATAGTAAGCCTCCACAATGACTCAAGCCAAGCTTCTCATGGCCCGAGGCTGTCTAGAGGGAGGGTCCCTATATATATGATTCTAGGCAACCCTAGGGTGCATCCTCGAGGTGTGGAAAAGAGGTAGAAAGGTATAGACTCCCTCTTGGTTACGATGTCTAAGGATGGTGTACAGATATTATGAGTTTCAATCTATATACTTATGAATAGTAGGTATGAAATCCTACAAGGAAAGGGAACCATCAATATTCTTCTAGATTTGTCTCTTACGACTTGTCTGGTTGGACTGAAAATCAACTTGTGCATCTGCAACTGCACGGTAGTTTGTTTTCCTGTCGTTTGGTTCAGTGAAGCTCAAACTCACCAGTTGAAATTGAACCACACGGTCTTTTTCCATTCTATACAAATTCAAGGAAAACCAACTGCATGGAAATAGTGCGCGGCTGCAACTCCATGATTGGTTGTGCGGCCATTAGCATGTGTGGTCAGGGGAGAAGAACGCAAATTCTAGTAGTAAAATTGATTACAGTCGTATAGTACGCCGAACCAAATAAAAACAAATGAAAGTATTGAACTGGAAACACATTCAACCATATGACTACAGTTGGAGTTTAATTTCCTATTTTTTGTTTCCAATTTTTTAATTCCTCATGTGCAGCGGAAATGCACAGAACCAAACTGGCCCTTATGGGAAATCCTATCTCACCAAAAACTTCTTTTCCATGTATTACCATAAACAAAGGTGGTGTTTTACTTAGGGCCAAAGCAATAGCTCCCGCAAGCCCCAAAACTCCCATATTTTACCCTTTCTATATTCCATGTTTTGGCTCTTGTATTTATTAGAAAACATGTATTCATGAAAACTAGCCAATTGTGGCTAATTATGTGGCTTTTAAAGAATATTGCCCAACTCTCACTTAGGCACTCCATTATTCTTTATTTTTCCTATTATGAGATTTCTTTTGTATTTCCTTTACTTTCTATCACATTGGACTCGAATTTACATTTCCTTTTAGTAGAAAATACTCCTTTTTAACAATGCCACAAAATTTGTTAATTGAGTATCACATTATCCTCTTATTTTGTAGTTTTGGTATTTTCTCTTTCTTTTTCCCCATTAGTATTCCTTTTATAATTATGAATCCTTGGGATACGAAATTCCACAAAGGATAACTCCATTATACCTCTTTTCACTTGTTTTCTACATTTTACTATTATTTTCAATTTCTTTCTTAATAAAGAAATACTTAATTGATATTTTCTTTTCTTATTGCACTCTTTATGCAACTTTAGACTCCTTGGAACCCAAGGAACCCAAGAGGCACGAAATCCTCTTTGGATTTGGCTTCTAGAGGTTTCCACATATTTTTTTCTTAAAAATTCAATTATTCATTTACTAATTGAATTTCCTTGTTATTTGGGCCTACTAGCCAATAAAGCCCACAACACAAACATCAAGGCTATTCTAAACAAAATCCATTTATTCGAACAAAATTATATCATTATTTGTTCAAATATCTTTAATATGAGAAATTACATATCTCATCAAATGAACCCAAAATCAGGTTTGTAACATTCTTCCCCTCTTATAGGAATTTTGTCCTCAAAATTCTATCAAGCAAACAAACAATTCAGGATAAGACTTTTCCATGTCCATCATTGGCCCCTATGTGGCTTTACTGTACTCATGGCGCTCCCAAAGAACCTTTATCATTACATATTCTGTTCTCTGAGTTCTTTCATCCTGGCGTATATAAACTGCACAGGTGACTCAGGCCATTTCAGCCTCCCTTGGGGCTCACTAGGTTCATTGCTCAGCACATGGTCAAAGTACCTCACATAGTGTTCTAAATTGGACAAATGGAACTCATCACACATTACTTTATCCTGAGGAGTAAGATCAAATTTAACCTTCTCCACCAAACCATGTCAAAAGAACCCATGCATCGGGGACTCAACTCTTTTGGCTATAACTTAGAGGGGTCGGATTTTTCATGTCACATTTCTCCCACAGTGAACTGCATGTTAGTCTACCTTGCATCTGCTCACGACTCTTGTCATCTCTAGGCTCCTTTCAGCCATTGCACGATCAAAGCGACTTCATCTACACACACTGTGGTCCTTTTCTAACCATCACATGATCCTTTCACCAACATCACCTTACTGAAGTGGTGATCGACACAACCTCCCTTACATAGTTTCTTTAAATCCTGACACTGGCTATGGTGGTTATCATCACGTCTTTCATAGGACAAGAACTATCTCTAGATATCACCCTGAATGAGCACACATGCCCCCATCCAACCCTTTAGTCTAGATTATACTAACCATTAGATAGGGTGATAAACTGTACTAACATCGAGTTCTTCATGTATCTACTTCCACCTCCTGGAAGTGAACCTTTAGGTTATACTTTTGAACTCGCATTATGGTGTAGTTGAACCATCTCTCTCATAAGTAGTTCAGCCAGATCTGTCCCTTGACATAACTCTTTCTTTCTCATGTCATCTGGGTAAGACGATCTACCATACCACATCCTTTACCTTCGGCTTGCATGGCCACATGCCACATCCAACTTCATCTTAAGCATCCAAAGTGTTACTATCACTTATTATCTTAGTAGTACCATGGTGATCTTAAATCATGATCTCCTATATTCTCATGATTCCTTAAGATCGATTCCTCAGAAATACTAAACCTCTTTAATCAGATTTCATTACCTTCTTTGCCAATGAAGTGCATATGTGGTTCTATCACCATCCTTTCATTATATCAAGGCCTAGGCTGGCTAACCAAACAACCACTAACTTGTTCAACAAATCTTATTACATCTGAGTGTTAGCCAATCATATCTTCTATCCAAATTTAGGGTTAGCCTAACAACCTCTTCTAGTCTCTAGCAAACTAGGTAGCTATATCTCAACCAGAGCATCCATTACCACTTCACATCCTTAGGTATTAGGTAATGTTGAAGACTTACACTTCATCTCAAACTCTACGTCTATCTTCAATTAAGAAATCTCTGGGCTCATGATAAAAGCTTCCTCATACCTTATTTCTCTTAGTGTTGGTAAACCATCCATGTATCATTCACTCCACCAGGGTATGCTATCATCTCTATCCTCATATCTCGTAGAAATGTTCCAACTCACAACATCTTTTATCCTTGGTGTATGGTATGCGTAATATCCTATCTCGCACTCCCATAACAAGAGGAAATAAGCATTTGGCTGCAGTCCAAATACAAAGTTCTTCCTATTCCAAGAGTAGAGATGGTACATCCCACCTTTCCAGTACACCTTTAAATCCACATTGAAACGTGCCACATATGTCTCTACATCACAATCATCCATGGAAAACTCATCTTGAACCTACTGAGGTTTACACACATTTCTTAGTCATATCCTCTAGGTCTATAGGGTGCCGGTACTTTAGGGGTCATCCCTCTTCCCTTATGCATCCAGAGAATGCCCTACTCATCTGCCCTTTGGGTCCCATGAGTTCATGAAGGTGATCAATCTCCCAACCCAGGGCCCTCAGACAATGATAGTTGTTACCTCCCGAACCTATGGTGATGTGCAGCTAGGAAATTAGGCAACTCCCACTTCCATCAGTCTTATCCCTACCTGACCCTAGGATAGACTTAGGATTCTTTAATACTACATGTCTAACTTAGAACCTTACCCAATCCTTCATCATCTCTCTATCTGCATTCATGGGCTGACTTTCATCCCTTCGTAGGGGTCATGGCGACCTGCCTAGCTTGGTCAGGCCCCATACCTATTTCCTTCATGGTAACACATCCTCATGCACTTAGAGATGGATATCTATGGGTCTACAGGTTCATTCCCATACCATGTACTTTTCACTTAGCTTCTCAAGATCCTATGAGACCTCCTTAGGTTTCCTCAAAACCCACAAAACTGGTATACACCCTACCAAAGGGTCCCTCTCCCAGGATAGGAGAAACTATATCTTGACAACAAGGTCACAAACACCCTTAGGGTTTACATCCCTATGAGCATGCTTAACCCAGTAGTTACTAAGGCACAAGCACGCCACCTACTATACCATGTTAGGTCATACTTGTTCTCATCCTCCATATTGGATTAAGATCATACCTTCCCATGTCATCAACTTAGCTGGTAGGGGTTCGCCAAACATACCCTAAACGTAAGGGGTTTTCCTTTCCTCTCCACCTAGGAAGTACCATGCGTGCATCTATAGAAACTCAACTCTCATCATGATCATTATGTACACCACTTCCCCTCTTAGGCCTAGGAACCCTAGGTTCACTTTTAGGTGTCTAACTGCATGCTCTATCTCTTAACCACGAATCAAGCATGCAAAAGGCATGACATGCATTTCCTGTCATCCTTCAACTCGAGAAACACTTAGAGTTGGGTCCTCCTTAAGGACAACAAACAAGGTACACAACATGTTACTAAAACTCTCTAGGTCTAAGGAACTCTTCTTCCTATCTCAAAAGGTAAACATCTATACAATAGGCACATAGGTACCAGAAGCCTCATTCTCTCTCTAGGGTTTGGTTCCTCCAAAGGCAACCAAGATAGCATCAGCCTCCAGGGATCGTGCATGAGGCAACCACTATTTCCACTTGGGTCGCTCCATCCTCGACTCCCCACTATTCCTCATATCTCAGAAACTAGGCTTCCAACCTTCTTGTTGGGTTTCCTGCTCTCTCTCTAGAGCTAACCCTACAACTAACCTCACCATTAGAGGTCCTCTCTTCATGAAGGATCAACCTTGAAATCATGAGAATGGTTAAGTATTTAGAAACCCTAATTTAGGGTACAAGAGGATAAGATCATATTTAATTTGAAAAATGTGAAAATATGTTGTTATATGGTGGTTCTAATCTATTTCGAGCAATAAAGTCTTTCATATTTTGCATAAATACCCTAAATGTAGTAATTATTGTCTTTTCATGAATAAAAGATGAAATTGATGGCAAAATGAGTTCATATGTTAATTAGACCCTAATAAACTTGGAATTAATGATAGATGCGCATAATGATCTTGTCATGGATTAATTGGATAAAAATAATAGCTTTAATGTAAAAGAAGCTTAATGAAATTAATTGATGATTAATGTGCCTGTAATATGAAAATAGAGTTATATGTTGTTAAGATAACCTTAATATTGAAGAATAGATGAGGTAGTTAGGGTTTATGAGTAATGGCATAAAATTAGGGTGTAATGTGGTAAAAGATGGAGGGAAACCCTAATTGCAAAATGAAACCCTAAAATGGATACAGAAACCCTAGAAAGTGAATCCACGTCAATAAAGTAGATTCTTGATAAATTGTGTAATAAATAGGGTACATATTCTTTTCAGGAACTATGTGCTTTCTTGCTTGGATTGCATTCTTAGTTGGATTTGCTTAATGTTTGTGAAATCATCAAATCAGGTATGTGGTTACGCTTATGATTATCCCGACTAGTTTTCCGAGGATTTTATCGACGTTTCCTTCATGGCTTGAAATAATTGTTGGATGCTTTTATTTCATGCAATTATAGAGTGACTATGACTATCACTATGAATATAAATGTATAACTGGCTAGATCCGGGACCACCTCTGTGGCTTGTCAAGGCTAAAAAGGGGTAACCTAGAGTAAGGTCTAGGTTATCGTGGGTTAGAAATTGGGCTACCAAGTGTAGTGCAATGAGACCCATTAGCCTGCCATGAGTTAAGGAGTGGGCTACTTACGAGTAGTTCCATGTGACTCAACCCTAGAAACTGGTTCACCTATAGGTGGGACCATGAGGGGTTTAATGGGGATCTACCATAAGGAAGGTAGTATCCAGGTCCACTGCAGGGATAACATAGAGGATGGGGTACTCATGGATCACAGAGTTATATTTAAAATGTAATCTTGGTTGTTAAATGATTAATTGAATGATTACATTGTTATCATAGTTGCACGTTTATTGTTTCCCCCACATACCAGCTTCGGCTGACCGACGTTTTGTTTGTCGGCATTTTAGGTTCAAGCCAAAAGGACAAACAGTAAATCATCATATTACGAAATACATGATGTAAAATGCAAGGAGAATTAGTTAGAGTAGAATGCATACATGGATAGAAGTTTAGAAATCCAAAAATTTCAAAAGGTATGAAAAATTTTACTACAACTTTTCAGTATAGATTGTGGAAATTTAATAATTGTTATTGGTTAAGTGCCTAACCTTTGATCCAGAAGTTATGGGTGTGGCTTCGACCTCTCGGTCTCCCTTAATTGGGGGTTATTGGGAGGTGGGGTCGTAACATGTTTGCACGGTGATGGCCCAAAGAACGCTTTTATGCCCACACCAGTGCCTGTAACCCTAACACATCCAGGATGCTCTAGGTTACCAAAAGCAACTGTTAATTCATCCCTTATGCCCTCAGGGATGAACTTTCCTTATTTGCTCTGCTTGTGAAGCTCCCGCTAATCTCCATCAATATAAATTGGTAAGTAAACATAACAATCATCAATATCGAATGCTCTAAGAGTTGAATTTTACCATTTTTGCAGTCGCCTCAGTAGTTGCGGTCTTGTTTATATCTCCTTTATTATTTTGCCTCCCAACTATCCACACAATATGGTGAGGCAGAGGTGTGGGAGTAATAGTAGAGGCCCCACCAATCTCCTGAGTAGCAGCAGACTCAACATTAACAAGAACCAGTAGTTTTTGGTGAATGCCTACATAGCCACTTGGACCCATTGTGTGGTCATGCACATTTAGTGCATACCTTGCTCTTTGAGCATCACTGATAGCTTTGTTAGTAAGCACATTGAATTGGATAGTAACACTAAAGGTCAATTGTGAATAGGTGAATTCATAAGAATTGGCTAATACCTTGAATTCATCGGTATTTCTCCTGGAAACAAACGCCTCCCAGTCCTTCAGTTCCAGGTAGTTCCATTGCTCAATGGCTGACTTCTTCTTGTTCTCATCATCTCGAATGTATAGTTGGGTGAGATTTGTCCTATAGTTCCTTAGGACCCTCCCACATCACTGCATCACCTTTTTACGATGTAGGCTTTCATCCAGTTCAAATATACTCTACAAAATGTCATATATTTAGTAGACTAGTATATCTTAAAAATTAGTACTCTGCAAAATATAATTGCAAATAATAATAACTCACACATAGTTCTTTCCATATTAAGTCTTTCTTCCCTTTAGGAACATTATTTCAAGAACATTCAAAATGAGGACTAAAATGGCTACGAGTAATAACCACAAGATATGAAATAAATGAGTTGTGGTTCACTCCTGGTGGATTTCCTACATGATCAAAATCCATAGCCAGTTTTGGTCTATTGCCCCTTTGTTGTATTAACTTGTTCATCATAGTGATGCCCCTCACTTTTTCAATTTTTTTCCTTCTCAACAAGTGTTTCAAGGTTTTCAGTAGGTACATCCTCAACCTAAAAATTGGTATGTTAAAAAAATAATTATAGGATATAACTTATAAATGGACATATAGATAGATATATATGATATATTTTAAAACTTACATTGTGAGGCGACATCTCATTGATATCCTCATCCTCACGGTAATCATCATTATGATCATCATATTCATGGTCAACCATCTGAAAGTGTCATTAAAAAATCATACATTTAACATTTAACATAACTAGAAGATAATATAACATTGTATTGTATCAATTAACTAGAAAGTGTCATTAAAAACATATAAAAAATATAAACATGAAAGTGTCATTAAAAAACATATAAAAAATAAAAACATGCCTCTAATACTGTGATCTTTTATCAATTAACATTCCTCTGGTGTGATCTCCGTGCACATATAAATAATCGTTAGCTTCAATATTTGGTGTTGGCAACACAACTGAGAATGGACTCGAGTCATCATACTAAAGGATCTTTAATGAACTGTCTTTTACCGTGAAGAACAACTGACCATTTTTCATTTATAGGTTCATCGATATAAAATACTTGGTTCGCCTATGATGCCAATATGAATGGTTCACCCTTCTCGCCAATTTTTTCAAAGTTCACTAATGTGAAACCCAATTCATCCACTATAACTCCTTTGGTGTTATCAACCCAATTACATTTAAAGAGCAAAATTTTGAAATCTACATAGTCAAACTCCCATATGTCTTCAATGACACCGTAATATGCTATTTTAGCTTCATGTGGACTCTTATCCTTTACATTAGAAAAAACAATGAAGACGCTTGAAGGGTGACCCCACTGTTTTGGACGACGCTGTTATCATCTTGACGCTTTGTGTAATATGAGAACGCATTTATGTCAAACCTTTTACAAGACATAACATTCATTTTTGGTTTAAAGGCAAGGCATTTGATATTTTCAGCAATATTATTTGGTGTTTGAGAAAGTTGATGTAAGACTTTATCTTCAAACCACTTAATATGTATCTTGTTATTCTCTCTAGCAAGCCACATTGAATTGGCTCGAGGATATAGTTTCTTAATGAAATTGGTATGTTCCTCGATATAAACACTCACTTCATCAATGTTGTGTAAAATATACAAGTGAGCTTGTTCCAACAACTCATGGCTGATTACTTTCATCTGTGATCCTACAATCCCTTTTCCAAAATACTCCTCAAGATTCTTGTCATTTATAGGAGCGTCATTACCACTCAGAAAGTCATTCCAAAAATTCATAACCTCTCTTGCCACATAACCCTCAATAATACTCCCTTCAGGCCGATAACGGTTTTGAACATCACCTTTAAAAATGATAATGTATCATTCAAAAGGATACATCCAATGCAAGAAAACTGGTCCCAAAATTTTCACTTCCCTAGTCAAGTGGACAACAAGATGAATCATGATATCAAAGAACGAAGGAGGAAAATACATATCAAGCTGACATAGGGTAACAACCACTTCTCTTTACAACTTATTGAGAGTCTCATGATCAATAACTTAGCTACACAGACTATTGAAAAAGTAACAAAGTCTGGTGATTGCAAACCTTACATGCTTCGGTAGTGAAGATCGAATTGACACGGGCAATATTTTTTGCATTAGAGTGTGATAATCATGAGATTTAAGACCTATTAGCTTTAGATCTTACATTGATACCAATATACAGATGTTGGATGAGTAACCATGTGGCACCTTAACATTAACCAAGCACTCGCAAAAAGTTTTCTTCTCCTTTCTAGATAACGTTTAACAACCAGGAGGTTAATATGTTCTCCGAACACTACTAACTACTTTTGTTAATTATGTCCTTATTCCCATTTCACGTAGGTCTATTCTGGATTTGATCCCATCTTTAGTCTTACCTAGTATATTCAAAAGATAACTAATGGCGCTATCATAGACATTTTTTTCAACATGCATGACATCGATACAATTCGTGACTGCCAAAGAACTCCAATAAGGAAGATCCCAAAATATTGACTTCTTCTTGAATAAAGATTTGTCACTCTGTGTGGCCATGGTACATTGTGATCTCTTACCAAATTCATTGAAAAATTCTTTTACTCTTTCATAAACAACCTCCCCTGGTATAGGTTTAGGCACACTTAGTTCCTCATTCCATCCATTGAATGCTTTGTGCAACCTTCGGTAGGGATGGAATTTTAGAAGAAACCTTCGATGACCATGTTTTAGTCGTATTAAATCAGTGTTCTCTTCACATATAGAACATGCTTTAGATCCTTTGACTATATATCTAGACAAATTCCCATATGCTGGAAAGTCATTAACAATGCAAAACAGCATAGCGTGCAAATGAAATGTCTCTCTACATGCAACATCATATGTCATCACAACTTCACCACATAGTTTCTTTCAGTCATCAATCAGAGGTTCAAGATAAATGCTGATATCATTTCTAGGTTGTTTAGGGCCCGATATCAACAATGACAACATAATGTACTTATTTTTTATACACAACCAAGGAGGAAGATTGTATATAACAAGCATAACAGGCCAAGTGCTATGTTCGCTGCTCAATATCCCATACAGATTCATCCCATCGGTACAAATCCCAAGTCTTAGATTCCTAACTTCTACACCAAATTCAGGGTACAATAAATCAATCTTCTTCCATTATGGGGAATCAGACGCATGCCATAGGATCCCATCATTATTTTTCTTAACCTTTGCATGCCACCTCAAATTCTTCACATCTATCAGATTGGCAAACATGCATTAAAATGTGGTATTATAGGTAGATACCACATCACCTTAGCAGGAGAACTAGTTTTGGACCTCCCCGAAGTCATCATTTTATACCTTGATGCACCACATTTTGGATAATCTTTCAAATCCACATAGTCCTTTTGAAATAATACACAATCATTCGGGCATGTGCGTATCTTCTTGGCCTTCATTCCCATTGGGAAAAACAATTTCTTTAACTCATATGTTGAGATTGGCAGCTCGTTTCCTTCAGGAAGAATTTCATTCAACAAAGACAACAATGATATGAAGCTTTTTTCGCTCCATCTATTATTAGCCTTCAGCTTATACAATCTCAACACATCGTTAAGCTTTGTAAACTTAGAAAAACCTATTTATAATAGTCTCTCAACATCATGCACAATATTCCTAAACATGTGAGGTGGATCGGTGTGCTCTACCCCACAACTATCCTACACCTCATCAACAATGTCTCCTGAAATTGGTTCGTTCACATCTACGTCATCGGAGGTAATTTCTTCTTCTACACAATCACTGGTATTGACATCTACTAATTTCAGGTTTGAAATCTCTCCATGCCAGTGTCATTCTGTATAGCTTTGTACGATCCCGTTGCACATGACATGACTTTTGATTTCGTCACCAGTGGTTACTTTCAAGTTGTTACCACAATGCCTATATGGATAGTAGAACCTATCTCTAGGTTGTTTCCTATGCTCCTCCATAAATCTAATACTCTAGTCCAGACTAGAAATAAACTCTGGGGTGCAACGATTTCAAATAAACATCCATGATCTATCCATTCTATGATCAAAGAGAAAACAAGTATATATTAGGGTTTAGGGTTAAAAGATTAGGGTTTAGAGTCTTACATATATATAATAAATGTGTACCACCTATCCCATTCTTCATCACCTAATCTCAATAGTAAGTGTATAATGTGTATTCAAATTTCAAGACAATTTCAGCAGCATTTCCCTACAGTTCTCCAAGTACACCGATGTACATTAGCAAATGCCCACTAAAATATGTACTTAGAGAACAAATGGGGAAGTGCTGATGAAACATTATGAAAACTGAATATACATTATACGCTTACATCCTAAGTGAGATGAAGTGTACAAGAAAAGTCCCAAACTGGGGACTATCCAAGAATTACTCCTAATGAGTAAATCTCAGACGGCTTTCTATGTCAACAAAATACATGTATGTTGTCATTCCTATACCTACAATCATAGTTTCATCATTCATATCTTAAGTTTTATGGAACATCATTTAATTCAATTTGTTATTCCATTTAGGTAAGTTCATTCATTCATCATTAACCCTAATTAATCATTAATAATCAACTACAATTTTTAAGAACAATTATATACTGAACTATGTTAAATCTTAGAGAAACTAAGTGCAAATCTAATTAATTATGTTCATTCATCCCTCATTATCCCTTATTAATCAATAATTACATATTGAAATAAGTTTAATCTTAGAGAAACTCACCACACTGGTGGAGTAGGCTGTGGTGGAAGTGACCAGAGGTGGAGGTGGTTGTAACTAGAGGTGAAGTAGGTGGCGAGCGGCCACGACGAATATGATTGAGATGAAGCTTGTGGTGAAGCAGGTGGTGAGCGGTGGCAGGGTGGTGGGCTATGTCTGTGGTCATTGGAGGAGATGACTGAGCAAGAGAGTGGAAATAGAGAATGAAGCGTCAACAACAGGTGACTGGAGTGGCTCCTCAACAACAACAACTCCGCAACACAGACGAGCTCCTTAGTGGTGGCTAGATCAGCAACAGCAGGAGCACAACTCAACAGCAGCAACAATGGTGAAAATAGAGAATTGTGAGACCTAAGTTCTTGAGTGACAATAGAGAATCAAGAATGAAACATAGAAGGGGAAGAGTCTGGCTTGCACGGGTGCTATTAAGTTAACTATCATCTTCGTTTGTTGCTAAAATCTGACACCTTATATCAATAGACATCGGTTCCTCATGAAAACTGACACCTATCTGCAACTGTAAACAAAAAATTTGCACCCAGTCAGGGTGTTCGTTGTCAGTTTCTACATCCAAAAATAATGTCTTACCACAGAACCTAAAAAAAAAATCTTGAGTTACGATCATAGTTGTCGGTTATCAATAAAAAAACTGACGCAGAATATGGAAATTGGGGGGGGGGGTATTTGCATGTGGACAATGCACGAACAAACTTTCTCGTCAGTTCTTTTTTAATGACCAACGACAAATGAGGGGATGAATTTTTCCTCGCAAAGGATATTTAGTCATCAGTTTATTCAAAATGACCGACGACATATGAGGGGATAAAAAATTTTGTGGGGCTTGACGTAGAACATATGTCATCGGTTTTATAACAACCGACGCTGAATTGAAAATTTTGGAGGCAATTTTTTTCCCTTCAAAATTGTATTTCGTGGGTAATTTTAGATGTCTATTTTTATTTTTACAAACCGATGTTAAAGAAAAAGCAATACCCATGCCTTTTGTAAATCAGTTGACCTTCACATATAGGTGTTAGTTGTTGTTTTAAGTTGAGGTCGTAGTATATTAGCGTCAATTTTTTATTTTTAACCGACGCCATCAAATGTGACGTTATACATCATTTTTGTACTAGTGTTATGACATCACAAGTAATGAGCGGTGACTAGTCACACATCATTGCTACCTAAGTCAATGGAAAGTTGGAGAACAACTGCAACCTATGATCTGTGTATGGTTTTATAGTGTTTGTATAGTTCCTTTGTCACTAATATCCAGATTGGACTAGAGGCATGGAACAATCATCCTCATTATTATTCAATGTTGTTTCTTGAAATAGAGTAGATTGTAGATATATGTAAGCTCAGTATCACATATTAACTCACATTCATATTGACATACTTTTCTCATTCTCTCTAAAAAAGAGGCCTTGGATATCATACTCCTATAGGAGGGACATATCCAAAGTCTATAACTCACAGTCAGTCCCCATGTGTCAAAGTCACCCAATCATCACCATTATAACAACCCATATTTTATAACTACATTTGATGATGTCGAAGTGTACCCTATGACATGTGACGAGTGCAGTTATTTCAGGTCTCATAACTACAACTACCACCATCATTGTGAAAGCTTATTATGGCTTCCATGATGATGGATTCCATGTGTCAGTCTCATAGTGGGTCTGTCTAATACACTATTGTCTAACATGTATGTGTGTGCTTCGTTTGATATTGCTATATCATGAATAATGAGACTCTATCACCAACCAACTCACACTCTCATCTAATGTATTATTGTTGTCTATCTACCTTCCAAAATAAGAACTCATTAGGGACATAATGAGAACATATATACTCTTAACATCTGAATGATCTCATTCTTTAGGTTCTCAACATGAAGACGTACATCATTGAATGATGTCATTCTCTACACATTTATTATGTTATTCATCATCTCATAACTGAATATATAAAATGAATCGAAAGGTTGCCTTTATTATTAATCAAATCACTTACATGGTATGCCATTACAATCATCATATGATTGACATTTTGGGCATACATACCAATAGATTCCCACTTGCACTTAGAGACAATCACCCATAGATATCATCTCGAGTGACCTAACTTGACCATCATGCTTCTGCTGCTCAAGTTCTTTTATAGCGGGTTTAGCAACATTTGCTTTAAGTTGGTATCTTGCAATTTGCACATCTTTTTGTTGAACGACTACTCCTATGAGATAGAATTTCTGTAGTATGCTATCTGAGATTCCTTGCCTACCTAGTAGCAGACAATATTGTCATTAATATTTCTATTGTGTCATCAATGGTTGAAACCGCACATAAGTTCACCCATATGAACTTTTTTATCCGTACCATATCCTCTGTTGTTCTTATAAAAAAGAGATGCTTGTCTTCTTTTTTAGATTCAAACAACTGTCATTAGCTCATAACCCTTTCTATCTTATAATTTTCATTTGTCGTTAAACATAAATTGTGATTATTTTGTCAATTTGGAAGATTGCATGGGTGTAACCCTTTACATCCAATTTTCCCTTATTACCATAACCAAGGTACCAATCCTTTAAATTCTTCACAAGCACCTAAGGTTGTTCTTTATGATATTTTAGTGACTCTCACTGGTATTTGTCATATACCCTCTCGTCCATTCTAATATGAGATTGCTAGGAAAGTATATAAATGTCTTCTCATCATGTCAAATACATATCAGATGACTGAATATCCTCTCATCATGTCCAATACATATGAGACTACTGGACATCTTCTCGTCATGTCCAATACATATATACAAGATAATGGGATAAGTACATAACATTACATTCAAGACAGATCCAATTGCAAATGCATATGTCATCTATCCATGCGTTCCTATTCTTCATAAAAATGAGGACACTATATAGGCTCCTGAGAGACTAACTCAATAAATCATGGAGACTTTTTCCCTCATTGACTATTGCATGATGAACCCTTTGACATCTCAATAAAAAAATATGGTCTTTAACTAAAAAAAAATTGTTGTGAAACCCCAAAATTTGTAGCTAAGATTTAGCTACATGTATCCTTACATTTACAATATGAAGCTAATGCCCGTATAGCTAATTGTTTAGGCTACATTTTTAAAAATTGTATTTTGATATTTATATGGCTACAAATGCATATGTAACCCTAATTGTAGATAAAAATGTCCTTTTACATAAAAATGTAGTTTTCATGGTAGTTAAATATATGAGTACAATTCTATTTGTAGTAATGATACATAGGGGGAAATGACATTGATTACAATTTGTATATGTAGTTCGTGTATAGGAAAAATTAGCACTTACTACATTTGTAATTATACCTAGTGTGTAGTGAGAGAAATTTTGTACTACACATACATATTGTTACGATCCCACCTCCCGATAACCCCCAATTAAGGGAGACCAAAAGGTTGAAGCCGCACCCATTAATCCCGGATCAAATGTTTGACATATAACCATAAACAATTATTAAATTCTAACAGACTATACTGAAAATCATAATAAATTTTTTCTTTAGATACCTTTTGAAAACTTGGATCTCTAAACTGCTATCCACACCGATACTAATCTATCTAATCCTCCTTTTCATTTCAATTCTCTTTTAGTATCACATGTGCCACTTTACTGTATGTTCTTTTCATTGTACCTAAAACGCCGGCAAACAAAATGTCGGTCAGCCGTAGCTGGTATGTGAGGGAAAATAATAAACATGCAACTATGATAACAATGTAATCATTCAGTTACTTATTTAACAACCAATATTACATTTTAGATATAACTCCGCAATCTAAGAGTACCCTATCCTCTGTGTTGTCCCCATTAAACCCCTCATGATCCACCTATCAGTGAACCAATTTCTAGAGTTGAGTCACATGGCACTACTCGTAAGTAGACCACTCCTTAACTCGGGATATGCTAAAGAGTCTCATGGCACTACACGTAGGTAGCCCAATTTCTAACTCACGGTAACCTAGACCTTACTCTAGGATTACCCCTTTTTTAGCCTTTTCAAGGTAACAGAGGTGGACTCAGATCTAGCCAGTTATATATGCACATTTATAGTGATAATCATAGTCACTTTATAGTTGCATGAAATAAATAAACATCCAACAGTTTAGTTGCATTCAATGCGATTAAACATCCGGGAATCCATCGGGAAACTATAGCGGTTATTCATAATCGTAACCACATACCTGATTTGATGAGTCATGCAGATTATTGAACATATACTTCATGTATATACAATCAAGCCAATCAACAGATCCAACCAAGTAATTCAATCATCACATATTTCCTGAAAAGAATATGTACTCCATTAATTACACATTTCATCAAGAACCTACTTTATTGACTTGGATTCTCTTTCTAGGGTTTCTAATCCACATTAAGGTTCCATTAATACTCATTAGGGTTTCTTAGATCAATTTCTCGAACTTTATCTCTTTTAGATTAACAAACCCTAAAATACACTTTTCCATTTATATGAACCTTAATTGCTCAACTATCCATTTTAATAGTCTTTTATACCCAAATTGACTTAGGATCATCATATCCCTATTTATTCACAGATTTGAACAATTAAACCAATTAAAATACATATTCTCTTAAATTAGGGTTTTCAAGCTCATTAATGCATATTCATGCATGAAACCCTAAATTAAGCCAATTATATACAAAGATCATCTTTTTAGATCTTATTTTCACTTTTATTAACAATAGGTTAATATCAGCTTGAATTATCCATTAAACAACATTAAAACCATCTATCATCAAATCTAAGGGTTTTTCATTAATTAAATCATTAAAGATGATAACTTTATGTACTTTTCAATTTTTAATCATATTTATGCACATAAACTCCAAATTAGATTAATCACGTGCAAAGTTCTTCATTTTTGAACATAATGTATCTTTTTGCATTTAACAGGTTAATATCAACTCTAATGATCCATTAAACCCTATTAATCACTTTAATCATATCAAAGTAGGGTTTCTTTAATCATCATTATGTTAAAGTGAACAACTTCCATTACTTTTCAAATTGCAAGCATAATCAGGCTCCAATTATATTTTTAATGGATTCCTCTCATCTTTCTGAGTAACTTTCATATTTTATGCATGCTAAACCGAGCTACGGATAATTAGCTATGAATTTTACAAAATCTACTTACCCCGACCAATGAGAGGCTGCCACGCAGGCCTTTCCATGCTATGTTGGCTGTTGCTTTGGGAAATATAATCGAATGACCGAACTACCCCTGCATAATTTGATCGTGCCTTTAGTCCTTGGAGGGTATAAACGTCCAACACCAACTCACCCCTCTTCTTCCTCCCGCAGCGCCACAGCTGCAGCCTTAGGCGCCATGGACGGCGCTCCTCTTCCTCGCCTGGACCCCGACGGTCCCCGGGGATAGGTCCCCTAGCTCCGTAGGTCTCCGCCGCCCCTTCAGGTTCTCCAAGACACCGCCGAGGTGGCGGGTATTTGAAGCAAACAGGGCCGCAACCCTGCTGCCCTAGCCGCCTTTTACAGCAACCACAGGCATGCCCCCTTCCTCTCTTTCGACCGACGACCATCCGGGATGATACCCCTACCTCTGACGCCTCTCCCCGCACACATGGCGGTCCGCAGCTGGTGCCCAAGAGGGCTATTTCATGCTGGCCGTGTCCACATCCACTTGCAGCCGTGCTGTAGGTGCTGCATGAAGTTGGATGCTCGAGGGCATCAACTGATCATGCATAGGCCTTCGAGGAACATCAGGCCGCCCTCTAGATGAATCTGTACCACCCTGTTACTCCCGAGAAAGCACCACTAGAGGATTAGGGTTTTGCCCAAGAAGATGAAGAAGAATAAGGAAGAAAGGATATGTGCAACTCCTCCTAACTCGCCCCAGAGCTCTACTCCTTTTATAGGGGAGGGTTTTCGCATCCCAAGACGTGCATCCACAAAGATGCTAGGTCTTTTCCTGATAGGAATCAAATTCCTTCATTAGGAAGCAATCTTCTCTCTCTCTCTCTTATTTCTTTGATAAACCTTCTTCTTGTGTTATTAGGATTTCGAAAATCCCTTCTCTTAGTCTCTCTTATGCTTTTCTTTTACTCTATAAGCACGAAATTATAGTTTCCTTTTGAAGAAAATATCACCCCTTAAATAATATCATGGAATTCATTCATTAAACATCACATTATCCTCTTATTTGAGTTTATTAGTATTTTCTCTTACCTCTTTCTTCATTGGGACTCATTGGATCCCAAGGCACTCTATTATTTCTAAATCCCTTTTTTATTGGATACTCATTATCCTTCTAGATGCATCTAAATGCAATATTTCACATTATCTTATTTATTTCTTATTACCAATATCTCTTTTTGAGAATTTCTTTTTATTTCTCTTCTATTTTCCTCATTGGCATCCCTTTTATCATAAGAAATCCTTGGGATACGAAATTCCATAAAGGGTAACTCAATTATACATCTTTTCACTTAATTTCCACATTTCATCAATGTTTTCAATTTCTTTCTTCATAAAGAAATACTTATTTAATCTTTTCTTTTCTTATTGCTTTCTTTTTGCAACCTTGGACTCCTTGGTACCCAAGGAACCCAAGAGGCACGAAATCCTCTTTGGATTTGCCTTCTAGAGGTTTCTACATATTTCTTTTCCTCAATTATCCATTTATTCATTGAATTTTCTTGTTATTCGGGCCCAATAGCCAATAAAGCCCACAATACAAACATCAAGGCTATTGTAAGCAAAAATCCATTTATTTGAACCAAATCATATCTTTATTTGTTCAATTATATTTTATGTGAGAAATTACATTTATCATCAATGAACCCAAAAATTGGGGTTGTAACATCCTTCCCCTCTTATAGGAATTTTGTCCTCAAAATTCAATCAAGCAAACAAACAAAACAGGATAAGACTTTTTCATGTCCATCATTGGCCCCTATGTGGCTTTACCGTACTCATGGCGTTTCCAAAGAACCTTTATCATCACATATTTTCTCTGAGTTCTTTCATCCTGGTGTCTATAAACTACACAGGTGACTCAGGCCATTTCAGCCTCCCTTGGGGCTCACTAGGTTCATTGCTCAACACATGGTCGGGGTACCTCACATAGTGCTCTAAATTGGACACATGGAAAACATCCCACATTACTTTATCCTGAGGGGTTAGGTCAATATTAACCTTCTCCACCCATCCATTTCTAATGGACCCATGTATTTGGGACTCAGCTCTCTTAGCTATAACTTAGAGGGGTCGGATTTTCATGTCACATTTTCTCCCACAGTAACTTGTATGTCAGTCTACTTTGCATCTGTTCACGACTCTCATCGTCTCTAGGCTCCTTTCAGCCCTTACACAAACAAAGTGACTTCATCTACACGCACTGGGGTCCCTTTTTCTAACCATCATGTGGTCCTTTTCTAACCATCATGTGGCCCTTTTCACCAACATCACCTTACTGAAGTGGTGACCGACACAACCTCCCTTACAGAGCTTCATATAAACCCGATACTGGCTATGATGGTCATTGTCACATCTTTCATAGGACAAGAACTGTCTCTAGATATCACCCTAAATGAGCACACATGCCATCATCAGACCCTTTAGTCTGGATCATACTAACCATAGTTAGGGGTGATAAACTATACTAATATTGAGTTCTTCATGTACCTACTTCCACTTTATGGAAGTGAACCTTTAGGTCAAACTCAAGAACCTTTGAACTCATTTCATGGTGTAGTCGAACCATCTCTCTCCTGGGTAGTTCAACTAGATATGTCCCTTGACAGAACTTGTTACGACCCCACCTCCCGATAACCCCCAATTAAGGGAGACCAAGAGGTTGAGCCGCACCCATTAATCCCGGATCAAAGGTTCGACATATAACCATAAACAATTATTAAATTCTAACAGACTATACTGAAAATGGTAATAAAAATTTTCTTTACATACCTTTTGAAAACTTGGATCTCTACTCTTCTATCCACACTGATACTAATCTATCTAATCCTCCTTTGCACTTTAATTCTCATTTAGAATCACATGTGCCACTTTACTGTTTGTTCTTTTCATTGTACCTAAAACGCCGACAAACAAAACGTCGGTCAGTCGAAGCTGGTATGTGGGGGAAACAGTAAACATGCAACTATGATAACAATGTAATCATTCAATTACTTATTTAACAACCAATATTACGTTTTAGATATAACTCCGCGATCCAAGAGTACCCTATCCTCTGTGTTGTCCCCATTAGACCCCTCATGATCTACTATAAGTGAACCAATTTCTAGGGTTGAGTCACATGGCACTACTCGTAAGTAGTCCACTCCTTAACTTGGGATTTGCTAAAGAGTCTCTAACTCACGGCAACCTAGACCTTACTCTAGGATTACCCCTTTTTAGCTTTTTCAAAGTAACAGAGGTGGACTCGGATCTAGCCAGTTATACATGCACATTTATGGTGATAATCATAGTCACTTTATAGTGGCATGAAATAAATAAACATCCAACAGTATAGTTGCATTCAATGCGATTAAACATCCGAGAATACATCGGGAAACTATAGCGGTTATTCATAATCGTAACCACATACCTGATCCATAGTAACTTGATGTCCATGCAATAACATTCAACACAATTAACAAGCAATCAACAATATCCTGAAAATAATGCATAACATCCAAATGTCATTGTTTTATTCAAAACATCCACAAGATCAACTTGGATTCCACCTTATAATTTCTAGGCCACCCTTAGGGTTTTATTAGGTTTTTGGCCTTCATTTTGCATTTATCACTTTTAATGCTCTTTTAGTTCACAGACCCTACTTTCTGCATCATAGGCACAATTGAATGTCAATTAAATCTAATATGTTTCTTTCACACTAAAACTATTATCTTTATCCTTTTAGGTCATATCCAAAACATTAAGGCTAATTATCATCTTTGGCTTCTTTCAAATTGACAAATCATTTTTTCCATTATAGTTCAACTCACATATATGAACCTTATTTATTACTATTTCCACCTTTATACACTAGGAAACACTAATTATCTGAATAATTCACATTAAAGGTCTTTGGTACTCAATTTATCTTCGAATTATCATATCTCCATTTTATTCTTCGATTTGTACAATTAAAACCATTAGAATTCATATCAACATAAATTAGGGTTTCTAATCCCATTAAGGCATATTCATGTACATAGAGCCCTAAGTTAAACCAACTATATCAAAAGATCATCTTTTTCAAATCCTATTTTCACTTTTATTAACAACAGGTTAATATCAGCTTGAATTATCCATCTATTATCAAATCTAAGGGTTTTTCCTTAGTTAAATCATTAAAGAGGATAACTTTATGTATTTTTCCAATTTCAAGCATATAAATTCTAAATTAAACTAATCATGTGCAAAGTTCTTCCTTTTTGAACCCAATTTTCCTTTTTACATTTAACAAGTTAATATCAACCCTAATGATTCATTAAACCCTATTAATCACATTAATCATATCAAAGTAGGGTTTCTTTACCATTAATACATTAAAGTTGATAACTTTTATTACTTTTCTAATTGCAAGTATAACTAGGCTCCAATTATATTTTTATTGGATTCCTTGCATTTTTCTGATCAAAATTCATATATCACTTGTCCTAATCAGAGTTACGAATCTCGATATATGAATTTTGTGTGAATTACCTGTTTGAGCCAATGGCACGATGCCACGTCACCTATCCCATGCATGCGCTTGATTTGGAAACATAACCAAATTACAGAACTGCCCTCACTTGAAACGTCCAGCTCTATAGCCCGCGAAGGGAAATTTCATCCAACAGACCCCAAGCTCATCTTCTTCCTCAGGACGCCGCTCCATGTCGCCCTAGGCGCGATTTGCGGAGTCTCTCCCTTCCTCTCTGGATCCCCTCGATCTACGGAACCTACACCACTCCCTTGGCCTCCCTCCGCCGCACCAACCAAGCTCTCGGTTGCGCTCATGGTGGCGGAAACAGGACCTGGGCAGACCTGCAACACGGCCGCCCAAAGCAGCCGTGCGGCTGCTGCCATGGTCGTCAAGGGTGAAGAAAAGCCCTCCTAATCACTCCAGGCTGTTGTGGACGCAGCATGGCTCTCTTGCGACTCCCTCATTCAGCCTCGTAGCTCCGAAAGCACCCGGATTTACTTTAGTTAGGGTTTGTGGGAGAAACTATGGAAGAAGAGGAGAAGCCATGTGGGGAATCTTCTGGGCTCGGACTGGAGAGTCTACCCTTATATAGGGGTGAGCACGAAGCCCTAAGGCGTGCCCCCTCGAGGACTCAAGTCCGATTCTTGAAAGAAAACTTATTTTCCTTGTTTGAGGAGAAATCATCTCTCTCTCTTGTTTAACCATTAATATCCATTTTCTTTAAGTATTAGGAATTCGAAATTCCTCTCCTTAACTCTCTTTATTTGCCTTTTAATCTATTGGCCACAATATATATATATATCTTCTTAGGAAAACACTTCCTTTAATCAAAATTACATAATTAATGGATTATGTATTCCCATTACCTCTTTATTTTATAATTAAGGTATTTTATCTTCCTTTTCCTTTATTGGGGCTCCTTGGCACCCAATAAATCTTATTATTTCGAAATCCTTTTCCAAGGATATTTATTATCCTTCTAGATGCATCTTTATGCCTTATTTCACATTATCTTGTTTATTTCTCATTTAAATATTCCTTTTTGGGGTTTTCTTTTTATTTCTCTTTTATTTTCCTCATTAGAATTCCTTTTAATATTAGAAACCTCATGGATACGAAATTTCCCCAAGAAATCTCATTTATGTCTCTTTTCATTCATTTTCCACATTATATCATTATTTCCCAATTTCTTTCTTCATAAAGAAATACTTAATTAATCTTTTCTTTTTCTATTGCTTTCTTTTTGCAACCTTGGACTCCTTGGTACCCAAGGAACCCAAGAGGCACGAAATCCTCTTTGGATTTTCCTTCTAGAGGTTTCCACATATTTCTTTTCTTAAAATTCAATTATCCATTTACTAATTGAATTTCCTTTGTTATTTTCCTTTTATTGGGCCCAATAGCCAATAAAGCCCACAAATCATACAACAAGGCTGTCTTAACGAAATCAAATTATTCTCAACCAAATATATGATTATTTGTTCAAACATCTTTAATATGAGAAATTACATTTCTCACCACTTGAACCCAAAAAAATTGGGGTTGTAACATCCTTCCCCTCTTATAGGAATTTTGTCCTCAAAATTCAAACAAGAAAACAAACATTCAGGATAAAACTTTTCCATGTCCATCATTGGCCCCTATGTGGCTTTGTCGTACCCATGGCATTTCCAAAGAACCTTTATTATCACATATTCTTTTCTCTGAGTCCTTTCATCCTGGCGTCTATAAACTACACAGGCGACTCAGGCCATTTCAGCCTCTGTTGGGGCTCACTAGGTTCATTGCTTAGCACATTGTCGGGGTACCTCACATAGTGCTCTAAATTGGACACATGGAAAACATCCCACATTACTTTATCCTGAGGGTAGGGTCAAAACCTAACCATCTCCACCCATCCATCTCTAATGGACCCATGTATCGAGGACTCAGCTTTCTCAGCTGCTGCTCAGAAGGGTCGGATTTTCATGTCACATTTTCTCCCACAGTAACTGGTATGTCAGTCTACTTTGCATCTGTTCATGACTCTCATCATCTCTAGGCTCCTTTCAGCCCTTGCACAATCAAAGTGACTTCATCTACACGCACTGGGGTCCCTTTTTCTAACCATCATGTGGTACTTTTCTAACCATCATGTGGTCCTTTCACCAACATCACCTTACTGAAGTGGTGACCGACACAACCTCCCTTACAGAGCTTCATATAAAACTTGATACTGGCTATGGTGGTCATTGTCACATCTTTCATAGGACAAGAACTGTCTCTAGATATCACCCTGAACGAGCACACATGCCCTCATCATACCCTTTAGTCTGGATCATATTAACCATTGGGGTGATAAACTGTACTAACATTGAGTTCTTCATGAACCTACTTCCACCTTTTGGAAGGGAACCTTTAGTTCCAACTCAAGAACCTTTGAACTTGCTTTATAGTGTAGTTGAACCACCTCTCTCATGGGTAGTTCAACTAGATCTGTCCCTTGACAGAACTCTTTCTTTCTTATATTATCTAGGTAAGGTGACCTACCATAACCCACATTGTATCTCGACCTTCCTCGATCCAGGGAAAACTTATCACAATCATCCATAGTGTTGAGCTCTCATTCCCTCTCAGGGATTCTTTTGTCCTTTATATCGATACACTGGGTTACTGGGGTTTGTCCTTTACCTCATGGCTTGCATGGCCATAAACCACATGCAACCCCATCTTAAGCATCTAACGTGCTATTGCCATTTTCCATGGTGTATCATGATTTCCTGTATGTCATAATTCTTTCAAGATCGATTCCTTCGAAACCCTAAACCACTCTTGTCAGGGTTTCATCACCTTCTCTTCCAAAGAAGTGCACCTGAGGTTCTACCACCATCCCTTCATTGCATCTAGGACTAGACTGGCTAACCAAACAACCTCTTATCCTTTCCACGTATCTTGTTACATCTGAGTGTTATCCAAACACTTCTCCTTTTCAAACTTGGGGTTAGCCAAACAACCTCTTCTAGCTTCTAGTCAAACAAGTCTTAACCAGAGCATACATTACCACCTCTCATCTTTAGGTATTAGGTAACATTGAAGACATACACTTCCATGTATTTCACTTATCATCTTACCTCAAACTCTATGTCTATCTTCAATAAGAACACCCTCTGATTTCATCATTACGGTGACTAAACTCAACCTGGTATAACTTGTAAGTTCCACTTATCTCAGGATAAAAACATCTTCATAAGGTGACTACCTCATTCCTCTTAGTGCTAGCAAGCCATCCATGTATCATTCACTTTACCGGGATAGGTTATCTTCTCTACCCCATCTCTTGTGGCAACGTTCCAACCTACATCATCTCTTATCCTTGGTGTATGACATGCATAATGTCCTATCTCTCACCCCCATAACAAGAGGAAATAAGCATTTGGCTGCAGTCCAAATACAGAGTTCCTCCTGTTCCAAGAATAGAGATGGTACATCCCACCTTGCCAGTACACCTTTAAATCTCAGTTGAAACGTGCCTCATATGTCACTTTATTATGATCATTTTGATAACAAAGTTACTTCCATGGAAAACTGGTCTCGAACCTACTGAGGTTTACATCCTTGGTCATCTCCTATAGGTCTATAGGGTGCCGACTCTTTTGGGGTCATCCCTCTTCCCTCATGCATCAAGAGAGTGCCCTACTCATCTGCCCTTTGGGTCCCATGAGTTCATTAAGGTGATCCATCTCCTAACCCATGGCACTCAGACAATGATAGTTGTTACCTCCCGACCCTATGGTCATGTACAACTGGGGAATTAGGCAACTCCTACTTTCATCGGTCTTATCCCTACCTGACCCTAGGATAGACTTAGGATTCTCCCTCATAGTACATATTCACTTAGAACCTTACCCAAGTCTTCATCATCTCTCTTTCTGCATTCATGGGCTGGCTTTCATCCTTTCATGGCAACTTGCCTACCTTGGTCAAGCCCCATATCGGTTACCTCCATGGTAACACATTCATATGCAATTAGAGGTGGATATCTTATGGGCCTACGGGTTCATTCTCATACCATGTACTTTTCACTTAGCTTCTCAAGATCCCATGGGACTTCTTTAGGTTACCTTAAACCCACAAAACTAGTAACAACCCTACACAATGGTCCCTCTCCCAGGATGGGGGGGAAACTACAACTCTTGCCCTCAAGGTCACAAACATCCTTAGGTCTAGGGTTTACATCCTTATGCTTAACCCTAGTATGCTTTTAAGGCACAAGCAGACCACCTACGGAACCATGCTAGTTCATACTTATCCTTCTTTCCTCGATGTTGGATCAAGATAAAACTTTCCCCTTTATCATCAACCTAGCTGTAAGGGGGTTCACCAAACATACCTTAAACTTAAGGGGCTTCCCTTTTCCTTTATTCGTGAGGCATACCATGCTCGAAACTATAGAAACTTAATTCTCATCATGAGCATTAGGTATACCACTTCCCCTCTTAGGCCTAGGAACCCTAGGTTCACTGCATGCTCTATCTCTTAACTACAAACCAAGCATGAAAAAAAGGCATGATATGCACTCCTTGTCATCCTTCAACTCAAGCAACACTTAGGATTGGGTCCTCCTTAAGGACAACCAACAAGGTACAAGGCCTCATAACCTGCTACTAAACCTTTCTAGGTCTAAGGAACTCTTCTTCCTACCCCAGAAGGTAAACATCCCTACCATGGGCACGTAGGTGCTAGAAGCTTCATCTTCTCTCAGGGGTTGGTCCCTCTCAAGACAACCAAGGTATCATCAACTTTCAGGGACCGAGCATGAGGCAACCATTATCATCCATTGTTTAGGGTCTTAGGCTTCCAACCTTTTTGCGGGGTTTCCTACTCTCTCTAGAGCTAACCCTACATCCAACCTCACCATTAGAGGTCCCCTCTTCATGAAGGTTCAACCTCAGAGGCATGCTCTACATGGGTGAAGCCTAGGTTCGAACTTATGTTTGCTCAAGATCATCCATAACCCTTTATGCTCCATCATGATTCCTTATCCAGGGTTTCATCCTACTGTCAGCACTATAACGTGCCCCAGGTGCCAGTTATACCCTACTTGCACAAACCCATAGGGTTTCTAAGGTCCTTCACTAACCTCACCATCTAAGGAGCTATCCTTTACCCTAACATGCACGACCCTTCCCAGGGTTGGGTTGCCAAAGGCATGTCCTTTCAAACACCTGGTCCAACTCATCTCTCTCTAACCTTCACTTAGGGTTAGGGTTAGCATCATCCTCAGAGGATGTGCCAGGTCTCTACTTGCAATGGAGATCTCTATCTCCAAGACTAACTTATCCTCCTGACAAGAAGGTCTACTCTCAGGTCTATTCTGAGGACATGACAACTTATGTCATACGACCTAAGCATGTATCTATTCTTTAATTTGCGTTTAATCTATTAAGCTTATGTCCATGACATCTTATTTACATGCTTTTCATTAATTTGATGGAGGATTCCTTAAACCTTATTAACCTTACCCATACCTCAAGAGGGTGAGGAGGATAGAGAAAACCCTAATCCTTTAGGTCCTTATCAAAATTTTTGTGATGAGAAGGGATGAATAAGATGAGATATCCTAAAGGTATCTTATTTCGATTCATACCCTAAGACTTTGGCCAGGAAGTCACACGGATCCGGGAGTCCTTGTATTCTGACTAGCGGTGCGGAGGAAAATCTTTCCAGCCCCCGGTCGTGATCCTTTTCTAGACACCTCCGTCTTTCGGATAATCCTCTAATAACTCCCTTGGGTTCTATGGAGTTTGTAAAATTTAATAATTATTAATGGTTAACTGAGGAACCCAAGCTCTGATGCCAAATGTTACGACCCCACCTCCCGATAACCCCCAATTAAGGGAGACCAAGAGGTTGAGCCGCACCCATTAATCCCAGATCAAAGGTTCGACATATAACCATAAACAATTATTAAATTCTAACAGACTATACTGAAAATGGTAATAAAATTTTTCTTTACATACCTTTTGAAAACTTGGATCTCTACTCTTCTATCCACACCGATACTAATCTATCTAATCATCCTTTGCACTTTAATTCTCATTTAGAATCACATGTGCCACTTTACTGTTTGTTCTTTTCATTGTACCTAAAACGCCGACAAACAAAACGTCGGTCAACCATAGCTGGTATGTGGGGGAAACAGTAAACATGCAACTATGATAACAATGTAATCATTCAATTACTTGTTTAACAACCAATATTACGTTTTAGATATAACTCCGCGATCCAAGAGTACCATATCCTCTATGTTGTCCCCATTAAACCCCTCATGATCCACTATAAGTGAACCAATTTCTAGGGTTGAGTCACATGGCACTACTCGTAAGTAGTCCACTCCTTAACTCGGGATTTGCTAAAGAGTCTCTAACTCACGGCAACCTAGACCTTACTCTAGGATTACCCCTTTTTAGCTTTTTCAAAGTAACATAGGTGGACCCAGATCTAGCCAGTTATACATGCACATTTATGGTGATAATCATAGTCACTTTATAGTGGCATGAAATAAATAAACATCCAACAGTATAGTTGCATTCAATGCGATTAAACATCCGAGAATACATCGGGAAACTATAGCGGTTATTCATAATCGTAACCACATACCTGATCCATAGTAACTTGATGTCCATGCATTAACATTCAACACAAATAACAAGCAATCAACAATATCCTAAAAATAATGCATAACATCCAAATGTCATTGTTTTATTCAAAACATCCAAAAGATCAACTTGGATTCCACCTTATAATTTCTAGGCCACCCTTAGGGTTTTATTAGGATTTTGGCCTTCATTTTGCATTTATCACTTTTAATGCTCTTTTAGATCACAAACCCTACTTTCTGCATCATAGGCACAATTGAATGTCAATTAAATCTAATATGTTTCTTTCACACTAAAACTATTATCTTTATCCTTTTAGGTCATATCCAAAACATTAAGGCTAATTATCATCTTTGGCTTCTTTCAAATTGACAAATCATTTTTTTCCATTATAGTTCAACTCACATATATGAACCTTATTTATTACTATTTCCACCTTTATACACTAGGAAACACTAATTATCTGAATAATTCACATTAAAGGTCTTTGGTACTCAATTTATCTTCGAATCATCATATCTCCATTTTATTCTTCGATTTGTACAATTAAAACCATTAGAATTCATATCAACATAAATTAGGGTTTGTAATCCCATTAAGGCATATTCATGTACATAGAACCCTAAGTTAAACCAACTATATCAAAAGATCATCTTTTTCAAATCCTATTTTCACTTTTATTAACAACATGTTAATATCAGCTTGAATTATCCATCTATTATCAAATCTAAGGGTTTTTCCTTAGTTAAATCATTAAAGAGGATAACTTTATGTATTTTTCCAATTTCAAGCATATAAATTCTAAATTAAACTAATCATGTGCAAAGTTCTTCCTTTTTGAACCCAATGTTCCTTTTTACATTTAACAAGTTAATATCAACCCTAATGATTCATTAAACCCTATTAATCACATTAATCATATCAAAGTAGGGTTTCTTTACCATTAATACATTAAAGTTGATAACTTTTATTACTTTTCGAATTGCAATCATAACCAGGCTCCAATTATATTTTTATTGGATTCCTTGCATTTTTCTGATCAAAATTCATATATCACTTGTCCTAATCGGAGTTACGAATCTCGAGATATGAATTTTGTATGAATTACCTGTTTGAGCCAATGGCACGATGCCACGTCACCTATCCCATGCATGCGCTTGATTTGGAAACATAACCAAATTACAGAACTGCCCTCACTTGAAACGTCCAGCTCTATAGCCCGCGAAGGGCAATTTCATCCAACAGACCCCAAGCTCATCTTCTTCCTCAGGACGCCGCTCCCTGTCGCCCTAGGCGCGATTTGCGGAGTCTCTCCCTTCCTCTCTGGATCCCCTCGATCTACGGAACCTACTCCACTCCCTTGGCCTCCCTCCGCCGCACCAACCAAGCTCTCGGTTGCGCTCATGGTGGCGGAAACAGGACCTGGGCAGACCTGCAACACGGCCGCCCAAAGCAGCCGTGCGGCTGCTGCCATGGTCGTCAAGGGTGAAGAAAAGCCCTCCTAATCACTCTAGGCTGTTGCGGACGCAGCAGGGCTCTCTTGCGACTCCCTCATTCAGCCTCGCAGCTCCGAAAGCACCCAGATTTACTTTAGTTAGGGTTTATGGGAGAAACTATGGAAGAAGAGGAGAAGCCATGTGGGGAATCTTCTGGGCTCGGACTGGAGAGTCTACCCTTATATAGGGGCGAGCACGAAGCCCTAAGGCGTGCCCCCTCGAGGACTCAAGTCCGATTCTTGAAAGAAAACTTATTTTCCTTGTTTGAGGAGCAATCATCTCTCTCTCGTCTTTAACCATTAATATCCCTTTTCTTTAAGTATTAGGAATTCGAAATTCCTCTCCTTAACTCTCTTTATTTGCCTTTTAATCTATTGGCCACAATATATATATATCTTCTTAGGAAAACACTTCCTTTAATCAAAATTACATAATTAATGGATTATGTATTCCCATTACCTCTTTATTTTATAATTAAGGTATTTTCTCTTCCTTTTCCTTTATTGGGGCTCCTTGGCACCCAATAAATCTTATTATTTCGAAATCCTTTTCCAAGGATATTTATTATCCTTCTAGATGCATCTTTATGCCTTATTTCACATTATCTTGTTTATTTCTCATTTAAATATTCCTTTTTTGGGTTTTCTTTTTATTTCTCTTTTATTTTCCTCATTAGAATTCCTTTTAATATTAGAAACCTCATGGATACGAAATTTCCCCAAGAAATCTCATTTATGTCTCTTTTCATTCATTTTCCACATTATATCATTATTTCCCAATTTCTTTCTTCATAAAGAAATACTTAATTAATCTTTTCTTTTTCTATTGCTTTCTTTTTGCAACCTTGGACTCCTTGGTACCCAAGGAACCCAAGAGGCACAAAATCCTCTTTGGATTTGCCTTCTATAGGTTTCCACATATTTCTTTTCTTAAAATTCAATTATCCATTTACTAATTGAATTTCCTTTGTTATTTTCCTTTTATTGGGCCCAATAGCCAATAAAGCCCACAAATCATACAACAAGGCTATCTTAACGAAATCCAATTATTCTGAACCAAATATATGATTATTTGTTCAAACATCTTTAATATGAGAAATTATATTTCTTACCACTTGAACCCAAAAAAATTGGGGTTGTAACAGAACTCTTCCTTTCTCATATTATCTAGGTAAGGTGACCTACCATAACCCATATTGCATCTCGACCTTCTTTGACCCAGGGAAGACCTATCACAACATCCATAGTGTTGAGCTCCCATTTCCTCTCAGGGACTCTTTTGTCCTCTATATCGATACACTGGGTTATTGGGGTTCGTGCTTTACCTCCTGGCTTGCATGGACATAAACCACATGCAACCTCATCTTAAGCATCCAAAGTGATATTGCCATTTTCCAAAGTGTATCATGATTTCCTGTATGTCATGATCCTTTCAAGATCGATTCCTTCGAAACCCCACTCTTGTCAGGGTTTCATTACCTTCTTTTCCAAAGAAGTGCACTTGAGGTTCTACCACCATCCTTTCATCATATCAAGGACTAGACTGGCTAACCAAACAACCCTTAACTTTTCAACGTATCTTGTTACATCTGAGTGTTATCCAAACACCACTCCTGTTCAAACTTAGGGTTAGCCAAACAACCTCTTCTAGCTTCTAGTCAAACAAGTCAGATGTATCTCAACCAGAACATCCATTACCACTTCACATCCTTAGGTATTAGGTAACATTGAAGACATACACTTCCATGTATTTCACTCATCGTGTCACCTCAAACTCTATGTCCATCTTTATTAAGAACACTCTCTGATTTCATCATCATGGTGATCAAACTCAACCTGGTATAACTTGTAAGTTCCACTTATCTCAGGATAAAACATCTTGATAAGGTGACTACCTCATTCCTCTTAGTCCTTGCAAACCATGTATCATTCACTTTATTAGGGTTATCTTTTCTATCCCTATTTCTCGTGGCGACGTTCCAACCCACATTATCTCTTATCCTTGGTGTATGGCATGCATAATGTCCTATCTCCCACCCCCATAACAAGAGGAAATAAGCATTTGACTGCAGTCCAAATACAACATTCTTCCTGTTCCAAGAGTAGAGATGGTACATCCCACCTTGCCAATACACATTTACATCTAAGTTGCAACGTGCCACATATGTCTCTACATCACAGACATCATGATATCAAACTAGTCTTGAGCCTACTGAGGTTTATATCCTTGTTCATCTCCTATAGGTGTATAGGGTACCGACTCTTTTGGAGTCATCCCTCTTCCCTCATGCATCAAGAGAGTGACCTACTCATCTGCCCTTTGGGTCCCATGAATTCATGAAGGTGATCAATCTCCTAACCCATGGCCCTTAGACAATGATAGTTGTTACCTCCCAACCCTATGGTCATGTGCAACTTGGGGAATTAGGCAAATCCTACTTTCATCGGTCTTATCCGTACCTGACCCTAGGATAGACTTAGGATTCCCCATTATAGTACATGTTCACTTAGAACCTTACCCAAGTCTTCATCATCTCTCTTTCTGCATTCATGGGCTGGCCTTCATCCTTTCATTGAGATCATGGCAACCTGCCTACCTTGGTCAAGCCCCATACTGATTACCTCCATGGTAACTCATTCATATGCAATTAGAGATGGATATCTATGGGTATACAGGTCCATTCTCATACCATGTACTTAGCTTCTCAAGATCCTATGAGACTCTTTTAGGTTACCTTAAACCAACAAAATTGATATACACCCTACCAAAGGTGTCTCTCTCCCAGGATGGGAGGAAACTATCTCTTGATAACAAGGTCACCAAAAGCTCTTCGGTCTAGGGTTTACATCCTCATGAGCCTACTTAACCCTAGCAAGCTATTAAGGCATAAACAGATCACCTACTGAACCATGCTAGGTCATACTTGTCCTTTTTCCTCAATGCTGGATCGAGATCGTACCTTCCTTTATCATCAACCTAGCTATGAGGGGTTCATTACACATACCTTAAACTTAAGGGACTTCCCTTTTCCTTTATTCACGAGGCGTACCATACTCGAAACTATAGAAACTTAATTCTCATCATGAGCATTAGGTATACCACTTCCCCTCTTAGGCCTAGGAACCCTAGGTTCACTTTTAGGGGTCCAACTGCACGCTCTATCTCTGAACCATGAATCAAGCTTGCAAAAGGCATTCCGTGCACTTCTTGTCATCCTTCTTCTCGATCAACACTTAGGGTTGGGTCCTCTTTGAGGAAAACTAACAAGGTACAAGGCCTCAGAACCTATTCACTAAACCTCTCTAGGTATAAGGAACTCTTCTTCCTACCTCAGAAGGTAAACACATATACCGTAGGCACATCAGCACCAGATGCTTCATCTTCTATCTCTAGGGTTTGGTCCCTCTAAAGGCAACCAAGATATCATCAACTTTCAGGGATCGATCATGAAGCAACCACTATCATCCATTGTTCAGGGTTTTAGGCTTCCAACCTTCTTGCTGGGTATCCTGCTCTCTCTAGAGCTAACCCCACATCCAACCTCACCATTAGAGGTCCCTTCTTCAAGAAGGATCAACCTCAAAAGCATGCTCTACATGGGTGAAGCCTAGGTTCAGACTTATGGTTGCTTGAGATCATCCATAACCCTTTATGCTCCATCATAATTCCTTATCCAGGGTTTCATCCTACTGTCACCATTATGACGTGCCCTAGGTGCCAGCTATGCCCTACTTGCACAAGCCCATAGGGTTTCTATGGTCCTTCACTAACATCATCATCTAAGGAGCTATCCTTTACCCTATCATGCATGACCCTTCACAAGGCTGGGTTGCCAAAGGTGCTAGGTCACCCATGGATCATATGGCATCCCAAAGGCATGTCCTTTCAAACACCTAGTCCAACTCATCTCTCTCTAACCATCACTTAGGGTTAGGGTTAGCATCATCCTCACAGGATGTGCCAGGTCTCTACTTGCAATGGAGATCTCTATCTCCAAGACTAACTTATCCTCCTGACAAGAAGGTCTACTCTCAGGTCTACTCTGAGGACATGACAACTTATGTCATACAACCTAAGAATGTATCTACTCTTTAATTTGTGCTTAATCTATTAAGCTTATGTCCATGACATCTTATTTACATGCTTTTCATTAATTTGATGGAGGATTCCTTAAATCTTATTAACCTTACCCATACCTCAAGAGGGTGAGGAGAAGAAAGAAAACCCTAATCCTTTAGGTCCTTATCAGAATTTTGTGATGAGAAGGGATGAATAAGATGAGAAGTCCTAAAGGTATCTTATTTCGATTCATACCCTAAGACTTTGGCCAGGCGGTCACACGGGTGCAGGAGTCCTCATATTCCGACTAGTGGTGCGGAGGAAAATCTTGCCAGCCCCCAGTCGTGATCCCTTTCTAGACACCTCCGTCTTTCAGATACTCCTCTAATAATTCCCTTGGGTTCTATGGAGTTTGTAAAATTTAATAATTATTAATGGTTAACTGAGGAACCTAAGCTCTGATACCAAATGTTATGACCCCACCTCCTGATAACCCCCAATTAAGGGAGACCAAGAGGTTGAAGCCGCACCCATTAATCCCGAATCAAAGGTTCAACATATAACCATAAACAATTATTAAATTCTAACAGACTATACTGAAAATCGTAATAAAATTTTTCTTTACATACCTTTTGAAAACTTGGATCTCTAAACTGCTATCCACACCGATACTAATCTATCTAATCCTCCTTTGCACTTTAATTCTCTTTTAGTATCACATGTGCCACTTTACTGTATGTTCTTTTCATTATACTTAAAACGCCGACAAACAAAACGTCGGTCAGCCGTAGCTGGTATGTGGGGGAAAACAATAAACATGCAACTATGATAACAATGTAATCATTCAATTACTTATTTAACAACCAATATTACATTTTAGATATAACTCCGCAATCTAAGAGTACCCTATCCTCTGTGTTGTCCCCGTTAAACCCCTCATGATCCACCTATAAGTGAACCAGTTTCTAGGGTTGAGTTACATGGCACTACTCGTAAGTAGACCACTCCTTAACTCGGGATATGCTAAAGAGTCTCATGGCACTACACGTAGGTAGCCCAGTTTCTAACTCATGGTAACCTAGACCTTACTCTAGGATTACCCCTTTTTTAGCCTTTTCAAGGTAACATAGGTGGACCCGGATCTAGCCAGTTATATATGCACATTTATAGTGATAATCATAGTCACTTTATAGTTGCATGAAATAAATAAACATCCAACAATTTAGTTGCATTCAATGCGATTAAACATATGAGAATCCATCGGGAAACTATAGTGGTTATTCATAATCGTAACCACATACCTGATTTGATGAGTCATGAAGATTATTGAACATATACTTCATGTATATACAATCAAGCCAATCAACAGATCCAAGCAAGTAATTCAATCATCACATATTTCCTGAAAAGAATATGTACTCTATTTATTACACATTTCATCAAGAATCTACTTTAATGACTTGGATTCTCTTTCTAGGGTTTCTAATCCACATTAAGGTTCCATTAATACTCATTAGGGTTTCTTAGATCAATTTCTCGAACTTTATCTCTTTTAGATTAACAAACCCTAAAATACTCTTTTCCATTTATAAGAACCTTAATTGCTCAACTATCCATTTTAATAGTCTTTTATACCCAAATTGACTTAGGATCATCATATCCCTATTTATTCACGGATTTGAACAATTAAACCAACTAAAATACATATTCTCTTAAATTAGGGTTTTCAAGCTCATTAATGCATATTCATGCATGAAACCCTAAATTAAGCCAATTATATAAAAAGATCATCTTTTTAGATCTTATTTTCACTTTTATTAACAATAGGTTAATATCAGCTTGAATTATCCATTAAACAACATTAAAACCATCTATCATCAAATCTAAGGGTTTTTCATTAATTAAATCATTAAAGATGATAACTTTATGTACTTTTCAATTTTTAATCATATTTATGCACATAAACTCCAAATTAGACTAATCACGTGCAAAGTTCTTCATTTTTGAACATAATGTATCTTTTTGCATTTAACAGGTTAATATCAACTCTAACGATCCATTAAACCCTATTAATCACTTTAATCATATCAAAGTAGGATTTCTTTAATCATCATTATGTTAAAGTTAACAAATTCCATTACTTTTCAAATTGCAAGCATAATCAGGCTCCAATTATATTTTTAATGGACTCCTCTCATCTTTCTGAGTAACTTTCATATTTTATGCGTGCTAAACCGAGCTACGAACAATTAGCTATGAATTTTACAAAATCTACTTACCCCGGCCAATGAGAGGCTGCCACGCAGGCCTTTCCATGCTACGTTGGTTGTTGCTTTGGGAAATATAATCGAATGACCGAACTGCCCCTACATAAGTTGATCTCGCCTTTAGTCCTTGGAGGGTATAAACGTCCAACGCCAACTCACCCATCTTCTTCCTCCCGCAGCGCCGCGGCTGCAGCCCTAGGCGCCATGGACGGCGCTCCTCTTCCTCGCCTGGACCCCGACGGTCCGCGGGGATAGGTCCCCTAGCTCCGTAGGTCTCTGCCGCCCCTTCCGGTTCTCCAAGCCACCGCCGAGGTGGCAGGTATTTGAAGCAAATAGGGCCGCAACCCTGCTGCCCTAGCCGCATTTTACAGCAACCACATGCGCGCCCCCTTCCTCTCTTTCGACCGGAGACCATCTGGGATGATACCCCTACCTCCGACGCCTCTCCCCACACACATGGCGGTCCGCAGCTGGCGCCCAAGAGGGCTATTTCATGCTGGCCATGTCCACATCCACTTGCAACCATGCTATAGGTGCTACATGAAGTTGGATGCTCGAGGGCATCATCTGATCATGCATAGGCCTTCGAGGAACATCATGCCTCCCTCCAGATGAATCTGTACCTCCCCGTTACTCCCGAGAAAGCACCACTAGAGGATTAGGGTTTTGCCCAAGAAAATGAAGAATAAGAAGGGAGAAAGGATATGTGCAACTCCTCCTAACTCGCCCCGGAGCTCTACCCCTTTTATAGGGGAGAGTTTTCGCATCCCAAGACGTGCATCCACAAAGATGCACGGTTTTTTCCTGATAGGAATCAAATTCCTTCATTAGGAAGCAAGCTTCTCTCTCTCTCTCTTATTTCTTTGATAAACCTTCTTCTTGTGTTATTAGGATTTCGAAAATCCCTTCTCTTAGTCTCTCTTATGCTTTACTTTTACTCCATAAGCACGAAATTATAGTTTCCTTTTGAAGAAAATATCACCCCTTAAATAATATCATGAAATTCATTCATTAAACATCACATTATCCTCTTATTTGAGTTTATTGGTATTTTATCTTACCTCTTTCTTCATTGGGACTCCTTGGATCCCAAGGCACTCTATTATTTCTAAATACCTTTTTTATTGGATACTCATTATCCTTCTAGATGCATCTAAATGCAATATTTCACATTATCTTATTTATTTCTTATTAACAATATCTCTTTTTGAGAATTTATTTTTATTTCTCTTCTATTTTCCTCATTGGCATCCCTTTTATCATAAGAAATCCTTGGGATTCGAAATTCCATAAAGGGTAACTCAATTATACATCTTTTCACTTAATTTCCACATTTCATCAATGTTTTCAATTTCTTTCTTCATAAAGAAATACTTATTTAACCTTTTCTTTTCTTATTGCTTTCTTTTTGCAACCTTGGACTACTTGGTACCCAAGGAACCCAAGAGGCACGAAATCCTCTTTGGATTTGCCTTCTAGAGGTTTCTACATATTTCTTTTCTTCAATTATCCATTTATTCATTGAATTTTCTTGTTATTTGGGCCCAATAGCCAATAAAGCCCACAATACAAACATCAAGGCTATTGTAAACAAAAATCCATTTATTGGAACCAAATCATATCTTTATTTGTTCAATTAACTTTTATGTGAGAAATTACATTTCTCACCAATGAACCCAAAAATTGGGGTTGTAACACATATGTAGCCTGATTATGTATCCAATCAATAACTTGCTAATACAAAAGTATTTTCCATAAAGAGGAGAACATCAATATTGAACCAGAGAAAATTGTTTTTGTGATTTCAAAAATCATACTTCTATTTATACTAAAAAAATAATTACACGTGCGGAGAACATAAACCTTGCCCCTATATTACAGTATAGAAGAAAGATACATGCATACACTAGCCTCCAAATGTCTCATGATCACATATGATGTGTTGATGGCATCTTTTGACTACTTCCATTTACTAAATATCATGTGCAACTTGTGCTATCATATGGGACACCATGATCAGGAAAGACGAACATACCTGAACCTACCTAACGAGTAACAACCAGTCTTGCCAACATACAATAGTTGGAGAAGAGTAGGAAATCTCTTGAATAACTATTTGCACATGGATGTGCAAGAAGTTTCTCAACCTTGTTTCTGCTTTAGTCACTTGTGTGGCCACATCTCATCCAAGAAAGGTTTTTCTCTAGGATTCCTGCATTGTTAATCAGGCTGGGTAATCACCAGATTCTGGGATAACTTGGGATGTGTTTTAGATCCAATGGAACAAGAGTAGAATATAAAGTTTGTTTCTGTATCATAGTTTATCAATTCTGATTCATTGAATTCAAAGTTTGTTTAAAGGCAAGTGTATTTTTCTTACAATTTCTCACTTCAAGTTCACATAAATTTAGATTAGGTTAGAAATCCCATGTAAAATGTGTGTATGGTAAGAAAACATGTAGTGAACAACTAAATGAACTAGATCAATTGATACATCTTACATCATTTTCAAAATAGACCTAACAACTGATGTATCATCTGGGACACCATGATCAGGCCATGCAGCATATTGAACGTGAGGGGAAAAATAATATAGCCTCCTCTAGATGGAATAAAATAAGATTCCAATTATACAAAAAGAAAAATTAACAATGCTCTTTAATATTGCAAGATTGACTACAATCATACCTTTCTTCAAATATTGGCATGCTTTTGTCATTTTTATGCTACATTGGAAGAAATTCACCTTTTACGCCTTTTAACAACACATATGAAGAAGTAGGAGACTACTTTTTAGGCTCCACTGTTCCATTGATGCTGGAAGAAAGGGATGTGTCCACTGAAGTTAAGCCACAAGATGATACAAATGCCAAAGTCACACCAACAAAACTAGTGGAGGGTTCTCTCTCCTCAGTAGGGCCCTAGATGGTCACTTACTACCTATCTAGGCCACACAATTTTGTTTGTAGTATGTTGGAGGTTGCACAAAAAAATGTTGAGATGGTATAGGCTGTTGGAGCCTTTATAAGCTCACTGAGAATTTGATGTGGCATTCTGGAGCTCTTCTAAAAAAAATAAAGCCTGACATGACACCCTAGGAGCTTACCATATAATTGTCTCACTCTATATTACTAATGGTTTTGAAATGACATTGTGTGTAGGCATAACTACTTAATATTTAGTTTACTCATAGTCTATGTTAACAAAAACAATGCCTATCATAAATCTAGTCTTTGTTTCTCTCTACTTGGAAAAGATTTTATTAAATGTTGACATGCAAATATGTTGTTGGATTTCCATTGACCTTGTGACATGTGTAGCATATTGATCATTGCCAATGCATGATTAGCATCCTGACATCAGTTGACCACATGGTATTGGCACAATGACTCCAGGGATGTGCTATACACAACAACCATTAAGTAAATAATTATTTCTACAGTTCTAACAGTCCCACCAAACTAGTGCATGTTTGATCATGTCCAACTTTTCATTATAACACAAATGATACCTAATAGAAGTCACACCTTGAAATAAAATGAGTGTGTGGTAATTTTCTAATAGCAAATAACTTATATGTTGTTCAGATCTTCAATTTAATCATCAAGATACAATAAAATGAAGCACTACAAAGTTGATTATAATTCATTATCTATAGTAGTAGTAGTACAACAAGAATCAAACTTCTATGGTAGGCATCAAAATCACTTATACTTATCAAGAACTTTACATCCATGTCCAATTTGTCCATGAAAACATTCTCCCTTCAAATCATATATCCCTTTGACCAAATCCTCTTTTTCACAAGTTTAATTTATTCCACACATAAAACCATTCCAATAATTTACTCTCATATTGGATTAACAATGCAAAAGAAAAAACCTATCAAAACATCAACCCTCTGAACCAGGTCCTTGTCATTCAAGAATAAATGCTTTTTCAAAACAAGATGAATAAGGGATTGCACAACTATCATCGAATTTAAGATGCATGGCAACATGGACATGGCAGAAAAAAATCACATGAGTTGAAGTCCATCAATCATCATCTAGGAACTAAATATAAGTTTGTGTGACCAGTTTGATAGATGATTGCATTCAAACCAAATTTGAAAAGATATTAGACAATCACGTCAACATGCGATTGTTTGGATGGTACTACAAGAATATATAGAGAGTTATATTGCATGCCTCATCCCTCAACATTGGATCAATGTGTATCTAAACTTTTTCCCATTATATGAGTATACTGAGAATTTTGACATATGTGCCAGCCTCAGTGCCTCTTCAACACTACTAAAGGTAGAGAAAAGAATGTATTGACAACTAGTTTCATGGCCTAGAAAAAGTACTAGTAAGTAGTTACTAATGATGACTATTAACCCAATGTAGAACATGTTTTTTGCTAATAAGATAGAGAAACTTGCATTCCTATGATGTTCAAACCACTGGGGTGTCAATTGCATTTTAGAGGGGAGAACTCTAACAAACCCCTCAGGAGAAGACAACGAGCACTCATAAATAAGAAACAAAAGCCAGCTTATGTGACAAGATCTACTTCTAGGTCAAGGTCATGTTTGCAGTCCATATACCCTCAATAGGATTGTATGATGCCATGTAATGGAGAATAGTGATTCACACACTATTCCATGTGCCAAAATTTAGTGAGGTTTTTCTAACTAAAAAAGGTAAATAAGGGGTCCTATATCATATAGGAACAACACTGAATATCATAAAATAGAGTCTCACTAGCATTGAATCCATGCCTGATACAAATACCTGATACTTGCACATCAGTAAGGAGGTTTGTGGTGGTCATATTACAATAGTTTTCAAATACAATGAGGTGTTCAAGCTTCTAAAATGTTTTATGTGCTCTATATTAGACCACCCTGAGGAAGAACCTATTTGAGAATTCTACTAGGTCTATGAGGAGATCATTTCTATCTCACGAATCAGATTTGAGCCAAATTGACATTACCATACAAGTTTAGCGGTTGGTTTTTATTTCCAATGGCCTTTAGTACTAAACTCCTCTTCATGGGATCCATCAACTGCAATCATACATTGGAATAATCATCCAGTGACAAGGTCGTCAATAGGAACAATCTTTAACTGAATAAGAAAAGTATTAAATATTTTGATAGAACCAAAAGAAATACATCATTGAAAAGAATTGAAGAAAATAGAAGAGAGACTGGTATCATTGTAGAGGACAAGTGAAGTGTTGGACCGAAGCAAATCCTACTTGGTATTTCTGAATAAGAAGAGGAAGATGGTTTGTACTATATTGGAACCTATAAGGAATTGTTTAAGCATGTGAAAGTTGTACATCCCAGTGAAAATCATTGACATGTATATCTTGTATATTGACAATAGTTGGAGAATCCTGGAGAAAAAAAGGTCCAAGATGATGCTTTAAGAACTATAAGATAAAAAATGCTTGGCATTCTAGAACTATTGAGGGTACCACCTTGTGCTGGAGTGACTTCACCAATTTGGCAACACTACAAATGGTTTTTGAGCAAGGATAATAACAATAATGAATTACTCCATATTCTAGCAAAAAGTAAGATGTACAATAGATATGATACACGAGATAGAGAGCATGAAAGAGAAAAAATTTCTATGGAAGCTATTGTAGACATAAATAGAGAAACAAAGAGGGTGTAAATTCTTTTTATAGTTGTAAAAAAGGAGAAAAAACATACCAACTAGGTTGTATAGGAAATTCTCCATGCAAATGAAAATAAGATAGAGAGGAAATGCTTCATGATTAGAAGCAGTGTGGCCTGGAAACACCACCTTGAATTCCATTCTCCATGATGAAGCAAAGCACCCACTTCTTATACACCTGTAACAACTTCATATAGGCAGCTAAAAAATGGACAAAGATGTCCAAAAAAATGACCAGGCAAGGTAAGTGTTGTTTTAAACTACTCAAGAGAATTTGAGAGGGTCAAAGGTGCATCACAAATAAATGGACAACATCCCTTCTCAAAGTAGGTACATTTGAGTAACATAACATTGTGAGGGAACTTCAAACATGTATGTCATATCAAATCCTCCAAGTTCATGGGTTCTTATATTCCTTGTTTGCACTAGGATGTAGTAAATTGTACTAGTTACCACAATCATTAGGTATGCATATGCTCAAAATAAAAAAAGTTGTATCAAAATCATTTTAATCAAACAACAATTTAGTGCATTTGTAGGCCAATTGTTTAAAAAATTTAGTTAAAATATAAAATGAGAAAAAGTACCATCAGAAAAACATTGGTTGGTCAATAATTCATGCCAAGATTTATTTTTTGGCATTAATTATCGAAGTGTGTACATGACCGTTAAGAATTATCAATAGAGATACTAAAAGGAAGTCGAAGGTTGTTGCTTCTTTTTTTCCATTAGACTTCCATACATTTTCCCTTAAAACATTAATACTCTTTAACCAAGTGACAGAGATGATGTTTTCTAGTTACATTAATATCATACATCCTAATATATCAATTACAAAAAAATCAAATCCTAACAATGCATGTAGAGCTGTCACCTTTTATCTAGAAATGCATCAAACTCTAATCCAGTCACAAATTTCAATTGGTTCAAACATGTACATGAATGGTTTTCAACCTGTAAACGAATGTAAGAAGGCTTTCTATGAAAGGTTAGTCAATGATCATATTCCTTATTCTTCATTTTTAGAGGTTGAGATGTATCCTAATTTTGATTATAAAATATAAGGTGGATCCTACTTCACTAGGCGTGGAATGATTCCACTTGTAGGGCAATGACATGGTCTGTGTATATTGCAGATTAGTCTAATCATAAGCCATTTCTCAATAGTAGAAGATAGTGACATATAAAAGAAGATAGTCAGACATAAAAATGGTTTCATAAAGAAAGAATAAAAACTATGTAAAATTCAAGAACGAGACTTCAAAAAGTTAGATTATTAAGAAGTATGTATCTTAATTGAGACCTCAGATCACAAACTACCTAGATCCTAGTTCAAAGCTAATAACATAAGCAATATCACCCCAAGAACATTTAGAAGATATCCAAAAATATTTTTACAGATTTGTGTATTAGAAAAAGAGGGGATTGATCATCATCCCACAGAGCATATGGATCTAAAGGATATTCAGCTAGTCTAGACCTCAACATCCTCGTACCTTCAACTAAATCAAGTGTATAGCTCTTTGAGATAGCCAAACCAAATATGGGTGACCTTAATTCTAAGAAAGTATCTTAGATTCCAAGTTCTAAACAAATTCACAAAAGAAATGATCCTTCTTGACCTACATGTCATGGACATCACTTCCACGTAAAATGTTGTCATCAAAATATACAATAAGAATAACCCAATGATTTGTTTTTTTTAACAAAAAAGAATGATCTTGGGATGGGCCTTGATAAAACTGACTTGGTATATAGCAAAAACATAGGAACAAGGTTCACTTTGCCTTCTACTTCTGCCATTATGGGACATAGATTTTGGGCCCAAAATCAGATCAAATATCTCATCTTCATCGAGATTTTCATCATTACTATTTATTGATTAATTACAATCAATTCTGTAGATTTTGATTACTTAGAATATTAATGAGAATCTTTTCTTTCAATTCAAAATAAATTTATTTATTGATTACTTACAATCAATTTTGTAGATTTTGCATCAACATCAATACCATCCTTCTACAAATGGGTGGCCTTAAACAAGTCTAATATGCTAACATTGCCACCATTTTTCTTTTCTTGTAGCTATTCATAATAGTACAAGCATATATAAGTATAATAGTATGAAAATTTAACGCACACTTCAACCAGAAGATAACTCACATTAGCCTTCACATAAGCATATGATGTCGATCCCGATGTATATCTCATCATTACAAACTTTTTGCTCATAACATTTTTAGTACTCCCTAACTACATACAATGAATTATAATATAATTACATACAATAACACTGTTGAATTTTAGAACGTTAAAGAAGAATTTGTTTTACATTTCCATCATCATAATCCCAAAAATTCACAAGAAATACCCATTGATCAGGATTAACACTGGAGGGGCAATCATTAAGTCTGTCAATTTTTTCTTTATGACACATATAGTTGTTTTTTTACATCTTCTTTGAAGTTTCTCCAACAATCTCTCACCGTTCACAAAATAAAATTCTCACCCTTTATGGCGATAACAAACTTGGTCTGTAACAAAAGAAACATATTTTTTAAATTTGTTTCACAATATTATATTATATCTCTAAGACTAGAATTATCAACACATATTTCCATATATCAGTTTTGTTTTCTATAGGAACTGTTGCCAATCAAGATAGTTTAATGGTGCAAGATCAGAATTTCTAGTAAAAGTTCCCAAAAAAGAAGACATGTCATTCTAATGCGGTCCTATTGGATCTCCATTCTCATCCAAAGTAATAGATAGCTTTTTATCCCCTATCTTACCCCAAAATAGGATACACTAAGAATAGCCCCTTTTTTTTAATTCACACCTCCCCCCATAAAAAATAAGAATATGATGCAAGCATATATAAGAATATAAATATACACATAAATAACTAATAGTTTGTGAAAAATATAATGTCAATCTTTATCTAATTTTTTTACCTTCACTCTCCCCAGGACTAGTAGTAGGAGAATCAACAACAAAATGTTGATCTTTATCTAATTTGTGATCATTTAAATTATCAAATTCAACCTCCTGATAGTTATTGACATCATTTACCAAACGTTGCATACTTGCTCCTATAGGAACTCCTCGATGACTTCTTTTTTCTAACTATTTTTTAGAATGAATGCCTTCTCTAGTATTATTCGAGACCACCATCATATGACTTTTACCAATGGTACCAACTCCATTATTTGACACAGAGGGATGCTTTTCTTTTGCAAGGTTCACAGAAGCACTTTGTTATTATTTGCAGCTGATCCTACCATAGGTTTACTATTTTGAAGTCCTTCTTTTGGACTGAACACCCCCAATCAGCATTTATCAAACCAAGATATCCTCCTTTGGTCATTTGGAAATACCTGCAACTAAAATGATGACATGAGCGGTTCTAACAAAGATATTAAATGATGTAATAATTTTTTATTTTACCTGTCATACTCCCATGACTTACTCCATTTTAGACATCGCCAGTAAGTGGAGACAGTAGCTGACCTCATCTTTTCATTCTCCTAAAAAGGCAATTCATATAAAAATATTAAATTACAAACTAAAACCATGGCATAAATTCTACAATTGTGGTCCTCAAATCATTATAAAAAATTCAATAATATTCATATTTTATTGATGAATCCAACATCGAACAAGAAAACAAATAAAACAAATTAACTCAAAAGAAAATATTTGCGCAATGAACATATAATAAATGTAAGAGAATATATAACATTTTATAAAGAAAATAATGATAGGAGTGTTTCCACTATTTGAACTAACTAATAAAAAAGAAAGAATTACATAATAATGATAGGAGTGTTTCCACTATCATGACCCCCATCATAAAAGGTCACACCCTCCATGTCTTTTCGGACTAAATCATAGTCATCACAAACGTCACTTAAGGTATCTTCCAAATCACTTGAAGTGTTATCTTCAGATAAGTAGGTTCTATCCATGAAATTGTCATGAAGTTTCTCCTCCATGTCATAAGTATCACTAGGTGTAGTGTACACAACAAAGCTCCAATTATTTTGACTTATGTCTTTCATATAAAACACTTGTTGTGCTTGGGAGGGAAATGTAAATGGATGATCAGTCATAGCAATATGTTTTAATTTGACCCTTGTAAAGTCATTTTTAGATTTTTTTGATGCCTTTGTTTGCATTGAATCAATCATATTTGAATAAGACAACTTTAAGTTGCTCGTAATAACTAATCTCTAAAATGTCTCTTAACACTCCATAGTAGGTAACTTGACCCGTTACAAGATTTTTGTCATTGAAGCTGGAAAAAGTTTCTGTCTGAGTGTTCATCATGATCCCACTATTTTGTGTTTTTCTACCGCATTCTCGATCCTTAGTATAAATCTATAAGCATTTGTTACATATCCTACATATTGCATTGTCATTTGTCGCAGCCCTCGAGTCAACACTAAAAAGTTTGGTGACATAGTTGTCAACTTTGCCTTGTCCTCAATCCGAAAACATTATAAATTTTATTAATAATATGTTTTTGTTATCATGATAATGGAAATAACTTATTTAAACTTACATGTTTCTTAAACCATTCATTAAGATTGTTCATATGAAGATTACTTATTTCTCATTGTCATTCATGTGGATTGTCTTTCTTCAAGTACCAGATGTGCTCCATGCTAACAAATACCTGTGACACACCGAGACATAAAGATGAAATTACATACTCAAAAGTAAACAATGATCTTACTTCATGTACGGATCAACTGCATCACAGTTGGCTAAAATATATTGATGAGCAATTTTCAGCATTGCATCATCAAGCGTAATAGGAGTCTTCTTTCCTAAATGACACCCTATATCAAAGAATATAGACCACTCATCATCATTATCCATATCTTCATATTCCACATCATTTCTAGACAATTTAGTGAATCTTGTCTCAAACCCTGAGAGATATCTCAAACAGAATGTTAAGCATTCGTCTGCCAAGTAACCTTCTTCTATAGAAGCTTCTAGAGCAACTTTATTTCACACATTATTTTAAAGTTTTTAAGTGTCTACAAAAAGAAGAAGAAAATATTTGTAAGATTATCACATGCGATCTGATACAAAGTCTAAACAAATTCAATTGTTAGTACCTCTCCATGGGGTACATCTAATGATAGAATATCAGTTTGGCTATCTTCACTTTTCGAGGAAGATCAATGACCACATGCTCCATCACATCAAAGAATGATGGTGGGAGAATTCTCTCTAAGTTACAAAGAGTCACTGCTATTCTATATTCTAACTTCTCAAATGTATTTGAATTTATGACTTTAGAGCATAAGTCTTTAAAGAACTTGGAAAAATCAATTACAATAGATCTAACATTTTTGTTGGGAAATGCTACCCGTAAAGCTAATGAGAGAAATTGTTGCATCAATACATGATAATCATGACTCTTCAATGCCATCATCTTTCTTTCTATTAAGCATGCATTTTAAGCTATATTAGAAGAATTTTGATCAGGAACTCAAGCAGACTTCAACTGCTTAAAGAAGAATTCTTTTTCCTCCTAGAAATCAAAACATGAAGGTGACATGGTATTTTTATTTTCATTCTTGTTAATGTGAAATCTATGCCTTATGTCCATATTTTTGAGGTCATATCGAGATTTTTCAGTGTCCTTTGACTTCTCCATTCCTAGCAGTGTGTGAATCAAACTCTCACATACATTCTTTCCAATGTGCATCACATCAAGATTATGACGTTTAAGGTTATGTTTCTAGTATGGCAACTCAAAAAATATACTTCCCTTTTTTTATTTATACGGTAAATTATCTACATCTCTAGTTTGATCTAGAACATGACTTCCATACAACATCTTAGGAGCACTTCTAAATTCTTCTTTTCCATCAAATGATGAAGTATCTCTATGGAATTTATGATCAATTGGTTGGAATCTCATGTGATCCATGAAACATGCTTTCTTACTATATGGTAGTCTCCATGAGCATGTGTCTTTGTTGAAAAAGGGCATGCAAGATACCCACTAGTTTTCCAACCAGATAGATAACCATATGTAAGAAATTCGCTTATCGCCTGCAATAAGACAACATGCAACTTGAATACCTCTTTATGATCAACATAATAAGTATCAACACCAGCTTTGCACAGTTGTTTTAACTCCTCAATCAACAGTTGTAGGTGGACATCTATCTCCATTCCTAGTTGAGTTGGACCAGGAATAATCATGATCAGGATAAAATTGAGAGTCTTCATGCACAACCATGGTGGCAAGCTGTACGGAATCAATACGATGGGCCAAATGCTATACAATAGACTCATGAGGTGAAAAGGATGAAATCCATCGTAAGTTAATCCAAGACAAATATTGCAAGAATCAGAAGCAAACCTAGCATGCATATTATCAAACATCTTCCATGCTGGAGAATCTACTGGATGTCAAAGAATCTCATCCTTGGTATGAATTTCATCGTGCCACCACATTAGGGGTGACAGTTTCAAAGACATGAACAATCTCTTCAACCTAGGAGTCAAGGGAAAGTAGAACATAACTTTACAAGGAATTCATTTCTTCTTGATACAAATATTTTCTTCACCTATTTCATCAATTCTAATTTCTTTATATCTAGAAGCACCACATTTCAGACATGAAGTCTTATCTACAAAATCCTCTTGATACAAAATGCAGTGATTTATGCAAGCATCGATTTTATCATAGTCAATTCCAATGTCCCTGATTATTTTCTTAAATTCATAATAAAATCCAAGCAACGTCTCACCCTCTGGAAGCAATTCCTTTAAAAACTCATGAAGCTTAGAAAATGACTTATTACTCCAATTATTTATATATTTTATGTGAAACAACCTCACAACAATGCATAATGTAGAGTACTTCTAGGATACAATTCTTGTGAAACAATCTAACAATTTGTAAAATTACTCAGTTTCTACATCATCAAGAAATACAAATCGATGCTCATCGTCTTTCATATTCTGTCCATCATGTGATACTCCATACACATCATGCAACATGCCTCTCATGTCATATTTGGACATGATTTTTTACATGTGAATCCTTAGAGCTATCAAATGAACCCTCACCATGGAAAATCCAATTTGTGTAGCTAGTCAAGAATCCATTCCACAACAAGTGTTCAGTTGTGACTTGTTGATTCTACCTATGCACCTTTAAGCACTGCTTACAAGGACATACGATAGTCCCATCTCTGTTGGATTTTGCAAATGCATGTATATAAATTTAACCACTCCAAGTAAGTATATCGTTCTTGTTCTATGTTCCTCATGGATCCAATATTTATCTATCACGACTACCTATAACAATCATGGTAGGATCCAAAAATGAGGTCTTATTAGTAGAAAATTTATTTTCAGCTCTGCACTTACTCTATCAGAGGATCAAATCGAATATTGATTCATGAAAGTAAATAGTTGTTAGGTATGATGATTATGTAACAATCTAGGTAGATATGACATATGTCTTGCTTTAGGAAATTGTTAGATAATATATTAAGGTTTATTTTCTCGATGCCCCTAACATGTTAGTTTGACATATCTGTGAACTAAACTAAAGAATAATGTAGCACATGCAATTATTTTAGTGATTTGATCTTTTCTTTATAGATATGCTATCACCCATTATATATATGGACATATCATTTGTTTATTTTAGGAGTAAATATATTTTTTCATCCATTCTTGTTTTCAATTTGAATATGTCTACTTTTAATAGTTGTAAACGAATTGAGTTTAAGCTTATAAAAAAATTGATGTAAAATGATGAAGTGTTATCATTTGGGCCTCACTCACTTTGAATTTCTACCTCCACCTCTGCGTTGTGACAAGTTTGATCAAACTTATATAAAAATATCAGTTATTCTATTGTTGTTGAGAATTTTAGATGGGCCCATAGGCACGGTTCAAATGTTTCATTTTTCTCAAAGTTGTTACCGGTGTCCTCTCTATTTTTCATAACAATGGTAAGCTAATGAAGGGTATGACCTCCCTCAACAATGATTTTGAGATTTAAACAAAAGGTATAGGAAGAAAATGTTCACTTTGAATGAATTTGGAATTATGGTGTTGATTATCAAAGCCAGCGAGGTACATTGTAAGTGAAGCACCATAATAATCTAGATTTGACTGATCTTTTCACCAGGAAGGAAGGAAGTAGAGAGATGACATTAGAAGGATTCTAAGTGACCAAAAGATGCACATTGAAGCCCTGATCTTACAAGTACCAATTTGAGGAGGACTCTGTAATTTTTTGTGTGTGGTGCGATTGGGTGGCTGTGGCACTTGAAGAATAGGACAACAAGCATGTTGACCTAGCTGAGAGGAGTAACAACATCTGCGAGAATGATGGTTTATGAGCCTATAAAAGAGTATTAGGAGGCTTAAAAAGAGTATTAGGAGGCTTAGGCCATGCACTAAGGTTCAATCTCCACTAAGAGCTTCATATGTCATGTGATCCTAGAGATGCAAAAGTTAGAGAGAGGAAAGATGCATTTCCTAGTGGTTCCTCCAATATTTTGCATGAAACGAGACACATTAGCCTTAGGGATGAAAAAAAAAACCTAAAAGGGGTTAAAATGAGTAGTTTACGCACAAGCATGTCTAAAAACATAATACATAACATTGTATATGCTCAAACAAACATAAAACAATAATGGGAAGGTATTGGAGGACTAGAAGACATTACTACAAACAATCAACTAACATTCCACAATCTTTGTAACTATACATATTAATTAATAAATTCCATATATAATAAAATAATCAAATGTCTATTACAGGTATATACATGCAAACGTTCCCATTTCTGTAGTTGTTGCATAGCTTATGCGTTCAGTACACAGTCACATTCGACCACATATGATATACAGTGTGGACATTGGACCAAGCTACATATGAAGCCAGACAACATTATATATTGGGGAGACACATATATTATTGTTGTTTAGTTTTTTACAGCTAAGACAACACTATATATTGAGGAGATACATATGTGTTGCAAATACAATATTAGGGAGTTGGTCTTATTCACATCTGATTGTATCTATTAATATATATAACATGAGTACAACGTGAAAATTTTCACATAGACTCTCCTCCATTTATACTAAGGTTTGCACACCCTTACACACATGTTTGGTTGGTAAGAATGGATTAGAATGGGATATACAAGAGGATGAGACTGAAAGGTATAACTAGAGGATGAGATGTTTGGTGATCCTGTTCTATGTTTGGATGCAACACAGGATAAGACATGTGATGACTTTACCTAGTCATTTAAATTATTCTTATAATATTGATTTCATGACCATCCAGATCAATGTCAATCTTCAAGAAGCAGATTTTACAATCATCAAAGCTAAATATGAAAATTTAATTATTTTCATAAAAATTGAGAGCAACTTTCTTGTCTTCATATTTTATAAGTTCAATTATTTTGAAGTTTACAGAAAGAAAAAACACAACATGAATGATAATATATATTTATCGGAAGCACGTTGCCACTAATTCAACTTAGAATAGAATCGACTACTAAATCAGCGTGCATGTGTTCCATCATCATGTATGTAAAATAACTGAAAAGAAGAAGAAGAGGTACCTGCTGGTTTATCTTTGACGTTGTTAATCATGAAACAACAACACAAAAATAATAAAAAGGACCAGCAAGCAAGATCTTTTCAAGAAATAGCACGTTCTGATGATCAAGATGAATACAAAGTGCTTCTTTATAAAAGACGATCAACAAATTTGGATAGCAGAAGATCGTTCTTCTTTGTAAAAGACAGCAACATATTTCGATAGTAGATTCATATCACGATCGTTGCACATGAAGCATAGTAGTGCACAAAACATACATCAATTAATGAAGAACTAGTTTTCTTTGCCGCTGCTGCAACGCACCTGTAAGAAAACTTCCGATCAGACATCAACAATACTTTCAAACAAACTACAAGTTGGTTGAGCGCTCGCACTACTTATATGATCGAAGTGAGGGAGTCCGGCGAGAAAAATTTTTCGCACGTTATTGTTCACAACGGGGGAACGCGAAGAGACGAATAGGCGTCGTCGAGAAATAAAGTTTGGGAGTCGAGGTTGGGGGGGTTGGGGATCTGCGAATACTTATACCACCTAATAGTTAGTGGGGTGTGGAACTGAAAAGTTCCATTCAAATGGGGCTTTTGTTTTGGAGGGATTATTATTTTTGTGTACTTTTTACACAAACAAACACGTGATTGTGATTATCAATAGAATTCAAGTCCTATCCCAGCTATTATACTGCAAACCAAACATGTCATAAACACAGGAATAAGTAATAGGAGTTGAATTGGTATATCCTAGGAGACCTAGTCAACCAGATGATTGGAAATCAATGCCACATCTATTGACACAACACTAGGTGACACCTACATATATTATTGAACTGTGTGTGGCTCTTTAATCCTATATATATATATATATATATATATATATATATATATATATATATATATATATATATATATATATATATATATATATATATATATATATATATATGTGTGTGTGTGTGTGTGTGTGTGTGTGTGTGTGTGTGTGTGTGTGTGTGTGTGTGTATTATACTTCCTTGTAGTATTAAATGATGTCTTTTAGATTAAAAGAAATGATGATTGTAAAAAAAGAAAGAACTTCAATTGGTATATCCTAGGAGACCTAGTCAACCAGATGATTGGAAATCAATGCCACATCTATTGACACAACACTAGGTGACACCTACATATATTATTGAACTGGCTATGTGTGGCTCTTTAATCCTATATATATATATATATATATATATGTGTGTGTGTGTGTGTGTGTGTGTGTGTGTGTTTGTGTGTGTTATACTGCCTTGTAGTATTAAATGATGTCTTTTAGATTAAAAGAAATGATGATTGTAAAAAAAGAAAGAACTTCAAATGCATGACTTTATCTATGACATCACGGTACATTATTTGAAACAAGGCGGGTGAGGAACAAAAAAAGCAAATATCTGAGAACAAAGAGATCGGAGAATGATAATTTGATATCTTGCCGGGAGATCTCCTTCTCTCCGCTTCAGGCAGAGGGCTGGACCAATCTCCTCCTCTGTGCGTCCTACCCGGAGACGAAGACAGAGGCCAGGTGGACAGGACATGCATCAGGTAGATGTGTAGGACAGGGGCGTCGAACAGGGCGACGACTGTTTGGTGAGGGCGGAGGTCGTCTGGTGAAGAGAATTAGTTGTCCATCTAGCTGTGGTCTTTGAACACTGGTGGAGACGATGCGTGAGGGAGTCCTACTAGACAAGGGTGGGGGGGTCAAACGATGAGGGCGGGGGCCGTTCAGTGAGGGGAATCATCCGTACGTCTAGCTGTGGTCTTCGAACATGGACAAAGATGTGTGGTGTAGTGTGATGGTGTCGTTTCCACAGAAGGCCGCTCACGGGTGATCACGGCCAATCGGGGGCCGGGGGAAGAACAGTTTGCAAAACAAAGAGGGTGTTGAGTGTGCGTGGGATAATGGGGAGTGTGGGAGTTTTTCACTCCATCCATTTAATTACATTATTCTGTATACAATTAAAAGGAGAGAAAATTTATAGCGACAACTTATTCATTGAGCTAGCTATAGTTATTTAAGCTACACAAATATATTTCATAATTGTAAATAGCTCTCGCTACGCATAAATTAAATATAAATGAAACAATTGTAGCTAAATCATCTTTTATTTTGTAGTGTCTTACCAAGTATGTGTTCTTACTTAGGTCAAGAAGCTTTCTAGATCTATCTCTATATACTTCAATCTCTATCTCATAGGATGCTTCGCCTAAACCCTTCATATAGAAGGTACTTTCCTTGTCAGGTTTTAACATATGCAGGATAAGGATGTCATTCCCCGTCATTATGTAAAATATTAATATGCTCCTAATAAATATTTTATAATCAAAGATTTCATCTTCATTCTGACTCAACTCAAACCCTTTAGCCGTCTTTTCAAATAGAAGATTTCAGCTCTGAGATGCTTGCTTCAATCCACAATTTGACTTTTGTAGCTTACATACTTTATTTACATTAATGGATTTATAAAACCATTACGTTGTGTCACATACACATCCTCTTAATTATTCCAATTAAGAAATGCAGTTTGAACATCCATATGACAAATCTCACAGTCATACTAATCTACACCAGCAAGCATAATCCAGATGGCTTTAACCATGGTAACTGGTGAAAAGACTTCATCATGATCAACACTTTGAACTAGTTTGAAACTGTTTGCAACTAATTTACCTTTCCATGTTGGCCTTCTTACGAAAACCCAAAGGCACCCTATGGGTCTTATCACTTTAGGTGGATCCAACAAGGTTGTACCTTGTTGGTGTACACATAGTCCATATTTGATCCCATGGTCTGAAGCCATTTCTCAAATTCTGGTCCCTCAATAGTTTCTAGATAGGTTGTTGACTCAACTCTGTGATCAACTTGTCATCTTTTGAGTTATAAGATGTCATAATATTTCAAACTTAAGGTGTGTTCTAGTAGAACTACGAGTTCTATATTTACATAAGGAACTTGAGATTCCACAGCAACTTGTGATTCTCCTTGTTCCTAATATACATATTTAGGTTATATGTTTTCTTATTTGTGTCGAACATTTTGAGTTGTATTTTTACTCCCACTGATTCATTTAGAACTAATTTCCGTTTTGGAATTCAACCATCCTAGAAACAAAAACTTTGTTGTTGGGTTGGAATATAACGAGTATTCAACAAGATAACATTCATGTGATTTGTGGATAAATTCATTTAAAAAACTATTTTCTTATACAAACTTTCAATCCTAATCATTATAAAAGACATATCGAGAAAATTCTCATGCCATATCTCATATGGTATCTTTTGAACCAATTTACACAGTATATTATTTTAGTGTAAAGCATGTGCCAAAAAGAATATTGGAAGATTAGCAAGATATGTTGATAATTGCACCATGACTTAACTAGGTGTAATATTGTAACAAACTAAAATCCATATATAATCTTATTTTAGCCTTTTCCAAATATTTTCCTTTCATTTTGTCCTTGATCTTGAATTAGTGGAAATTATAAAGGTTTGGTGTACATTTGTTCCCAATATTTTACTTTATAAGGAGTTAAGTAAAAAAAAACTTAGTGAAAGTTTACTAATGGGTTTAATTTGCAAAATATCCACGTAAGAGGGATAAGGATAAAATAAAATTGATCTAGAAGTTTCTATCTCATTTTTTGTGAGGAAAAAGAAAAGAAAATCCTAAAACTAAGATAATGTGACATTAAATAAATGAAATTTCCCATTCAGTGAAAATAAGATTAAATTGCCTAAAAATCCTAAAAGTAAAACTCAAAAGATAATTCTATGTCCGAATTTGTTTTCGTTGGGTACATGTTTTCTTGGGTGATAAGTTTCACAACTTTTAGAAAATTAGTAAGTATATTTGTATGAATTGAATGGGAAAATAGGAGATAACTCAAAAATACAAAATAAAAGTATGAATGACTCCAAAAGTAACAATTGATTCCAATTTTTTTTATCTACATATTAAATATGCCTTCGGGTGAATTTTTACTCAATTTGGGGAATATTTGATCAAAAGGTGAAATCTAGAGAGAGAAAGTGTGCATAACTTCCAAAATATTAAATAAATGAACAAACAACTCCAACATGTAAAATTGATGGCAAAATCATATCCAAGACACTTAATGTGACTTGTAGGGTAAAGTTTCATCAAATTTGGATAATCTTATAACCATTAATGAGGGAGAAAAGAGACACTAATATTTGATTTATTTCACACATTAAAAGTTTCCAAAATGAATAGTTAATTGCTTATTCTTATTTCTCATATAAAAAATAGGCTAGGTGTCAATTTTCATTTAATTTGGAGCATGTTTGCCCCCTCATATGAGGAGAGAAAAAAGGGAAATTAATGCATATATATATTATATCCAATAAGATTGGGAATTTGATTTAAATGTAATGCGTTGACCTTTTACTTGTGCAACTTCATTCATTGGATTTGCAATCCAATGGCTTGCAGATCGTCTCCTAGATCCCGCCAATCGGGAAATAGGGACTGATTTATGTGGATCATATTTTCTTGATTTCTCATCTATTTCTCGATCAATTCACATTAAATATTTTATAAACAGTTCCAAATAGGTGACCACATCTAATGGTCCCTTAATTTCATATTTTCATGGAGAATTGAGGAAATCCCCAAACCTTGCTATCCAAGCAAGCTTGAGACACTTCATTCTCACTTTCTTACTCAACCTTGCCTATAAATACTGGTACCTGAGTCTTCCCCAACCCCTTGCAACTATTTTCACCCTTCAATTTCTCGTTTTCTTGCATCTTCATGTTCCAGTGTTTGGTTTTGATCCAAAGCTTGGGGCGGATCGTGCTCGTTCTCCTCAGCACCTTGGTTCAAATTGACTAGTTCCTCATGTTTGTAGTGCTTCCCTCTTTCTTTTCGTGTTCTAGCTTTCGAGTTTGATCAACTTTCACGAATTCATCCAAAAATTGAGCTTCTATATGTCAGTCATAGAGTGAGTCGACATAGGGGATGAATTCCTTGCATGTTTTCCCACTACTGCCCTCCTTGTTTTCTTTTTCCCTTTGCTTTTTGCTTAAGGGCAATCCTGTCTTTTTACTACTGCTTGCTTTGCTTTGAGCAAGTCAAAACCTGAGCCTTTCACCCCTGACTTGGCCGGCCTTGATTGGGCCAAGTGAGATAAGTAAGTGAGGCAGGCCCGTTATTCGCTCTCTCTTCACCTCTCTACATTAGCTTTGGTGACGTGGCACTCTATGATTTGTCAGAATAGGAAAAATCAAATCTTTTTATTCCTTTGTCCAAAAATTAAAACAGAATATGTTTTGGAATTAGAAAAATGTAAGCTTTCAAATAAAAAAGTTTTCGACACTTAGTTTTGAGTTTTGTTGCAAGGTGTTTTCTAAAAATGAATTTAATAGATAAAATCACCAAAAATGCAATTTTAGCCTCATAACTCCAAAATAGGCAAAATTATATATTTTCTTAATCATGGGAACCTAATGAGATTAATGGTGATAATGTTAGAGTATAAATTGAGATTTTGTTAAAAAAGTTCAAAAGTTAGGGTTTCTCTACCTTTATACTTATGTAAAACCCTAATACATGATTATATATTTAAAATAGGAAAATTGGGCTTTGGAATCAATTAAAGTAGTGAAAGAGAAGTAGTTGGATCTCATTAAGAAAGGTATGTGCTTTCCTTACACCTAAGGTAGGAATAATTTCAAACCCTAATCTTGTTTTCCTAATGAGGCTTCTGTGAAGCCCTGATTTCTCTTTTGATAATTCATTTTCTATATTTGCCTCAAAATCAGTTTTATTATTTATTTCTTGGGTCTTTACCCCACTGCAATGTCTATATTTACTTGATGCTTATACTTGCCATATTTCTTAGCATGTTGATTTTATTAGACTATATCACTAATATAGTGGTACTTTTGTACAACCACCCATAGATAGGGCATGTGTAAATTCACCCAGGGGAATGTGTTACTCTCCCCAATATAGAATATTTGTAGGTGATTGGAATGTGTTACTCTCCTTCACATATTGGTTGAGGTAAGGTAGGTGCCCCAACCCTACATAGTTTATGTAGTCAATATTAATCATGCAGGAAACCTTTTTACTATTTTTTCTATGGCAAGCATCTATTTACCTATACCTCATACTTTTGATCGTCTTCATCTTATGATGAAAACATAGCCTTTATTTCCATATAGTTTTCTTATCTTTTGTCCTTGTTCATTTTCTCTGACACATACCTTGTTTTCTTTCCCTTTTGCTGGATGCTTTCCCAACCACCCAGGGTTAGATCAAGGTGTTGGACAAGGCCATGGTGACTAAGTTCAGGAGTAGTAGATTCAAGTTTTTCTATCAAGTATGACTAGGTTTCTTATTGCTAGATCCTATAGTTTCTTTTCAATATTTTCTTTACACTCATGTTGTGAACAAGAGTTCAAAAAGCAATGTAATAACTTAGTTTCTTTCCTCTACTATTGACATTTTACATGTATCTAAAACATGCTTATTTACTTGGATTATTATACATGCATCCCACGATGTCTATTTTTCTTGGAAAAAGTGGATGTTTTGTATTTCCTTTAAATTTTAGTAAGGAGGTGATTTTGCCTCTTTACAACATGGTATCATAGCCTGTTGGGCAACTACAAGGGCATAAGTTGAAAGCAAGGGTGTCTAGAATCGATTAGGGTCTGGGGGCTGGAAATATTTTCCTCCGCACCACTGGCTTAGTTTATGAGGATTACTGGATCTATTTAATACCTGCCTGGCCTGTGTTGATACATACTGCTTGAAATAGTATGCCTAGAGGCAATAGTAGCCTTAGTTATCCTTGTTGTCTACTCCTTTTATCTTATGTTATACCCTTATCTTTCAGGAAGGGAGATTTGTTTGGAAACATGAACAAATCCTCTTTAGGAGCCACCTCTGACAACACAGATAATTGGGATACTTCGGTAACTCCCTCCAACAGTGGGACACTCCCTACTGCCCTTTTTGGCACCCCTCTTCTGACCCCTAAGCAAGAGATGACAATGTTGCGCTAGCTGCTCTCGACTACCTTGGTGGGACAACTTTCCAATGCTACAACTGTTGCAGCTAAGCCAAAGGAGTTCACCCTTACAAACTTCATCAAGATGCAACCACTGTACTTCAAGGGTGATACTGAGCCAAACATGCTGGATAAAGTTGATGACTAGATTTTGGCTCTAGAGCGTACCTTTGAGGGCATGGCTTGTCCTCCTCACCAGAAGGTTTGCTTCGTGATGTATGTGCTGGATGATCCAGCATGGGTATGGTGGACGGGTATGTCTCATACCCGCGATACTTCAAGCATGACCTGGGAGGAGTTCCTCCAACTTTTCCGTGAGAAGTATATCAACCCCGCCTATCTTAAGAGGAAATAAGAAAATTTTACAGTCTGCGTCAAGGAAGATTGAGCATCTCTGAGTACGTGCAATGTTTTCTTCTCTTAGAGTGCTTGCTATGGACCTCAGAGCTGAAAGAAGATCCACCCTATTCCTTGAGGGTTTAAGCTACATTGTAGGATGCAACCTTGTTCCCCAACTACCATCAACTTTTCAACAAATGGTGGACAAAGATTTTGGTGATTGAGTCGTAATCCAGGTTCCAGTCTTTTGTGTAGAACAACAAAAACAAGAGAAAGAACGCTAATGGAAACCAAGGGCTCTACAAGTGTAACCGTTGCTCGCGTTCTCACTTGCCGGGAAGATGTGCTGCTGGCAATGGTCAACCCTGTAGAGAAGATTGACCTGCGCCCATCTGCCACAAGTGTGGTCAAGCTAGACACATATAACCTAACTGCCCCAAACTTAGGTAGGGACCAACTCTAGCTTAGCAGTCTACCCAACATTCACAACATCGACAAAATCCACCTCTAAGAAACAACAACAATCAGAACCGACAAGGTCACCAACCACCTGTGGAGAGGCGGAATGGAAGGATGTTTACCCTTAACATGGAGGAAGCTGAAGGAGATAATGAAGTCATCAAAGGTACCTTAGATCTTAATATGCATCTAGTTAAATCACTCTTTGATTCTGGTTCATCAAATACATTCATATCAATTGAGTTTTCTGCCATGTTAGAGATGGAATCAGAATATATGGATCATGTTTTAGATGTTAAAACCCCAAGTGGTAGGGTCTTCTCTTCTTATCTCAAACTCCTAGCCATGGACCTCTCTGTCTCTGGAATAATGTTTCCCTTAGATTTCATCTTGCTTGACATGACCACCTTTGATGTCATACTGGGGATGGATTGGTTGAAGAGTTACAAAGTTTTTTTGTTCTGTGAGGTATCAAAGGTCAGTTTGTTATATCCTGTTGAGGGAGGGATCTGTGTCAAGGGTAGGAAGAGAGAGGATTGTTAGTTTGTTATCTCCACCGTTGATGACACCACACTTTACATATTTTCTATATATATTCAATACCACTTTTAGTATAACTTTAGTCAATTTTGCAAGCATTTTGTCTATCTTTTTGACTAAAACCTGGTTTTGCGATTTCAGGAATCTGCCCAACCACGACCGCGATCTTAGAGATTGTGACCACGGTTATTCACAAAGAACCACGACCGTGGCCTCACTAAGGATCGCGACCACAGTTATTCAGCAGAGACCGCGACTGCAGTCTCACCAAAGATCACGACATCGACCCCTCTCTAAAGAATAGGGACCATAGTTATTTAGCTAAGATCATGACTGCGGTGTTTCCAAAGAATCGCGACCGTGGTTGTTCAGCAAAGATCGCGACCGCGACTTCACCTAGGATCGCGGTCAAGAAAGATCGCGACCAAGGAGAAATAACGGAAAGACCGCGACCGTGGTCTTAAGTCAGTGGAAGGCGTCTCTAAATAGCGCCCCCACCTATCTTATAAAATCATCAGATCAGGGAGATCCGATCCTGGTACCACGACGTGCTTCCGCATCCCAATCTCGTAACTGAGGATCCATCAGTCTTGGATCTCTAGAGAGAAAGTTGAGGAGAGAGAAGATGACCTCCCGCACCCGCCACTTCTTCGAGAGAAGGAGACGTCCCCGTGGTAGATCCAGATCTGAAGAAGTAGTGTGTAGTATCACATTTCTTCTCCTCTAGATCTATCATTTCCTCTCATTATACTCACCTCCCTTCTTCGTGGTATCTCATGGATCTATCTTTCTGTAGCATCGCCATGTTATCCGCAATAATGAGCGGATAAACACCTTAACTTGGGTTGGGAGTATCCACTAAGGCTCTCCCAACATGTATATTGTCTCTTTTCTTTTGAATATACTTACCCTTATCAAGATTATCTACATGCACCTGTTTTAATCTCTCACTCGTATGATTAGCTACCATCTTGTGATGTTTGATTATTGATATCTCGAGAGAGTAATATCACTTTTATCCCATGTTATGGTGTGGTATGAATGCACGAGAGTGTTGGAATGCTAATGCTTTAAACCATAGGTTTTGCTGCGAGGTTTTTGAGTTGTCATCTTGAGAGAGAGACTTCTTTCATGCCTAGATCTATCCTCATCTCGAGAGAGAGTGGAATAGATGTTTTATGGTTGCGTGTAATCTTGATATGAGTAAGCAGAAGAGAGAGATAGTATGCATGTTGGAGAGATGCCTTGGTTGGTGAACCCCAATCCAAGTTATCCCTTATACCTTGTTACAGTTTGTTCCTTTTACTTGTTTTGTTTTATTGCTCTTGTTTTTGACTTTTCGTTCCTTAAGGAACACTTTAAAATTCTCTTTTATGCCGGAGCATAGAGTGTCGATTCCACATTCTTAGCACGGCCAACCTTGTCCCTATGTTCGACCCTGATTGCTTCATTGTACCCCGTTATCATTGTGGGGGCTTGAGTGTCGGGTTATCTCTTTAAAAGTCCGACTACTTTAATCCGCTTCCTTTGGATGCGTGATCTAGGCCGGTCAACTTTTTGGCACCATTGTCGGGGACAAGGCAAAATGGTATTGTTAAAGAACCTGAGTCCACCAACAATACTCCTGTGCCTCAAGCTTAGCAATAAGCACGACAACACTATCACACTAAGAACCTAGACCTACGTAGAATAGTCCGTCTTCATTAAGCCTAATTTTTCTTAATTGATCATACTTTCTATCCATGTACCACCCAGGGAGGAAGTGCTTAGCCCATACTAACTCCGCTCACCATGACGCCCCACGTAAAACCACCTTCGTCCGTAGATGAGCGGAACGCGAGGATATGACAACACCCACCCTCACCATAAGCCGACGAAGATGGGTGTTATAATGGTGATAATCTCTATGAAGAACAAGAAGAACCTGAAAACAATCCTCACCATGAGGAGCGTCGTCATCGCCATAGCCACAGGAGACCATCAAGAGCGACTTCACAGGGATAACACCAACAAAGAGGATGATGAGGAAGAGAAGTCTCTTCGGGAATTGGCAGCTATAAAAGCTAATAACTCAAGATGTCTTTTGGTCATCCCAAGGTTCAATGCAACAAACTTTGAACTGAAACCATCTGTCATATCTATGATCCAGAACAAGAGTTTTTGAGGGAATTCAAAGAACGATAACCCTTATCATCATCTTGACTCTTTTAAGAATATCTGTGACACCATCAAAATGTGGGGAGTTCCACAAGAAGTGATTTACTACAAGGGTTTCATCTTCTCTTTATAGGACAAGAGACTATCTTGGTACCTTAGGCCACCACATCAATTTCTGAATGGATGGAACGCACTGGCAGACGCTTTCGTGAACAAGTTTTACCCTACTGAGAAAACTGTCAGGAACAAGCAAAGGATCACATCATTCATGCAGAAGCCAAATGAGAATCTTCATGAAGCCTGGGAAAAGTATCAGGAGTACCAGAGAGACAGCCCTCACCACAATTACAAGGAGGGGTTTTTAATAACAACTTTCTACAATGGTATAACCCTGGAAGAGAGAGTCTCACTAAATGTGGCAGCTAGAAGCGACTTTCTCAGGAAAAAGCCTAGTAGGTCTAAAAAGATCATTGAAAACATGGCTGAGTTACAAGTTGGGACTGATTATGACTGGGCCGACATAGGATATGCAAGGAAAGCCACCAATGAAGGACCGTCGATTGAATCAAAGGATCTCGAAGCAATCACGTCTCAAATACAAAAGATAGCCACTGACGTTAAACAACTGAAGGAATAAGGAGGGAAACGAAAGAAGCCAATTGAGAAAGTGATGAAATGTGTTACCTGTAGTGAAGGTGGACATGGGGTAGACAATTGCGTATAGACCCGACCCAAAGAATCTAGTGAAAGTGAGTCTGAAGAAGAGGAAACTAAAAAAGTCTCTTATGCTAACTTTAAGAGACCAGATCACCAAGGAATCAAATATGGGAACAAGAATGCAGTAAAAAATTTGCATCAATTGAATAATCCACCCAAGCAACCACCTGGTTTCGAGAAGAAGAGTGGGCAAGGACAATACACCAAGACAAGGACTTTCCAGACAAACAAAATCAACTATCATGGTCAAAGTAAGTATCAAAACCACCAAGCTGCTAACACAAGTCAAGGACAGGGACAACTCTAATGACAGAGTCAAGCAAGAAGTACTAGTCAGCCTAACTTAGTAGGTCAACTATCTGACTTTATGAAGAGACAGGTGACGATAAACAATCAACTCACGCAAAGTGCGTTGTCCAACTCTAGTGTATTGAGCAGTATGCAAGTACAAATGGCAGATATGCAAACACATCAATGCCAGATAGACCAGCAGCTCGCTCAATTGGTCAATCTCGTAAAGAACCCCTCGGGGAAGATCCCTTCTAACACAAAATCTGCCAAGATGGCGATCCTTAGACCGGGGAAGACAATAGAGTGCCCTGAGGAGATAAGACCTGAAGAACTGGCACCGGAGAATGTTACAGACAACTCAACCCAGGGGGAAAACCAGTGCCCCCCAGTGAAGGAACCAAAACCTGAAGAAGAATTGTTCACCAAGAGGCGTCACTATTCACCAAGATTACCTTTCCCTTACATGCTCGTAAAGGGTCACCTCAAGAAGAGGTATGAGAAGTTCATGGAATCAGTAAACAAGCTACACCTGGAAGTACCATTCCTGGATGCGTTGGAAGAAATGCCAACATATGCCAAATTCTTCAAGGATCTGGTCACAAAGAAGAGAAGAGGAGGGAAGATTGAAACTGTACACTTGGCCAGCGTGTCGACAACTTTCATAAAGGTAGAACTACCTACCAAGTAGATGGACCCTGGAGCCTTCACGATACCTTTTACATGAGGGTATAATATTGAAAGGAAAGGTCTCGTCGACCTGGGGGCTAGCATCAGTTTAATGCCTTTAAGCCTCACACAATGATTAGGACTGACTGACATGGTCAGGACTAATATAAGGATCGAGTTGGCAGACCACACTTTCAAAATACCGGTGGGAGTAGTCGAAGATGTTCCGATTCGTGTGGGGAAATTCTTCATCCCATGTGATATTGTTATCATTGACACTATCGAAGACCCTAAATGCCCTATTATCTTTGGATGTCCTTTCTTAGCAATCGGCAGGGCATTGATTGATGTGTTGCTGAAGGCATCATAACTTTGAGGGTCAAAAATGATCACATAGATTTCAAGGTGAAAGATGCTATGAAGGGACCGTCCCTGCTAGAATCTGCTTAATTCGTGGATAGCTACAACCAATATTGTGAAGAAGTGGAAGAAGACACAATAGTGGTAGACCCTCATTTGAGGGTGTTAAACAAAGAAGATTCAGAAATTGACAACCCCGAGGTTGCTGAGATCCTCGAATACCTGAATCAAAATGCAGAGGAGTTAAGCGACAAAGAGGAGGCTATAGAGACTGTCAAGTATGCTTCTCTAGAATTAACAAGTGAAGAAGAGGAAGAACAAAAACCCAAACCTGAACTTAAAAAATTACCGGAAGGTTTGAAATATGAGTTTCTCAATCCTGAAGAGAGGTATCCTATGATAGTCAATGCTAGCCTGACCAAAGAGCAAATGGGAAGACTTGTTAATGAGCTAAGGCTCCATAGGCAAGCTTAACCCTGCTCTATGTATGCACCGCATAAATCTAGAAGAATCAGCAAAACCTTTGGTTCAACACTAGAGGAAGCTGAATCAAATGTTAAAGGAAGTTGTAAAGAAGGAAGTCATCAAGCTGAGAGATGCATGTATTATCTACCCTATCAGTGATAGCAGTTGGGTGAGCCCAATTCATGTTGTGCCAAAGAAAGGAGGGATGATAGTGGTAAAAGGTGATAAAGAAGATGAAGTAGCCATCCAGACTATTACCAGAAGGAGAATGTGCATCGATTATCGAAAGCTGAATCAAGCAATGAAGAAGGATCACTATCCTCTTCCCTTTATTGACCAAGTACTAGAAAGACTGGCACACCACAAATACTTTTGCTTCTTAGATGGTTATTCTGGTTTTTACCAAGTCCCCATCCTACCTGACTATCAGGAGAAAACCACCTTCACCTGTCTATATGGTACCTATGCTTTCCGACGAATGTCGTTCGGACTGTGCAATGCCCCTGCAACATTCCAACGTTGCATGATCTCAATGTTCTCAGACTTTTTGTAAGACATCGTGGAAGTCTTTATGGATGACTTTTCTATTTACGGAAGAGATTTTGATGGTTGTTTAAGGAACCTATCGTTAGTCCTACGACACTGTGAAGAAAAGAGCTTAGTCCTTATCTGGGAGAAATGCCATTTTATGGTGCAAGAAGGCATAGTCCTAGGGCACAAGGTCTCAAAGAGAGGTATTGAAGTAGATACAAGCAAGATCGAAGCTATCTCTAATTTGCCTCCACATAAGTCTGTGATAGGGGTGCAAAGTTTTCTTGGACACACCGATTATTATAGACGATTCATCAAGGACTTTTCAAGGATATCAAAGCCCCTTTCAAACATGTTGGTTAAAGACACATAATTTGATTTTACAGATGATTGTTTGATGGCTTTTCAGACCCTGAAGGAAGCCCTAGTAACCCCACCTATCCTCCGAGCCCCAGATTGGGAGTTACCCTTCGAGCTAATGTGCGATGCTAGTGTCTATGCCGTAGGGGCAGTCCTAGGGCAGAAGAAGGATAGAAAACATCATGTTATCTGCTACGCCAGCCACACCCTAGATGAGGCGCAAGTAAATTACACAACCACAGAGAAAGAATTGCTAGATATTGTTTTTGCTTTTGACAAATTTAGGTCCTATCTGATTGGAGCAAGGGTAAAGGTTTATACTGACCACAGCACTATCAGATACCTAATGCAAAAGAAGGACACTAAACCTAGGTTACTAAGGTGGGCCCTATTACTCCAAGAATTCGATCACGAGATCATTGACAATAAAGGAGTAGAAAATGTAGTGGCCGACCATTTGTCGCAGATCATTGTCGAAGACAAAAATGAGCCACCCATTAATGATAACTACGCAGATGAGGTCTTGCTCATGATAGGATCCGAAGAACAAAATTTGCCATGGTACGTGGACATTTATAACTACCTTGCTTGTGGGGAGTTACTGCCAGATATCACATACAACCAGAAGAAGAACCTTTTGTCTGATGTGAGGAATTACTATTGGGACGACCCATTACTATTAAAGAAATGTTCAGACAATTTGTACAGAAGATGCATACCAGAAGAAGAAGCCCCACTGATATTAAAGGAATGCCACTCTTCACCATATGGAGGTCATCATGGCGGGGACAGAACTTCCGCAAATGTCCTTCAATTAGGATTTTACTGGCCTTCATTATTCAAAGATGCTACTGCATATGTGAGAGTATGCAAAGAGTGCCGATCAACTGGGAATATAGGAAAAAGGAACGAAATGCCTATGACAGACTGGGTAGAGGTTGAGATCTCTGACATTTGGGGAATAGACTACATGGGTCCCTTCCTCTCATCAAAGGGTTATCATTACATATTAGTGGTTGTGGACTACATATCGAAATGGGTGGAGGTTGTTTCTACCCAAACTTGTGATTCTAAATCTGTGATTAAGCTTTTCGAGAAAACCATCTTCCCGCACTTCGGAGTACCCCGCACCGTGATAAGTGATGGAAGATCACATTTTGGGGAGAAACAATTTGAGGCACTATTGAAGAAGTATGGGGTCAAGTACAAGGTTGCAACACCCTATCACCCTCAAACCTCTGGACAGGTGGAGGTATCCAATAGTTAGATTAAGCAAATTTTGGAAAAGACTGTCAACCAAGCTCAGAAAGACTGGTCTATGAAGCTTGATGATGCTCTGTGGGCCTATAGAACTGCTTACAAGGCACCCATAGGAACCACGACTTACAAGCTAATCTATGGAAAGTCTTGTCATTTACCCTTAGAGTTAGATCACAAAGCCCTTTGGGCGATTAAGTTCCTAAATATGGATTTGGAAAAGGTGGGACATAAGAGATTCCTATAGATGCAAGAGCTCGAAGAGCTGAGATTACATGCTTATGAAAGTGCAAAGATCTACAAACAGAGGACCAAGGTGTGGCATGATGCCCACCTAAGGAACAAGGATATTGGTCAAGGAGACAAGGTTCTTCTTTTCAATTCTAGCATCACGCTCTTCCCTGGGAAGCTAAGAAGCAGATGGTCATGCCCTTTCACTGTGGAAAAGATTTATCCATCAGGAATGATGGAGATTCAAGGAGAAAAGACTGGGATCTTCAAGGTCACTGGCTACAGGTTGAAAATATTTTATGAGGATGAAGCTTTTACCAAAAGATCTGAGATCAACCTAGATGAACCAACCAGACTTGACAAGGAGAGGGATCGAGTGTTGTCTAGTCCCACTGAAGGACTAGAGGAGTGAAGAATTTATGTAGTCTAGCTAAGAAACTTTAAAGCAAGCACTTCTTGGGAGGCAACCCAAGTCTTTGATCTCTCTTCGCTTTAATTTTTGCTTTATGTTTCTTTCTTTCTTCTAGTCTAAGTTTTTATTCTTTTTTTCTTTAAGTTGGACGTTTGGTTTAATAATAACCGCTACTGCAAATAAAATCGTGACCGCGGCCTTGGTAATGCTTGTTGGATTTTTGCGACTGCGGTTTTCTTAGATGGATCGTGACTGAGAATATAATTGCGATCATGATTCCCTTCTAAAACATCGTGACTACGGATATAATCATGACCGCGGTAATTTTTCTCGGTCTGTACGCCTATAAATAGACTCGATTGCTGAACGACAGACTCTTTATGCTCCCCCACTTTCATGAAATTTCCCTAGATTTCCTTTGTCTGCTCGACTCGAGAATCACAGCTGCAGCCATGATTTCACCATCTGACACTTGAGCAACTCGCCGCCGCGCGCCCGCCGAGATCGTTCACCTTGCCGCTCGTAGCCTTTGCTGTTATCGCATCCTCTCCCTTCAATAAGGTAACCCGCTCATGCCGACATGCTTTATTTTCGATCTCGGGACCTCCCTTCAATTGCTACGGCATGCCGCCCTCGTCGTTTCTCCGATTTTGCCTTGCCAGCACCTTGTTCCCAGAGGGCTAGCCCCGTCCTCTTTCTCGACCAAGAAGAAGGTCCTTAAAACCCTAAATATAACTGGTTAATGAACACCTGTCTAAGGAACTGAAATAAGTGGAGAGGACCAAGAGTTTGGGCGTCGCAATCCGTCACGAGGTGTTAAACCCTAAGACCGTAAACCATAAAAACCCTAAAAATCTTTAATTTTGGCTTTCCTAAAGAAATAACTGCGACCGCGATTGTAATCGTGACTACGAAAAAGATCACAACTGCGGTTTTATCGAAGGAAAAGATTCACGACCGCGACCTTTTTATGAGGTAACCACGACCACAATTAAAAACCATGTCCACGGTCTCTTCAAAATATCGCGACTGCAAATCCCTCCCAACAATAATGATCACGACCGCAGTTTCATCCTCAGAAAAGAAAAAAAAGATTCGCGACTGCGATCTTTTCAAAGATGATCACGACCACGATTAAACCCGTGACCACGATCCTTACTGACAGTTTAATAAATTTGAAATCAAAAAGTTAAAAAAATGATAACCTATAACTAGATAACCACCATCAACTCGATGGTAGTTATGTCTAGGAAGACAATAAAATATCTTTTTTGGACTAATTCAGTTTAACTTGCAGAATGTCTTCCCCGACCTCTAGTGATTCCCTATACGAGAGGGCTACCTCCCTTAAGGAGGTAGAGATGATAGTCAAGGACCTAGCCGCGAAGCTGAAAAAGAGCACAGCCCTGCCAGTCCCCAAACACTTAGAGATACAAATGAGACTGGAGCAATACCAGAGGATACTGGCAGGGGTGCCACAAGAACAATGCATAGAAGCAACCAGGGAGACGGAAAACACAAAGACCTCCGAGTATCGTTCTGATGAGTCAGGAAGCCCAGTGCATGGGAAAAAGTAGAAGGCCACATTTAAGGAGCCCAAGACCATTAAGAAGACAAAAGCTGAAGAGGCAGTGGAAGAAGTCTCTCTGCCTCAAGTGGAGTCAAAGTTCATACCCCAGGACATCGTGCACCAGTCCGCCTACAACTGGATGTCCTCTAACAAGGATTGCATACCGACACGTTACTTCGACGTGGAGGATTTCAAAAAGTTGGGGCTATATGATAGGACAGTTAAATTTCTGGAGGGCGCAAACCTACGCAATATCTGCACACCCGAAGTAAGGTCATACCGGAGGTTGACCCTGGAATTCATGTCCTCTCTGACAAAGGTCACAACTGGTGATGGGATAAGAGCAGCAGAAGGAGGGGACTACCATCTCGAAGTACGATTGGGGGGCGAAAGCCATCTTATAACGGAGACCGATCTGAACAGGATCTTTACCACATCAGAAGAAGTGGTGAAAGCCTGTTCAGGTGCGCTGGGAGAGAGGGTGATTGTTGCATATGACAACAACAAAATGTGGGAGGAGATGACTGGAGAAGAAAGGCATAACTGGAAAACTTCCAAAGCCTCCAAAATCAGCTTCTGCTTCATCAAGATAATACAGAAGATCACCGCCTTCTCTATAGATGACATGTAAGAGACCGGAACAGTCAGCAAGGGGGATCTCTTCCTTATATGGTCTATGATCAATAAGCGACATGTGAACATAGGAAGGATCCTTATCAAAAGGCCGTCTTCGGCTGTGGGCAGTGAGGTGAAGAGGAAGTTTGCCTTCTGTATGGGTGGTCAAATAACAAGGATCGCCAACTACCTGCTCGAAGAAGGTGAATTGCAAAAATATGAAGAAATGGAGGGACAACAAAGTATCGAAACAAGGTCCCTCGCCAGTATAGGAATTATGGAAGTAAAGGGGGAGAAAGCATACTTCAAGCACCCAGGACTTAAGAAGCCACTCCCCTTCCAGAAATGGCCATCTATGATGCCCACAAGCTACTATCGACTCTCGACAACATCGAGAAGATGAGCTCTGGGACACTGCATGCCAGCATATTGCCAGAACTGACGCTCGTACTAGAAGGAAGCAGTATCCCAACACAAGTATTGAAGAAAACCTCGGAGCCACGAAAGAAACTGGCGGTGGAGAAAAAGAAACCAGAAGCCACCAATAAGCCAGCTGAAATTGTGAGTGCCACAGAACAACATGTGGACGTACAAATTGCGGACCCCGCTTCCCCGAGATTGCAAGAAGAATCAACTGCCAGGGAAGGTGAAGCGGGAAAGACTACATAGATAGACGTAGAACCGCAATGAACCAGCCAATCGGAGGCAGATCTAGAAAGACAAGGCTCCCAAGACATACCAGAGTCAAGGCCAGAGGGGGACCAACCTGAAGAAGAAACCCCTCAAAGCACCAACGTACCAGAGGCAGAGGCAGATAGACAAGCCTCTCAAGGCACACCAGTGGCGGAGTAGAAGAAGAGTCAACCAGGGGAGATGCCCCCACCACCACCTAAACAACCGAGTGTACCGAGCGTGCCAACAACACATACCAGACAACAGCTACACCAACAACAACAACATGCATCCTCTTTTGGGGTGCCCTAGCTAATAGATTTGATGAAATGTGGAAACACATGCATCAAACTAATACAATAAATGAGAAAATTTCTACTTCTTTATCTTCACTAATAGTGCGGGTGAAGGAGATAGATGAAAGGACGTCAGCACTCCCATAATTCATGCAAGAAGTCTTCATCAATCAATGGAGGATGCTGGGAATGCTGACGAAAATGCAGGAGGAAATGACAATCCTACGAAAAGAAGGGCAGGCCATACACACGGACAATGAGCAAATGTGCCAGGAATATGAAGAGGTAATGGCTGCCCTAGAAGAAGAACGACAAGGAGTACAAGAAGACCACAGGAAGCTTGAGCAGGAACGTCTAGAGCTCGAAGCCAGGCAGGTAAAGAAAAAGGAAAGGTGCTCTGCTAGCCCGGAATGCTCCCTGGCCAACCCTTCCAGCCACGATGACAACGAAGGGGGGCCTGGGGCAGGAGTCGATGCAGGAAAGAATGGGAGTACAACCCGAAGACACTCTCCCATCGCTGAGCAGCAAGGCAACCTACCAGCAGGAAGATCAAGCCCCCAGTATGAAAAGCATACAGCCCAATCAAGGGGGTTTGACCTCAACTATGACCCGGAGGAGGCAATGGACGAAACCGCCAATGAGAACGAGCAACAGGTAGGATGTCGCCTCACTCCGCCCGCACTCACTCCAACGATAGCAGAGCAGGAAGCGACAGCTGACTGGGAGGAGATTGTCGCAGCACTTATCTTGGCCGGTGCAACAGAGCTCGATAGGCTAATAGCCGAGCTAGGAGCTGGGATGGAGGAATCCAATGACTTCCTCCTCTTCCCATCGCATGAGGAGCACAACGACTACATTTATGATGGGAAGATGGAGGCCATGTTAAAGATGATGGCTGAGGCCAAGCTGTGGCAGACGTCAGAAGAAAGTCATGCAAAAGATGTCGCCGTAGAAGCCTCATCAGAAGAAGCTAGACATGAGGCCATAACACAACCTCTGACAAAGAGTGCTGAAAAAGCGGCCGAAGCTATGCCCACCATCAGAGAAAGCTCAGTACCGACAGTACAGGAAGCCACGTCGGAAGACGAGGAGGGAGGGCTAGCAACCTTCTTTACGGAAGAGCCCGCAAGGGAGAGGCAAGCTGAAGAACGAACTTTGCAACATGCATCAACTCCCCCTCTACCATGAAAAATGAAGGACATGGACATGAAGACCGTGTCGTGCATCTCTTGTAGAGATGTCCATGTCCTGGAAGATGTCTTCTATGACGATCTACCTAGGTCAGACACTTTGTATCTCAACAAGGGTAGACGTCTAACCAGGGAGGATTTCCGGAGGGTCTTTTTGAAGAAGGCGCAAATACACAAAAGGATGTTCAAGATACTTTGCACCACCCTCTTGGAAGAATTCATCCATCACGATAAGCCGCATCCAATCTTTAACGACACCACACGACTGGCCAGCCTATTATATAAAGAAGATTACAGAGTGACAGAAGTGCTGGAACTTAAAGCAGCAGTCAGGAGAAGAGAGACCAGGACAGTGGTGCTACCCATCCATAACGCAAAGCACTGGGGCCTAATCGTCATCGACCTTATGTAGAGGAAGACAACGGTGCTCAACTGTTACGCAGCAAAGATGGACAACACTTCACTCATCTACAAGAGGAAGGACGCCAGGGACGCCTTGAAAATTCCTATACGCCTACAACAAACTATTAAAGAGGCGAGTCCAAGGTTCCAAGGGTCCTGGAAACTCTTCTCCATAAACAAAAACGTTCCCCAGGAAGGAGCTGGTTCAGGGGATAGCGCCTTCATCGTCCTACGTATGATGGAAGAAATTAATAAGGGCATTCCCCTAGAAGACCTACACGAGGAAGACCTACATAGATTGCGGGGCATGTACGTGATGGAGGTCATTTATGATCCCTGATTCTTCAAGGATCCGACGATGGCTGCTGATGCCGTGCCCCACAGGTTACATGCAGATATCCCTCTCCCCAAGAAAACACCTTGGAGCGAACAACTCAAAAGCAAGAGGGTCGACCCAACAGAACTAGGTAGAGCTACAACATCAAAGGCGGGCTAGGGTGTTGAGATGGAAGAAGCTGTAGAGCAAGCAAAAGACGAACAACAACCTTCAACATTCAACATTCCTAAAGCTCCTTCTGTAGAAGGGCAGCCTGTACAAACAGAAGTAGAAGAATATATGGGGAACAAAGGACTAGAAGGCCCAGCCAGAGATATAGTACCTTCTTTCTAGAACTTCGATAAATGGAGATGCTTTAGTATGTCGATGGAAGAACTAACAATAATCATGAATTCTTTGAAAGAAGACGATTCACCGAGAGATGCCATCTTCGAACGAGATGGCATTTGCGTGCTCAAAGATGACCTCCAAGAAACGTTGAGAATAGGAGGGTACCTCTCATTGAGTACGATGTCCACCTATCAGGCGGTGTTAGGAGATTCAATGCCAAACTATCACATGGCCTATTTCCTACTGGTAGATGACATCATCAAGGACAAGAAGACTGGAAAAATAGAGCAGCTCCAGTGACAGCTTCAAGCAGGTGCATCTGAACACATCTTTCTGCCGATTCTTCACGACAACCATTGGACTTTGTTGCACGTAAACCTGTTAAAAAAGACTACAATTATGTATAATAGCTCTGATGCAGTCTTTTAGATAAAGAAAATGACTAATATGATGATAGCAAAAACTCCCACTAAAGAAAAGGCTAACACCTACGCTGAAGTCATTGTCCAAATGACACAACAACATTGTAGAGGGTTAACAATGATACAAGGCAAAGAATTTAGAAAGACCCAATACTGCCATAGAATCCCTCAGTAGATACCCCTAACAAATGACTGTGTGTTCTTCTACCCATCATGGATGGTAGCCATTGCAACAACCGACCTCAAGGGGGAGAACATGCAGTACGAGCAATATCACACACTTAGGGGTATCTACGCCAGCATGCTCCTAGAGGCCAAGTGGGCTTTCCCCGCCAAGTAAATAAATAAAGAAGGCCCGTTTATACTTCTTATCAAATTTTGATGCCCCGAGATGATGCTCAGGATAAGTTTGGGGGAGGAGTCATAAACGGGCCGTAGAGGTACTAAAACTTTTCCATTACTCTTCCATTACTCCCCTTTATATTCCACTTTCCTTTTGCTTACATTCTTACACAAAAATTTTGAAATCTCAAATTTTTTCATTGCAACTGACCTATCAGAAGCTTGCCCCTCTCGCTAAAATTTTCAAAAAGTAGTGTTCCAACCCCAGAGAGAGAAAAATATGAGCAACATACAAGAAAGCATGAGTAAAACAACAGTCATAGCAACACTGCTATACCTCATTCTTATAATAAGACATTGTAGATGTAACAACCTTAACTCATGAACCCCTGCAAACTAAGAGAACCTTAGTCATACTCCTGAACAACCATCCCCACCTGATGCTCGCATCCAGAAAATCCTAGTCTCTGTAGATAGGAAAAAGTTGCCCTATTCAAGAAAAATATCCAAAAGAGGCTTGGCTGCCCAGAAAACCAAACAAAACCTTCAACCCAATCTTGAAAGGAGAGATAAAATGCCAAAAATCAAATAAAATAAAGAAAAAAAAATGAGAGGTGTGCCCTAAAAGATGCCAAAATTCCTGCTTGACCGATATATTGTTGCACTCATGAATGCAGATATGTCGTGCCCGTAAGTAGAAATTGGAAGCCAAGCTTACACACCTCCAATCCTAAATGGAACTTCACAGACAACCTGACTGAAAGTTAAAATCCCAAAAAGGGCAACACTGTTCTTACGACAGTTGTGGGTGAGGAGTTTGGGAGGAAGAGGAAACACCTTAAAGCTTATAGCCTACCAATACACATTAGCAGAGGGCTCTCTGAAAATAAAGAATAGATGTGAAGGCTACCTTTCGAAAAGATGTGGCACTAGTACGGATGCTAGCTAAGGGAGTGTTATGAGTTGAGAAGGAGAAACCTTTCACAATAGAAGGTTATGACAAATAATACAAGGTTAAGAAACCCTTAGTCTAAAGGGAGAGATTGAGACCTAAGGGATTGAATACATGTGACAACAGTCTTGATGCAAGAATGAGATATTCCAGTTGTGTTATTATGTTATCATTGTTCATCCTTTCTCTCTCTGGGTGCTCGAGCCTGCATTTAGCCTAAGGACAAGCTTGATTCTAAGTTTGGGGGAGTTGATGACACCACACTTTACATATTTTATATATATATTCAATACCACTTTTAGTATAACTTTAGTCAATTTTGCAAGCATTTTGTCTATCTTTTTTACTAAAACCTGGTTTTGCGATTTTAGGAATCAGCCCAACTGTGACCGTGAACTTAGAGATCGCGACTGTGGTTATTCACAAAGAACTGCAACCGCGGTTATTCAGCAGAGACCGCGACCGCAGTCTCACCAAAGATCGCGACCGCAGCCCCACTCTAAAGAATCGCGAATGTGGTTATTTAGCAAAGATCGCGACCGTGGTCTTTCCAAAGAATCGCGACCGCGGTTGTTCAGAAAAGATCGTGACCACAACTTCACCGAGGATCGCGGTCAAGAAAGATCGCGACCATGGTTATTAAGCAGAGACCATGACCATGACCTATCCAAAGATCCCGACCGTGATTATTCAACAAAGATCGCGATCGTGACTTCACCGAGGATCGTGGTCAAGAAAGATCGCAACCAAGGAGAAATAAAGGAAAGACCGCAACTGCAGTCTTAAGTTGGTGGAATGTTCCTATAAATAGCGCCCCCACCTATCTTGCCAAATCATCAGATCAGGGAGATCTGATCCTAGTACCACGAAGTGTTGCTGCATCCCAACCTCGTAGCCGAGGATCCATCAGTCTTAGATCTCTGGAGCGAAAGCCGAGGAGAGAGAAGATGACCGCCCACACCCACCACTCCTTTGAGAGAAGGAGATGTCCCCGTGTTAGATCCATATCTGAAGAAGTAGTGTGTAGTATCACGTTTCTTCTCCTTTATATCTATCATTTCCTCTCATTGTACTCACTTCCCTTCTTTGTTGTATCTCATGGATCTATCTTTCTGTAGCGCCGCTATGTTATCCGCAAGCATGAGCGGATAAACACCTTAACTTGGGTTGGGAGTAGCCACTATGGCTCTTCCAACATGTATATTGTCTCTTTTCTTTTGAATATACTTACCCTTATCAAGTTTATCTCCATGCACCTATTTTAATGCTTCACTTGTATGCTTAGCTACCATCTTGTGATGTTTGATTGTTGATATCTCGAGAGAGTAATATCGCTTTTATCCTGTGTTATGGAGTGGTATGAATGTACGAGAGTGTTGGAATGCTAATGCTTTAAACCATAGGTTTTTCTGTGAGGTTTTTTAGTTGTCATCCCGAGAGAGAGACTTCTTTCAGGCCTAGATCTATCCTCATCTCGAGAGAGAGTGGAATAGACATTTTATGGTTGCGTGTAATCTTGATATGAGTAAGCAAGAGAGAGAGATAGTATGCATGTTGGAGAGATGCCTTGGTTGGTGAACCCCAATCCAAGTTATCTCTTATACCTTGTTACATTCTGTTCCTTTTACTTGTTTTGTTTTATTGCTCTTATTTTTGAGATTTTGTTCCTTTGGGAACGCTTTAAAATCCTCTTTTATGCCAGAGTATACAGTGTCGATTCCACGTTCTTAGCACGGCCAACCTTGTCCCTGTGTTCGACCTCGATTGCTACATTGGACCCCGTTATCGTTGCGGGGGCCTGAGTGTCGGGTTATCTCTTTAAAAGTCTGACTACTTTAATCCGCTTCCTTTGGACACGTGATCTAGTCCGGTCAACCGTCAATATCGAAAAGCTTGTCTTACAAGGGTGTAGAGAATTCTTAGCCTCTATCATCGTCGATGCCACATCTCCTACTATCGTTCACATAGATGTTGTGTGGGACCTCCCTAATGTCTTTCTTGAGGAGTTTCTTGGCTTGCCCCTGACTCATGAGGTGGAGTTTTCCATCGTGCTTGCACCAAGAACCTCTCCTATCTTGAAGCCTCATTATCACTTGGCCCTTGCAAAACTTGCCGAGATTAAGAAGTAGCTTCATGAGCTTATCGATATTGTCGGGACCCACTCTTTTGATCAGCACAAATACCAACCATTAGAGGTAATCCCAAAACCTAAACCCAAATTATGAAGTAAAACAATGAATTCTCGACTAAGGCGATTAAACAATATACGAAAAACACAGATGAATTTTTCTTCTTTTTCTTTGTTCACAAACTCATAAATCAATGTCACATCAAGGACAACACATTCATATATCTCAAATCATATTCAACTCCATTAAATCCAGAATCAAATCTTGTTCTCATATGCGGTTTAGTTTACATCAGATACATGTACATTGATGAACAAACTTAATCTACAACCCATCCCGGGAAAGAGAGAGTACAGGGACATTCTAATCTATCTATATTATACTATTTATATCTTCTTTGTCACAACCTCTCTGCTGGATAGCATTATACCTAAAAAGATTTGAAACAACCTCATGAGACTCATATAGAGCCCCAGTGAGTGGATACCTCCCACTCAAGCTAGGTACATGCATCAGCATCAGATTAAGTATAATAAACTTAGCAAAAACATGCAGATATTGAAAATACTAGCAGATAGATATATCATAAGTCATTTCTAACTTAAAATGATAATCTGATACAACAGATAAGGTAATCACTTAAACCAATTATAACTTTGAAACATCTTTTAAAGCATGTCTATGAACAATTCAGTAGATACTTCTCAGTTCAGATTAAGAGCCCTAGTGCATGTGAAATAAGATAAGTTCTAAGCATTTTGAACTAATACATAACAATAACATTATCTTTGTGACACTCCACCAGCCGGACCAGGAACACATCCTGCAGTCCTGAAGCTGAAGTACACATAATACATATCTTCCAAACAATACTATCAAATAGTAAGCAATCAAACTCATATTCAGAATAGATATAAATTCCAACATTTATAACTTGTCAGCATGACAGATCATAATATGAAATAGGAAATGTCCATAGCAACATGATTACTTTCCACAACAAGAAGCTTAATCAACAATGACAAATCATCAACTAGCAGCACTAGGAATGTAATAATCATTCAAATCATGTTCTACACGGCTTATCATCTTTTATTCATTTGCCCTGAAACTACTTGGCTTGTACCTCACCAAGTAGAAGTCTCCACGCCTGATTCTCATGTCAACGACTCACCGTCACTATCTTAGGGTTTAGCCGGCCACCCTAAGATATCAACAACAGACCCTGGCCACCTCAGGGTTGCCTAAAGAGGCTCACATCCTCATCTTGGGTACATGAGATAGGAACCAACAAAATAGTATATCACATATCACAGTCTTTCACATATTTTTCATTTCACATTTCACATATTTCATTTCAACAGAGTCTATTCCATCTAAACATAGACTTTCACAGCAAGGATTTAGGGCCAGAGCCACTCCAGATGACTCACTCCTAAATCCTGGTGGTCTAACCTTTAAGGTCTCAATCCACACTCTGGAAATCCTTCTCATAATTCATCGATTACCACAAGGAGATCCATTTTGTTTCCCCAGTGTGGTTCTCGGGGGAAACTCACGGTGTTCAGGGTACCTAACTAGATGTTCCATCATTTCACTTGCTATTAATCTCTTTTACTCATCTTACAAGAATTCAAAACATCATATTTCATATTTGTGTATTCTATCGTAACTATAATAACATGAAACAGATTAAGTTTATCAATAAGAGAAATGATCAAAGCAAGCAGCACAATGAGTCTATAGATTGCAACAAATATGATTATTTCTATCTTCTGCATCAACTCATAGCAATCATCAATAGTGGGCCTTCAACCCAAGACATAATCTTATTGTCCATCATTTACCCCATCAGGGTTTTATCATCATCACTGGGCCTTCATCCCTAGACATAATCTCATTATGCAACATTTACCCTTATCAGAGTTTCTCAATGTAAGGAGTGCATATTAAATTTCATTTCAACATAAATCTTATCAACTCATTGTATATCACAGTTCTGAACAAATATTAGCAGAGGCATTAAAACTAGCAGCAGTAAAAGCATATAGATAACATGTATCATTCCTCATACTCAGAATAGATTTATCATACAACATATTCCTGTTCCATCCAATCTGAATAGATGCCAATAAACTTCATGCATATACATGCATACCAGACTTAGTTCTCTTCTTATTTTATTTCACATTCTTCATATGGGATTACTAGTAAACACATGTTGATTATCATTTGAGTTCCATCAAATTGGTTCATTCTCATAATACAAGTATTCTATCAAACAATCACAATACAAGAACACATTCTTGTAAGTCAATTCAAATACTTGAGTTTCATCATTTAGTTGAATTCACTACAATCATGTACATCTCTTAATCACCCATTTGAGATTGCCATTTATTAGCATCATGAAACTCATCATTTTAGGGTAAGAGTTACATTCTTAGAATCATGTACTAATTCCTATCTTTTTCCATCATTTTATACTCAGTAGTCTCAACTTCTTTCATTTCATGTTCATTACATTATCTGGACCAATCTTTCTTGATTCACTTTACATACAAAGCTTCTCTTCTACATAACATTTATCAAAGTACAATTCCTAGTATATTTTATTTAATTTGGGTTAATCCATATGTAATTAAATAAAAGATAAAATACTTCATCATACTATCTTCATTAGTTTCATCTTAATCTTGCAATCACCATTAAGTACATCTTGTTCATATTGTCTGTTATATTCAGATAAGTGTAACAAGTCATTAACTACTAATGTCATTTCCATAATCGACCATGATCATTCTTTATTATACTAAAATAGATTCATTAGACTTAGATGATATTAGTAAGACTCATCATATTCAATTGAAGTATTAATACTTTCAATTTCAGCTTTTGATCACATTTCAAACATCATATACAAGTTCTAGCTTTATCACTCATAATTGTCTTAGGAATAAACTTTTAGGGTTTTCAAGAAGTCATTCCTTAGTTCAACATATCGTAAGAATCATATCATTTAGTAATCCAATCATGACTCAAGGGTTCATTAGGGTTATTCACAAACATGGAAACCCTAGTTTCCATTTTCACACATTTCATTCATCAATCATAAGTATACATTGATTAATTGACTCATTTAATTCACTTCCTCAACACAAAATCCTAATCAGGATATGTGGTCATTCAACTCCATTAACATTCAATAATGCACTTGTATAATACAATCTAGTACAATTCAAATATGACTTTATACATGTCAATTCAATTCCAAGCATATCGGCCATTGGGCTGATTTTTAGGCAAAATTCACATGAAATACCATATTCATCTACCCATAATAAAACCCATGCATCCTCAATCAATATAACAGGAACTAATCAAGTTTCAATCAATGAGAAATAATCAAAATCAGTAAATTTGGATTCTCCAATATCTTTCCCAAATCAAATCCAATCACATACATATATAAACAAGGTTTCTGATTGTTTTAGCTGCATTGAATTAGGATTTCAACATGGATACAAATCTTAGGAGGGAGAAAAACACTCACCTCAGGTGTGAAACACCTAAAATTCGTAGCCCAGCTACTACTACTAATTATTGAATCAAGTCCTTGCTTCAAGAAAACAGAATCTTCCTGCTCCTCTTCACTCAAGAACCTAGAAGAAGAAGAATTGAAGAAGAAAGAATGAAAGAAGAGATCAATTTGGATTTTTTTGATCCAAATAAGGGAAGTGACGAGTTCTATACATAGGAGAGAATAGAAGCAAATAAACCTAGTAAAGATTTATGATCTATGCAGAATTTACCAACCTTGGAAAGAGAAAACCCAGAAATCTGAAATTTCCACTTCAGATTCTCCAAACCCTAAAATCTCCTCCTCTCTCAAGAATTACGAAGCTCTGAAGTGTGGGACGGAAATGAGAGGTGCTTGGGTCGTAATAGAGTCCTATATACTCATTAAGGTGCTTGGAATAATTAATTATAAACATTTTTCAGTCTTTTTTATTTTTTCAGAAAAATCTGGTCGGTCGAGTTTGTCTCTCTCAAAACTCGACCGAACTACATGTTTCAGAACTAAAACCTCATCCAAAAATTATGAAACTTTAACACAATGTCTGAAATTGAGTGTATAAGATACAGTAAAAGTTTTAGATTATTTGGAGTTACCAATAAATAATTAAAAATCAAATACTACACTACTATATTGCAGTCAGCAGCATGGTCGGTCGAGTTTGTCCTGCACAGAACTCCAAATCTTATCCAAATTTGAAGTAAATCAGAGTTACACATAAAATACTAAAAATCATTTAGTGAGACACTATACTTATCAAATTATGTATTCATATATCACCAAAAACCCTAATTTGGGCCGATTAGGGTTTCTGAAATGTTAACCCTAATTATGTGAATCAAAGTATGATTAAAACTTTCTCATTATATTTAAAACATGAAAATGTAACTACCATCACTAATCAATCTTTAAACAATGATCAACTTAATTAATCATACAATTATCCAAGTAAACCCTAATCAGATGACTAATTTGAAAATGGGTCATTACATATATGGTCTTTGTGCACCCTAGTGTTTCACCATGGGGAGCCCCTGTCTTGTTTTTTAAGAAGAAGGGTGGTTTGTTGCGTATGTGCATGGATTATCGTATGCTTAATCAAGTGACGATAAAGAATCACTATCCTTTACCTCGCTTCGATGACCTATTGGATCAACTGAAGTCGGCCACTGTGTTGTCAAAGATATATCTGTGAAGTGGCTACTATTAGATGCGAGTGAAAGATGCGGATGTCACAAAAATAGATTTCAAAACATGTTACGGGAACTACAAGTTTCTAGTCATGCCTTTTGGCTTGACTAATGTCCCTGTTTCTTTCATGGACTTGATGAATGAAGTATTTCATCCTTACCTCGATCATTTTGTGGTGGTGTTCATTAACGAAGTTTTGGTCTAGAAAGAACAACATCATGAACATCTATGAATTATTTTGAACACACTGAGAGGAAATCAACTATATGCTAAATTCTCAAAGTGTGAGTTCTAGATCTAGGAAGTTATGTTTTTTTGGTCATGTGATTTATGCCAGCGTATAATGTATATCCTGTAAAGGTAGAAGATGTGACCAAGTGGAAAGCTCTGAAGACTCCATCTGAGTTCTATAGTTTCCTCAGTTTAGCATGTTACTATCCGAGGTTTATCAAGAGTTTTTCTGATTTGGCTCTTCCTCTGACAAAGTTGATAAGAAAAGAAGTCAAGTTTGTGTGGACACCTAAATGTGAGAACAACTTTCAGAAGATGAAGAGATGTTTGATGTCTGCTCATGTTCTTGCTTTACCTGTTGAAGTCACACCCTACATCATCTTCACAGATGCTTCTAGGAGGATTAGGGTGTGTCTTCATGAAAGAGGCTTGAGTGATCACCTATTCTTTGCACCAGTTTAAACCTAATGAAGAGAACTGGCCTATACATGATTTGGTGCATGCTTTAAAGATTTGGTGACACTATTTGTATGAGTGATGTTTAAATTTTCTCAGATCATAAAAGCTTGAGATATATGTTTGTTGGTATGTATGCCCTGAGAGCCAATCATGGGATGATTGGTGGGATACATTAAGATTGATTTGATAACCATCAAAGCCAAGCTTCGAATTCTTTCTAGTTCAGTCATATGAGATAATGATAGAACAGATTGAATGTCTAGAGAATGACAATACTCAATGACGTATTCTTTCAGGTTAAGGACCTGAACGATGAGATCATACAGATGCTAAGAGTTTGTACATTCTTATTATGTCCCTAGTCATATGTCATTGTGGAAGGTAGATAGACAACAATGATACACAAGACTAGATTATGGTGTTGGTTGATGAGATAATCTCATTAATCATGATATGGAGATATCAAACCAAACACATAGGTACTTGTTAAAGAACAAGTATACCAGACAGACCCACCGTGAGTTTGACACATGGAACCATGACATGTTAGTCACAGTCAGTTCTCATAGTGATGGTGTTGAGTGTGATTCTTTGACCTAAAATCACTACACTCAACACATGTCGTTGGGTACACTTTGACATCATCAAACGTAGTCCTGAAACATGGGTTGTTATAAAGGTGATGATTGGGTGGCTTTGACACATGGGGTTTTGAGCAGTGAGTGATAGATATGGGATTTGTCCCTCCTGAGGGAGTTTGATATCAATGGCCATTTTATGAGTAGGATTGAGATAGGCGTGCACACACATGTGTGAATCAATATGTGATATTGATGTCATACATATCTCCTCCAATCTACTCTGAGATCAAGAAAGTGAATGAATGTTGACAGGATGGTTGTTCCATGCCTTGAGTTCATTTGGGATATCAGTGATAAAGGAATTATACATTTCCTATAACACCATTCACGGATTGTAGGATTGAAAGTTGTTCTCCAACTTTCCTTTTCACTTGGGTAGGACTGATGTGCGACTAGGCACCACTCTTTGCTTGTGAAGTCATAAGTGTTATGGACTTGCACTGCCAACGTGAAATGGACCTGCAGGGTCACACACATAGGATTTAACCTAGAAGAAGAGTTTATCCACAAATAAAGTTTAGATTGATTACTAAAGGAGTTTAGTAGTCCAATTAAACACTCAGTTGATTGATAGCTCAAAATCATAGTGTTCAAGGTATTGGACCAGATGATTAAGAGTATCGGATTGATTGGAACTGCAATTGACTGATTTGCACAGTCTACTACCCCAACCGATTGGCTCACAGGGTTGAACCGGTCGACTCAGGTTGGTGAACTGATCGGCTCAAAGTGGTGAATCGATCGGCTCGTGTGTCAATGAAATGATCAACTCAATTATTGAATCGGTCGATTCGTTTGAGCAACCAAGATCATTTGGAAAGTCAGAAGACTCTTTTTGCAAAAACATATTTGTTTCACTTGTACAAATTTGATTTGGACAAGGACTAATATTTGATTAGTTAGAAACAAACATGAAAGTCAATTTGAGTTGGACGAGGACCACAAACTGATTGGCTCATGCTTGAACTGGTCGGCTCAGGTGTCCCAACCGACTGGTTCAGGTGTGAACCGATCAGCTCAGGTACCCACTGATTAGTTCATGCTTGAAATGATCGGTTCAGCTGGCGCACTTGGTTGTTTTGTGGAAATTCCAGACTCTTCTACTCCTGCTTTAATCCCACATTGCCCGGGGTAGAGAACCCTATCCCATGACCCTCCTATATATAAAGGGGTACTAGGGGCTTCTCTATTACAACTCAAAACACCAGATGCTCTGTAAAGTTTTCGTTCTCTCTGGTTGTGGTAACTGAGAGAACTCGAGCAAGTGCTACCCTATTAGGGAGGCACAACGAGGGAAAGAAAACTGTAGAAAAGCGACAGGTTGCAGGAGAGTGTGTCGGTGACTAGTATGCTGACAGGAGAGTATGCCTCCTTCCGACTCCTTGTACGATAAGGAGATCGAAGTTCTAGGTGGTCCATGTGGACTAATACAGAGGTGGTTGACTTATGCCACTCGGAGGACAGCTGTCAATCCTGTCTCGGTGAGACCAGGAGCTGCACATACACCGTCCAAGACCAAAGGTGAAGACCGTGCAAGCCGTGAGGTAACATCGCCGAGCAAGCCTCGGGACAAGGTATGCCTCTACAAACCATCCTTCCTATTGTATAGAAGTTGATGTGATTCCTTTATTCTGGGTTTGAGGAGAAATTTAGTTTCCACTGCCTTCTCTGTCTCCCCTAAAACCCAACAGTGGTATCAGAGCCACATCAACTGCTCTATACTTTAGGAGTATCATTATGATTGATTTTGGTTTGTGGCCTTTATTTATTGCACACGATGCGAATAATATTGGCTTTTTTCATGTCCAATCCTAAATCCACAAATCCCAATATACATATATGATATGTAATATGAATGCACTCGATACACGTCACCCTTAAATGAGTTTTATGGTAGTTGGATAGCGTGGTTATGACCAATAAACCCTATGTATGTGTGCTTGGTTGAATGTGGTTGCTTGCATCTCGGTCTATGTACCAATTCCCTACTTCCTTATTCCTGATGTAACTCGATATAACTCGATATTTCTTTCCTACCTTTGCTCCCCCCAAATGTAACTCGGGGTTTCTCAATTCAAATGTAAATAGGATAGAACTTTTATTTCTTGTTATGTCAAAGAACGGCAGACAACCTGACAACATCTGAGACGATCAGTTCAAGGCATGAACCGATCAGTTGGCGATCTAGGAGATTGGCTCGAGGAGCGAGACGAGAGGGTGGCGACCTGAGGAGATGCACGACGACCAGTGAACCGATTGGCTGGAGGCACCGGTCAATCGACTGGTGACACCCAACCGACCAGCCTAATGGCAAGCCGACCAATCATGAAGATGAGTTGATCAAACCCAGAATGGCAAAGCACAAAGTTCACTTGTATAGGCTGCACGTGATGTGGACCTAGATGACTGTGATTCCTCTTGGCTCGAGGAATCACATCTAAGGATGGTTGTGGGATATAGCATGTATATGATACATGCTATATATTGTGGTGATTGGATATGTATATGTACCTATAAAACCAAATCCCTCATCGAAATATTAAATCTTTTACGCCTTCCATTAGCGGCACACATGAAAATCTTGATCGACCAAGCGTAGGTTACGCCAATGTGTGGTACACCATCTATCTCATTGAAGTGTGAAGGGTAAACATGTAGGTTATACCAAAGCAGGGTGCATGTTTACCGTGTCGGCTTTTGGGTTAGACTTAACTGGTGATTCTTAGAGCATCTAAGCCCAGAGGCACATAATGTTCATGGCACGGTGTTGCGCATGTTCATTCATCAAGAGTTGCATATGATGCAATTGGCATGATGGCCTACCTAAATAGTCAAGATTATGGGCGATCAACTAAAGCTGACTCATGACTTGATGAAATATGGATCTTGACCCACTAGAAGATTGTACGCTGCAATCTTCCAAATTAATGGTGAGGGATATCAATTTGAACAAAAATAGTGGGAGCAATAATTAATTAAAGTCCTAATTATATTGTCAACCTTTCAAATCAATCAAATGAGTCAAAATTGAGTTTTGGACTCAATTTCATATATTTCCTTTTGTAGTACAAATGAAAACAAACAAAAATCACTTTTCATTGCGATCGGTCCTTGAAAAGGACAAGCTGAATGGGACTAACTTCCAAGACTGGTTTAGGACATTGAGAATTGTTCTCACTCAAGAGTGAAATCTCTATGTCTTGGATATTGTAGCTCCATCGGAACTTGTTCCTACCGCACCAAAGGCAGAAAGGGATGCTAATAAGAAGCATTCTGAAGATGCCATTGATGCAAAGTACTTGATGTTGTACTCCATGAACCACGAGTTGTAGAGATAACATGAGAACTGTGGCATCCAACTTATAAAACACGAGATTAACTAAGTGGAAGCGAATCATTTGCAGCGGATTGCTAAAAATCACTAAAACTTAAAACTTTTTGCACAGAGATCCACACATAGGAAATCTTTTTCATCAAGATCCAAAGTATAATATTTACATTATGTTCCATAAGTACAAAACCTTTACTATCTCTTCTTGAGGATTACAACATCAGTTGTCCTATTCAACATTATATACAGACAACATAAAAACCTCGAGGCATCAAGCCAAAATCTCAGATTGATTAAATAAAAACACTAACTACTGACTCCGAGGACCTGAGAGTACAGAGACGACACATAGGACTTTCTAACTATAAGACTAGACAAGCAGTATCTCCACCTGAGATATTACTACTGTCCTCGATGCTGTTGTTGTTCTTTCTCTGCTAAAGTTTTCCTTCCTCCTTGTCCACGTCAACCTAAAAACATTGGATCCCACAGAGGTGAGACAATTGTAAATTTTCCCAGCGGGAGATATAACTCTCCGCCAAAACATCATTATTGCAATTAAATATATAAAACTGGACAGAGGATATGTATTTTAAAGCATTCTTATCTTAAAGCAGTGTAACTATTTATGATAGAACAATAGATAACTATTCACTTAATAAGGAATAGGAAGAACATGTATATCATTTATCCTTCGTATCATACCATCATGTCACTTGTGACACTCATTATCTTGATATGTCACCCATGAGACATTCTTAATTCAACTTATTGGCCTTGGCCAACCTGCTAAACATATTTTTGGTTATATTGGACATGAGAGTGTACATCATCATGTCTTATTCAGGCATTGGTCTATACCAATCCTTTATAAATATTTTAGGCATTGGATTACACCAATCCTGTGCAACTAGTACAAGCATTAGACTTGTATTATTCCTATGTATCCATTCCAAGTATTGAACTATGTCAATCCTATGTAACCATTCTAAGTATTGAACTATGTCAATCTTGTGTAACCATTCCAAGTATTGAACTATGTCAATCTTGTGCAACTATTCCAGGTATTGGGTTATTATTCCAGGTATTGGGTTATTACCAATCCTGTGTTATTATTCCAGGTATTGAACTATGTCAATCCTGTGACATTATTCTAGGTATTGGGATTTAACCAATCCTGTGTTATTATTCCAGGTATTGGATTATTACCAATGCTCTGTTATCATTCCAGGTATTGAACTATGTCAATCCTGTGACATTATTCCAGGTATTGGTATTTAACCAATCCTGTGTTATTATTCTAGGTATTGGGTTATTACCTATCCTGTGTTTTCATTCCAGGTATTGAACTATGTCAATCATGTGACATTATTCTAGGTATTGGGATTTAACCAATCCTGTGTTATTATTCCAGGTATTGGGTTATTACCAATCCTGTGTTATCGTTCCAAGTATTGAACTATGTCAATCATGTCCATCTATTCCAGGTATTAAACTATATCAATCCTGTGATATTATTCCAGGTATTGAACTATATCAATCCTGTGATATTATTCCAGGTATTGAACTATGTCAATCTTGTGCATCTATTCCAGGTATTGAACTATATCAATCATGTGATATTATTCCAGGTATTGAACTATATCAATCATGTGATATTATTCCAGGTATTGAACTATGTCAATCCTGTGCATCTATTACAGGTATTGAACTATATCAATCCTGTGATATTATTCCAGGTATTGAACAATGTCAATCAAGTGCAACCTTTAAAACATTTTGTTACCTCTCACTAGGCAACAACCATCCTCATAGCTCATAAGGCCCATAAAACACCTTGTCACCTCTCACTAGGCAACATCCAACCATATGACTCATAAGGCCATTACACATCTTTAGATTTTAGGCATGTTCATTACTCTTAACATTTATCATTAAATGATTCTCAGTACAAGGTATGAGTTCATTCCTCATCCTTATCATGGTATTATTACATCATACTCATTAGTTTGGCTTACCCTTATTCTCAAGGTATTTTAGCCTATTCTTGTCAAGGTATATCAAACTCATTACATTTTATTGTAATAATTTACATAACACACTTCATATATTTCTTACTCAAATAGATTGGATTTGAAATGCATCAAGGTATATCACTTTCCTCATCACCTCTATCTTACTTGAGTTATCAGCTTATCTTGTATTAAGGCACTTCCCATCTTAATACTTTCATCCATTGACCTATCACTCTCATCGTGAAGTGCATAGGTCACACACAAGAATGGTCCAACTACCTTTAATGATATGGACTCATTTTAGGTTAAGGAATTGCCTACAATAAGGTTGCCTATACTCAATCCCTTAAGGTATTTCACCTTTATAAGGTTTCACCCTCTGCTTTATTATCAAGGTTCTGGTTTGTCATCATATTGCACAACGATAGGGCTTTAAATATTATAACTCCATTTAGAATTTCACCTACCTTTACCCTTTATTAGGGCTTTGGGGTTTCACTTACTATTCATCCCAACTACGGTTTCTCATGATATCACCCTCAATTAGGGTTTCTCATGGCATCACCATCAATTAGGGTTTCTCCTTTCCTATCAATGGGGGATACTCATCCCAATTAGGGTTTCACTCTTTATTCCCATAATTGGGGTTTTACATTATGTTACCCTGAACTAGGGTTAAGATTCATTAACCTTATGGATTAGGGTTTCATGATCTCTTTATTAAGGATCATAACCTAATCATCACATGATCAATACTCATATATGAATTCCTCTCTATCTTCCTCCCAACTTGATTAGGTCACATCAACCCTTCAATCAAGTACATACAACTATGGTTAACATAGTGTACTGAGACATTACTCTCATAACCTTTTATGGTTAATTAATATAAAGGTATTGATCATATAGGTACTTTAGGGTTTCAACCTTTGTAACTTGAATTAATAATCATCATTGGATCAATGGATCATTCTACATCTTAATTCTCAAGAGATTCAATCACTTTGGACTTCCATTACATAAGCTATCTAATTGAATTGACCAATTAGATCTTCTATTACAATAGGTATCCAAGTGGATTAACCAATTGAGTCCTCAATTACATTAGGTATCCAAAAGGATTAACCATATTGATCCTCAAACAATTTGGATTACTTGGGGCCCCAAACGGTCTTGGTCTTTCAAAGTTCAAACGGTTTGAAACCGTTTGGTAAAAGTGACCTTCAAGATCGTTTGCTAAAGTACCTTTTTGAAACTGCATGAACTCAACCGGTTTGGGATCGTTTGGTCCCAAACGGTCTTGGGATGATTTGGTCCCAAACGGACTTGAGGCCGTTTGGTCCAAACCTCCTCAAAACCGCATGGACCAAAGATGGTCTCAACTACTCCAATCAGTTTTGGGTTCTCAATGTTGATTCCATCAACCATTGTATTCATGTAACTAATCATCAATTGGACCTACCACCATACTTTGATTGAGTTAATTAGGTCATACTTCAACTGATTTGACTCTCAATTGACCCTCAATTGGTCATCAATTAGGGTTTGAATCAATTGGATTAGGGTCTGGAATCAATGATCCTTCAACATTAATCAATGTGTAACTAGTTACTTTAAAACTATTGGACCATCATACAAATTGAACATGACCTGACCCCAAACGGTCTTGAGGTCATTTGTATGACCTCCAAACAGTCTTGAGACCATTTTCCCATCTCATCACTCAAATCCAAGTCATCCAATTAGGGTTTGGATCATTGGATTGATCACCAAACCAGCATTTGATTGCACTTCAACTTAGTATCTTTAGATCTTCAAACACCTAACCATAATCAACCCTAGACCGCCAAATGGTCTTGGGTGACCCCCAAACAGTCTTGGGATCGTTTGGATGACCTCAAAACGGTCTTGAGACCGTTTTACCTTCACATCATCATTAACCATGTCATTCAATTAAGGTTTGGATCCTAGGATTGGTCACCAAATCAGCAATTGATTGTACATCAACTTAATATCTTAGGACCTTCAATTGCTCAACCATACTTAACCCTAGACCTCCAAACGGTCTTGGGTGATCACCAAATGGTCTTGAGACAGTTTGGGTGATCCCCAAACAGTTTTGAAACCGTTTGGGTCAATCAACCGAAAACGTCATCTCAATCACTTGCAAAATCAGCACTTAGCCGATTAGGGTTCATACCATATCATTGGATCTTCAACTCATGAAACAATTGGAAATAATCAATCATAATTGATGGGTCATTAACCTAGATCATTTTCAACAGATCACCAAATGGTGAACCCTGGTCAACACCACCAAACGGTCTGAAACCATTTGCTTCTAAACGGTTTGAAATCGTTTACTCCCAAACGGTTTGGCAACCCGTTTGAGCAACAAAAGTAAACCATTTTCCTTGGATATTTTGGAGAGGTGTGTAATTATCATCTTCAAGCTCTGAACTCACGAAACCTGCTGTGGTTTCCATGGTGATTGCATCAATCAACCAAAACAAATTTCAGAAATGTAAAAAGGATCACCAAGTGATAAGGAATTAATTGAAATAACAATATTAAGGGTTCAAGTTATAAAAACCGCCTCCAATTGAGCTCCAAAGCCCCAAGCTCACGGAAAAAATGGTGGATGAATCTCTTGCAACTCCCCCTAGGCTCGTCCTCAAGCTTTTGGCTGAAACGTTTGGCTAGGGTTGAAGAGGAGATCGAATTAAGAAGAAATCAATGATTTACTTTCAATTTCCACCATGGAATCAAGGGGAAAACAGGTCAAGAACCTTAAAAATAGGTTGGGGTCGTCCTCATCCTATTCCTGAGCTTCTCTTGGGGTCGGACAAGGCAAAGAAAGAAAGGAAATCTGAAAAGAAGTCCTTAAGTGAGTGGAAAAAGGGATATGTATAAGGAAATCCCAAGGAGAGTGAAAATGGGATTATTTCCTTTAATTCCCAAAATAATTTCCACCAAATCCCACTCCATTTCTTGGACACGAAGACATCTTCATGTTCTTTCAAAACCTCTTCATTATCCAAGAATAAAGGGAAAAGAAATTAAGCACCTTAACCCTTATAATATTAATATCCTTGTTTGAGTGGAATTTCTTTTTCTTATAATAATGGTGAGTGGAATTTCACCTCCCTAGGATATGCTTGTCCTTTTCAAGTATTAAGCTCGTCCAAACACATATGAATCCAACCATTTTAATTTTGGTTGAAATCCGCTTCAAATATTTTATTTATTTTTGCATTAAATTGAATTAGGGTTCCAATTAGGCTTAAATCTTGATTATTTTAATATCAAGATTCTCTCTCCTCCAACTTAATTCAAATGAGGAGCCCATCTCATTTTATTTGATCTAAATGATGTAAAGAAACATTAGGGACCTTATTGAAGTGATAATTTGAAAATGAACCTTAGGTTTTGGGTAAATTGCACTTTACACCAAAACTAGGTTTTAATGCACAAACATTGTCCACAAGCTCTATCTTGGTGTCCAGGCTTGTGGAAACCATTACACTACATCATATTCATTATTATGATGTTTCAACATCAGAGGAACATATTATTATGTAACTTTTGTAAGTTAGCCCCTTAACTTGGGTAATTTGCACTTTAGTCCAAAATAAGCAACCATTGCTTCAACATTGTTCAAATAGGACCAACATTGAAACATAAGTTCCTCATGAGCCCTAATTACTTTTCACAAGATAAGATTAAGCATATAATCATATTTCTTTATTAAAACACCTAGGGTTAAAGCATAACCAAGGTTAGGGATGTTACAAATTATCCACCCCTCATAAGGATTCCGTCCCTGAAATCCCAGATAAAGGAAATCAGTTATTATTCATGCATCATATCATCATGTACTCACATAACACGTCATTATTATGGAGACACCATAGAGTTTTGATCAATACAAAGTTATTACATACAAGTTTATCATGGAATGATTCACATGAAACATATACTCCCATGTTCCTTAATTAATTCAGCCTTTCTCATACAAGATTCACCATTATATTATGTCATTCACTTGGGACTATAAGTCTTTTTATGCTTTAATTGTGTCACCTTACCTGATGACACAGCACAAGCTTTCCTTATTACATGCACAAACTATCTCATTAGTTGTGCATTTTCTTACCATAAGAAGAGGTAACATATCAAGCAATAACTTTTCTCAAGGATATCTTCAATTGTTATGTTTATGAAAAACATAAACCCCTAACATGTGATGCTCATATTTTTTTACATATTTAATTTAATTTCATGGTTGACCATTCCAAGTAGTCAACATGAATCATCTGATATATCTTTAGATACCAGGATTTCTTACCTTGGTACCTATCACATGTGTTGAAGACACATGAAATCTTTATCTTCCTTTCATCTTGGAACATTACTTATTACATATATCTTCATCTTGTAGCCAAAGCCCAAGATAAACTGATACCTTTCTAAGTATCCATCACATAAAAATCTTTGAATTATGCACATCAAGTGTCCTATGACCCACTTGATTGCCATGTCCTTAAAAGGAAAGAAAACAAGGATTCATATTCCTCATATTTATTCCTGTGTTTTCAACTATTCATGAACCATTTACTCTTCATCTCATCCTAAGTTCCTTTCCCTAAGCTCAGTAATCTATAAGGATGATCACATAACATTATTCTTTTCTTTATTATTATCTAACATGTTTTTGATCATCTTAGGATCTCATCACATTTTCCATTCCCACATTATGGAAGGGATCTTTATAATACTTACAACTTTATTTGATAAGATTCATCTCCCTTATTTTCATTCTTATCTTATGAGGAGTATACTTTTAATTCCTCATACAACCATGCTCATCTGAGGTTATCTCAGATTTCTCTTTCTTATGCTTAGGATAGGACACATTTATTCATTCCATACTTCTTATTTCATGATACTCATTAGATTGTATCAGAATGACTGCTTGATCAGGGCGATCAAAAAGATAACAATCTAAGAGTCTCCATACTCACTTTATCATCAATAGTTGTATACCTGGCCAGGGTATATAAATATTGAGATCAAGTAGTATACACTTACTTTATTTTATATTTTTCATCTCTTTAGATTTAGTATATTTAATATCTCAAATTTCTTCTGAGTTACTTTTTCATCTCTTCCCTTTCTTGATGGAGAAAGAGAAACTTCAAAACATATAAAAGAATATTAAACTGAACACAAATTTCATACTACTATCTCTTCCTCATAACATTAAAGGATTATACAGATGAACTAAACAACAACTACTTTTCTTATAGTAGGAAACAGAAGGTAACTCAAAATAGAAAGTTCTATCTTGACAAGTCTACCTTTTACAAGATAACTAGCATCTTATCTAACCCAGAACATGGACTTAGCTATTATTTGTTATTGCCTTTGTCCTTTACTACCAGAAGTAGATGGACTAAACTATGGCACTTGTCTTTGTCCACTATCATATGCTCCACTGGACTGAGGTCCTTGTGGGTTTTGTAGATTATGCCTTGACTGTTGGGTCATTTCACTGTTTCTCCTTGGACATTGTTATCTAAAATGTTCAAGCTATCCACATTTATGACAAGCTCGACCCCAACTTGATGACCCCTGCATATGTGCACTATATTGTGATTGGACTGGTGAAGATTTTGGTTGTCTGCTGCCACTACTCATTAGTCCCTGTGACTGTGTAGACTTTCTTTTGAGGTTTGTCTCATGTTTCTTTATCGTAGATCTTTCTATCCTCCGTATATACTCCACAAATGTGGCAAACCTCTCCCTACTTTCTAGGGCAGATGCCAGAATGGACATCTCAACATTCAATCCTTTCTCAAAACGTCAAATCTTTTTCTAGTCAGTAGCAGCCATCTGGGGGAAAAATCGTAAAAGTTCCACGAGCTTAACCTCATATTCACTTATTGACATGGCTCCCTGTCGTATTTTCTCAAACTGTGAGATCTTTTCATCTAAATAAGTCTTTGGAAAATACTTATTGACGATTTCTCAACGGAATTCCTCCCAGCCAACCTCTTCATCATTCCTTTTTATTTCTTCTATAGCCCACCAGTGTCCAGCACTACCTTTCAAAAGGTACACTACATGTTTAACTTTGTCAGCCTCTGGGATACTAAGGATCTTAAAGGCTTTTTCTAACTCAGTGAGCCAGAGATCAACATCTGCTGGATCAGATTTTCCAGCATATTCAATGGCTCCGAAACGACGTAGTCGTTCAAAGGTCTTACCAGACCCATATCCCTCATTGGGAGTTGGTGCCTTGGGTGTTGATCCTGGCATCCGATCTGCCATATACCTTAGTGTGGTCATGAGATGCCCAAAAAGATTATGAATATCTGGGTTTCCTGTCATGACTTTATCAACATGGGGATTTTCAGGCACTGGTTCCTCCCTTGCCTGATCCCTTGCACCTCCCACTGGTGCAGCAACATTGCTCTCAGCAACATATTCTTCACGTCCTTCAGACATCTTTAAGTTATATATCTTCTTCTACATAAGAAGAAGACACTATAAGATATACTGAGGTACACTTAGAACAGACTCGATACCTTAGTCCTATGTCTCTATAGACTCATCGAACCTAGAGCTCTGATACCACTAAATTGTGGCATCCAACTTATAAAACATGAGATTAACTTAGCGGAAGCAAATCATTTGTAGCGGATTGCAAAAAATCACTAAAAATTAAAACTTTTTGCAAAGAGATCCACACATAGGAAATTGTTTTCATCAAGATCCAAAGTATAATATTTACATTCTGTTCCATAAGTACACAACATGTAAAATCTCTTCTCGAGGATTACAACATCATCTGTCCTATTCAACATTATATAAAAACAACATAAAAACCTGGAGGCAACAAGCCAAAATCTCAAATTGATTAAATAAAAACACTGACTACTGACTCCGAGGACCTGAGAGTACATAGACGACACATAAGACTTTCTAACTATAAGACTAAATAGGCAATATCTCCACATGATATATTACTACTGTCCTCGATGCTGATGTTGTTCTTTCTCTGCTAAAGTTTTCCTGCCTCCTTGTCCACGTCCACCTAAAAACATTGGATCCCACTGGGGTGAGACAATAGTAAATTGTCCCAGCAGGAGATATAACTCTCCGCCAAAACATCATTATTGCAATTAAATACATAAAACTGGACAGAGGATATGCAGTTTAAAACATTCTCATCTTAAAGCATTGTAACTATTTATGATAGAATAATAGATCAACTATTCACTTAATAAGGAATAGGAAGAACATGTATATCATTTATCCTTCATATCATACCATCATGTCAAACTTCTCTTGTGACAATCATTATCTTGATATGTCACCCATGAGACATTCTTAATTCAACTTATTGGCCTAGGCCAATCTACTAAACATATTTTTTGTTATATTGGACATGAGAGTGTACATCATCGTGTCTTAATCAGGCATTGGTCTATACCAATCCTTTACAAATATTTCAGGCATTGGATTACACCAATCATGTGCAACTAGTACAAGCATTAGACTTGTATTATTCCTGTGTATCCATTCCAAGTATTGAACTATGTCAATCCTGTGTAACCATTCTAAGTATTGAACTATGTCAATCTTGTGTAATCATTCCAAGTATTGAACTATGTCAATCTTGTGCAACTATTCCAGGTATTGGGTTATTACCAATCCTGTGTTTATTCCAGGTATTGAACTATGTCAATCCTATGACATTATTCCACGTATTGGGATTTAACCAATCCTGTGTTATTATTCCAGGTATTGGGTTATTACCAATCCTATGTTATCATTATAGGTATTGAACTATGTCAATCCTGTGACATTATTCCAGGTATTGGGATTTAACCAATCCTGTGTTATTATTCTAGGTATTGGGTTATTACCAATCTTGTGTTATCATTCTAGGTATTGAACTATGTCAATCCTGTGACATTATTCCAGGTATTGGGATTTAACCAATCCTGTGTTATTATTCTAGGTATTGGGTTATTACCAATCCTGTGTTATCATTCTAGGTATTGAACTATGTCAATCTTGTGCATCTATTCTAGGTATTGAACTATATCAATCCTGTGATATTATTCCAGTTATTGAACTATATCAATCCTGTGATATTATTCCAGGTATTGAACTATGTCAATCCTGTGCATCTATTCCAGGTATTGAACTATATCAATCCTGTGATATTATTCCTGGTATTGAACTATATCAATCCTATGATATTATTCCAAGTATTGAACTATGTCAATCATGTGCATCTATTCCAGGTATTGAACTATATCAATCCTATGGTATTATTCCAGGTATTGAACTATGTCAATCCTATGTAACCTTTAAAACATTTTGTTACCTCTCACTAGGCAACAACCATCCTCATAGCTCATAAGGCCCATAAAACACCTTGTCACCTCTCACTAGGCAACATCTAACCATATGGATCATAAGGCCATTACACATGTTTAGATTTCAGGCATGTTCATTACTCTTAACATTTATCTTTAAATGATTCTCAGTATAAGGTATGAGTTCATTCCTCATCCTTATCATGGTATGATTACATCATACTCATTAGTTTGGCTTACCTTTATTCTCAAGGTATATTAGCCTATGCTTGTCAAGGTATATCAAACTCATTACATTGTACTATAACAATTTACATAACACACTTCATATATTTGTTACTCAAATAGATCAGATTTGAAATGCATTAAGGTATATCACTTTCCTCATCACCTCCATCTTACTTGAGTTATCAACTTATCTTGTATTAAGGCACTTCCCATCATAATACTTTCATACATTGACCTATCACTCTCATCATGAAGTGCATAGGTCACACACAAGAATGGTCCAACTACCTTTAATGATATGGACTCATTTTAGGTAAAGGCATTGTCTACAATAAGGTTGCCTATACTCAATCCTTTAAGGTATTTCACCTTTATTAGGTTTCACCCTCTGCTTTATTATCAGGGTTATGGTTTTATATCATATTGCACAAGGTTAGGGCTTTAAATATTATAACTCCATTTAGAATTTCACCTACCTTTACCATTTCTTAGGGCTTTGGGGTTTCACTTACTATTCATCCCAACTAGGGTTTCTCATGACATCACCCTCAATTAGAGTTTCTCATGGCATCACCATCAATTAGGGTTTCTCCTTTCCTATCAATGGGGGATACTCATCCCAATTAGAGTTTCACTCTTTATTCCCATAATTGGGGTTTTACATTATGTTACCCTGAACTAGGGTTAAGATTCATTAACCTTCTGGATTAGGGTTTCATGATCTCTTAATTAAGGATCATAACCTAATCATCACATGATCAATACTCATATATGAATTCCTCTCTATCTTCCTCCCAACTTGATTAGGTCACATCAAACCTTCAATGAAGTACATACAACTATGGTTAACATAGTGTACTAAGACATTACTCTCATAACCTTTTAGGGTTAATTAATCTAAAGGTATTGATCATCTAGGTACTTTAGGGTTTCAACCTTTGTAACTTGCCTTAATAATCATCATTGGATAAATGGATCATTCATCATCTTAATTCTCAAGAGATTCAATCACATTGGACTTCCATTACATAAGGTATCCAAATGAATTGACCAATTGGATCTTCTATTACAATAGGTATCCAAGTGGATTAACCAATTGAGTCCTCAATTACATTAGGTATCCAAAAGGATTAACCATATTGATCCTCAAACGATTTTCATTACTTGGGCCCCGAACGGTCTTGGTCTTTCAAAGTTCAAACGGTTTGAAACTGTTTGGTAAAAGTGACCTTCAAGATCGTTTGCTAAAGTACCTTTTTAAAACTGCATGAACTCAACCGGTTTGGGATCGTTTGGTCCCAAACGGTCTTGAGACCGTTTGGTCCAAATCTCCTCAAAACCGCATGGAACAAAGATGGTCTCAACTACTCCAATCGGTTTAGGGTTCTCAATGTTGATGCCATCAACCATTGTATTCATGTAACTAATCATCAATTGGACCTATCACCATACTTTGATTGAGTTAAGTAGGTCATCCTTCAACTGATTTGACTCTCAATTGACCCTCAATTGGTCATCAATTAGGGTTTGAATCAATTGGATTAGGGTTTGGAATTGATGATCCTTCAACGTTAATCAATGTGTAACTAGTTACTTTAAAACTATTGGATCATCATCCAAATTGAACATGACTTGACCCCAAACGATCTTGAGACCGCTTGCCCATCCAAATTGAAAATGAACTGACCCCAAACGGTCTTGAGGTCATTTGGATGACCTCAAAATGGTCTTGAGACCGCTTGCCCATCTCATCACTCAAATCCAAGTCATCCAATTAGGGTTTGGATCATTGGATTGATCACCAAACCAGCATTTGATTGTACTTCAACTTAGTATCTTTAGATCTTCAAACACCTAACCATAGTCAACCCTAGACCTCCAAACGGTCTTGGGTGACCCCAAAACGGTATTGGGATCGTTTGGATGACCTCCAAACAGTCTTGAGACCGTTTACCCATCACATTTTCATTAACCATTTCATTCAATTAAGGTTTGGATCCTAGGAAGTGTCACCAAATCAGCAATTGATTGTACATCACCTTAATATCTTTGGACCTTCAATTGCTCAACCATACTTAACCCTAGACCTCCAAACGGTCTTGGGTGATCACCAAACGGTCTTGAGACCGTTTGGGTGATCCCCAAACAGTTTTGAAACTGTTTGGGTCAATCAACCCAAAACGTCATCTCAATCACTTGCAAAATCAACACTTAGCAGATTAGGGTTCATACCTTATCTTTGGATCTTCAACTCATGAACTAATTGGAAATAATCAATCATAATTGATGGTTCATTAACCTAGAACATTTTAAACAGATCTCCAAATAGTCAACCCTGGTCAACACCACCAAACGGTCTAAAACCGTTTGGTTTCATGCGGTTTGGTGAAACCGTTTGCTTCTAAACGGTTTGAAACCGTTTGCCCCCAAACGGTTTGGGAAACCGTTTGAGCAACAAAAGTAAACCATTTGCATTGGATATTTTGGAGAGGTGTGTGCTTATCATCTTCAAGCTATGAACTCACAAAACCTACTGTGGTTTCCATGGTGATTGCATCAATAAACCAAAACAAATTTTGGGAATGTAAAAAGGATCACCAGGTGATAAGGAATTAATTGAAATAACAATATTAAGGGTCCAAGTTATAAAACCCACCTCAAATTAAGATCCAAAGCTCCAAGCTCACAGAAACAATGGTGGATGAAGCTCTTGCAACTCCCCCTAGGCTCATCCTCAAGCTTTTGGTTGAAAAGTTTGGCTAGGGTTGAAGAGGAGATCGAATTAAGAAGAAATCAATGATTTACTTTCAATTTCCACCATGGAATCAAGGCGAAAAGAGGCCAAGAACATTACCAACAGGTTGGGGTCGTCCTCCTCCTGTTCCTGAGCTTCTATTGGGGTCGGCCAAGGAAAAGAAAGAAAGTAAATCCAAAAAAGAAGTCCTAAAGTGAGTGGAAAAAGGGATATGTATAAGGAAATCCCAAGGAGAGAGAAAATGGGATTATTTCCTTTAATTCCCAAAATAATTTCCACTAAATCCCCCTCCATTTCTTGGCCACCAAGCCATATTCATGGTCTTGCAAAACCTCTTCATTATCCAAGAATAAAGGGAAAAGAAATTAAGAACCTTAAGCCTTATAATATTAATATCCATTTTTGAGTGGAATTTCTTTTTCTTATAATAATGGTGAGTGGAATTTCACCTCCTTAGGATATGCTCGTGCCTTTGCAAGGCTTAATATCGTCCAAACACATCTGAATCCAACCATTTTAATTTTGGTTGAAGGCCCCTTCAATTATTTTATTTATTTTTGCATTAAATTGAATTAGGGTTCCAATTAGGCTTAAATCTTGATTATTTTAATATCAAGATTCTCTCTCCTCCAACTTAATTCAAATGAGGCACCCCTCTCATTTTATTTTCTCTAAATGATGTCAAGAAACATTAGGGACCTTATTGAAGTTGTAATTTGCATATTGAACCTTAGGTTTTGGGTAAATTACACTTTACACCAAAACTAGGTTTTAATGCACAAACATTGTCCACAAGCTCTATCTTGGTGTCTAGGCTTGTGGAAACCATACCACTACATCATATTGATTCTTATGATGTCTCAACATTAGAGGAACATATTATTATGTAACATTTGTAAGTTAGCCCCTTAACTTGGGTAATTTTCACTTTAGTCCAAAATAAGCAAACATTGCTTCAACATTGTTCAAACAGGACCAAAATTGAAACATAAGTTCCTCATGAGCCCTAATTACTTTTTACAAGATAATATTAAGCATATAATCATCTTTATTTATTAAAACACCTAGGGTTAAAGCATAACCTAGGTCAGGGATGTTACAAGAACATGGGTGTCGTTGAGATGATTCATCATCTCAAGAACATGTATGAAGATCAAGCACAGCAAGAGAGATATGATGTCTCCAAGGCACTGTTCAAGTGTGTCATGATAGAAAGAGATCTAGTTGGTTCACACACACTCAAAATGATTGGGTATGTGGAGAACCTAACAAGATTGGGATTTCCCCTGACCTAAGAGTTGGCTACTGACGTGATACTACAATCGTTGCCAGAATCCTACAGTCAGTTTGTGATGAACTACAACATCAACAACTTTGACAAGCCATTGATAGAGTTGTTGGGCATGTTGAGAATAGACGAGGCACAAATGAAGAAGGACAAGCCTAAATATGTGATGATGATCACCAACAAGAAAGGAAAGTCCAAGCACAAGGGCAAGGGCAAGGCTAAGAAAGGTTTTGATGCTAGCCAGCAACCCAAGTCGTCTTCAACTCTCAAGGCCAAGGGAGGTGTGACCAAGAGAGGAAATTGCCACCATTATCAAAATCCAGGATGTTGGAAAAAGAATTGTCCACTCTATTTGGAAGAACTAAAGAAGAAGGAGGCAATGGACGTCTCCACCTAAATGTGTCACGAAATAAACTTGTAATATTTTTGAGGTATATGATACCAAGATATAAAGTGTAAAGCACCCAATAAATAGTACACGTGTTGCCACAACAAATAGGAGTAATTTAGTTTATTTTCATCCTTGAAGGCATGTAATAGAGTTATGAACTGCTATTTCATACTGGCCAATGGATAGAAACACCTTAATTTTTGCATATTGTATGACAATGATGGCAATTAATAAAGTTGATGTTTCAATCTTTGTGGCTAGGATGCAGTAAGAATATCTCCCGACTCTCGCTCTCTCTCTAGAACGAGAGCTCCCACTTCTCTCTAGGGTTTTCCCCGCTGAGGGGAGGGGCGTCGTTCCCTTCTGGCATGCCCTCCCCTTGGCCCTTCTCCTCCTCGATCCTTCTCCCCTCTTTCCCTCCCTACCTTCTTCTCCACCTTCCTGGACTTTACGCTTTCCATGGAGGTTCTACTGGTGGACAGTGGCTCACCTCTGTCTACTGGCGGTGGGGCTCGGGCAGCGTCGTGTGCTCTTCGGGGCCACCACCCCTCCGTCTCCTATGAGCTGCTCATACCTAGAGTCCGACCCGAGTAGCTCCTCGACGAAGGATACAAGATCCATCTTGGCACCATCGAAGACGCTATCTTCGATGCACCGGGAGAAGGCGTCATAGAATAATTGACATATGGGGACGAGATCGGCCAGGGTATCACCAAGATGGTATTCTCTACTTAATTCCACCAATAGATCACGAAAGATGAGCTTGAACTCCCAGTACACCTTCTCGATGAGGAAAAGCAGGGCTTTCGCTAAAGCCAGGCCGTAGAAGATGTTGAGTGCGGGTTTCTGGTTGCGTTTGTCAGTTCATCTTTGTGTACCTCATCAAAACTCTCATGTGAGAGATGCATGAGGGATAGGCCACACACGTGGATGTGGATATTACTTGTAGCCAGTAGAGGATGTGGCTAACGCTTGCCGAGTCGAGAACCCACCATGCGAATGGCATGATGGGTACCTCCGATGACTTCCATCTCCGTCGAGGCATGACTTTGCCTATTCCTTGGGTCCTCATGACCTTTGGAGGAGATCTCAGGCTTCTTCTTAGGGTGGGGTTCTCCTTCCTTGGTGGTTCACCTACTCGGCTGGGATCACCCCGCACGCTTCTACTTTGCCTCTGGGGCTTCGATTCCGTCTCGTACTCTTGGACCTTTCCCAGTTGTTGCTCCGTGGGGATTTGCTCCTGGCTTCTTCTTCATGTGAGTCGACCTTATTCCTTTGGGTGACGCAGGACTATTCTCTCCTCGACTAATAGGCGGATTCCATTGGAGGTGGTGGCCAGATCCTCATTGGATGTCCTGGGTCACCCTTGATGCCCTGCGGCAGTGCTTCTCCACTATCAGTGACGCGAGCTCCATCATGGGTCTCTCATTTATGAATCTGTGATGATTGGGATCACATTCCAATCTCCCCCTGCTGTGTGTGGCTCTTTGTAGCCAAGAGGTTTGAACACCCTCAAGGTGTTCGACGAGGGGTCTCTGTGCATACAGGGGTCTTATGTGGGGTTGGGTTTTGAGGGAGGCTTTTGCTCTTCTTCTCCTCCTAATCCTTACTACTGTTGCGTCAAGTCGAGCCTTGCAGGGTTTTGGAATTCAGTTGATTGTCGACTGATGAAGAGGGGATGGATTCCTACTTGGATCCCACACATTCAGGGAATGATTCAAATGCTAGTGGTGGAATGGTAGTTGTCTAGCTCAAGGACATTAATCGTTAGTCAGCTAATGGAAGGACCTTGTACTGCATCTTGACTCCTCTGCTACAGATAGGTTATAATGCCTTCAAGGTGTTGAATGCAATGCATTCAATTTTTTTTTGTGTAGGATATACCTTTCGGTGTTTGTTTGAATGAAGTAATACCTGGTGCAGATGGCCACTGTTTCAGGGAGAAAGACTTTGAGTGACAGTCATGTCTTCCTCGTATTGCTATCGTATGTGTTCCTGCTGAGTTTGTTCTTGGGGTTGGGTCAGGTGATGTCTTGCTCCTTTGAGTTGGAAGCAGTGATGAAGTTCACTCAGGCATATTTGTGGGTTCTATGTTTTGGTCCTGGATGCTCTCCCTTCCCCTACTAGGTTTTACGGGCTTTTCTGTATCCTTCCCTTCTCTTAGTCTTTCTTAGTTTAGTGTCTTATTTTGTTGGATCCCTTTTACGTATCCCTACGTGGAGACTTGGGATCTGTTTTGTTTCCTCAAGGGGCACAATTTGTACCTAAAATTTTTGATTTTATTAGTAACATGTTTTTTGAGCGACCAAAAAAAAATCTTTGTGGCAATGCCTTGTTTATCTTGTGATACTTGGTATGCATAAGATAAAATGATACCTAAAGGTTATTGATAACTCAAACGATCAAATTAGCATTATCATGAGAAATTCATCTCTATATTCCATATGATGGATAAATCTAGACTCTTTTGGTTAGAGAACTAGTAAGAAACATGAATCTCTTAGACATGATTAATCAATCTTCACTAGGGGTAGTGGGAGATTGATTATCCTATTAGGTATAATACATGTGATGTATTTCCATACCTATTGGAGCAAATGCTAATACTTCAAACGGTGTTTAGAGAAATACCAATATGAATATCTTGAAGTGTTCAAGAATATAATAGATGAAGTACATATTTGGTAAAGTGTTAATTCTTGATGAGATCAATGAATGAAATACCTGAACCAAATGTTTGAGAACCTTGTGAGTAATTATGATAGTGTATCATAGTGAACTCATGATTAAGGCATGATGATGTATAAATCAAGAAGGAGTCATACTCTAAGGAGTCAGAGGATGATTATCAAATATCTCATTTCTTCTTAAATAAAGAAAACCCCACACTAATAAAGGACATTAAGAATCACAATGAGTTGTGAGTTCTTATATCCTTGACAGATGCACCTCGATTATCTATGTGATGAGTCAACTATCTATATGAATATGAGGAACCGGTTTTTGAGTTATGGTTTATGACCATTACATCCTAAATGACTTCCATGTGAACCATAAGGTATGACCTTAATGGTAGCACCCATTGGGATGAAATCCATAAGTGCAAATAAGTCTTAAGCATTAAGACACATGGATGACATTTTGAGAAGGATGATGGTTGTTGATTGCAACTTAATGACTAAGATATTTGGCATACATATACTAAAACCACATTCCTATGAGGAATAAAACAAGGATATGTACGTAACACAACCTATAAGGTTTATGAATCCATTAATGCAAATGAAGTCTATAAGTTACAATGGACTAATCAATGTGATTGATTAAGTACAAGCAACTCAGAGTTGGATCTTTACTTTGATGATATAGTCAAAGGGTTTGACTGATATGTCAAAGATAAATAAGGGATCTGTGATTTAGTGAAAGCATATTCACATTCCACATGTTGATGTGAAATGGAAATGTTCTAGAATGGAAATCCAAAGTGAAAATTATCTTTAGGGAAGATAGAGACATTTCCTATGTGATAGGAATAGAGATCTATAGAGATAGTTCTTGAAAACCTCTTTACCTAAAAAGAGAGAGCATACATTGGCAATCTATACTGAAGGGTTTAGTGTGCACAGATTCAGTGGGAAAAACTTGTCCATGTTACATGGAGTTAGTATCACAAGGCCAAGTGTCCAATTCTTATGAAGAATGGGAACACTAAGAATAGATATGGATCTATCATGTATGAAATCATCCCATTATCTTACATGTATGGACATGGAAAGAATAAAAAACATTCATCTTGTATGTAGGACATGACAATATGATATGATCATTCTGATAACTCGTATGTGGGACATGACGAGTGGATATCTGTCTAATACCAGTAAGGGTTACTGGAATACCATAAGAACTTTAGAAGTACTAGTTCTATGGATATACAGAAGGGTTCACTGTAAAGAGTTACATTGATGTGAACTTTTGAAAAGGACAGAAAATTAATTGCAATTATATATGGGATATAGAAAAGTGAATGTTTGTTGATAAATGGAAACGTTCCAATAAAGTTGTTTAATAGGAATATTCGAGTATTTGTGTGTTAGAGAACATTAGTGGATACTATATGGATCTAGAAGTTTATGAGATGAACTTATAGATATTCTGGTCATTGATGACAAATAAGGAGTACTTGGTCATGCAATGTGGCTAAAGGTTAGCAAAGGAATACTAGATCACATATTACAACAACTCCATCTCATACGTGTAACGTACAACGAAGAGATGAGAGACATGCAGTTAATATCGACTCTGGCAAGGTGTTTCCATAACTCACTACGTAAGCACTAGAGCATAGTAACATGTGGGACATGTTTGAAGATCACTATGAATATGATTCAAGGGTGATTGGATCACAGTGCAAGTGGGCGTCTGTTGGTATATATGCCCTGATAGCCAATCATGGGATGATTGGTGAGATACATTAAGGTTGATTTGATAAGAATCAAAGGAAAGCTTCCAATTCTTTCTGGTTCAATCATATGAGATAATGATAGAACAAATTGAATGTCTAGAGAATGACAGTACATAATGACATATGCTTTCAGGTTAAGGACCTGAACGATGAGATCATACGAATGCTAAGAGTTTGTACATTCTTATTATGTCCCTAGTCAGATGCCATTGTGGAAGGTAGATAGACAACAATGACACACAAGACTAGATTGTGGTGTTGGTTGATGATAGAATCTCATTAGTCATGATATGGAGATATCAAACCAAACACATAGGTACTTGTTAGAGAACAAGTGTACTGGATAGACCCACCATGAGTTTGACACATGGAACCAAGACATGGTAGTCACAGTCAGTTCTCACAGTGATGGTGGTGAGTGTGATTCTTTGACCTGAAATCACTACACTCAACACATGTCGTTGGGTACACTTTGACATCATCAAACGCAGTCCTGAAACATGGGTTGTTATAAAGGTGATGATTGGGTGGCTTTGACACATGGGGCTTTTGAGCGAAGAGTGATAGATATGGGATTTGTCCCTCCTGAGGGAGTTTGATATCCATGACCATTTGATGAGTAGGATTGAGATAGGCGTGCGCATGCATGTGTAAATTACTATGTGATATTGATGTCATACATATCTCCTCCAATCTACTCTGAGATCAAGAAAGTGAATGAACGTTAACTGGATGACTGTTCCATGCCTTGAGTTCATTTGGGATATCTATGACAAAGGAATTATACATTCTCTATAACACCATTCATGTATTGTAGGATTGAAAGTTGTTCTCCAACTTTCCTTTTCACTTGGGTAGCACTGATGTAAGACTAGGCACCGCTCTTTTCCTGTGAAGTCATAAGTGGTATGGACTTGTACTGCCAACGTGAAATGGACCTGCAGGGTCACACACATAGGATTTAACCTGGAAGAGGAGTTTATCCACAAACAATGTTTAGATTGATTACTAAAGGAGTTTAGTAGTTCAATTAAACACTCAGTTGATTGATAGCCCAAAATCATAGTGTTCAAGGTGTTGGACCATATGATTAAGAGTATTAGATTGATTGGAACTGCAATTGACTGATTTGCATAGTCTACTGCCCCAACCGATCAGCTCACAGGGTTGAACCAATCGGGTCAGGTTGGTGAACCGATCTTCTCAAAGTGGTGAGTCGATCGGCTCATGTGTCAATGAAACAATCGGCTCAATTGTTGAATCGGTCGATTCGTGTGACCAACCAAGATCATTTGGAAAGTTAGAAGACTCTTTTTGCAAAAACATATTTGTTTCACTTATACAAATTTGATTTGGACAAGGACTAATATTTGATTAGTTGGAAACAAACATGAAAGTCAATTTGAGTTGGACCAGGACCACGAACCGATCGACTCATGCTTAAACCGGTCGGCTCAGGTGTCCCAACCGACCGGTTCAGGTGCGAACCGATCGAATCAGGTCCCCAACTGATTGGTTCATGCTTGAAATGATCGGTTCAGCTTGCGTAGTTGGTTGTTTTGTGGAAATTCTAGACCCTTCTACTCCTGATTTAATCCCACATTGCCCGGGGTAGAGAACCATGTCGCATGACCCTCCTAAATATATAGGGGTACTGGGGGCTTCTCAAGTACTACTCTGAACACTAGTTGCTCTGTAAAGTTGTCGTTCTCTCTGGTTGTGGTAACCGAGAGAGCCTGAGCAAGTGCTACACGATAAGGGAGGCACAACGAGGGAAAGACAACTATAGAAAAGTGACTGGTTGCTGGAGAGTGTGTCGATGACTAGTACCCTGACAGGAGGGTAGGACTCCTTTCGATTCCTTGTATGACATGGAGATCGGAGTTCTAGGTGGTCTGTGTGTACTACTACAGAGGCGGGATACTTCTACCGCTTGGAGGACAACTCTCAATCCTGACAGTCCCGGTGAGACCAGGAGCTGCACAGACACCGTCCAAGACTGGAGGTGAAGACCGCGCAAGCCGCGAGGTAGCATCACCGAGCAAGCCTTGGGATAAGGTATGCCTCTACAAACCATCCTTCCTATTGTATAGACGTTGACGCGATTCCTTTATTCTGGGTTTGAGGAGAAAATTTTGTTTCCGCTGCCTTTAATGTCTCCTATAAAATCCAACAATGTTGACACAAAAGGATCATAATCTGAGATAGCAAAGATGGATGGAGTACCTCAAGGACTATGACTTTACCATCACCTATCATCCCAGTAAAGAAAATGTAGTTGTTGATGCTTTGAGTCAAAAGAAGAATGTAGTATGTGCTGCTATGAACCTGGAAAATGTTTCCTATTGGCAACCACAACTTGATGATAAAGAAGATGCTGAGAAGTTGTGTCTTCACATGGCTAGTTTTTCCATTACACCTTCTTGGATCTCAGAAGTTGTTGTTGGAAACCTTGAAAGTTTTAAGCTTGAAGAGATGAAGGCCTTAGCTGAGAAGCCACAATCTGACTTTTCAGTTGGAGTGGATGGTGTTTTCCATTTTTGAAAAAGGTTGTGGATACCTGAGGTTGGCGGTCTACAATAGAAGATTTTGATTGAAGTCCAAGATCTAAGTACACAATACACCCTAGTACTACCAATATGTACAAGGACTTACAATGAAGCTTTTGGTGGAAGAACATGAAGAGTGAGATAGCTCTATTTGTTGCCAAGTGTTTGACTTCTCAACAAGTCAATCAAGCATCAATGACCTGGTGGTCTTCTGCACCCGCTTGAGATTCCATAATGGAAATTGGAAAAGATTACTATGGAATTTGTCACTAGTTTCCCTAAGACCAGGAAGTGTTTTGATGTTGTGTGGGTGGTGATTGATTGACTTACAAAGTCTGCCCACTTTTTGCCTTTGAAGTCCACTTACAAGGTTGATGAGATGGCTCAGTTGTATGTGGACTGGATCATCCATCTACATGGAGTTCCTAAAGTGATAATATTAGATCTTGAGCTAAAGTTAACCTCTCGTTTTTGGAGTCAGATTCAAGAAGAGATGGGTACTGACTTGCATTTTAGTACGACCTATCATCCCTAAACAAATGGTCAATGTAAAAGGACGGTGCAAATTTTGGATGATTTGCTTCATGCATGTGTTATCAATTGGGGAGGTGCATGGGATAATTTCTTCCATTGGCAGAGTTTGCTTACAATAATAACTACCAAGCTAGTATTGGTATGCCACCTTATGAAGCTTTGTATGGAAGACCTTGTCGTTCTCTGTTACACTAGGATGATGTGGGACAATGTGCTTTAGTGAAGAATGATGATATGCAAATGATGATAGAGAAGGTTCAATTGATCAAGAAGCATATGAAAGCAGTGCAAGATCAACATAAGTTGTATGTTGATAAGAAAAGGTTTGACATGAGTTTTCTAGTAGGTGACTATGCCTTCTTGAAGATCAAGCCCATACGTTCTATTGCAAGATCTAAAGTTAAAGAGAAGCTTAGTCCCCGCTGTGTTGGACCATTTGAGATCTTGGATAAGGTTAGATACTATGCATACCATTTATCTCTTCCTCCTTCCTATGACAATATCCATAATGTGTTTCATATCTCTGTGGTGAGAAAGTATGTGAAGGACCCTTCTCATATACTCTCTATCGAGCCTTTGGAAATTCAAGAGAATATAACTTCTGAGGAGTTACCTGTGAAGATTCACGACTCCCGATTCAAGCAGTTGAAGAATAGGAGATTGAGTTGGTGAAAGTATTATGGAAGTATCATGGGTTGGAAGAAACCATTTGGGAGATTAGAAATGATATTTTACGTAGTCACCCTTCTCTTTTTGTATGACATTTTGGGGATGAAATCCTTTTTAACAGGTGGAGTGCTATAACAAATTGAAATCCATGTATAATCTTAGTTTAGCCTTTTCCAAAGCTTTTCCTTTCATTTTGTTCTTGATGTTGAATTAGTGGAAACTATAAAGGTTTGTTGTACATTTGTTTCCAATATTTAACTTTGTAAGGTGTTAACCAAAAATACCTTAGTGAAAGTTTACTAATGGGTATAATTTTTAAAATATCCACTTAAGAGGGATAGGGATGAAATAAAATTGATCTAGAAGTTTCTATGCCCTTTTATGTGGGAAAAAGAAAATAAAATCCTAAAACTAAGATAATGTGACATTAAATAAATTAATTTTCCCATTGAGTGAAAATAAGAGTAAATTTCCTAAAAAACCAAAAAGTGAAACTCAAAAGATAATTCCAAGTCCAAATTCGTTTTCTTTGGGTACAAGTTTGATAGGGTGATAATTTTCATAACTTTTGGAAAATTAGTAAGTATAATTGTATTAATTGAATGGGAAAATAGGAGATAACTAAAAATAAAAAATTAAAGTATTAATTACTCCAAAAGTAACAATTGATGCCAAATTTGTGATCTACACATTAAAATATGCCTTTGGGTGAAGTTTCACTCAATTTGGGGAAAATTTGATCAAAAGGTGAAATCAGGAGACACAAAGTGTGTAGAACCCTCAAAATATTAAATAAATGAACAAATAACTCCAACATGTAAATTGATGGAAAATTTGAATCCAAGGCACTTAATGTGACTTGTATGTGAAGTTTAATCATCTTTGGAAAATCTCATAACAATTAATGAGGAAGGAAAGAGAAAATAAGATTTTATTTATTTAACACATTAAAAGTTTCTAAAAGGAAAACATAATTATATATTCAGATTCCTCATATCAAAATTAGGCCAGGTGTCAATTTTCATAATATTTGGAGCATGTTTCCCCCCTCAAACAAGGAGAGAGAAAAAGGGAAATTAATACATATACACACTATGTTCCAATAAGATATGGAATTTGATTTAAATGTCACGCGTTGAACATTGAACCTTGTGATTTTGACGTTTGGATCCATGTTCCAATGACTCGCGGATCTTCTCCTACATCTCATCGATCGAGAAGTAGGGACCGATTTATGTGGATCATATTTTCTTGAGTTCTCATTTGTTTCTCGATTAATTGCACAAAATCTTTTGCAAATGCTTCCAAATATGTAACCACATGCAATGATCCCTTAATTTCATATTTTCTTGGAGAAATGAGGGAAGCCCCAAACCTTGCTCTCCAAATAAGCTTGGGCAACTTCATTCTCTCTTTGTTACTCAACCTTGCCTATAAATATTGGTACCTGAGTCTTTCCCAACACCCTTGCAACTACTTTCACCCTTCAATTGCTTGTTTGCTCACATCTTCATGTTCTAGTGTTCAATTTTAATCCAAGCAAGCTTGGGACACTTCCTTCTCACTTTATTACTCAACCTTGCCTATAAATATTGGTACATGAGTCTTCCCCAACCCCCTTGCAACTATTTTCACCTTTCAATTGCTTGTTCGCTTGCATCTTCATGTTCCAGTGTTTGGTTTTGATCCAAAGCTTGGGATTGATTGTGCTCATTCTCCTCGACACCTCAGTTCAAATTGACTAGTTCCTCAAGTTTGTAGTGCTTCCCTCTTTCTTTTCATGTTCTTGTTTTTGAGTTTGATCAACTCTCGTGAGTTTGCCCAAAACTCAAGCTTTTGTTCATTGACCATGGAGTGGCTTGACAAAGAGGATGAATCCCCCCATGTGTTTTCCCACTACTACCCTCCTTGTTTTATTTTTCCCTTTTCTTTTCACTTAAGGTCAGTACTGTATTTTCACCACTTCCTACTTTGCTTTGAGTGAGTCAAAGTTGTGCCTTTGACCCCTGACTTGGCTGGCTTTGATTGGGCAAAGTCAGCAAGACAGGCCCGTTCTTTTCTCTCTCTTCACCTCTCTACAATGGCTTTGGTGGCGTAGCACTCTATGATTGGTCAGAATAGGATAAATCATATCTTTTTATTCCTTTGTCCAAAAATTAAAAGAATTTTTTTTTTGGAATAAAAAAAATGTAAGATTTCTAAAAAAAAATTTGAGACTTGTTTTTATTTTTTCAGAATGTGTTTTTTTTTGAAATAGGTAAATATATTGCCAAAGGGGCATGTACAAAGCCAGGACCTATCACACCTACAAAATGTATACATGGGGTTGTTATCTACAAAAACCCCAGTATCTTTTAGCTTGCTCAGACATGCCCGAGGTAAACCCTTTTCTAACTGTAAAAGATCGAGCAATGGTATTGGTTATCTTAACCACCACCTCTTCCTCACTGTAGTTCTTCCTACCATGGTTCCTATTGTTTCTTTCCTCCCAGACATAATAGCAAACACTCGATAAGCAAAGCCCTCCCATAGCTACACTTTGTTTGCCACTAAGTTTAGCTAACATCTTGGTTATCAGACCTTCAATGTTATCATAAAAAAACTATCCCCGTTCACTTTTGAGGCACACAATGGCCTAGACATGTCTGAAGAAGCTGCAGTCCCCAAAAAGGTGTTCATGACTTTCCTCACATCTATTGCATAGAACACAGATCGTCTGAGCCTGCAAACCCCAGTGAGCCATCCTATCCATCGTGAGTAGCCTCCCAAGGATTGCTCTATACATGGTAGTGCTCCATTTCAGTATATGGCAAGGATTCCACAACAATTTATACCAGATAAAATCACTCCCAGAAGCAGTATTGATCCATGGTGTCGTCCTCACATTACAAAGGGAGGGAATACCATCTAAATCAATCCTATAGGCACTGAGCATGTCATCCCATTATTTGCACATGTTCCTCCACACTCTTGAAGACGAGCTATCATATCCCCTATGAAGACCACTATATCTATTTACCATCCACAATGACCAAATGTTCTCCCTGTCCCTTAGCAGTCTGACGAGCCTACTTCTGTGACTTTGCTTCACCATGTCTTCAGACAAAGTGAGAATCAAAGCCCTATTGTTGAATGGATTTGTAATGTTGAGAAGCTGCAACATGTCCTTTATTACCCCACACAAATTTGGATATACATTTTCTCATATTATCGGTAGTAGTGTGGGGGATGTCACAAACCTCACTCCAAAATCTGACCATAGCCAATCGAACCGATCTGGTCAGCATCAACCTGTCATCTAAAGTTAAACGAAGAGCTGACCAACCCATTATCTTGGATCTAAGACTATCCAAGCACTGAGCAAAGTCCATGGATGAACCTTTACCCCTTATAATAGGGACTCCAAGATATCTTGTAGGCAGCCTGCCTACTTTGATCCCAATAGCAGTTTGAATCCCTCCTCTTCTAGCATCATGATATTTTGAAAGGTAAATGCTGGATTTAATGGTGCTCATATAGAGGCCTGAAAGGTAGCCGAACTTCATCAAGACCTTTTTCATCTCTTTCAATTTGTTAGCATGTCCCGATGTGAATAACATGATGTCATAAAAAAAATCAAATGGGATTTGACTTTCGTGTTCTTGACTTTAAATGGTTTCACTTTGACTCTTCTTTCAGCTTTCTTCAGCATGGTGGTGAGACCCTCCATAACAACGGTAAACAATAGGGGGTGAGAGGACCCCCCTGCCTTAGCCCATTCGAAGCTTTAAAGAACCCAACAAGTCCCCCATTTAAGAGAATAGAGAAGGAAGTTGTAGAAACACATTGTTTGATAATGTGGGTCCAACTCTCATTGAATCTAAGTGACTCCATTATGGTCCACAGTGCCTCCCACCTACATGATCATATGCCTTCATGAGATCCACCTTCAAACAAGCTTTGGCCTTGCTTTGCTTTATCTTGAACCCAGTGAGGAATTCTACTGCCAATAGAGAACTATTAGAGATCCTCCGCCCACTGATGAACACACTTTGCTCCTTGGAAATTATATATGGAAGCATCTTCTTCAAACGACATGTAAGAATTTTGGAAATGATTTTATATATAACATTACAACAAGAAATCGGCCTATAGTCGGCGATGCTTTCAGTATCATTTTTCTTAGTAATTAATTTGATGAAGACATGGTTGACAGCCCAGACCATATTATGGCCATTTAGAATCCACCTAACAGCTTTGATTATGTCATACTTGATCAGGTTCCACATATTATGGAAGAACTTGGCATTCATGCCATCGGGCGCTAGGGCCTTACTAGAACTGATGGAGAAAACTGCCCTCCAGACTTCGTCCTCATCAACATGAGCACACAACATGGCGTTGTCATCATCATTTAGTCTTCTACGAGGTAATAACTCAGAGTAATTGGGTCGCATGTTCTCTTCCTGGTTGTACAATTTGGTGAACTAACTGATGAAATTGAAGGCCACCCCTTCTCTATTGTCCTCCACTTATCCATTTTTGTCCATCAGCTCATGTATAGACTCCTTAAATTCTTTCTTCTTTACTACCCTATGATAGATCTTAGTGTTACGATCACCATCTCTCACCCACTCCATTCTACTTCTCTACCAATAGTAAACTTCCTCTGCTTTCTTTAGCTTGCACACCCTATCTTTAGCATCTTCCTCTTCTTTGATAAATCTCTCATTAAGGGGGTCGTACCTGATCCTCTCCATTACCTATTTGTAGTTCAGTTCAGCTTCACTTATCAAGTTCTCCAGATTGATCTGCTCTTTGTTCCACTTTCTCAAGGCATTCTTAGTGGTATGTATTTTCTTGAGAGCAATGTACAAGTCATTTCCTTCTACGTTTATTCTCCAACTCTTCTCAACAATATGCTTGAAGCCTGGCCTGTCACACCACCAATTTAGAAACCAGAAGGGTCTCTTGATCAGAGGTTTATCAAACAACTCAATTTTCATCCATGAGTGATCACTCAGGGGGTTGGAACCAATCTTTATAAACGAATTAGGCCACAAGTTCAGCCATTTCTTGTTCACCAAGCCTTTATCTATGGTGCTCGCAATCCTCCTGTGCTTAGATTGTTTATTTGACCAGGTGGTACTTCCGCCCATTTTGTTTAATTCAATAAGACATGTCTCCTCCACCATGTTGTTGAAGGCAGCCATAACCCTTTCCGGGACAGCCCTGCCCCCAAACTTCTCATCCAAATTTTTAACATTATTAAAATCCCCTATAATGAGCCATGGGAGTTCATGTTGTGTCGTATCAGTAAGCACCATCCACATCCTCACCCTGTCGCTCTCCAATCTTTCTCCATACACACCCAACAAGATGAAGTTAGCACCACCATGATTACAACAAGAAACAGTCATAACCTGATCAGAGATATTAATAGCATCAACATCCCAGACCTCCCTCTTCCACCCGATGACAATTTGGCCACCCTCTCTCTGGGTAAGGTTGGACAAGGCACTCCAACTCTCAGGGAAAGGTGTATCCACTATTTCGTTCACTGCTCTTCTTATTCTTGTTTCTAAGCAAACCACCAGGGATACTCCAATCTCTGTAATGACCTTCCTCAACTCTCTTTGGCTCCCCACCAAAGATGCACCTCACATGTTCCATGTGAGGATCGACATTTACTTGTTTTTGGTTGTACCTCCCCCAGAAATGGGTTGGGTACTCTTCCTTTATTTCTTCACTACACTTCTAGTCTACCTCAAGCTTCTACTTCTCCCTGGTTCATGTAACATACTGAAACTCAGGGTCTTCCCTGCAATTTACCCATTCTTGAGCTTTTCTTTGCCTTTTAGTCCATTTGGACCTTTTCCACAAATTTCCCATCCTTTTGGATCATTCTTGGACTCCTTGTGCAATTTGAGCACAATCTGAGGTTGAAATCACTATTTACCCTCATTGATGTAAATTTAGGGGTGTTTGCACAAATAAGCCACATTAGGAGATAAGTTAGAGTTAATGTTGTAATTTGGTCATTAATGGGATAATATAGTAGATTATATTTATTTGGAGCTTTTTGGATAAATATATTATTAATAATGTGTATTTGATTTCATATATGTGTATATTAACCTTTATTGTTTCTCTCTCCTCGAAATATGATTTTAATTCATAATAATATGTTATTTTGTTGAGAAATGATTATTTGTACCCTAATGTATTTTATATGTCGAGTTTACTCACATGTTTCTCATCAATAAGCCTTTTCATATAATTCCTTGATTTTAATATATTATTATACTCTTTTATGAGCTATGTATTTATTAATGGCCATATTATGCTTTAAACGAGAAAGTGATTGCATAGCATTGTAATACTCGTCATTATGTGCCTATGGTTCAATTTTGGTGTTATTTGGAGTTGATTTGACCTCTCTAATGCATTTTATAAGCTTTTATTATAGTGTGTTATAATAATTGAATCAATTTCATTTATATAGCCCTGTAACGCCATGGTTTGCTTTTATTGATATGTCACACGCCCCTTGGAAGCGATCCAACGGCCGAGATATGACCCGCTCCGATCCGGCGGCTCCCCCACTTTCTCCTTCCTCCAGCCGTTCGCGAGTCTGGGACTGGGAGCAGACCCGACCGCCGAGCTCCCGCAATCCGTTCTCCCTCCTCGCGGAACCGTTTCTTGTGATTTTTCTTCCAACGGCTTCGGATTTCAATTCCGATCATTTTGAGCCCCATTTTACTACCTCTCTCTCCTTGGAGGCCAAACGCCCAAAAGAGCCTCTCACCTCCTCCTGCCATGGAGGTACAGCCGCCGCATAAGAGCTCCTCCCCCACCTGTTTAAGGGCTCGTGGATGACCCTCAGACTTCGCTCCTTTCTCCTCTCCTCTCAATTTGTGCCCAACTGGCCTCCTCCTCCTGGACCTACTTGCTTTGCATCTCCGGTGACTCCGACCTACTGCTCGCATCTCCGAGCACCTCCGTTCAATTAAGGACAGGGTAAGCTTCCACGGATACCGTCCTTCGTCTTCCTATCTTTCGTTCGCCTCGCGACGTCCCCTATCACTGAGTCCTATAAGTCACCATCGAGCTCCACTGGCGCGGATCATTTTTTTAGCTCTGTTGCTCCTCTGACCTCACTGCCACCGCCGTTCGGTTCGCCTTGACTCCACAAAGCTTGCTCTGACTTCGGTTTACGATTTGGCGGTGATTTATGCGTAGTTTCCTTGAATTTCTTTTCCCCTGTTTCCTCCTATCCTCGGCGATCTTTGGCTATTTCCGCACCGGTTTCCCTTTGCGTGTTGCTCCTTCAGCATCGCCAGGGTCTGGCGAAGGTGATGTAGTCATTTCCCAACATCGGGTATCTCTGGAGCTCAGAGATGGCTCCCACCTCCGTCTCCCTGGTTCTGCTCGCAGCCATGGTTGCGAGGGGAAGCAATCCAGGTCGTCAAATGACCCTGGAGTCCCCCACTGCTGCCATCTTTTGCTTTAGATCGCAGGGGCAATCTCGTAATTGCACCCTGAGCTTGGTTCTCGCCTGCAAACGATCGATAGTTGCATATTACTCTTCTGCCCTCGTCGTTTTATTTGATTGATTTTGGCGAGCAAGGGTAATTTGGTCATTTGACCATTTGCTCATCGCCTTGGACCTCTATCAGCGAGAGTGGAACTGCTGATGCGGCCAATCGTGATTGGTCCGCGTCAGCGTGGGCCCGGCCTCAGTGGCCCAATCGCTTTTTATTTTGCCTACGTGGCTTTTTCCTAATTTCTGATTGGTCAGGTTTACTTAATTCATAGTAAATCGATCCTTTATCAGAAAAATATGAATAAATAGTCGATGGAAAGGAGTTTTAACGTAGAATTTGATTTTGTGGTTTTTGAGACCTGATTCGCAAGGGTTTTCCGAAGTTTTCTTTGAATGGCATTTTTAGTAGGTAAATGTTTTAAAATACATAATTAATTCATTTTAACTCTGTTTTATATAATAAAATATGTTTTCTTAATCAGGAGATTATGAGTAATCGTTTGGACTTGGTTTTGAACTCTAAATCGTAGTTTTTTAAAATTAGGGTTTTTTCTATGCTTATGTCTTTATATATATTAATGCATGTGTTATGTTTATAACTAGGATATATGGATGGTTTGCTATCTGTTTTGTGGATATGATGGTAATGTATTTAATCTAAGGTATGTGAGCCCTATTTTGTATGTGCAACCTATTATGTATGTGAAGCCTATTTTATGTTTGTGACATCCATGGTGAATGTGAATGTTATTGTGCAAGCAATCCTAATCTTTCAGTTGGGCTTTTATCCAACCCCACCATTTATATTGTGCTAGCCTTGTTATCCTTCTATTTACATTTATTGGCTCTTTACTTAGCTTATGCCATTGTGGCTTAATCATTGGAATCATGTGAATCATTCTTCTACATATGTTGCCTCCTTTACTTGGAAATGATTTAATCTTGTTATTGACTATGTGGCTCATTCTTGTGGAAATATTTGGAACATTATATAATGTTGATGCTCGTTGACTATTCTTGGAACTCTTGGATATGATGTTGCCTATGATGGCATGTTGATTGAGATTGTTTATTTGGGTTTTATTCCCAATGTTATCTTGTTATACTTTTCACTATGCTGCCAAGTGGATGTTTATGCATGATATAGTTATTGGCCAATTGACAATGTAGTGTACATGAGTACAAACCACCCACAGGGCACTGGGGTTTTAGTCCCCCTGCCGGGCACTGGGGTTTTAGTCCCCCTGCCATTTTATATATTAGGCACTGGGGTTTTATTCCCCCTGCCACTTTTTAGGCACTGGGGTTTTAGTCCCCCTGCCTTTGGTGAGGTCCGGTAGGTGCCTCACCCTACATTGAGGACTCAAGTCATAATTTATATTCATGCAATTGTGATAATTGTTGATATTTAAATGTGGCAGTTTCTCTCTCTCATATTCATATATTTGCCTCATTTCTTTTGAAATCTCTTATCGTAGAGAATCATTTATATTGCAAAGCTTTTTATTATTATTGGTCCTATTCCTTTTGATTAACACATACCTTTCATCTTTCTCTTGCTGGATGACCCCAACCATCCAGGATAGGATCAGTGTGCGCATGGAAGCTTGGTGAACCTAAGGCTAGGATAAGAAGAAAGGAATATATAGCTTGAGTGATCATGTTTCCTTTTATGTTATATAGTTGTTTGTTTGGAGACAATGTTGTATTATTTAAGTCTTCCTCTACCTAGATCCTTGTTTGTATAAAGTTGTACTTCCTTTATGGAAATTTTATAATGTACTCTTTATACATTTTGAATAAAGTCAAGATTTAATTCTTCCGCTGCCACACCATTGGTGTTTTTGTTTATCATGTTTATAGTAGAGACTGGGTCTTTACAGCATGGTATCAGAGCATCAAGGTAGTCGGATTCTTGACTAGTTCAAAATTGTCTCCCTAGAGGATATAGTTTCCCTTTAGTTAGTTTTTCACCTTAGAGTTGACCTATAAAGAATGTTTGATTTAGGATCATAATAATTTCTTATTGGAAATAAAATTTGTCAACTTTTTGGTGAATTGTTTATTGAGTAGCTATTAGAGCAAGAAGTTGAAGTGATGGTGTCTAGAAAGGGTCAGAGCTTGGGGGCTGGCAATATTTTCCTCCGCCCCACTAGCTTGGTCACGAGGACTCCTGAGCTCATATGACCTGGCCTGGCCTGATCTGAAACGGACAGCTTGAAATAGTCTACCTTTAGACATATTACCATATTGTTGAATAACCTTAGAATCCTTTGTATGATGATTTGATTTCTTTTCTCAAACAAAAATCATCTTGTAATCCCTAAGTATCTTATATGAGCCTTAGATTTCCATGTTTAGGGTTTGGTGTACCCTATGTTATACCTTTAGTTTGGAGGATAGTGGATAGTAAGACTTTCATGTTGGATCTTATACCTTTAAAATAGTTTGACTTAGACAACCCTTTGAGTGGAAAGGTAGTGTTAGTACCCTAATAGATTTTGGAGTTGTTGATTTCGAGGATGAAATCCTCTTTAGGGGGTTGGAGTCCCTCAATGCCTTGAAATCAAGAAATCCCAACTCCTTAGACATGGGAATAGAGAGCTTATGTGTTTAGAGTTTAATAAACCTAATATGTTTGTAATTCATCTTGTTTTATAACTAATGGATAAGTCATGTAATCCATATGCTTGAACCTTAATATACTCTTGATGCACATAATCATTAATTGTTCATATGTGGATATACATAGTTTGGGTTAAGTCACCCTAATGGTAAAATGTGTATGGTAAAATGCACCCTTAGGATGCTTTAATATGTAATGGTCATGTTGACCTAAACCCTAGGATGTAATCATCTAGCCTTGACAACATATGTACATATATATACCCTTCATGCCTTTCATGATACTCTAGTGACATAAGGTGTCATCACATGTTATACCTTAATGCATGTAAATGGATTATAATCACTTAATCATATTTGTGACCCAATTATCAACACATGTTAGGCATAGCACCTGGTTGACTAAAATACATCTCATTGATAATCTTATTGGTTTACGAATCAAATCAGTAATATGATAATGAGTAATTAGATTCATATAATGTGAGGTTAATTCATAGTAATTAGTGTTGTGAGATAATATGATTAGTGATGTCTTGGATATGAGTATGTTAGATGTTGTGACCATATGTTCCTTGGAGACTAGCCATACACCCTTAGACCAATTATTAGGGTAATAATTGGTTGGATAATATTATATGGAATAATCTCACATGATGTAGTTGTTGGGTAATAATATTGAGTTATTTAGGTTTTGACCTAATGCATTAATTATTGTTGGGATTGGTTTAATATATGTTGTAATGGCTTAGTAAACCCTAATTGTGCTTAAAACCCTTAATGAGGGAGATACCCATAATACACATATTCAGATGTTAAGATGTAATAAAATGTGGCACAAGTGTTAGTATAATAGATATGATGCCTTTTCATGATAGAGTTTATGCAATAAGATGTTGGTTATGTTGAGTTTGATATTATGATATAGGTGGAAACCTTAGTAACACCTGACTTATGTAGATTTTATGTTGTACCCTAAATTAAGGGTTATAACCTAGTTGTTTATGGTTGGGATGTTACCCACTCACCCTCTCTTTTCTCTTGTTGTGATTTCGGGGACGAAATCCTCTTTAAGGGGTGGTGTGCTGTAACATACTGAAACTTAGGGTCTTCCCTGCAATTTACCCATTCTTGAGCTTTTCTTTGCCTTTTAGTCCATTTGGACCTTTTCCACAAATTTCCCATCCTTTTGGATCATTCTTGGACTCCTTGTGCAATTTGAGCACAATCTGAGGTTGAAATCACTATTTACCCTCATTGATGTAAATTGAGGGGTGTTTGCACAAATAAGCCACATTAGGAGATAAGTTAGAGTTAATGTTGTAATTTGGTCATTAATGGGATAATATAGTAGATTATATTTATTTGGAGCTTTTTGGATAAATATATTATTAATAATGTGTATTTGAGTTCATATATGTGTATATTAACCTTTATTGTTTCTCTCTCCTCGAAATATGATTTTAATTCATAATAATATGTTATTTTGTTGAGAAATGATTATTTGTACCCTAATGTGTTTTATATGTCGAGTTTACTCACATGTTTCTCATCAATAAGCCTTTTCATATAATTCCTTGATTTTAATATATTATTATACTCTTTTATGAGCTATGTATTTATTAATGGCCATATTATGCTTTAAACGAGAAAGTGATTGCATAGCATTGTAATACTCGTCATTATGAGCCGATGGTTCAATTTTGGTGTTATTTGGAGTTGATTTGACCTCTCTAATGTATTTTATAAGCTTTTATTATAGTGTGTTATAATAATTGAATCAATTTCATTTATATAGCCCTGTAACGCCATGGTTTGCTTTTATTGATATGTCACGCGCCCCTTGGAAGCGATCCAATGGCCGCGATCTGACCCGCTCCGATCCGGCAGCTCCCCCACTTTCTCCTTCCTCTAGCCGTTCGCGAGTCTGGGACTGGGAGCAGACCCGACCGCCGAGCTCCCGCAATCCGTTCTCCCTCCTCGCGGAACCGTTTCTTGTGATTTTTCCTCCAACGGCTTCAGCTTTCAATTCCGATCATTTTGAGCCCCATTTGACTGCCTCTCGCTCCTTGGAGGCCAAACGCCCAAACAAGCCTCTCACCTCCTCCTGCCATGGAGGTACAGCCGCCGCATAAGAGCTCCTCCCCCACCTGTTTAAGGGCTCGTGGACGACCCTCAGACTTTGCTCCTTTCTCCTCTCCTCTCAATTTGTGCCCAACTGGCCTCCTCCTCCTGGACCTACTCGCTTTGCATCTCCAGTGACTCCGACCTGCTGCTCGCATCTCCGAGCACCTCCGTTCAATTAAGGACAGGGTAAGCTTCCACGGATACCGTCCTTCGTCTTCCTATCTTTCGTTCGCCTCGCGACGTCCCCTATCACTGAGTCCTGTAAGTCACCATCGAGCTCCACTGGCGCCGATCGTTTTTTTAGCTCTGTTGCTCCTCTGACCTCACCGCCACCGCCGTTCAGTTCGCCTTGACTCCACGAAGCTTGCTCTGACTTCGGTTTACGATTTGGCGGTGATTTATGCGTGGTTTCCTTGAATTTCTTTTCCCCTGTTTCCTCCTATCCTCGGTGATCTTTGGCTATTTCCGCACCGGTTTCCCTTTGCGTGTTGCTCCTTCAGCATCGCCATGGTCTGGCGAAGGTGATGTAGTCATTTCCCAGCATCGGGTATCTCTGGAGCTCAGAGATGGCTCCCACCTCCGTCTCCCTGGTTCTGCTCACAGCCATGGTTGCGAGGGGAAGCAATCCAGGTCGTCAAATGACCCTGGAGTCCCCCACTGCTGCCATCTTTTGCTTTAGATCGCAGGGGCAATCTCGTAATTTCACCCTGAGCTTGGTTCTTGCCTGCAAACGATCGATAGTTGCATATTACTCTTCTGCCCTCGTCATTTTATTTGATTGATTTTGGCGAGGAAGGGTAATTTGGTCATTTGACCATTTGCTCATCGCCTTGGACCTCTATCAGTGAGAGTGGACCTGTTGATGCGGCCAATCGTGATTGGTCCGCGTCAGCGTGGGCCCGGCCTCAGTGGCCCAATCACTTTTTATTTTGCCTACGTGGCTTTTTCCTAATTTCTGATTGGTCAGGTTTACTTAATTCATAGTAAATCGATCATTTATCAGAAAAATATGAATAAATAGTCGATGGAAAGGAGTTTTAACGTAGAATTTGATTTTGTTGTTTTTGAGACCTGATTCGCAAGGGTTTTCCGAAGTTTGCTTTGAATGGCATTTTTAGTAGGTAAATGTTTTAAAATACATAATTAATTCATTTTAACTCTGTTTTATATAATAAAATATGTTTTCTTAATCAGGAGATTATGAGTAATCGTTTGGACTTGGTTTTGAACTCTAAATCGTAGTTTTGTAAAATTAGGGTTTTTTCTATGCTTATGTCTTTATATATATTAATGCATGTGTTATGTTTATAACTAGGATATATGGATGGTTTGCTATCTGTTTTGTGGATATGATGGTAATGTATTTAATCTAAGGTATGTGAGCCCTATTTTGTATGTGCAACCTATTATGTATGTGAAGCCTATTTTATGTTTGTGACATCCATGGTGAATGTGAATGTTATTGTGCAAGCAATCCTAATCTTTCAGTTGGGCTTTTATCCAACCCCACCATTTATATTGTGCTAGCCTTGTTATCCTTCTATTTACATTTATTGGCTCTTTACTTAGCTTATGCCATTGTGGCTTAATCATTGGAATCATGTGAATCATTCTTCTACATATGTTGCCTCCTTTACTTGGAAATGATTTAATCTTGTTATTGACTATGTGGCTCATTCTTGTGGAAATATTTGGAACATTATATAATGTTGATGCTCGTTGACTATTCTTGGAACTCTTGGATATGATGTTGCCTATGATGGCATGTTGATTGAGATTGTTTATTTGGGTTTTATTCCCAATGTTATCTTGTTATACTTTTCACTATGCTGCCAAGTGGATGTTTATGCATGATATAGTTATTGGCCAATTGACAATGTAGTGTACATGAGTACAAACCACCCACAGGGCACTGGGGTTTTAGTCCCCCTGCCGGGCACTGGGGTTTTAGTCCCCCTGCCATTTTATATATTAGACACTGGGGTTTTATTCCCCCTGCCACTTTTTAGGCACTGGGGTTTTAGTCCCCCTGCCATTGGTGAGGTCTGGTAGGTGCCTCACCCTACATTGAGGATGTTGAGTCATAATTTATATTCATGCAAATGTGATAATTGTTGATATTTAAATGTGGCAGTTTCTCTCTCTCATATTCATATATTTGCCTCATTTCTTTTGAAATCTCTTATCGTAGAGAATCATTTATATTGCAAAGCTTTTTATTATTATTGGTCCTATTCCTTTTGATTAACACATACCTTTCATCTTTCTCTTGCTGGATGACCCCAACCATCCAGGATAGGATCAGTGTGCTCATGGAAGCTTGGTGAACCTAAGGCTAGGATAAGAAGAAAGAAATATATAGCTTGAGTAATCATGTTTGCTTTTATGTTATATAGTTGTTTGTTTGGAGACAATGTTGTATTAGTTAAGTCTTCCTCTACCTAGATCCTTGTTTGTATAAAGTTGTACTTCCTTTATGGAAATTTTATAATGTACTCTTTATACATTTTGAATAAAGTCAAGATTTAATTCTTCCGCTGCCACACCATTGGTGTTTTTGTTTATCATGTTTATAGTAGAGACTGGGTGTTTACAGTTCACCTCCTCCAGGATCCTCCTCTCCCATTTCATCAAGAACTGAGAACGGGTTATCATCTTTGGCAGCATCAACATCTTTGGCTAGGCTATCATTTGGGATCTCATCTCCCTGTATCTCACATTCTTCGATCACCACAACCTCCTGTTGATTGGGAACCAATGCAGCGGAAACCACTTTATCAGCAACTCTAGTGACCTCAGTGCTTTCCACAGGTTTCGTTGTGGCATCAGTGGCCTCTTCATCAGTGCCTAGCTTCGTTGCTTTCTCTTTGCCTTTCCTAGACCCAAGGAGTGTCTTGATTTCCCTGTCCTTCTGTTTCTTCCATGGGGCAGGTCGGGGACGATGGGTGGAGTGCGAAACACATTCTTGCTTCTCTCACCAGGGCATTCCCCACTAACATGTCTGAAGACCTTATAGGTGCTGCACCTATCCCGCAAGGTTTCATATTTGAATCTGACTTCCCATTCGTCTCCATTGCGGAGTTCAACCATGACCTCAAGAGGGGGTTCTTTTTCAGTTGATATGTTGACACAAAACCTCACACACCCCTGAACAGACCTGTTCGATCTCCTTTCGATAGCACGAGGGACCCTGACGGCGTACACAATGACAATAATGTCCTGCGAGGTCTAGTGCTTGCCCACATCTGGGAGTGAAACCCAAATCGGCACAGTGGTGAAGATGGATCTGTGAGTATCCTCTTGTGGCGTCCACTTGCGTACGAGCACCAACTGATCATCGAAGAACTGAGGCCCTTTCAACATAGCAACATTTCTATCAGCATCACTGGCGAACCTAGTCAGGAAGAGCCCTCCATCTAGAGTGAAAAACTTGATTTCCCCTTTTGGCCACCATTGCCTGATCATTCACCCCTTCAAATGATGCGGGTGTCTTTTCTTCCCCAAAATCTGAATGATCATCAAGAATCAATGATAGTCCTCAATTTCTTCCATGATCGGGTCATTGAATCGCGTCCAAAGCCGGTTATCCCCCTCCTTGAGGAAGGGGACCTTTCGGTCTGCCGCCACCACGCCCCGAAGCTTGGGTGGGGGGCCGACCACTGACTTCACCCAGTCACTCCCAACAGTGACATCTGCATCGCGAGAAAACCAATCTTCAATAGCTTTCGAGCCACTGGAGCCGTCCTGAAGGGTGGAGGTCAAAGGGGGCGGAGAGCCCCCAGTCGCCATAGTCACGGGAGCTAACCTAGAGATGATTCTTCCATGAAAGTTTTCTTGAACAATGTCAGAAGGTTATACATGTCAGAAGGTTATACATGGGGATCATATCTTCTGAATATATATATATATATATATACTTGGGATCATTATATGGTGATAAGATGGTTGTGCACATCAACCGGTTTAAATATTCACATTGCATGCAATAAATAAACATGATAAAACCAAAATCCAATCATATAAATTATCCCAAAATATTAGTAATTGATGTGGCTCTGATACCACTATAGGGAAATACAACATCAGATAGGCAGTGGAAACAAAACAAATTTACTTACATAGTTCCCATTAACCAGCATATTGCATCAATAACTATGCAATGGGAAGCATGGTTTCACGAAGATATACCTAGTCCTGGAGAAAGTCCAACAACAATCCTCATCAATGTAGATGTGCACTCTATCTTGGATGGTGTCTCTGCAGCTCCTAGATGCACTAGGACTCGCCTGACTGCTCCTCTATGGACAACATACTCAAATAAATACTACAGAGGCTCCTCATATCTCACCACAGACCGTGAGTTGATGTTGCCCTCCTAGCAGCAGTCAAATGACTCATGCCTCTAGAGTAGTCCACACGGACCAACTAGAACTCCTGTCTTCCTACTGGAATGGATAGGAAGGAGTTGTCCCTCCCTTTGGTGTACTAGTCACCGGCCTGCTCTCCTACAACAACGATCCTCAGTTGTTCTCTCCCTTTCTATCCCTCCCTAGTTAGGTAGGACTTTCTTGGGATCTCTTGGTTACCATAACTAGAGAGGACAACAATTGTCAGAGCTACTCATTCTCAATTTTCTGTGTTGTACTCTGTAACTACAGCAAAATTGCCCATTAGTGGCATTTATTCTAGTGGCATTTATAAAAAAAAGCCACTATCTATCTAATGTACAGGAATTTTTAATTAAAATTCCACTAAACCACCTATTATAGAGTTTATAAAAAAGACTTAACATTAAAGGCATTCTTATATTTAATTAGTGGCAATTTTAAATTGCCAAACCAAATGACACGCGTGAAGTATTATCTATCGGAAATTTTCATTTCACTTCTCCCGCTTTTCCTCTTGCTTTTCCTTCATGCTCCCACGTATGTAATAGCTAGTATCGCGGTGACAGTGGCGATTGATCTCCCCAATCTTCATCGATATTCTTTCACCTAACAACACATGGAGGAGATATAGCCTCTTGGTCGATCGTCGCTCGCCCTAGCTAACAGCATCTTGGAGGATTGAGTGCATTGACTGACTGGTGGCGGCGCGTTGATCATAGCATGGAGGATCGCTTTCGACTACTGGCCGGTGAAGTGCCACATTGCCGACACTGAGGAAGCCAGCAGTCTACTTTGCCGACGCTGAGGAAGCCAGTTCAGCCACATTTGCTACATTGGCGCCGGGTGATTACAAATAGATTCTCTTCCCCAACCATTATCACCATTACAATCTACTGCTCTGTATTGATTCACACTAGTAGAGGAATAACTGTATCTGTAAGATATATTCCTACCTCTATGATTTTCTTGCCCCTCCCTTAATTTTGCTATATTCTTGCTTTATTTTGGATTGATTTCAGTTTCGAGTAAGATCTGGATTGAAGTTAGAGTTCTTGGTTTACTCATTATTCCTAATTCCATGATTGACTTGGTTAATTGCACTAGCAAGGAGAATCATTGTTTGGGAATGTGCATCTTGTACTGGTTATGGAGGGAGAGGAATAATAGAGTTCATGAGAATGTGGAGATGCAATCATGGGTTTGGTGATGGGTATCTAAACACCACTTTCTTTAGTGGTCTAACTCTTACTAACAGACTGTCCATCAATGTAGATTTTGATATCAAGGAGGAAACGACAAACAAGATACGGTCAGAAATAACTCAAGAATTGTAGCCAGCACCAACTTCAATAGTTATAAACATAAGATAGAAAAGTATTCAAATAATCAAATCTCATTACTTCCATTAATTTAGGGGACTAAGACTTAAAGAAGTATAGGATAATAGAAATTTGATCGTGGGCATTACAACTGAGTCGATGTTTCAGTTGCAACCAGCACACCTCTAAGACACATGGATTTTAATGAGGCCAAGAATCACTAAGATTTATGCATAACAACTTCCAACAAAGTACGAATTAAGATTTTATAATCTTTGGAATGGTTTTGAGACAAGGAACCTCCCTGATATTAGACCTGGTATGCCATCCTGATTCCCATGTTCTAATTAGAAGCTAATTTTAATGAAGTGTAATTATTCATGGTTATGGTATATACATGAAATTAGGTTTGATTAGGCTTAGCTATTTTTATTATACATTGTGATATGTCATTACCCACACCAATTTTCTTCTATGTTTTTATATTAGTGTATATAAATAGGTTACGAAACAATGTCATTTTATTGCTATATGTTTCCCTTTAATATAAGTGAGAAATCTAATATATTCTCAAAAGCACAGAGGCCAAGAATGATTAAGCATCTCTTCTTCATCACATTTAATTTCTATACCAAAATACATGGGTTGATCCACTTATATAGTAGAAACTATACTTCAAACGAAATTTCTAAAAAGTAAGGGCTTACTGAGCATCAATGAATTCTAAATGGTGGGGGGGGTAGTCTTCAGATGATACAACTAAGAAATAGCAAAGAAAAATACACCATTTCCCTTCACCATGAATTGGTTACATGTGAGAACAATTATATTCTGTTCATTCGATTCCCCTTGTCAAAGGGCAGGTAGTTGCTCCTCTTGTCATATTTTGTTCATTCTGATTCTGTACTTTTGGATGCTATGCTTCTATTCTTATGCTTGGTCAAGGTTTAGTACTTTTCTCCCACCTCTTGTCAGGCTCTGCTGGTTGAAGCTTCTGTTGGTTTTGATTGGAAGGTCTTGTATGTTGTTTTCTTTTGAATCCTTTTTTCTGATGTGGTTTTGAGTGATGTTCTACTTTTTTCTTCTGTTGGTTATCGTTGGCTGACGGATATGTGATTTGTCCTTGGGTTGGTTTGTCTTTTCCCTATTTGATGTCATCCAAGGATGGGATTCTATGCTGGCTCTTGCCTATGGAAGTGCTTGAAATGGCTTCGTATGGTTCTCCTTTTTTTAAGGATCTTTTGGGATTATTTGAAATGATATTCCTATCCTTTGAAATAGGAGTTTCGGCCGACCAAGAAAGGAATATAGCCATGATTGATTACCATGTTATGAAGAACATACACCTTGGTGTTCAGCTTCATATCAGGGATTGTATCTTTGGTATTTGGTTGTATAGATTCCTACATTCTGGGTGTATATGTTCTAAAGGTTTATAGTAGGTGAACTTGTAGAATTTGAGGTTGTAGGTTTGGAAACCATGTTGGTGGTTTTGAGGTTTACAAATTCTCCTTTGATACTGGAGGATAGGACCTAGGCTCCTGTTCATTTTCTGATTCAGTTCAAAATGATTAGAATGTGCCTGGGTCCTTATTATAAGTATGTTCTTTTATCCTTTTAAAAAGTATTTCAAACATAGTGTCATGTACTCATCAAAACTAAAGTGGCAGGAATCTATCCCATTTACATATAGGTCAAAGAATAATAACCTCACATAACTCATTTATACAATTTACAATTTTTAGATGAATCCTTCTTGTAACTCATTTAGAAAGTTTACAATTTTTAGATGAATCCTTCTTGTCATAAACTTTGTGGTACTATCAAAATAATAAGATGATAAGATATCTTGTAGTAGTGTTTTGATAAACACAGAAGTACAAGACTATAGTAAAATTTTGGAAAGACACCAGTAACCTCTTTAAATAGGTCTCACATCTTCTATAGTAGTGCATCGATACTCCAAACTAAATAGGTCTCACACCTATACAAAATAAGCCAGACACCATTAACCTCTTTGATAATCTAAAATATGAGTGTTGATTCAACAAATAGATAATAAGTGTCACCTCATTGTATGAAATACCAAGATACATCAAATTATAGAAAATACTAGTTACTTCATTGAAAATCTTAAAGAAGGATTAGTGAGCATTGGACCAATTGCAAAGATATAGCCTCTATATAGGACATGAACTCCTCTATTAGATTTCTTTTCAAGCTATCATGTCTACCACAATAAAGTTGTTTATGACAAGCAATAAAAGGTTAACTGCTATTATACAAGTTTTTCTAAAAATATATAACATCGTTATACGTACTTACACTTTGTTAATACTAATATTATGTAGTCTCTGGCCACCGACAACAGTCACTATGAACTGGGCCTCTATGTCAATGTTAGCGTTCCCTATTGAAGAACAATTGGACATCATCCTAGATGATCGTTCCTTAAACCAATTGGCCATACCCAAACATTGGCGTTTTCTAAAAGGAAGACACTACATGCCTGGTGAAGTGACCCTAAATTTTGGCAATTATTCACATGTTATCGAGGTTGAGTATGATTTGGCGGGAAATATTGTATCCAAATCCGGTTGGCGTGATTGGATTAGAAAGATGCTAGTGGGCTGTAGCGACAAGCTTTTTCTCCGTCCAGTTGGCCATAATACCATCAACGTTTGGATAACCAACATCAACTGTGAGACCCCCGATCATCTATGGAGGTATGAGCGTACGACAGAGGATATCAGCTCGAGCTCGGACGAATCTGATTATGAGGCCCCAGTCAGTTCAGATTTGTCTAAATATAGTGAGGATCTCCGCGACACATCACAGTCATCAAAAAGGCCATGGTAGGTCCAATTAACTAATATAATTGTCAAGACAAAAAATTTGTGTTTACACTTTTTGTCTCAAAGCAATCAATATTCATAGCTGCTTTCTTTTCTGAACATCAGGAGATGATTGCCACAATGATAAGTCCTCGAAGTTACTGATGCAGGACCATGTTGGTGTAGTATTTAGTTGTTTATCTATCTAGACTTGTCTATATTAATAGTTATTTTAATTATGCGCATGTTTAGGGGTACACCAACCCCTTTGTTTAGTTACTATTTAGGGGTACACCCTTGTGTGTGGATGTAAAAAGAGACTAATGAATGGAACTGAAAGTTTCTTCATGAATGCTTATAACTGAAGTGTGTGTTCCCATGAATGTTCCAAATTCACAAATCCATCCTATCTAACGACACATTCGAAACCAAACAACAAAAAGAAATATGCATATCCTATTATGTTACAAATTAATGATAAATTTCATTATAAATGTTCTTTTATCCTTATTATAACTATGTTCTTTTATCCTTATTATAAGTATTTCAAAAAATGCTTGGGCACCTGCCTAGTCGGATAGGCTCACGTGAACTTCATTTGCATGATTACACTAGTATTTTCTCATATTGTATAGTCTATTTTAATATGACATACTTACTCATATGTTATATGTTTTACTATTTTTATAGAATGGATAAGTCTTAGATAGCAGAGGATGACCGAACCAACAGTAAATACTTATGTGGAGTATCAAAATTTTTGGATTTTGCTTTTGAACATTCATCGATTGGAGACACGAGTGTATGCCCATGTAGAAAGTGTGCTAATGTATACCAGTTCACCAGAAAGACTGCATTGAGCCATCTACTGTGGCATGGCTTTTTACCAAGCTATATTTCTTGGGCTTTTCATGGTGAAGATGTTGATGTTCAAATGGATGCTCCTACTGATCAGGGAGATTTCCTTAATGCTGAAATTTTACAAGATATGTTGCATGATACTTTTCTGAGTTTCAGTGAAGATGGAAATACAGAAGGAGTGGAGCCATCTAGTGATCAACATTTCAATACTGAAAATTTTTATTTCTTTTTAAAGGATTCTGAGACAGAATTATATCCAGGGTGTAAGAAATATAGCAAACTTGCTTGCATCCTAGAATTCTATCACCTGGTTTGTCTTAATGGCTTGAGTAAGAAAGCATCATCTATGTTTCTTACATTCTTTAAGAAGATGCTACCAGAAGGAGAATAGTTACCTAATTCATTTTATGAGCTAAAAAAGATGATTATGGGGTTGGGCTTAGATTATGTGAAGATTCATGTTTGTCCAAATGGTTGCATGTTGTTTTAGAAGGATTCTGCTGATAAATACGTCTGTGATACATGTGGAGCATCAAGATGGAAACGTATTACAATCCCAGATGATGATGACGAGCTTGCAAAAAAACCCAAGAGAATACCTATCAAAGTGCTCAGACACTTTCCACATATACCCCGCCTAATGCGGTTATTCATGTCATTAAAAACCTCATCCTTAATGAGGTGGCATGTAGAAGAATATGGAAAAGATGACAAGTTAAGACACCCAGTTGATTCACTTGCATGGAAAACATTTGATGTGATGCATTCAGAATTTGCTGCAGATGCTAGAAACATTCGATTGAGACTTGCAACTGACAGATTTAATCCTTTTGGGACAATTAGTACTTCTTACAGTACATGGCCTGTTGTGATTATTCCATATAATTTACCTCCTTGGTTGTGCATGAAGCAACCATATTTTATGTTGTCCCTACTCATTCCTGGACCATCTTCACCAGAAAATATAGATGTGTACTTGCGTCCATTGATTGAAGAGTTGAAAGAACTATGGGATACTGGTGTACATACATATGACGCTGGAACCAAGGAATTCTTTCATATGCGTGCTTGTTTATTATGGACAATTAGTGATTTTACAGGATATGCACATCTATCTGGTTGGAGTACTAAAGGCTACAAAGCATGTCCCTATTGTAATAAAGATATTGTCTCATATTGGTTGCCAAATATCCGTAAAGTTTGCTACAGAGGACATCGTAGGTTTTTGCCAACTAGCAACAGATCTGAAAAGAAGCAAAGGCATTTGATGGTGAGCAAGAATTTAGGTGTCCACCAAAACCTCCTTCTGGAGCTCAAATCTTGTCACAATTGGAGGACGGAAGAACTATAATTGGTAAGAAAAGGCCAAGAGGTAAGGATTCAACACACAATTGGGAAAGGAAAAGCATATTTTTTGAGCTACCATATTGGAAAACTAACATTGTAAGGCACAATCTCGATGTCATGCACATTGAGAAGAATATATGTGAGAGTATTGTTGGAACATTGCTAGGTTTGAAGGATAAAAGTAAGGACAACTTGAATGCAAGGAAGGATTTGGAGGATATGGGAATCAGATTTCTGCTTCATCCAAAAACTGTTGGTAAATATACCATCTTACCTCCAGCTTGCTATACAATGAAAAAAGATGAAAAAATATTATTTTGCAACCTCCTAAAATATGTCAAAGTTCTAGACGTTATGCATCTAATATATCTAGATGTGCACGTCCAAAGGATCAGAAGATGCTACCAATGAAAAGTCACGATTATCACGTGCTGATGCAACAACTTTTGCCATTAGCTGTCACTGTGTCCTTGCTCAGTAAGAATGCTAAGTCATGTATTATTAATCTTTGTCGCTATTTTCAAATGTTGTGCACTAAAGTCATAGATCCAATTGATTTTTCTACATTGGAAAATGCAATAGCTGTTACACTTTGTCAGATGGAGAAGATATTCCCTCCATGTTTTTTTGACATAATGATGCATCTATCAGTCCATCTCTCTTATGAAGCTAAGATAACCGACCCTGTTCAGTATCGTTGGATGTATCCAATTGAAAGGTAACATTTCACACATCGTGATGACTTTACCTATTGGAATGTAATTTATCATAATATTTTCCTCCACTTTGTTTTCAAGTATCTGATGACCCTAAAAGGATATGTTCGTAATAAAAGATATCCAGAAGGATCAATAGCAGAAGGATATATAGCTAAAGAGTGTCTAACTTTTTGTTTAAGATACTAGGATTGAGTTGAAACAAAATTAAATTGGCCAAATAGAAACGATACTGATGAAGCAAATTTGGAAAACGAGCCAACACTTGACAGTGATGATTGATCTATTTTCTCAAAAGTAGGTCGTGGTATTGGTAAAATGGTAACATGTGTCTTGGACGAACATACATTGAAACAAGCCCATAAGTATGTACTATTCAATTGTGAAGAAATTGAACCCTACATTAAGTAAGTTAGTGTCAACTGTCTTCTATTGATAAAATGCTATAACATATTCCAATAACATATTGCACATATTTTATATTCAGGATGCACTATGATATCATTAGGCAAAAACATCTGTAGAAGTCCTTAAAGGAGGTTCAGAGAATACATAGTAACTCATTTGATGGATGGTTTAAGGAACATGTAAGTTTAGTTGTGGTAATTAAATTATTTATGCTTCATGAATAAAGTCTAACAAACTTTTCTTTTGTTAGATTGAGACACTCCTTAGAACAGATATGGTAGATGATAAAATCAAGTTTCTTTCTCAAGGTCCACATCAACTGGCCATTAAGTACAAGGGCTATGTTGTCAATGGTCACAGATTTCATACCAATGCAAGAGATGCAAATCGAACAACACAAAATAGTGGAGTCTTTCTGGTAGCTAAGACTGATTGTTATTCTAAAACCACTTACTGCAATCCAATTACTAGAGATGTAACATACTATGGTGTTTTGAATGATGTTATTGTGCTCAATTATTATGAACACTTTAAGGTGACATTATTTAAGTGTGATTGGGTGGACATCTACTCAACGAGGGGAATCAAGCATGATGAACATGGGTTGACTCTTGTTAATTTGAGATGCCTTCAAACTATAGGAGAACTGTTTGTAGTGGCATCTCAAGTTGGACAAGTATTTTATATAGAAGATGTCACTGCAAAAGGGTGGCATTTTGCTGTAAAGATTGCCCCACGGGATATGTTCAACATGGAAGAACAATCTTGTATTAAGAATGTCAAAGCTTATGTGCAAGGTGAAACTGGAGATGGGCCTTCAATGACATCAGAGGATGAAGATACTGATTGTGACATAGTTCGGTTGGATATGGAAGGAATTACTATTTCTAAGTCAACAACTGAAAAAGACCAATCCCAAATTCAACAGGATGATGAAAGTGTATCTCAAAGTGATGATGATGACTGTTCTGAATGAGAAGATTACAAAATAGCAGCCAATGTTTCTTTTTGTTTGTCATTAATATTTGACTTAAATAAGCCTTTTTTGGCTCAATGTATCTCTTTAATTTTCTATCTGACATTGTGCTCTAGCTAGATGTATCAATTTTGCATGTCTGACATTATTCTTATTCATATTTATCCTTGTCTCTACTGTTGTTTATAATTATATTTGATTAAATATATGTGTTTCATTTAAATATTATTAATAAAATTGTTGTTATTTTGTTCAATATTTTTCTAAATGTGACCATTTTTATGTGACTTGATATACTCAGGATGAGAGAACAGTACAGTGACAACTGCCATAACATGACAACCGCAAGCAATGATAAGAACAACAACAATGACTCCTGTACGGCGACTCATTTGCCTAGCATTACTCGACATGGTTGTTGGCAATCTTTGAACATGTCATCCTCAAATCGCTCCAAAAATTTTTTATCTTCCCTTCCAACTGAAATTCGTAATGATAGAGCAAACAAATTCAATAAAACTGCCGCTAGCTCTGCAAAAAATGCCCAATCAGCCATGTCTCCCCAAGACTATAATATTGTTGGTGGTTCGAAATCCTCTCAAACATGCACAACTGAAAAGGAGATGGGAACAAGGTTCCAAAATCAGCAAAACAAAGAAAGTGGCGATAAAGTTACAAGATCAAGAATTTCACAGCTACCCTGTGTGCCTAATGTCAATGCTTCCATGTCTATTCATTCAAGAATTGTAGAGAATAGAGCTGCCAGTAACCAAAATAGCAATGTATTTCGTGATAACATGAACCAAAATGACATCTCTGATCACAATGTTGAGTCATTGAATGTTACAACAACACCTTCTGATGGGCTAGGTAATCATTTCATTCATATCATTGTATTTATAGTGCTGCATTTAATCATATATAATTATGCATATATATATATATTATCCTTTATGAATGAATTCAATAAAACTGCTGCTAGCTCTGCCAAAAATGCCCAATCATCCACATCTCCCCAAGACTCTAATATGGTTGGTGGTTCAAAATCCTCTCAAACATGCACAACTGAAAAGGAGATGGGAACAAGGTTCCAAAATCATCAAAACAAAGAAAGTGGCGATAAAGTTACAAGATCAAGAATTTCACAGCTACCCCGTGTGCCTAATGTTAATGCTTTCATGTCTATTCATTCAAGAATTGTAGAGAATAGAGATTCCAGTAACCAAAATAGCAATGTATTTCCTGATAACATGGGCCAAAATAACATCTCTGATCACCATGTTGAGTCATTGAATGTTACAACAACACCTTCTGATGGGCTAGGTAATCATTTCATTCATATCATTGTATTTATAGTGCTGCATTTAATCATATATAATTATGCATATATATATATTTTATCCTTTATGAATGAATGCTTAGGTCAAAAAAATCGAGCACGTGGCCAAACACAATGTTTGAAAGTTTGGAAAAGAAAGCCCGACGATCCAATTCCCATTGAGAAAAATCAATTTGGACAACCAGTAGGTGAAAACCAATGTCACTTATCAAGTTTTCTGACAACCATTGCAAGAGATCCCAATCTTTTCCCACTAAACTATGAGGACTGGAGACAATTTCCAGCAAATAAAAAAGATTCTATATGGAATTTTGTGAAGGTATATTATTAAATTTTATTTTTAAATGGTTAAATGAAGCATCAAATTGATATCCTTTATGTAGGTAGAGTAAATTCTCAATGGATTCAGATCTGAAGGAGTGGACAATGAAGAGACTAGGAAAGAAATGGAAGGACCACAAGTGTGAGTTAAGGAGACTATACTTCGTAGAAGATAGTCCATACGAATAACAACTTGAACAAGTTGTTCCCCGCGTGGACAAGTCGCATTGGAAATTTCTTGTCGATTATTGGAGGAGTAATAAAGGAAAGGTAATATTATTTTTTCTATTCGTTGATACTTACAGTACCGCACAGATAATTACTATGCACAATACTGCAATGTTTTCCACAGAGGAAGTCTATAACTAACAAGACTAGCAGATAATTTCAAAAGGTTAGCCACACAACAGGAAGCAAGTTGTTTGCATGTCTGAAATATGATGTAAGTTAGTAATTTTTGTGATCCATTTAGACAATTTGATGGCATCCGTTAATTTGATGTTTACAATAACCTTGTTTGAGTGATAAAGATGGAGAAGGAAATAGGCGGAGAAGTGGACCCCATAATGTTTTTTGAGAAAACTCATCGTAAAAAAGATGGGAGCATAGTTGATGTTGAATCTGCCAAAATTTTGGTACAACACATAATATCCTATAGTATTATGTTACATTTACTAATTTCATAGAGGTATATATTTGGTATAAATTGCAGCTCGTATGATTTGTTGTATGTAGGAAAATTTTTCTGAGGTAGGAAAAGAGCTGTGAAGAAAACAACCTGATGTTACTTCAGATGAAATTTATAGGCATGTTATGGGAGAAGAGAGACCAGGATATGTTCGTGGTTATGGACTTGGACCATCACCTTTTGATATCTGGGGCAAGAACCGTAAATCTCGAGAAGCTGAAGAAGCACAAAGGAAGCATTTCCAGGATAAGCTTGAAGAACAACGGTTGGAATTTGATGCAAAACTTCAAGAACAAAAGGATGAATTCAACCAAAAATTAGAGGAGTTACTTGCCTTAACTAGAGCAGGAAACAGTCAAGCACAGCATGTTGGCACTGGCCAAGTATGAATAAATTTTATACAAGATGTGTGGTATCAATTATTTTCCATGTTGACTTTTATGGACTTATGACAAAAATAAAATAATTGTGCACACAAACTTATCAATGCAAACTCCACTCCATATAAGACATTCATCATTTAAGAAGGGACAAGTATGTTTGTATTACTGTGAATTGCACTTCATTTTACGTTTATATAAATTTGTAATGTAAACTGTATTTTTTTTGTAGGATGTGTATCTGTTGAGTTTTACAGATCCAGATGCTAGAATTGCATTCGGTCAAGTCTCTGAGGGTGACCCCATGAAAAGGGTAGGAGGTGCAATTTTAGGCTCATCATTTGTTGCTGTTTTTGTAGAGGTTGCTTTGTTGGGCAACAATCCTCTAGTTAGACCTTATGATCAATATCAATCTGTTGATGATGTTGTTGGGAACGTCATAGCATAGCTGAAAACACATACGTTGCCAAGGTGAGCATAAAGTATTGCTTATACTGTTACATAATTGAAAACAAAAGTAGTATCTAAAGTCGTTTCCATTTGTTAGAGGACATGAAGTTTAAATTTAATTGCATTCTTGGATACTATATAAAGAGAGGAGAGCTATAGTTGTTTTTATGTAATCCACTTTGTTATTTGTACATGCCGATCCAAAGTAATGGTGTTTCATGTCCATTGTCGTAGACAATGTTGCCAAATAACAATCCTATTTTGTTTTGTCCTACTTTTAATTTTGTTATGGAGAATCTTAGTATTATGGATGATACACACATTATGATTGGTTTGTGGTTTTTAGCTATGAGAAGTGTTTTAGCTTCTTGTTTGTGGGTACGGATGAACAATTTAGTTGAAAATGAGTTACGGTTATTTGATCCATTTCTTTCCATTTTGTAATTACTCAGCTAGTAAATGGATTATTATGGTTTGGATTTTCAAAATTTACAACTAATGTGGATGGGTGATGTGGACTGAATAATTCTTTTTTAATGTAAAAACTACTGCAGTAAAAGGGTAATTGTCCCTTTGTATGGCAGCCACACATCGTATACCATGATTTTCTGTTTCCCAACCTATGCAGGTTTGATTCTGTTTGATAATATCTTGGAATGCAATTACTTATATAAGCAGGAATGCAAATTGCGGGTGCTTCATATTTGTGGGCTTCATATCCAACTTGCATCATGTCAGATCATGAGGTGTGTTACTTGTACGAGTGTTGTTCTGTTTTCTCACTACGTTGTTTTTGAATGTTTTGTTTTTGGTACTAAGTATAATATAGCCTGGTGTTTTTGCATTTTGCAGAGGCACACTAAGTCATTGTCAACATTTCAGAGGTCTGCTCTGGTTGAGAAGTCTAGGTAGAAGCCTCAAGAAATAATGGGTGTTCTTAGTAATGTGGGTTCCTCCTTGTTCCCTTAATTGTTAAAACAACATTTGTATATTTGACTTTTTTCCTTTACCCCCTCCATCTAAAATAATACCCTTTCTGTAACATGTGGTTGTGATGTAGGCCCTAAAAGCCAATAACTATGGTAATGATCCTCTTCTAATTGCAGCTCTATGCTTGGAGATTAATTAAAGGCCAATCTCGAGATCTGACAACCTCTGTATTGATGGCTTGTCTGACTGCCCAGGGCTCCCATGGGACACATCCATTCCTAGTATAATAGTTGGCACTTGGGAGATCTTTGGCATGGATGGAGGATGCTCATGGTTGTGGTGAACTTCTCTGTGCAATGTGACACCCGTAGGCATATTCTGGATCTCATTCACTGTGGAAACATGAAGGGTGTTCTAAGTAAAATCTTTTAATGTATTTCTTTTAAATTAGTTAAACAAAATACATAATTTTTTTTTACTGACAACGCACTTCATGTTTCCACAACGAATGAGATCCTGAATAAGCCTGTAGAGAAGTTCACCACAGCTGAGCATCCTCCATCCATGCCAAAGATCTCCTAAGAGCCAACTATTATACTAGGAATGGATGTGTCCCATGGGAGCCCTGGGCAGTCGGACAAGCCATCAATAGCTGTTGTAAGTTTTGAATTTCGACTCCTTAGCATATGTATGGGTTTTTGAATGCTTAAGAGATACAAGTTAACTAAGAGCTAACCATAATTTAAGAGTTAGGTACATTTTTCACTTTTTCCTTTGTCATCCATGAAGTTATTTTATTTTGGTGTCCTTCAGTGTCATTAAGCTAACACGAAATCATCATTATATAGTATGTGTTTATGAGAGGACACAATTAGTTTTGTGCTCCTTGATTGTTAATTTTGTCTCCATTAGTGTTTTTGATGAAATTTCATGTTATTCCCATATGATATTCTTTTTTTGCTAGGACAAACAACACATATAGAATGTAGTCCATGTTAAAATGTTTTACATGCCAAATATTGACTTATAATTAAATACAATACATTATAGCTTGTAAATTTATAATAAATTTATGCAAGATATACACTGAACATTCTCTTATAGACAAAAATTCAATTATAATGGATATTCTTATTGGAATTGGAGGCTGATCTTTACCCCTTTGTGTTACAGTTCTATCTTGATGCTGGAAAGGGACATGTATAGATGTACATTTTTGTGAAGATCGAGTTGCATTGAATTTCAAAGACTCCTTTTGTTGAATGCATGTCTGAAGCTTTCCATGGGCATGACAGACATTCTATTGATGCTAAATGTGCACAAAGATGGTATGCTACTAACTTATAATGATACATATCATACAGGTGAACCAAAAGTTACCATCATTATTGCTGCCCATGCTTTAGTGCTTCTATGCCCATCATTTGATTTTTAAAGATACAAAACTTATTTACATATCATTTCAGTTTCCACTGGAGAATCTTAGAGTAGAGAAAAATGTGTTGAGGGCTCAATTAGAAGAGAAGGATGAGCTGAAGAGGGAAGGTTATTCAACATGTCACTTTGTAAGTGTAATTGTATTTTTTTATAAATTTCCTTCAAGTGACCACTCGAGCTGTTGTGATAGTTGAACAATCACGTGTGTTTTTGCATATGCTAGATTTTGTTGGAGGTCCATCTGTCTATGAAGCTTGCACCATTAGGGGTGACAAGGCTTCCTCTCTATATAATATGAATTGTGCATGGTCTGTTTTGCATCTACTTTAAGCCAAATACGACCAAAAGCCCTGCAGTTCTGCATTCCTATCCCTGATCTCTTTCCGACTAACACACACAACTCCAAAGGTGCACCCAAAGTGGTGGATTGAGGAAAATACAAACTTTCCAGGCCTTTTTATGTATAGTTACTGTCATGTTCTTGAACTGGACATGATCAGGTTAGAAGTGGAGCCAACCAAGACCAAACTAAGTTTTAGCTATAGGGAGGACTATAGTGGCTGAATACAATCCAAGACAACCTAGTTGCAGCCTTGTCAAATATGTGAGATAATGACTAGATTATAGGTCATATGGTGGAATTTCCTTCTGCATTGCACTTTGTACAATGAGCTGTGGCAGCCACATCTTTGGCTAATAACTACATGCTTCTGAGGAGTATGCTCGGCTTCCCTATAGGACAAGCATGTTTGGTGCACATATTTTCTACATCTCTGTTTAATAATTAACTCATGAATTTACCATTGCATATTCCACACATTTTTTGTAGATCAGGAATCATTATTTACCTTGTTATTATTTCTCATTCTTCACATGCCTTCATACATATTGCCAAGGGAATTTCATCTATTGGGGAGTTTTTATATTGTTCTCTGTTGAATAAGCAAACATCACTCATAATTATTGAAGTTAGTTCTCTTATTGCTTTGATAGAGATGGAATGTAAATTTCTTTTTAATTTGATGAACCAATGTACTGTCATGCTAACTGTAATCATGTACTAGTGAGATTTTTTGATGAACATCACACTTCTATTGCTGCAACTTGCAAGAGGAATTAACAATTCCTGAAAGTTTTTTTTTGGTAATGGTTTTTTCTAGTTTCAGAGCTAAAACCTAAGAAGAGAATGAAATTACATTAGGTCCTTGGAGGAAGCTATCAAAGGAAAATGAAATTGCAAAGAAAGAAAGAAAGGTTTGCTTGTCCATTTGTCAGTTAGTCTGTTGGTGGATTCGACATGGATGTTGCAGCTGCTCTGTATTAGGCCACTTGGTGGATTCAACATGGATGTTGAGTACTGCTGCATATGTATTGACTATGGATATGTTTGGACCTATTGTTGATAATGCAGGTGGCATTGTTGAGATGAGTCAGCAGGTAAATTATTTGCCCTTATTATTTGCTGCTTTACACTATTGTTGATAATGCAGCAATCACATAGTTGTTTATCCGGAGTTGGATGAAATAATAGAGTTTGTAAATGTCCTGGTGGATGCAGAGAAAGATGACCTGCACATAAACAAGGATTCAGTCCAAATCTCTACAGTAAAGGAAACCAAGGAAGCCAATATGGATGTCACTCTAGAGAGATCAGTAAGTAGGAGAATTAAAGAAAGTGGCAAAAAGATAAAGAGGTGAGGTTCTGCGAGAAAGATTGAGACTAACAGAAGAAGTCCAAGACTAGAGGATTTTCAGAATCTAGCAGCGACATCTAAAGTAGATCAAAGTTTAATCACACCAAAGCCGATCTGTACAACCTGAGGAATGAATACAGACTTAATCAAGAGAATCATGTTGCAACTCCTGCAGTTTCTGGTTTATAAGTGGCTATATAGATCGTTAATTGAGTCATTCACGCCTCCCTACTATTGTTCTTTTAAGTCAGTGAAGACTATATTGGCATGTGAAGCCATCCAAGTTCAATGGATCTTGGTAAACATTGGTGTTGTATTTAATATAAGGGGCATGGTAAAACGTCCTCCCCATGTAATTCAATGTAAGGGGCAAGGTAAAATGTCCTCCCCATGTAATTCTCAATTGATTATAAATAAAAATTATTCATACTTTCAGAAAAGTGAGTTCGTCTACAATTGACATTCATTTAGAAATAATGATAATGAATTGAAAATTTAATGACTAAAAGCCATGAAAATGTAGTAATACAGAACTAGTAGTCATTAGTGGCTTTTTATATGCCATTAAACTCAATAAGAACATTTTCATACACCAATATAATACAAAATAGTGGCATTTGTATAAAAGCCAATTGATGGATAGTGGCTTTTTTATAAATGCCAAATGATGGTTTAGTGGCCTTTATGTGGCATTTATTTGAAGCCACTAAAGACAAACCTTTAGTGGCTTTTACAACTTAAGCCACTATCTTCCTAGTGGCATTGGTGCTAGAGGCATTTTTTTAAATGTCAACAAATGCCGCTAAACCTGTTTACTGGCTTTTATTTTTTTTAGTGGCATTTTTTAAAAGCCGCTAATGAGTATGTTTGCTGTAGTGTGGGAAGCCCCCAGTACCCCTCTATTTATAGTAGAGGTCAAGGTCTGGGTTCCCAGTTTGTGCGGGAGTGGAAGGGACTAGAAGATCTTGAATTTTCACAACCTGTGAGATGCCATAGGATTGTTTGGAACACCCAGACGGTCATCTAATGTGCAAGACAATCATCTCACACTGCCAGATGACCATCTGGTAGTTTCCTAGTCGAATATCAAATTCGAGAATTTGTCTCTCAATTAATGTCATACATTAATTTACATGCACCCCAAGTATGTGAAATTGAAAAAAGTTTAATAAAATTCTAGAACTTTTGTTTGGTCCAATCAGTCCATCTCACACAAGTGAGATGCCCGTCTCACTCTCCCAGACTGTCGTCTGGTGAGTCTGAGTCAAGTCGATTGGTTCAACATCTTGAACTGGTCAGTTCATAGGGCAGGACTAAGCCAATTCGATCTCTAATCTGAATGACAACCCAAATGGTTGTCCCAACACTTGAGACGATCATTTGGCAGCCCAAATAGCCATCTCACCCAGTGAGATTGTCATTTGGTAGTTCAATCAGCCAATCCATTGATTTGTTGTGTGAATTGAGTACCTAAACAATTTGGTAATCAATTCAATGGTCATTGAAGATTCAACTCCTCTTCTAGATGAGTTCCTTTGTTTTGTGACCCTATAGGTCCCATATCATGTGGGAAGTGAATGTCCATAACTAGCTTATGACATCACAAGTAATGAGTAGTGCCTAGTCACACATGATTGCTACCCATGTGAATGGAAAGTTGGAGAACAACTTCAACCTACAATATGTGTATGGTGTTATGGTGTTTGTATAGTTCCTTTTTCACTGATATCTAAATTGGACTAGAGGCATGGAGCAGTCATCCTCATTATTATTCAATCTTGTTTCTTGAAATAGAGTAGATTGCATGACATATATGTAAGCTCAATATCACATATTGACTCACATACGTATGGCCATACTTTTCTCAATCTTGCTAATCAAGAGGCCTTGGATATAATACTCTAGTAGGAGGGACAAATCCCATTTCTATCACTCATAGTCAGTCCCAAAGTGTCAAAGTCACCCAATCATCATTTTCATAACAACTCATGTTTCAGGACTGTGTTTGATGATGTCAAAGGTACCCAATAACATATGATGAGTGCAGTGGTTTTAGGTCTAAGAACCACAACCACCACCATCACTGTGAGAGCTTACTATGAATTCCATGATGATGGTTTCCAGGTGTCAGTCTCATGGTGGGTCTGTCTAATACACTAATCTCTAACATGTATCTATGTGCTTGGTTTGATATTTTCATATCATGACTAATGAAACTATGTCATCAACCAACTCACACTCTAATCTTATGTGTTATTGTTGTCTATCTACCTTCCAAAATAACAACTGATGAAATGTCATCAAAGAGGGTGATCGAAAGCTCATCTGCCATTATGACTTTATTGCCCACAACAATACTAGGAAAGGCTGGAAGAATGATCTTATGCATAGGATTCGAGCGGGTGGATCACGATGATCTGCATTCTCTCTTTCTCTCTCTTCTCACTAATGATGCCACCCTAATCACTCTGAGTTGGTCACCACTGCTTCTATTTGTGTGACCAGAGAAGAAATGGGAAGGGTACTCAACCCTCCTATCATTTCCCTTGTTTTCAAAACAAAAACTTTTGCATGAATTACAAAAAGGTCCCTAAATTTTATGGATTTTCCAGAACCCTATAAAAATCACAAAAATTAGAAAAAATACCAGCAATTGTTAAAAATAAAAATTTCAAATTTTGACTCAAAAATCTAAAAGTTTGTACTTTTCAAAGGTTAATAGTCTCTAGATATAGATACAGTGACTAGGGTCCTGGACTATGACCCTAAAATAATCCAGCCTCATTTTTCAATCTTTTTAGATCATGGGCCAAGACCTTAAACCAGACCTCAAACCTTTTCTGAAGTAGGATCCTCTCCTCTTTTTAACTTCTTCCAATCCAAGGTCTCAGATCATGATTTCAAATTAATCTAGCTCAAAGCTTCATTTCCTAACTCTTTCTGAAGTCCCTACTCAAGGCTTATTATCAGAGTCTAGATTACCTATTGAAACAATCACAATCAAGGTTACCAATGTTTCTTTCACACATAAATCTTTTGAAAATCATGGAGCATGACTCAAATGTGAACCAAATTTATGACCCCACCTCATGACCCTGCATTATGGCTCAAATATCCATTTCTAAGGCTGAGAACTAAAAGTTGAGGATCATTGCTCATCGACACTCTAGAGTATGGAAGGTGAACTAGTAAGGGAACACATTGTGGAGACTAACTTTTCACTAGGTAATGGCCATAATTCCCAATCTAAACACAATCTTTGCTGCCTCAATTGGAAGATAGCAAACTGATACAGTCACTAGTCGGGAAGGTCACCTTCAATCTAAAAATCTTGTTTTAAAATCAATCACCTATCTTAACAATCAAACCCCTATCTAGATAGGAAAAATCCTCATATTGATCCTTTTAAGAGTTATGGTCCTGACTCTAAATTTTCCCATAAAAAAAACTAAAGATGCATAGGAAGAAGGATGATTACTCTTTTTCTCCAAGATCTATTTTTTAGGAAGAGAAGTTGAACTATTTTTCAATGATCACAAACTCCTGACCTTTGAAGTCTTTTACAAAACATAACCTACATTCTCCTTTTCTCACTTAGGTATGAGTTAGCGAGAGAACTGGGCATGCACTATTTTAGAATTAAAGTGATATGGAGAGTCAGTTTTGCAGTCGATAAACCTCTTAAGGCTCATCAAAACTCTTGGGGGATGAATGATTGGTAAGACAAATGATATTGTCTAAGTGATAGGCTACCCTTGCTCTAGAGAAGTCATTTATTCCCAATATGTTCCTCACCAATTCAGCTTCAGATGGAAAGGACATCACACTGACTTTTTCACCCTCCACAAATTTTGTCATAATATCTTTGATCCGTCCAATATTTTTGGCCTTTTATGATAAAAAATGGGCATTAGATTTGGCTCAAACCTACAATTTTCACTCTTATGTTGAATCTTGCATTGATAGAGGCAAACTATTGACACCCCATTTTCCCTCATTGAGTAGAATTTCACCATTTAATGCAAATTCTCTGGCTAATGGTGGATTACATTCCACATTCTACCTATTTTCCACATATACCTTTTTTTTGTCTTTTGCATTTTCAACACCTGTTACCTACCCTTTTTCCCAGTTTCCCTAGTTCAAGGCTTTCTGCAAAGAAAACTTCTTTCAGACAAAAGCTACAATTATAGTTCAATTATTCTTTAAGTAAGCTAGTTTTCACAAATTTCCTTTTTCAGTTGTCATTTCCAAAAAAATATGAGAAATATCCCGTCTTACCTTTCTATGAAAGTTTTCGGATTTTAACCACAACATTCCTAAAATTTTTGGGAAAATGAGGAACTAACTTTTTTCACAAGGGGCCACCTGAAGGATCACATCCATCTACCACATGCCACGTGGTAGATTTCCGCAATCCAAATGCTTCTCTGTGTGGCACATTATAGTGATCTACTGCCTTCCAGAAGATTGTACCCAAAATCTGAAACCTTAAAATCCACCTATATATAGACCCCCATACCCAATGTATTCTAGGCCCCTTTCATCTCTCTTGAAGCCAGAGAAAGGACTACCTCTCCCTTTTATTTTTTACATGTAATTAGAGAATTCTTCCTCTAACACCAAGTACTATTCTAGTGTCGGTAGGTTGTGCAATAATAACATGCTACTTTTTTTGTTATATCCATATCAATAACCAATGCTTTCTCTGATCTATTCATAAGTGTTCTTAATCGCACAATCTTTCTCAAAGATCTAATCTTACTCTCCTAAATCTATCTTTCTAGCCTCTCTTTCTTCCTAGGCATCATTCCTAACCGTCAATAATGGATCTTTAACGTTGGATGTCCTGATGCAATTGGGACCATAACAAACCTAAAAATTGGTCATTAAGGGCCATGATAGTAAAGCCATGACCGTTTCAAGCCCCAAAGGTATGCCTACACAAAAATCACTTTTTATCATTTTCATCATTGTTTTTTATAACCATAACCTCGATCATTGTTTTTTTATTTTTGATGACTAGAAAGGTTGCAATACCTATATCGGGTGAGATGGGGTGCTAACACCTTGCCCACTATAACATGATTTCCAAATATGATTTATGTATTAATTCATACTTTTGTTGTCTGCCCTTGGGTGGAGTCAATCGGGTTTCCTTGTGTTATCTCGTTAATTTAAACACCTACTTTACTTTTTCCTTATTTTACATATAAAATTAGATGGAAAATGTAAGATTTATCAATTTATCATTTTCTTCTTAGTTCTTTGTTGGATCCACGATTGTAGGATCTATCAGATTTTTTGGGTCAGGTACAACATGGGTGGTTTATGTAAAACACAAAATCCAGTCTAAAGGAAAGTTGTGGTTGAATTAAAGGATGTAGTATAGAGAACATGGAGGGTTTCAATAGTCTTTCAGTTTAGGTTATTGGTTCCAAGATATGTAGTTTAATTACCTTGATTTAGTTCTCATCATGTAGCTCCTTTGAGGGGTTTCTTTTCCATATTATTCTCAAACCTATCTTTTGATTGAAATGGTAATAATTAATTGTTTATTCATGTGGATCTGTTCTTGAAAATATTGATGTCATTATTGTCTCTATAACCCTCATTTATGAAGACCATGTGAGTTGGGGTCATTACAATTGGTATCATAAATAAATCCACTTGAATAACTTCTAAAATTCATTATTTAAAAAACATATAGAAGAATTTAGGAATGATTAGGGTATTTCTGAAAGGTGGCAGTGTCTAGGATTGGATTACAACTCAGGATGGAATAACTTTCATATGCACCACCAGTTGGTTCAGAGGACTCTAAGGCCGCTATGGACTTACCTATCCAAATCCTAGGGATTAGTCAAAATGGTATACCTTTTAGGTATTAACATTCATCTCATCCTCATCTCGTTCTCTAATTACAATAAATTCACCTCCTTTAAGCCTCAAAGTTCATCGCTCTGATTAGAATTGGGATTTTTGGAATTACTACGGTTGAGGCATCCTATACCATATAAACCATACATATGGACAATTTAAGATATAAAAAATGAAACAATTTTTATATAATGTATTTCTCTTACAAGGAAAAACCCTTGAAACATTTAGAGATCTGTGGATAAGCTGAGATAACCCAGTTAGTCTATGAAGAACCTAATTAGAATATATGAAAGAGAAATTATTATGAGAGGAAGTTTAATTCTGAAACCCTAATTAAAAAACTATGATTCTGAGTATACCTAATTAATGAAGAAAATGGTATACTAATATGTATGAAACTGTAGTACTAAGTGAATATCAAAGGGAAAAAACTAGTGAAAAGGAATTTGTTCCTTAAACTTCAACAATAACACCATGGCCTTTAAGTAAATAGAAAAAACAAAGAATGTGGTATGAAAGTTTGTTCTAACCTTAGAGTGAGTGAATATAGTTTTAGTTCTTATACGTATACTACCATAGGTGATAAGTAGGGATCTACCTTGATTTTTCTCAACCCTAGCCTATACCACTTTGGTATTGGATCCTACCCATATAAAACATCTCTTTGATCCTTTTCATACCAAAGACTAAGCAAGTGAAAAGTGACACCTATGTGCTACAAGTAATAGTTAGGACATGGTGTGAAACTAACTATGTCATATAAACATCCTTCTAAACCCTCCTCTAGTGAAGTTAAGGGCATATCCACTCGAATATATATATATATATATATATATATATATATAGATATATATATATATATATATATATATATATATATATACATACATACATACATGCATACATACATAAATGTCTAAGAATTGCTATCAAAGTGAGACTAGATTGCATGAAGCTATGGGAGTGGAGTTTGGTAAATTCTCGACAAAGTACTTGGGCTTCCCACTTGCTGACAAAAATTTATAGGTGAAAGACTTTGTAGACTACATTGATAAGATGGATGAAATGATTTCAAGATGGCCCTCCCAAAAAAACCTCCATGGCAAATCAAGTGGTTCTCACCAAATCATCTATGGAAGGACTCATAATTTTTTAGTTGCAACAAGTGGAGATTTCTGGATTGGTGCTGGATAGAATGGTGATGAAGATCTCTAATTTTATATGGGAAAGTGAATATCAACCAATGAGGCATGCTAGATTGGCTTTAACTAGAGAAGAGGGAGGTTTACATTTAATAATACCTAGAGATATTACGAGATGGGGGACTCTGAAGTGAATTATTTACTTCCAGAATAGAAGCTCGGTGTGGAGTAGGTGGATGAGAGAAAGATATCTACAAGTGTTGGACTTTTAGCCAAGGACATGGGAAGGATACTCATGTACCATCTACATGATGAGAGATCTATGGCCTAAAGTAAAGCATCTATTTGCACCCTGTTCTGTAGATGATTGGGGGTTGATAAACCCAAAGGTGGATCTATGGGAAGTAACAAGAATGATAGCTTCAAGGGACGAGCTGATGGTGCAAACATGGAAAGACATGAAGGTACCCAAATGGTCTATGTGTCTTTTTAAAATTATGCATGGTGCTTTGGCGACCCTGGATAAGATACATAAATGGAACAATGAGGTTCCTATGACTTGCTTGTTTTGTAATGAAGAAGAGGAATCTCATGATCATTTGTTTGACGCCTGCAAATTTATTAAGGAAGTTTGGGAGCTGACATGCAAAGAATTTTGGCTGCAAATATACTTGGAAAATGAAGCTAAAATGATGATCAGACACTGTAGTAAAAGGGACAAAAGGAGACTCTTGTTTGCTACTATGTGCTTTCATATCTGGAGTGAAAGGAATGAACGTAGACACAAAGATACAAACAAGAACGTGAGTAGCATAGCTGTAAAAATACTGTAAATGTGCTAAGCGCAAACTACATGGTACTTAAATGAGTGAGTTGGTCCTATTTGATGTTATGTAACGTTGGGTTGCATATAAATCTTGACCTCCTATATTTTTAGGGGGAAGTCAGAATATATTTACTAGATTCTGATACATACATACATACATACATACATAACATACATACATACATACATCTGACAAGGAGTGGCTCAAGTGGTCAAAGCATGGTGTCCCCTAACAAAGGGACCCATGTTCGAATACCAATTGCCACCTTGACTTACCACCATCCCGGGCATTTGGCCTCCACTATAGGCATGGGAGATGGGGAGAGAATGTCTCTCTTATCCCATACATACATACACATACATACATACATACATACACACACACAGATATGTATGTATGTATGTATGTATGTATGTATATATATATATATATATATATATATATATATATATATATATATATATATTTATATATATATATAAGAGAAGTAGCCAAAAGTTACTTATACCCTTAAGAAGAAAGTAGAATTACTTAGACCATATTTCTACGACCCTTAAGCTTCTAGTTCTAACTATTAGGCTTGATAACTACCATTGCATTGATGACTTGGCCCACTTTGCTGAGAATGTGTATTTTGGTTACAAAGGGAATATGTGATGGGATAATTAGACTTTCATGAGGGACCAGTAAGGTAAATAATTTTCATGTTCAATCCAAGGGTAAAGGAACCCTCTGTAGGTTTTTGGGGAGAGGAAGATCAATGGAATAAATAAATTTTCTTCTCATTTTACCCAGTCGTCAGATCTATCATATCTATAAAATGTCAGTAAAAAAACATAGAAAGATTAAAGATTATACTTTTGTGCATACTAGTTTTCCAACAACTAGACACGTTCTTGTCATTGAAGAACTTGAACTTTCGGATCTGAATCCGAATTGGTCACTAAGTTGTTGCATGGTTGTCTTCATCACACCACCTTCTTCTTGTCTTGTGGAATACCTTATCCAAGCATCCACATAAGTGATGCAACCTCTACTTCATCCTTGTGGATGCGGGAGATCTTGGAACATCACCTTGTCCAACAAAGTGAACTAAAATTAGAGTTGTCGACATGTTACTCATCCCAGTACTATCTTGGATTGTTGTTTTTAGGGAAAATTTCTCTCTCTCTTTATGGGAGAAATATCATCATCAACTTGTCTCATGATGTATGTGAGTTGTGTATTTGCCTTTGGGACGAACCACTTTTATATATGAGATTAATGACAGTGGAATTTCCTAATTTTGGTCTGTTACATAATTGCAATATTTAAAATAATCTTGATAAAAAAAACTCAAGCTGCCATCCCAATCGCCTGATTGGGACTCCCACTCATCCAACTGGGTCTCTGGTATGACTAACATGGGATGCAAGTTGGTCGACTCACCAAGTGATTCTCCTAAATTTCCAGTCCAAGTCTGAATTAGTTTCCCAATTTGATTCCAAATCATATATGGAAACTTTCAATGTTGGGTTTCAATCTCTCAACTGGTCACTTTTATAAAGTGAAAGTCAGTTGATCAATTAGCAATCAATTGATCTATTGGTCTGACCAATCTTGTTGATTGACTAGACATTACAGTCACCTGGATGGGCATGATTTTAGCCTACTTATGATTCATAACCATTCTAGTCATATGTTTGATTGCAAACTTCAATTTCCTTATTCATCCTTACACGTGTGGACAAGTAGGTTCCTAGTTATATTGGTAGTGATGCCCAAACCCTCACAAGACAAGATTGGTGTATATCAACCCAAGTAGTATGAGTAAGTTGGAGAAAAACTTGAACCTATAAAGTGAGAAATGTTACCATGATTGTATAATCCCTTTTTCATATATATATATACAGTTGAAACTGGGGAATGTAATTGTCATCCTCTTATCATTCACTCTATACTCCTTTAACTAGAGAAGAAAAATTGAGATGTTGTGAGCTCAATATCATATATTGACGGTAACGACCCCACATCCCAGTAACCCCCAATTAAGGGAGACCAAGAGGTCAGAGCCATTATCCCAATTAACATGATCAAATGTTCAACAATTAAACGGTAATAATTATGAAATTCTACCGAACTAAACTGAAATCTGGTATAAAATAAAACTTTGCATACCAGATTTTAGTTTAGTTCGGTAGAATTTCATAATTATTGCTGATTAATTGTTGAACCTTTGATCCTATTAATTTGGATAATGGCTCTGACCTGTTAGTCTCCCTTAATTGGGGGTTACTAGGAGGCAGGGTCGTTGCATTTGGTATCAGATCCATAACCCCTCTAGTAGGTGGGGCCCACATGGGCATGTGGCATGCCAGTCTTGAGTCGTGTGGTCCAGGCATGTAGGAAAGGGCTATCCATGGTTGACGTAGCCACCCTTGCACTGGTATTCAGTGATCGGGAGTTGGGTGTCCATGGGCAATTGTGGGTCTACATTGAAATGGGGTTGGATTATGAGGTCATATAGTTGAGCCTTGATGAGGACGTGAAGAGTCTAAGTGGGGGAGATTGTAACATCCCAAGATTTGAGGCCTTGAATAACATGATCTTAAAAGGAATGATTGGACTACCCATATCACCATGGTGGACCTCCTTTTTCGAGAGCCCATCCCTAAAGAACTCAATAGTTAAGCATGCTCAGCTTGGAGTAGTACTAGGATGGGTGACCTATCGGGAAGTTGATCTTGGCATGCACGTGAGTGAGGATAAAGCACGCAGTTAAGGCTAGTGGTGGTTTGTGGGGAAAGTTGTCATTCGTGAAACTCTACTAGAGCCTTGGGCAGTGGGCCCGAGCGTTACAAATGGTATCCGAGCCATAACCCCTCCAGTAGGTGTGACGATCTACTTGAGAAAACGAGATCAACAAATGCGGAAGCAAATTATTAGTAGCAGAATTACTTAAAATCACTAATAATTAAAACTTTTGTAAAGAGATCCACAAACTGTAAAACTATTCCATAAAGAAACAAGGTAAGTTATATACAAGATAATTCATCTATACATCTCTATATTTTCTCATCTCGAGAGTCACAAGCATCAACTGCCCTGTTAAACTATACATAAGCAATATACAAAAATCTCGAGGCATTAAGCCAAAATCTCAGATCTATATCAAACCATCTACTGACTCCTAGGACCTGAAAGTACAGAGACGACACATAAGACTCTCTATGTACAAGACTTGATAGACAGTGTCTCCACCTATGGATCACTACTGTCCTTGATGTTACTACTGATGTTGCTGCTCACCCACTGATGGGTTTCTTCTTCCTCGGCGTATACCTAAAAAGTTGAATCCCACAGGGGTGAGATAATTGAATATTGTCCCAGCGAGAGTTATAACTCTTCGCTAGAAGCATTTTTATTGCAGATTATAGAATGATACTGAGTAGTAGGATTATAACTATTCAACAGTAGGTAATTCATTAAATAATTAAATAAAGCAGTATTCCTTATGCAATCATTTCAATTATAACTTGATTGAATAGCAAGTCATTTAATCCATAAGGAATATGAAGAACATGCATATTATTTGTCCAACTATGACTTAATAAACAATGTATCATCATTTCTCATAGTTCAACCTAAGCAATTATGCTACACGGCTGATTACATTTTACAAACATACTTATGCCTTGAGGAGATGAGGTATACCGCTCATACTCCAACCGACCATTGTGAAATCGAAATCGGTACCATACATAGGTCATCAGAAGAGCCGAATTTCTACGACCTCATCTTCCTCAGTTAGTGTGAGGAAAAACATGTAGGATATCTCGTGTCTCTACCATAATAGCTTTCTAGGGTATTCTGGCAACTTCGCTATTAGAGTTACAGTGGCATGCTGTACTCTCTTCACAATCGAGGAATTTCTTGTTTATCTCACATCGATGCAACATTAACAACATCATCGGGAGATTAGTGATACGTCATCCCAGCATATACATATAATGAAGGATTGAGAGATTAAATGTTCATCTCACATCAATTCCTCCATTAGGACATAAGGATATTCATGTCCATAACCCCAACATACTCAAAAGTATGCTCTCCAGGAGTTCCCTTAGGAAAACCTATTTCACCATCATCTAACTTCTGACGATGATGGATCTATGGTCAGGGCTCTACTTGATATCATTATACTTGATTATTTAAGTACATTATGGCATTCTTTTAGCATCAAGCATGTTTTCAAACATAAACCATTAAAACAATTGTTATAAAGAGAGAGTACTATTTGTATCAATTTCATTTCATATTTTGTTAACATTGGGATCTCAATCCCCTATCAATTTATCATCATGATCCAAGAATATGGGCTTTCAAACCCTTAGATCATCAAATCACTTATTCCCACTTTAACATGTAACTTAATGCCATTAAGTCATTTAACAATATGAACATAATAGTAGCATTGCAGGTATTTCATATGGCTCATACAGTCTGTTAATCTCATTTGCTATCTTTCAATAGGCAACATTGCATATTATTGCTTACAAGGCTCATTAAATACCTTTTAATGAACAAAGCATCATATCTCTTACCTGGATATATTCAATATTTCATAAAACCTATAGATTAGCACAGATGATAATAGGTACATCAATTTCATATCAGCATATTACAAAACAAAGATAACTTCACTAATCAAGGGTTGCACCACTATACCTTTACTAGGGTTAGGGTTTCCCTTTTCAATTCAAGTAGGATTAATCATCCCCTTAACTTAGTTAGGAATAGGGATTCCTCATTTCATTATCCAATCATAAAACTTCATTCTTTAAAACATAACCCAGGATTAGGGTTTCACACTTTTATCCACCTTAATTGGAATTAGGGTTTACTATTCACATACCTTGATTTAGGCTTTACTATTCACATACCTTGATTTAGGGTTTACTATTCACATACCTTGATTTAGGGTTTGTCATGTCATAATTATGAATTAAGATTACATCATCATCATACATTAGGGATACCTCCATTATTACCCTCAATTCAGGGTTAAGATTCACTAACCATCATAATTAGGGTTTTCATGATCTCACATGAAGGATCATACCCTAATTAGATATTCATTCACATAGGAAGTCCTTTACTTGATTAACATTCATAAAAGAAATGTTCTCTCTCTCATCCTCTATAGGATGATGTTTATTTCAGCCTTGATAGGGTTAAGTAACTCAATCATGAAAGATAATTGACTTCATGGTTTATATCATTACCATTGTAATCATTAGAGCTTAATTACTTCATGGGTTTCAAACACACTACCCCTTTAAGGTACAAGTACCATGATCACCTGTGATTACATCATGTATTAATTAACTAATCACTTTGTCCCTTAACCACTTTAAATACCCAAGGGGTTTAGGTTAATCAACCACCAAACGATCTTGGCCATTAAGTCCCCAAACGATCTTGACTAACTTAGACCTCAAACGGTATTGCATACTTAACCTCCAAATGGTCTAAGACCATTTGGACCTTCATGCGGTCTTAGTCTACCCTTGAGACCGTTTAGTAAAGTAGCACACTCAAGACCGTTTGCTAAAGTAAGAGGTGAAGACCGTTTGCCCAAGTTTGACTTTTGAAACCGCATGGACACAATTGGTTTTGAAACCGCATGAACCCTAAATGGTTTGGGATCATTTGGTCCCAAACGGTCTTGAGACCGTTTGGTCCAAACCCCCTCAAAACTGCTTGGACCAAGTATGGTCTCAACAAGTCAAATTGAATTAAGGTTTCCATTGTTGATCCCCTCAACGATTAAGTACATGTATTCCATCATCAATTAGACCTATCACCATCATTCAATTGTGTTAATTAGGTCAACCTACAACTGATTTGACCCTCAATTGACCCTCAATTGGTCATCAATTAGGGATTGAATCAATTGAATTAGGGTTTGAAATCGATGACCCTTCAACATAAATCAATGTTAGTCTAATTGTTTTTTACCCATTGAATCATCATCCAATTTGGTCATGACCTGACCCCAGATGGTCTTGGGATCATTTGGATAACCTCAAAACGGTCTTGAGACAGTTTTCTCAAGTAAACATCAAAAACTAAGTCAATCAGTTAGGGTTTGACTCATTGGGTTGATCACCATAATAACAATTGATTGTACTTCAACTTAGAACCTTTGAATCTTCAAATGGTCAACTATACTTAACCCTAGATCTCCAAATGGTCTTGGGTGATCACCAAATGGTCTTGAGACCGTTTGGGTGATCCCCAAATGGTTTTGAAACCATTTGGGTCACTCAACCCAAACTTCAACCTAATTCAATTATCAAATTAGCAATTAACCCGATTAGGGTTTTGATGATTGTTGGACCTTTAATTGGTGAACTACTTGGAGTTAATTGATAATTATTAATAGGTAATTAGTCTACATTATTCTCAACAGACCTCCAAATGGTCAACGCTTGGTCAACACCACCAAACAGTTTTGGACCGTTTGCTTCTATGCAGTTTGGATGAAACTGTTTGCAATCAAACGGTTTGAAACCGTTTGCTCCCAAACGGTTTGAGAAACCATTTGAGCACAAAGTCAAACCATTTGGTAAAGTGATTTCCTTTGGATAATCATCAAAGTTAATGTCATCATCTTCTTCCTACAAGAAACCAAGAACTGTTGTTGTTCTTCATGGAAGTTATAGCAATTAACCAAAAGAGTACTGAAGAGGAAAATAGCCAACGATTATTAAAGAAATGGATGCATTAGCAATGCTTAGGGGTTAGAGTTATAAAACCCGCCTTTAGAACTGATCCATAGCTCCAAGATCCGCAGATTTAATGGTGGATTGAGCTCCAACAGTTATCCTAGGTTCGTTCTTCAATCTTTGGATGAACAAGGTGGCTCGAAAAGGAAATCGTGTGAAGAAAACCATGAATCTAACTTTGTTTTATGGTTTCCACCATGAATTCGAGGTAGAAGATGAACAAAGCTTACCAATATAGTTTGATCATCCTTACTTTGGTCCAGATCTCTTCCTTGTTTGGCCAAAGCAAGTTTGAGAAGAAAAGAAACTAAGGAAATGATCCTTGGGTGTTTGGAAAAGGATTCTTATATATGTATATGGATTTTCAAGGAAAATGGAAAAAGAGGATTACTTACTTTTATCTCCCAAAATATCTACCAAGTCCTCCTCCACTTTTTGTCTATGTGTCCACCTTCTATTACCTTGCAAAACTTCTCCATTATCCAAGAATAATGGGAAAGAAACTAAAACACCTTAAAACGTTGTGTTAATATCCATCATTTAGTGGATATTGCTTTATATTATATTATTAGTGTGAGTAGCTTCCACTCAAACAAGATATTTTTTGGTGCCCAAGCATGGCACAAGCTTGTCCAAACTATTGCAAACACATCCTCCAACTTTTAGTTGAATGGCTCCATAATTAATATATTTCCCTTTTACATTAAGTTATATTAAAGAGCCATTTGTGCTTAAACCTTGTTTATTTTGATGTCATGACTCTCTCTCCTCCATGATAATTCACATGAGGCGCCCTTCTCATTTTCTTTGCTCTACTTGATGCCAAGAAACATGAGGGACCCTCTAGAGGTGATATCTTGCATATTGAACTCTAGGTTTTGGGTAATTTGCACATTAGTCCAAAAGTAACAAAACCATGTTTCAACATTATTCAAAAAGGACTGAAATTGAAATATAAGTTCCTCAAAAGCACTAATTACATTTCAAAAGATAAGGGAAAGTATCTAATCAACTTTATTAGGCAAAACACCTAAGGTTAGTACATAACCCAGGTCAGGGGTGTTACAAATTATCCACCCCTTACAAGGATTTAGTCCCCGAAATCATCAACAAAACATATTAAGAGAAAAGAGTAGGGTATTTCCTCCTCATTTCTTCCTCTAGTTCCCATGTAGCTTCTTCAACTTCACGGTGATTCCAGAGGACTTTCACTAGACTTATGTTTTTCTTTTTCAACTTTTTAATTCTTCTGTCAAGGATCAACACAATTCCTTCTATATAAAATATATCATCATTCAACTATACTTCCATAGGTTGCAGAACTGATTCTGTGTCAGAATGACATTTCCTTAACATGGAAATGTGGAACACAGGGTGTAACTTTTGCAACTCTAGTGGTAACTCTAGCTTATAAGCTACCTTTCCAATTCGTTCAATGATTGGATAAGGCCCCATAAACCTAGGAGCTAACTTTCCTTTCCTTCCAAATCTAAGAACTCCCTTCCAAAGTGAGACCTTGAGGTATACTCTGTCTCCAACCTGGAATTCTAAAGGTGTACGATGCTTATCAGTGTAAGATTTCTACCTATCTTGTGCAGTCTTCAACTGTTGTTGTATTATTTTAATCTTCTCGGTGGTCTGCTGCACAAGATCAAGACCTAAAAGTTGATATTCACCAGTTTCATACCAACATAGGGGAGATCTACAACGTCTACCATAAAAACCTTCATAAGGTGCCATGTCAATGCTATGTTGATAGCTGTTGTTATAGTCAAACTCTATCAAACTTAGGTGCAGATCCCAACTTCCTATAAACTGGAGGACACATGCCCTAAGCATGTCCTCTAAGGTTTGTATAGTCCTTTCTGACTACCCATCAGTCTGAGGATGAAAGGATGTACTAAACCTTAACTGTGTGCCTAAGGCTTTATGAAGTCGCTCCCAAAATCGACTTGTAAACTAGGGACCTCTGTCAGAAACAATGGTAATTGGGACCCCATGCAGCCACACTATCTCATCTACATACAAATGTGCCATCTTCTCAGCAAAATAGGTTGTTTTGACAGGTAAGAAATGTGTTGTCTTTGTCAACCTATCAACTATTACCCAGATGCAATCATGGCCTTTGGCTATTCTGGGTAAACCAACCACAAAGTCCATGGTTACATGATACCACTTCCATTGAGGTATAGGCAAAGGTTGCATTGTTCCTGTGGGCTTCTGGTGTTCTGCTTTAACTTGCTCACACACAGGACACCGCATAATGAACTCAGCAACATCATTCTTCAAACCAGACCACCAATACATATCTTTCAAGTTACGATACATCTTGGTGCGTCCTGGATGCATAGCATACATCGAAGAATGAGCTTCTTCCAAGACTAACTTTCTTAAGTTATCCACATCAGGCACTATCATTCTACCATGATAACAGGCTACCTGATCATCTGAGTCATGCAAACCTTCTCATTTCTCACTACCATACTCTGATCTAATCTGCTGAACTGCAGCATCAACTTGTTATGCCTCCTTAATCTGTTGTCTTAGGGTAGGTTTTATATGCATCTCAGATAGCAGTCCAGATAACAATGATACTTTTAATTGTACATTGTCTTGTCTTAAAGAGATAAGCATATCCCTCCTAGAGCACACCAAAGAATTCAGTTGTGCTCTGTCTAAGGCTAGTATTGTTGATTTCCTACTCAAAGCATCAGCAACTACATTGGCTTTCCCTGGGTGGTAATCAATTGTACAATCATAGTCCTTGATTAACTCCATCTAGCGGCGTTGCCTCATGTTAAGCTCATGCTGAGAAAAGATATACTTTAGGTTCTTATGGTCTGTGAAAATCTGGAATGTTTCTCCATAGAGATAATGTCTCCAGATCTTCAAGGCATGAACTACAGCAGTTAGTTCTAGATCGTGTGTCAGATAATTTTCCTCGTGTTTCTTAAGCTGTAGAGAAGCAAAAGAAATCACTTGTTTATCCTGCATTAACACACATCCTAGTCCATTCTTAGAGGCATCACAGAAAACTATATATCCTTTCCCTTGCTCAGGTAACACAAGTACAGGTGCACTTGTCAACCTTTCCTTCAATAGCTGAAAAGATTGTTGACACTTGTCACTCCAGGTAAAAGGAACATCCTTCCTAGTCAACTTAGACAAGGGTGAAGCTATGGAACTAAAGTTCTTAATGAACCTCCTGTAATAGCCTACCAAACCTAAGAAACTTTGAATCTCCATCGGAGTCTTTGGCTGCTCCCATTGCAGGACATATTCTACCTTTTTAGGGTCAACACGAATGCCTGAGGCAAATATTACGTGTCCAAGAAAAGAAACTTCTGGTAACCAAAACTCACACTTGCTAAACTTAGCATATAACTTATGCTCTCTTAGCAAAGTTAGAGCCTGACGAAGATGTTGCTCATGCTGCTGAGCATCTCTACTGTAGATCAGGATGTCATCTATGAAGACAACAACACACTGATCAAGAAAAGGTCAGAAGATTCTGTTCATGAGTTCCATAAATGCAGTTGGTGCATTAGTTAGTCCAAATGACATAACTGTGAACTCATAGTGACCATACCTGGTTCTGAAAGCAGATTTAGGTATGCCACCTTCCTTAATACGTAGCTGGTGATATCCCGACCTCAAATATATCTTTGAGAAGATTGTTGCACCACGCAACTGGTCAAAGAGATCATCAATACTCGACAAAGGATACTTATTCTTTATTGTTACTTTATTTAATTGTTTATAATCAATGCACAACTGCATTGATCCGTCTTTCTTTTTAACAAAGAGGACCAGAGCACCCCAAGGAGAAGTACTTGGTCGGATGAAACCCTTCTCAAGAAACTCTTGCAACTTCTTCTTGAATTCTGCCATCTCAGCAGGCGCCATCCTATACGGTGTTTGTGCTATCAGTTGTGTGCCCGAGATTAGATTAATCTCAAAATCAATCTCTCGGGGTAGAGGTATACTTGGAAGTTCTTCTGGAAATACATCTTCAAATTCCCTGACTACATGAACTTCAGCAGGATTAGAACTCTCCATGGTGGTATCTACGACATGGGCCAAGAATGCATAACATCCTTGCCTCATGAGCTTCTCAGCTACAATGGCTGACACCAAACAAGTTGGAAGAATCTTTCTATCTCCTTGAAAGATCCATGTGTCACTGTCATCTGTGAATACAGCTTGCTTGGACTCACAATCCAAGACCACCTTATACCTTTCTAAGGTATCCATCCCAAGAATTACATCAAACCATTGAATCTCAAGTGGTATAAGATCCACTTGAATGTGATGTTCAGAAAAGAAGAGGATGCAAGGAGAACATACCTCCCACAACATAGCAGATCCCATCATAGGAGTTTCTAACTTCAAACTCTCTGCCCTATGACTCACCTTCATATTGCAGTCAAGAATCACCCTTTGAGTGATAAAGGAGTGTGTAGCACCCGGATCAATTAAAACAGATACGACACAAGATGTAGACATATCAGAATAAAACAATTCCATCTGACCTACCACAACCCGAGGGTTGATCACTGTATCTGGTGGATTCATCGCGTTGAATCTTGTCGTTTCCTATGGTTGATTCGGTGCTTGATGACTAGGTGCCGATGATCCAGCTTGGGATGCTTGTCCACATCCTCTAGCTCCTCCTGGAAGTTGTCTCCTTTGAGATCCTTGTTGATTCTACCTTTGGGGTTGAGTCACACTCGCCTCTCGGGCTCTGTAATCCTTCATCAGATGTCCCACCTTTCCACATATATAACAGCTTCTGACCCCTTGTTGTGGTCTGGTTGGTCCTATAACCAACACAGATGTTGAGCTACGAGCTCCTTCTGCTGGTAGACTTCGTCCTCTACCCTTATTTGACGTCCACTAAGTGTGGGTACTGAATCTAGGTGGTGGTGTAAGCACAGAAAACCTTGGTCTCTTGAAACCTTTGGATGGGGATTCTTGAAACTAGGGGTACATCTTCTTGTCTGTGGTTTATCGCTTCTCCGTCAAAAACCTCTCTATTCTTCTAACAGACTCCACAAAGGTAGCAAACCTTTCCCTGTTCTCTAGTGCAGACACAGGGGTGGTCAACTCAACGTTTAACCCCTTCTGAAAATGCCTAATCCTTTCTTCATTTGTAGATGTCGTATGCAGACAAAACCGCAACAGCTCCATGAACTTATCCTCATATTCGCTAATGTTCATTGGTCCTTGTCTTAATCTCTCAAACTGAGAGATTTTCTCATCTAGGAACGTATTTGGAAAGTATCTGTTGACAAATTCTCATCGAAATACTTCCCATTCGATATCCACATCAGGCCTTTTCCCCTCCTCTATGGTCAACCAGTGACCAGCACTCCCCTTGAGAAGATACACAGCATGTATAACCTTCTCAGCTTCTGGGATGTTCAGGATTCTAAAGGACTTCTCTAGTTCAGTTACCCACAAGTCAGCATCTGCTGGGTCAGCTGTTCCAACATATTTTGTGGCCCCAACCCAGCGTAGTCATTCAAACGTCTTGTCGGCTCCTTGTCCTTCTGGATGGGTAGGAGCCCTAGGTACATGTATAGACATCCTATCAGTCATGTGTGTCATGGTAGTCATGAACTGCCCATACATGGCTTGGAAGGTTGGGTTCCCCATGTCAGCTGGGTTGAACTGAGGTGGTTCAAGTACATGTTCCTCCCTTTCTTGGTTTCTTGCACCTCCTCCAGGTGCAGCGACACTACTCTCAGCAACATGTTCCTCGTGTGATCCAGACATCTTTAGTTTTCTCGTCTCCTCCTATATGAGCAGAAGACACTATCAGATATATTGGAAGACACTAGAACAGACTCAACAACCTTAGTCCTATGTCTCTGTAGACTCAGTGAACCTAGAGCTCTGATACCACTAAATTGTGACGATCTACTTGAGAAAACGAGAACAACGAATGTGGAAGCGAATTATTAGCAGCGGAATTACTTAAAATCACTAATAATTAAAACTTTTTGTAAAGAGATCCACAAACTGTAAAACTCTTCCATAAAGAAACAAGGTAAGTTACATACAAGCTGATTCATCTGTACATCTTTGTATTTTCTCATATCGAGAGTCACAAGCATCAACTGCCCTGTTAAACTATACATAAGCAGTATACAAAAATCTCGAGGCATTAAGCCAAAATCTCAGATCTATATCAAACCATCTACTGACTCCTAGGACCTGAGAGTACAGAGACGACACATAAGACTCTCTATATACAAGACTTGACAGACAGTGTCTCCACCTATGGATCATTGTTGTCCTTGATGTTGTTGTTGCTACTGCTGCTCACCCACTCATGGGTTTCTTCTTCCTCGGTGTCTACCTAAAAAGTTGAATCCCACGGGGGTGAGACAATTGAATATTGTCCCAACGAGAGTTATAACTCTTCACTAGAAGCATTGTTATTGCAGATAATAGAATGATATTGAGCAGTAGGATTATAACGATTCAACAGCAGGTAATTCATTAAATAACTAAATAAAGAAGTATTCCTTATGCAATCATTTCAATTATAACTTGATTGAATAGCAAGTCATTTAATCCATAAGGAATATGAAGAACATGTATATTATTTGTCCAACTATTACTTAATAAACAATGTATCATCAATCATCGTTTCTCGTAGTTCAACCTAAGAAATTATTCTACACGGATGATTACATTTTACAAACATACTTATGCCCTGAGGAGATGAGGTATACCGCTCATACTCCAACTGACCATTGTGAAATCGAAATCAGTACCATACATAGGTAATCAGAAGAGCCAAATTTCTATGACCTCATCCTCCTCAGTCAGTGTGAGGAAAAACATGTAGGACATCTCGTGTCTCTACCATAATAGCTTTCCAGGGTATTCTGGCAACTTCGCTATTATAGTTACAGTGGCATGTTGTACTCTCTTCGCAATCGAGGGATTTCTTGTTTATCTCACATCGATGCGGCATTAACAACATCATTGGGAGATTAGTGATACATCATCCCAACATATACATATAATGAAGGATTAAGAGATTAAATGTTCATCTCACATCAATTCCTCCATTAGGACGTAAGGATATTCACGTCCATAACCCCCACATACTCAAAAGTATGCTCTCTAGGAGTTCCCTTAGGAAAACCTATTTCACCATCATCTAACTTATGATGATGATGGATCTATGGTCAGGGCTCTACTTTATATCATTATACTTGATTATTTAAGTACATTATGGCATTCTTTTAGCATCAGGCATGTTTTCAAACATAAACCATTAAAAAAATTATTATAAAGAGAGAGTATTATTTGTATCGGGTTCATTTCATATTTTGTTAACATTGGGATCTCAATCCCCTATCAATTTATCATCATGATCCAAAAATATGGGATTTCAAACCCTTAGATTATCAAATCACTTGTTACCACTTTAACAGGTAACTTAATGCCATTAAGTCATTTAACAGTGTGAACATAATAGTAGCATTGCAGGTATTTCATATGGCTCATACATCTTGTTAATCTCATTTGCTATCTTTCAATAGGCAACATTGCATATTATTGCTTACAAGGCTCATTAAATACCTTTTAATGAACAAAGCATCATAGCTCTTACCTGGTTATATTCAATGTTTCATAAAACCTACAGATTAGCACAAATGATAATAGGTACATCAATTTCATATCAGCATATTACAAAACCATGATAACTTCACTATTCAAGGGTTGCATCACTATACCCTTACTAGGGTTAGGGTTTCCCTTTTCAATATAAGTAGAATTAATCATCCCCTTAACTTAGTTAGGAATAGTGATTCCTCATTTCATTATCCAATCATAAAACTTCATGCTATAAAACAGAACCCAGGATTAGGGTTTCACACTTTTATCCACCTTAATTGGAATTAGGGTTTACTATTCACATACCTTGATTTAGGGTTTACTATTCACATACCTTGATTTAGGGTTTGTCATGTCATCATTATGAATTAAGATTACATCATCATACATTAGGGATACTTCCATTATTACCCTCAATTCAGGGTTAAGATTCATTAACCATCATAATTAGTGTTTTCATGATCTCACTATGAAGGATCATACCCTAATTAGATATTCATTCACATAGGAAGTCCTTTACTTGATTAACATTCATAAAAGAAATCTTATCTCTCTCATCCTCTATAGGATGATGTTTACTTCATCCTTGATAGGGTTAACTCAATCATGAAAGAGAATTGACTTCATGGTTTATATCATTACCATTGTAATCATTTGAGCTTAATTACTTCATGGGTTTCAAACACACTACCCCTTTAACGTACAAGTATCATGATCACCTGTGATTACATCATGTATTAATTAACTAATCACTTTGTCCCTTAACCACTTTAAATACCCAAGGGGTTTAGGTTAATCAACCACCAAACGATCTTGGCCATTAAGTCCCCAAACGATCTTGACTAACTTAGACCTCAAACGGTCTTGGATACTTAACCTCCAAATGTTATAAGACCGTTTGGACCTTCATGCGGTCTTAGTCTACCCTTGAGAATGTTTGGTAAAGTAGAACACCCAGGACCGTTTGCTAAAGTAAGAGGTGAAGACCATTTGCCCAAGTTTGACTTTTGAAATCGCATGGACATAATCGGTTTTGAAACCGCATGAACCCTAAACGGTTTGGGATCGTTTGGTCCCAAATGGTCTTGAGATTGCTGGACTCAATCGGTATTGAGACCGTTTTGTCCAAAACCCCTCAAAACCGCATGGACCAAGTATGGTCTCAACAAGTCAAATTGAATTAAGGTTTCCATTGTTGATCCCCTCAACAATTAAGTACATGCATTCCATCATCAATTAGACCTATCACCATCATTCAATTGAGTTAATTAGGTCAACCTACAACTGATTTGATCCTCAATTGACCCTCAATTGGTCATCAATTAGGGCTTGAATCAATTGAATTAGGGTTTGGAATCGATGACCCTTCAACATAAATCAATGTGAGTCTAATTGATTTGTACCCATTGAATCATCATCCAATTTGGTCATGACCTGACCCCAAACGGTCTTGGGATTGTTTGGATAACCTCCAAAAGGTATTGAGACCATTTTCTCAAGTCAACATCAAAAGCTAAGTCAATCAATTAGGGTTTGACTCATTGGGTTTGTGACGACTGTCTGTGAAAAACAAGATCAACGAATGCAGAAGCGATTAACTAGTAGCGGAATTATTAAAAATCACTAAAATTAAAACTTTTTGCAAGGAAATCTTTAAACAATAAAACTCCTTCATAAAGAAATATAATAAGTTGTTTACAACATGTTTCATCATTGCATCTCTGTAACAAAACATATCTCGAGAATTACAACATCAACCACCTTGTTAATTGTACAAGGTAAGATACAAAATCTCGAGGCATCATGCCAAAATCTTAGATTTACTAACTCGTAGGACCTGAGAGTACAGAGATGACACATAGGATATACTATCTACAAGATTTGACAGTCAGTGTCTCCACCTTAGGATCACTGCTGTCCTAGATATTGTTGTTGCTGCGACTCACCCACTGATGGGTTTCTTCGTCCTCGGCGTCTACCTCAAAAGTTGAATCCCACAGGGGGTGAGACAATTGAATAATTGTCCCACCGAGAGTTATAACTCTCCGCCAGAAGCTTTTTTATTGCAATAATGGAATAACATAAAGTAGTAGAATTATAAATATTCAAGAGTAGGTTTAACATCGTGTAAACTAAGTGAAGCAGCATTCTTATAAGTAATCATTTCAATATTAACTTAATTGAATGACAATACATATAACAATAAGGAATGTGAAGAACATGTATACTAGTTATTTAACTAGGACATCATAAATAATGTAACATCAATCACTGTTTCTCGTAGTTCAACCTAAGCAGTTATGCTACATGGCTGATTAAGTTTTTCAAACATTATTATGCCCTAAGGAGATGAGTTACACCTCTCATACTCCAACCGACCATTACTAAATCGCAATCGGTACCATACATAGGTCATCAGAAGAGTTGGATTCCTATTACCTCATCTTCCTTAGTCAGTGTGAGGATCAATATGCAGGACATCTCGTGTCTCTGCTATAATATCTTTCTAGGGTATTCTGGCAACTTCACTATTAGAGTTATAGTGGCATTTTGTACTCTCTTCGCCATCGAGGGATTTCTTGTTTATCTCACACCGATGCGGTATCAACATCATCTTCGGGAGATTAGTGATACATCATCCCAGCATAAACATATAATGAAGGATTGATGGATTAAAAGTACATCTTACATCAAATCCTACATTAGGACGTAAGGATATTCACGTCCATAACCCCCACATACTCAAAAGTATGTGCTCCAGGAGTTCCCTTAGGAAAACCTATTTCACCATCATTTAATTTCTGACGCTGATGGATCTATGATCAGGGCTCTACATGATATCATTATACTTGATCAGTTAAGTACGTTATTGTATTCTTTAGCATCAGGCATGTTTTCAAACATAAACCAATAAGACAATTTCTATAAAGAAAGATTACTATTTGTATCAAGTTCACATCACATATTTTTAACATTGGGATGTGAATCCCTAACCATTTCATCATTGTAATTCAGGAATATGGGTGTTCAAACCCTTGAATCATCATAACACTTGTTACCAAGTAACACTTTATCATCCATTCATTTTATTAGTATGATCTTTGATTATAACAAATACAAATGTTGCTCATGGTTCATTCAACCTATCAAGCTCATATGTTACCACTCACCAGGTAACATAACATATCATTACTCTTAAAGCATATAAAGTGTTTTCAATGCATATGACATCATAACCTTTACCTGGATATGATCTCCTCTTTGTGAAAACCGGCATGATTAACATTTACTGATAACATACACATTGTAACTATATCAACACAATACAAGTCCTTTTCATATTAAGTATGGATACCACGGCTGTGCTATCTAGCACGGTCGTGCGAGAGTAAGTTACCACGGTCGTGCTTCATTACACGGTCGTGCAACAAAAGAATCACCACGACTGTGTCATATTACCACGGCTGGTTTCTAGGGTTAGGTTTCCCTTTTAATTCAAATAGGATTATTCAACCCCTTATTCTTATAAAAGCATAATGATTACTTACTTCCATAATCATGTATAGTGTTTCATGTTTAAAAGCATAACCCAAAATTAGGGTTCACTGATCATTTTATCACATCACCCTAGATTAGGGTTTACTACTCACATTACATGATATAACCCTAGAATTAGGGTTTACTATTCACATCATAGTGAATAGAGGTCATACCATCATCATGTATGAAGATTACCTTCTTTAATATCTTCAAATTAGGTTAAGATTCATTAATCACCATAATTAGGGTTTCCATGATCTCACTATGAAGGATCATACCCTAATTGTGTGCATTCATACATATTAGAGGTATGTTTCCTGATTCTCATTCATATTAGAAATCTTCTCTCTCCTCTTGCTATTAGATGATGTTTATATTTCTCATGATTAGGTTAAGTCAAAACAACCTTGATAACACAAGTCAAGTCATCACTACTATGGTCATTAGGGTTTGCTTGATCAGGGGGTGTTGACTACTTAAACCCATCCAAGGTATTTTGGTAATGTCCACCATTGATCATAACATACATCAACCAACTAATTACTTGTTCCCTTAAGATCTTTAGGTATCTTTAGGGTTTAGGTTAATCAACCATTAAACCATCTGAGCCTTTAAAGCATTAAACATTCTTGACCTTAAAAGATGCCAAACGGTTTTGCACTTTCAACCTCCAAACGGATTTGAACCCGCATGGAGTTGTTGACCATTGGACCCTTTGACTTTCAAGACCGCATGGCCAAGTACACCATCAAAAGCGTTTGCCCTAGGTGAGGTGAAGACCATTTGGGCCAACTTTGACTTTGAAACCGCATGGGCAATTGATCTTGAAACCGCATGAACAAATCAATCTTGAAAACCGCATGACCACCAAACGGTTTGGGATCGTTTGGTCCCAAATGGTCTTGAGACCATTTGGTCCAAACACCCTCAAAACCGCATGGACCGAAAAGTGTATCAACTCTTCCAATTGAATTAGGGTTTTCAATGTTAAACCCCCAAAACGATCATGAAAAGGTTAACCACTCATCAATTGAGTCAATTAGGTCAATCCTTAGTGATTTGGTCCTCAATTGAACCTCAATTGGTCACCAATTAGGGTTTGGATTGATTGGATTAGGTTTTGGAAACGATCACCCTTCAACATGTATCAACATGAGTCTAATTAACCTTGAGACCATTGAACCATCATTCAATTGGGTCATGACATGACCCCAAACGGTCTTGGGATCATTTGGACACCCTCTAAATGGTCTTGAGACCGTTTTCTCAAGTCCATATCAAAAACTAACTCAACCTATTAAGGTTTTGACCATAGATTTGATCATTAGGTCACTAATCGATTATATTTCAACCTATTGCCTTTCAATCTTCAACCATTTAACCATAGTCAACCCTAGACCTCCAAACAGTATTGGGTTATCACCAAACGGTCTTGAGACCATTTGGGTGCTCCCCAAATGGTTTTGAAACCGTTTGGGCCACTCAACCCAAACTTGAACATGATTAACTCATTAAAAACAACAGTAGACCCGATTAGGGTTTAGGTGATTAAAGTGCCTTCAATTGGTGATTTACTTGGAATTAGTTGATGATTCTTGGTGGGTGATTAGTCCATAATGTCTACCACAGATCTCCAAATGGTCAAAACTTGGTCAAATCTCCCAAACGGTCTTGAGACTATTTGCTCCAAACGTTCTTGGCTGAAACTGTTCGCTCTTCAAACGGTTTTGAAACCGTTTGGGCAAGAGGTCGATGACCGTTTGATAAATTAGGATCAAGATAAACTTTGGAATTAACGCCACCTTCTTCTACCTCAAGAACATAGACTGTTCTTAACGGTTTTGGGTGCAAGAACACTTAGAAATGTGAAAGAAAGGAGAACAAGCAACGTTTTCAAGGAAAGAAGATGCATAACAAAACTTTAAGGATTAGAGTTATAAAACCCACCTTAGAATCTGATCTAGATCTCCAAGATCCGAAGCTTTAATGGTGGCTTGAGCTCCATAGGTCGTCCAAGGTCCGTTCCTCAAGAATTGGATGGAGGAGATGGCTAGAAAGAAGAGCTATGTAAGAAAGACTATCAAACCAACCTTGTAGCAAGATTTCCTCCATGAATATGAGCTAGATGGTGATCAAAACTTACCCAATTTAACTTGGTCATTCTTCCTCTACTCCTGAGCTCCTTCAAAGTCGGCCAAAGCAAAGAGATAAGTGAGGGAGTGAAGGGAAATGATCCCTTTCTTAGTAAAGGAGACGTGCTTATATACTTTGGGCATATTTTCAAGATAAGGACAATTATTTTCCATATTTATCAAATAAGCCCTTCTCTCCTCCTTAGCCACGTATCTACCTTGTTCACTTAAGCAAAAATCCTCCTTTTTCCAATATTTAGAGGAAAAGATGCCAAACATCTTACCAAATTGTATGCATAAAAGGGGTCATTTTGCATACATCTTGATTATTTAATTATAATGGTTATCTTTCGTATATGATCATTATGATGAGGCGCCCTCCTCATCATTATACCTGTACTTGATGTCAAGAGTCATGAAAGATACTCTAGAGGGTGTATTTTATATGTTGCACCCTATGTTTTGGGTAAATTGCACTTTACACCAAAACTAGGTTTTAAAGCACAAGGATTGCTCTACAAGCTGCATCTTGGTTCCCAAGCTTGGAGAATCCATATCACTACCTCATATTCATACTTATGATGTCTCAACACCAGAGGAACATCTTGACATGTACAATTTGCAAGTTAACCCCTCTAATTGGGTAATTTGCACATAAGTCCATATTTACCAAAGCAATATTACAACATTGTTCAAAAAGGACAGAAAAGGAAATATAAGTTCCTCAGAAGCTTTAATTACATATCAAAAGATAATCACAAGCATCTAATCACATGTCTTAAGCAAAACACCTAGGGTTAGTTCATAACCCAGGTTAGGGATGTTACAAATTATCCACCCCTTACAAGGATTTCGTCCCCGAAATCAACAAAACATATCAACAACACATGTTAAGAGAAAAGAGCAGGGTATTTCCTTCTCATCTCTTCCTCTAGTTCCCATGTGGCTTCTTCAACACCAAGATGATTCCAGAGGACTTTCACAAGACTTATGTCTTTCTTTTTCAACTTTTTAATTCTGTTATCAAGGATTGACACTGGTCCTTCCTCATAAGATATATCATCATTCAATTCTACCTCCATAGGTTGCAGAACTGATTCTTTATCAGGGTGAAATTTCCTCAGTATGGAAATGTGAAACACATGGTGTAACTTTTGTAACTCTGGTGGTAATTCTAGCTTATAGGCTACCCTCCCAATCCGTTCAATGATTGGATAAGGCCCCATAAACCTAGGAGCTAACTTCCCTTTCCTTCCAAACCTCAGAACTCCCTTCCAAGGTGAGACTTTGAGATACACTCTGTCTCCAACCTGGATTCTAACGGTCTACAACGTTTATCAGCATATGATTTCTACCTATCATGTGCAGTCTTTAACTGTTGTTGTATTACTTTAATCTTTTCTATGGTTTGTTGCACAAGATCAGGACCTAACAGTTGATATTCACCGGTTTCATACCAACATAGGGGTGCTCTACAATGTTTACCATACAAAGCTTCATAAGGTGCCATGTCAATACTATGTTGGTAGCTATTGTTGTAGGAAAACTCTATCAAGCTTAGGTGTAGATCCCAACTCCTCGTAAACTGAAGAACACATGCTCTAAGCAAGTCTTCTAAGGTTTGTATAGTCCTTTCTGACTGTCCATCAGTCTGAGGATGAAAGGCTATACTAAACCTTAACTGTGTGCCTAAAGCTTTGTAAAGTCGCTCCCAAAAATGACTTATAAACTGGGGACCTCTATCAGAAATGATGGTAACTGGAACTCCGTGTAACTGTACTATCTCTTCAACATATAATTGTGCTAACTTCTCAACAGAATAGGTTGTTTTGACAGGCAAGAAATGTGTTGTCTTTGTCAACCTATCAACTATTACCCAAATGGAATCATGCCCTTTGCTTGTCCTAGGTAGGCCAACAACAAAGTCCATGGTTACATGATCCCACTTCCACTGTGGTATGGGCAAAGGTTGCATTATCCCTGCATGCTTCTGGTGTTCAGCTTTAACTTGCTGACACACAGGACACCGCATAACAAACTCAGCAACGTCCTTCTTCATACCAGGCCACCAATACATATCTTTTAAATTTTGATACATCTTGGTGCTTCCTGGATGCATAGCATACATCGAAGAATGAGCTTCTTCCAGGACTAACTTCCTCAAGTTATCCACATCCGACACTATCATCTTCCCATGATAACAGGCTACTTGGTCATCAGAGTCATGGAAACCATCTCATTTCTCATCACCATACTCCGATCTGATCTTTTGAACTACAGCATCAACTTGTTGTTCCTCCTTGATCTGCTCTCTCAGAGTAGGTTTTATATGCATCTCAGCTAACAACCCAGCTAACAATGATACTTCCAACTATACATTGTCTTGTCTTAAGGAGATAAGCATATCTCTCCTACAGCATACTAAGGAATTCAGTTGTGCTCTATCTAAGGTTGGTGTTGCTGATTTCCTACTCAAAGCATCAGCAACCACATTGGCCTTCCCTGGATGGTAATCAATTGTACAATCATAATCCTTGATTAACTCCATCCACCGACGTTGCCTCATGTTAAGCTCATGCTTAGAAAAGATGTACTTAATGTTCTTATGGTCTGTGAAAATCTGAAATGTCTCTCCATACAGAAACTGTCTATAGATCTTCAAGGCATGAACGATAGCAGCTAGCTCCAGATCGTGTGTCGGATAATTTTCCTCATGTTTCTTAAGCTGTCTGGAAGCAAAAGAAATCTCTTGCTTATCCTGCATCAACACACATCTGAGTCCATTCTTGGAGGCATCACAGAAAACCATATATCCTTTCCCTTGCTCAGGTAACACAAGAACTGGTGCACTTGTCAACCTCTCCTTCAAAAACTGAAAAGACTGTTGACACTTGTCACTCCAGACAAAAGGAACATCCTTGCTAGTCAACTTGGTCAAGGGTAAGGCTATGGAACTAAAGTTCTTAATGAACCTTCGGTAGTAACCTACCAACCCTAGGAAACTACGGAGCTCCGTCGGTGTCTTCGGCTGTTCCCATAGCAGGACATATTCTACCTTTGTAGGGTCAACACGAATACCCGAAGCAGATATTACGTGTCCAAGGAAGGATACTTCTGGCAACCAGAACTCACACTTGCTAAACTTAGCATATAGTTTGTGTTCTCTTAGAAAAGTTAGAGTGTGATGAAGATGTTGTTCTTGCTGTTGAGCATCTCTACTATAGATCAGAATGTCATCTATGAAGACAACAACACACTAATCGAGAAAAGGTCAGAAGATTCTATTCATAAGTTCCATAAATGCAGCTGGTGCATTAGTTAGTCCAAACGACATAACTGTGAACTCATAGTGACCATACCTTGTCCTAAAGGCAGACTTGGGTATGTCACTATCCTTAATACGTAGTTGGTGATATCCCGACCTCAAATCTATCTTTGAGAAGACGGTTGCACCATGCAACTGGTCAAAGAGATCATCAATCCTCGGCAGAGGATACTTATTCTTTATTGTCACTTTATTTAACTATCTATAATCAATGCACAACCGCATTGACCCATCTTTCTTTTTAACAAAGAGGATCGGAGCACCCCAAGGTGAAGTACTCGATCGGATGAAACCCTTCTCAAGCAACTCTTGCAGATGTTTCTTGAGTTCTTCCATCTCAGTAGGCGCCATCCTATATGGTGTCTGTGCTATAGGTTGTGTGTCTGGGATTAAATTGATCTCAAAATCAATTTCCTAAGGTTGTGGCACACCTAGAAGTTCTTCAGGAAATACATCTTCAAATTCCCTGACTATAGGAACTTCAGCAAGGTTAGGACTATCCATGGTAGTATCTACCAGATGGGCAGGAATGCATAACATCCTTGCCTCATCAGCTTCTCAGCAACCATAGCTGACACAAGACAGGTGGGTAGGATCTTTCTTTCTCCTTGAAAGATCCATGTGTCACTATCATCAGCAAACACAGGTTGCTTAGATTCACAATCCAAGACAACCTTATACCTTTCTACAGTATCCATCCCAAGGATTATATCAAATCCACGCATCTCAAGTGGTATAAGATCAACTTGAATGCGATGTTAAGAAAAGAAGAGGATGCAGGGAGGACATACCTCCTGCAGCACAGCAGATCCTCTTAATGGAGTTTCTAACAACAAACTATATGCTCTATGACTTATAGTCAATATGCAGTCAAAGATCACTCTTCGAGTGATAAAGGAGTGTGTAGCACCCGGATCAATCAAAACAGATACAATACAAGATGTAGACATATTAGAATATAACAACTCCATCTTACCTACTACAACTTGAGGGTTGATAACTGCATCTGGTGGACTCATTGCGTAGAATCTCGCTGTCGCATGTGGTTGATTCAGTGCTCATTGGCTAGGTGTTGATGATCCAGCTTGGGACTCTTGTCCACGTCCTCTAGCTCCTCCTGGAAACTGTCTCCTTTGTGATCCTTGTTGACTCTGCCTCTGAGGTTGAGTCACACTCGCTTCTCTGGCTCTACAGTCCTTCATCAGATGTCCCATCTTCCCACATATATAACAACTTCTGTTCAGTTGTTGTGGTCTGGGTGGTCCTGTAACCGACATACATGCTGAACTGTGAGCTCCTTCTAGTGGTAGGCTTCATCCTCTACCCCTATTCGATATCCACTGTGTTTGAGTATTGGGCCTTGGTGGGGGTGTAGGTGCAGAAAACCTAGGTTTCTTGAAACCTTTAGATGAATATACTTGGAACTGAGGATAAATCCTCTTGTTTTGGGTCTGTCTCTTCTCTACTACGAACCTCTCTACCCTTTTGACAGATTCCACGAATGTAGCAAACCTTTCTCGGTTCTCTAGGGCAGACACGGGAGTAGGCAACTCAGTGTTTAATCCTTTCTTCATCTGTAGCTGCCATGTGCGGACAGAACCGCAATAGCTCCATGAACTTAGCCTCATACTCGCTAATTTTCATTAGACCTTGCCTTAACCTCTCAAATTGGGAGATTTTCTCATCCAAAAACGTCTTAGGGAAGTATCTGTTAATAAATTCCCGTCGAAAAACTTCCCATGCAACCTCCACACCAGGCCTCTTTTGTTCTTCCATGGTCCACCAATGACCAGCACTCCTCTTGAGAAGATATACATCATGTCTAACCTTCTCAGCTTCTGGGATATTCAGGATTCTAAAGGCCTTCTCTAGTTCAGTTAACCACAAGTCGGCATCTATGGGATCAGCTATTCCAAAATACTCTGTGGCTCCAACTCGGCGAAGTCGTTCAAACGCCTTGCCGATTCCTTGTCCTTCAGGATGGGTAGGTGCCCTAGGTGCAGGCATAGGTATCCTATCTGTTATGTGTGTCATGGAAGTCATAAACTACCCAAACATAGTCTGGAGGGCTGGGTTCCCCATGTCAATTGAATTGAACTGGGGTGGTTCAGGCACAGGTTTCTCTATCTCTGGGTTTCTTACACCTTCTCTTGGTGAAGCAACACTACTCTCCGTAACATATTCCTCGTGTTCTTCGTGTGGTACGTACATCCTTAGTCTTATCTTCTTTTCCTGAGGAGCACAAGCCACTATCAGATATACTGGAAGACACTAGAATAGACTCAACATCCTAAGTCCTATGTCTCTGTAGACTCAGTGAACCTAGAGCTCTGATACCACTAAATTGTGACGACTGTCTCCAAAAAACAAGATCAACGAATGCGGAAGCGATTAACTAGCAGCGGAATTATTAAAAATCACTAAAAATTTTAAAATTTTGCAAGGAAATATTTAAACGATAAAACTCCTTCATAAAGAAATATAATAAGTTGTTTACAACACGTTTCATCATTGCATCTCTGTAACAAAACATATCTCGAGAATTACAACATCAACCACCTTGTTAACTGTATAAGGTAAGATAAAAAATCTCGAGGCATCATGCCAAAATCTCAGATTTACTAACTCCTAGGACCTGAGAGTACAGAGACGACACATAGGATATACTATCTACAAGACTTGACAGTCAGTGTCTCCACCTGAGGATCACTGTTGTCCCTGAGATTGCTGCTGTTGTTGCTCACCCACTCATGGGTTTCTTCGTCCTCGGCGTCTACCTATAAAGTCGAATCCCACAGGGGTGAGACAATTGAATAATTGTCCCAGTGAGAGTTATAACTCTCCGCAAGAAGCTTTGTTATTTCAATAATGGAATAACATAAAGCAGTAGAATTATAAATATTCAACAGTAGGTTTAACATCGTGTAAACTAAGTGAAGCAGTATTCTTATAAGTAGTTATTTCAATATTAACTTAATTGAATGACAAGACATATAACAATAAGGAATGTGAAGAACATGTATACTAGTTATTTAACTAGGACATCATAAATAATGTAACATCAATCATTGTTTCTCGTAGTTCAACCTAAGCAGTTATGCTACACGGCTGATTAAGTTTTTCAAACATTATTATGCCCTGAGGAGATGAGTTACACCTCTCATACTCCAACCGACCATTACTAAATCACAATCGGTACCATACATAGGTCATAAGAAGAGTCGGATTCCTATAACCTCATCTTCCTCAGTCAGTGTGAGGATCAATATGCAGGACATCTCGTGTCTCTGCTATAATAGCTTTCCAGGGTATTCTGGAAACTTCACTATTAGAGTTATAGTGGCATTCTATATTCTCTTCTCCATCGAGGGATTTCTTGTTTATCTCACATCAATGCGGTAACAACATCATCTTCGGGAGATTAGTGATACATCATCCCGACATAAACATATAATGAAGGATTGATGGATTAAAAGTACATCTTACATCAAATCCAACATTAGGATGTAAGGATATTCACATCCATAACCCCCACATACTCAAAAGTATGTGCTCCAGGAGTTCCCTTAGGAAAACCTGTTTCACCATCATTTAATTTCTGACGCTAATGGATCTATGATCAGGGCTCTACATGATATCATTATACTTGATCAGTTAAGTACATTATTGTATTTTTTAGCATCAGGCATGTTTTCAAACATAAACCAATAAGACAATTGCTATAAAGAAAGAGTAATATTTGTATCAAGTTCACATCACATATTTTTAACATTGGGATGTCAATCCCTAACCATTTCATCATTGTAATTCAGGAATATGGGTGTTCAAACCCTTAAATCATCATAACACTTGTTACCAACTAACACTTTATCATCCAGTCATTTTATTAGTATGATCTTTGATTATAACAAATACATATGTTGCTCATGGTTCATTCAACCTATCAAGCTCATATGTTACCACTCACCAGGTAACATAACATATCATTACTCTTAAAGCATATAAAGTGTTTTCAATGCATATGACATCATAACCTTTACCTGGATATGATCTCCTCTTTGTGAAAACCTGCATGATTAACATTTACTGATAACATACACATTGTAACTATATCAGCACAATACAAGTCCTTTTCATATTAAGTATGGATACCACGGCCGTGCTATCTTGCACGGTCGTGTGAGAGTAAGTTACCACGGTCGTGCTTCATTACACGATCTTGCAACAAAGGAATCACCACGACCGTGTCATATTACCACGGTTGGTTTCTAGGGTTAGGTTTCCCTTTTAATTCAAATAGGATTATTCAACCCCTTATTCTTATAAAAGCATAATGATTACTTACTTCCATAATAATGTATAGTGTTTCATGTTTAAAAGCATAACCCAAAATTAGGGTTCACTGATCATTTTATCATATCACCCTAGATTAGGGTTTACTATTCATATTACATGATATAACCCTAGAATTAGGGTTTACTATTCACATCATAGTGAATAGAGGTCATACCATCATCATGTATGGAGATTACCTTCTTTAATATCTTCAAATTAGGTTAAGATTCATTAATCGCCATAATTAGGGTTTCCATGATCTCACTATGAAGGATCATACCCTAATTGTGTGCATTCATACATATTAGAGGTATTTTTCCTGATTCTCATTCATATTAGGAATCTTCTCTCTCCTCTTGCTATTAGATGATGTTTATATTTCTCATGATTAGGTTAAGCCAAAAAAACCTTGATAACACAAGTCAAGTCATCACTACTATGGTTATTAGGGTTTGCTTGATCAGGGGGTGTTGACTACTTAAACCCATCCAAGGTATTTTGGTAATGTCCACCATTGATCATAACATACATCAACCAACAAATTAATTGTTCCCTTAAACTCTTTAGGTATCTTTAGGGTTTAGTTTAATCAACCATTAAACCATCTTAGCCTTTAAAGCATTTAACGTTCTTGACCTTAAAAGACCCCAAACAGTTTTGCACTTTCAACCTTCAAACGGTTTTGAAACTGCATGGAGTTGTTGACGGTTTGGACCCTTTGAATTTCAAGACCACATCGCCAAGTAAACCATCAAAATCATTTGCCCTAGGTGAGGTGAAGACCGTTTGGTCTTGTTGACTGTTTGGGCCAACTTTGACTTTGAAACTGCATGGACAATTGATCTTGAAACCGCATGACCAAATCAATCTTGAAAACCTCATGACCACCAAACGGTTTGGGATCATTTGGTCCCAAATGGTCTTGAGACCATTTGGACTCAAACAGTCTTGAGATCGTTTGGACCCAAATGGTCTTGAGACCGTTTGGTCCAAACACCCTCAAAATCGCATGGACCAAAAAGTGTATCAACTCTTCCAATTGAATTAGGGTTTTCAATGTTGAACCCGCCAAACTATCATACAAAGGTTAACCACTCATCAATTGAGTCAATTAGGTCAATACTTACTGATTTGGTCCTCAATTGAACCTCAATTGGTCACCAATTAGGGTTTGGATTGATTGGATTAGGTTTTGGAAATGATCACCCTTCAACATGTATCAACATGAGTCTAATTAACCTTGAGACCATTGAACCATCATTCAATTGGGTCATGACCTGACCCCAAACGGTCTTGGGATCGTTTGGACACCCTCCAAACGGTCTTGAGACCGTTTTCTCAAGTCCACATCAAAAACTAAATCAACCTATTAAGGTTTGGACCATAGATTTGATCATTAGGTCACTAATCGATTATATTTCAACCTATTGCCTTTCAATCTTCAACCATTTAACCATAGTCAACCCTAGACCTCCAAACGGTATTTGGTTATCACAAAACGGTCTTGAGACCATTTGGGTGATCCCCAAACGGTTTTGAAACCATTTTGGCCACTCAACCCAAACTTCAACATGATTAACTCATTGAAAATAGCAATAGACCTGATTAGGGTTTAGGTGATTAAAGTGCCTTCAATTGGTGATTTACTTGGAATTAGTTGATGATTCCTGGTGGGTGATTAGTCCATAATTTCTACAACAGATATCCAAATGGTCAATGCTTGGTCAACTCTCCCAAACGGTCTTGAGACTGTTTGCTCCAAACGTTCTTGGCTGAAACTGTTTGCTCTTCAAACGGTTTTGAAACTGTTTGCTTCCAAACAGTTTTGCAAACCGTTTGGGCAAGAGGTGGATGACCATTTGATAAAGTAGGTTCAAGATAAACTTTGTAATTAACGCCACCTTGTTCTACCTCAAGAACATAGACCGTTATTCACGATTTTGGTTGCAAGAACACTTAGAAGTGTGAAAGAAAGGAGAACAAGCAACGTTTTCAAGTGATGAAGATGCATGACAAAACTTTAAGGTTTTGAGTTATAAAACCTGCCTTAGAATATGATCTAGAGCTCCAAGCTCCGAGTATTTAATGGTTTCTTGAGATCCACAGGTGGTCCAAGGTCCGTTCCTCAAGAATTGGATGGAGGAGATGGCTAGAAAGAAGAGCTATGTAAGAAAGACTATCAAACCAACCTTGTAGCAAGATTTCCTCCATGAATCTGAGCTAGATGGTGATCAAAACTTACCAAATTTAGCTTGGACATTCTTCCTCTGCTCTTGAGCTCCTTCTAAGTCGGCCAAAGCAAAGAGATAAGTGAGGGAGTGAAGGGAAACGATCCCTTGCTTAGTAAAGGAGATGTGCTTATATACTTTGGGCATATTTTCAAGATAAGGACAATTATTTTCCTTATTTCTCAAATAAGCCCTCCTGTCCTCCTTAGCCACGTATCTCCCTTATTCACTTAAGCAAAACTCCTCCTTTATCCAAGGTTCAGAGGAAAAGAAGCCAAACATCTTACCAAATTGTATGCATAAAAGGGGTCATTTTGCATACATCTTGATTATTTAATTATAATGGTTATCTTTCTTATATGATCATTATGATGAGGCGCCCTCCTCATCATAATACCTCTAAATGATGTAAAGAGTCATGCAAGATACTCTATATGGTGTATTTTATATGTTGCACCCTAAGTTTTGGGTAAATTGCACTTTACACCAAAACTAGGTTTTAAAGCACAAGGATTGCTCTACAAGCTGCATCTTGGTGCCCAAGCTTGGAGAATCCATATCACTACCTCATATCATCCTTATGATGTATCAACACCATAGGAACATCTTAACATGTATAATTTGCAAGTTAACCCCTCTAATTGGGTAATTTGCACATAAGTCCATATTTACCAAAACAATATTACAACATTGTTCAAAAAGGACAGAAAAGGAAATATAAGTTCCTCAGAAGCTTTAATTACATATCAAAAGATAATCACAAGAATCTAATCACATGTCTTAAGCAAAACACCTAGGGTTAGTTCATAACCCAGGTCAGGGATGTTACAGGGTTGATCACCATAATAACAATTGATTGTACTTCAACTTAGAACCTTTGGATCTTCAAATGGTCAACTATACTTAAACCTAGACCTCCAAACGGTCTTGGGTGATCACCAAACGGTCTTGAGACCATTTGGGTGATCCCTAAATGGTTTTGAAATTGTTTGGGTCACTCAACCCAAACTTCAGCCTAATTCAATTATCAAATCAACAATTAACCCGATTAGGGTTTTGATGATTGTTGGACCTTTAATTGGTGAACTACTTGGAGTTAATTGATAATTATTAATAGGTGATTAGTCTACATTATTCTCAACAGACCTACAAACGGTCAACACCACCAAATGGTTTTGGACCGTTTGCTTCTATGTGGTATGGATGAAACCGTTTGCAATCAAACGGTTTGAAACAATTTGCTCCCAAACGGTTTGAGAAACCGTGTGAGCACAAAGGCAAACCGTTTGGTAAAGTTCTTTCCTTTGGATAATCATCAAAGTTAACATCATCATATTCTTCCTACAAGCAACCAAGAACTATTGTTGTTCTTCACAGAAGTTATAGCAATTCACCAAAAGAGTACCAAAGAGGAAAATAGCCAACGATTATTAAACAAATGGATGCATTAGCAATGCTTAAGGGTTAGAGTTATAAAACCCGCCTCTAGAACTGATCCAGAGCTCCAAGCTTCGCATCTTTAATGGTGGATTGATCTCCAATAGTTGTCCAAGGTTCGTTCTTCAATCTTTGGATGAACAAGGTGGCTAGAAAAGTAAATCGTGTGAAGAAAACCATGAATCTAACCTTGTTTTGTGGTTTCCACCATGAATTCAAGGTAGAAGATGAACAAAGCTTACCAAGATAGATTGATCATCCTTCCTCTGGTCTAGAGCTCTTCCTTGGTCGGCCAAAGAAAGTTTGAGAAGAAAAGAAACTAAGGAAACGATCCTTGGGTGTTTGGAAAAGGTTACTTATATATGTATATGGATTTTCAAGGAAAATGGAAAAAGAGGATTATTTCCTTTTATCTCCCAAAATATATACCAAGTTGTCCTCCACTTTTTGGCTACATGGCCACCTTCTATTACCTTGCAAAACTTCTCCATTATCCAAGAATAATGGGAAAGAAACTAAACACCTTAAAAAGTTATGTGTTAATATCCATCATTTAGTGGATATTGCTTTATATTATTTTATTAGTGTGAGTAGATTCCACTCAAAAAAGATATTTTTTGGTGCCCAATCATGGCACAAGCTTGTCCAAACTATTGCAAACACATCCTCCAACTTTTAGTTGAAGGGCTCCATAATTAATATATTTCCCTTTTACATTAAGTTATATTAAAGAGCCATTTGTGCTTAAACCTTGTTTATTTTGATGTCATGACTCTCTCTCCTCCACGATAATTCACATGAGGTGCCCTTCTCATTTTCTTTGCTTTACTTGATGCCAAGAAACATGAGGGACCCTCTAGAGGTGATATCTTGCATATTGATCTCTAGGTTTTGAGTAATTTGCACATTAGTCCAAAAGTAACAAAACCATATTTCAACATTATTCAGAAAGGACTGAAATTGAAATATAAGTTCCTCAAAAGCACTAATTAAATTTCAAAATATAAGGGAAAGTATCTAATCAACTTTATTACGCAAAACACCTAGGGTTAGTACATAACCCAGGTCAGGGATGTTATAGTAGGTGTGGCCCACATGGGCATGTGGCATGCCAGTCTTGAGTCGTGCGGTCCAGGCATGTAGCAAACGGTTGTCCATGGTTGACGTAGCCACCCATGCACCAGTATTCCATGATCGGGAGTTGGGTGTCCATGGGAAATTGTGGGTCTATATTGAAATGGGGTCAGATTATGAGGTCATATAGTTGAGCCTTGACGAGGACGTCAGGAATCTAAGTGGGGGAGATTGTAACATCCTAGGATTTGAGGCCTTGAATAACATGTTATTAAAAGGAATGATTTGACTACCCATATCACCAAGGTGCACCTCCTTTTCCGGGAGCCCATTTTTAAGAACTCCATAGTTAAGTGTGATCAGCTTGGAGTAGTACTTGGATTGGTGACATGTCGGGAAGTTGATCCTGGCATGCGGGTGAGTGAGGACAAAGTGCACAGTTAAGGCTAGTGGTGGTTTGTGGGGACAGTCGTCATTCCGAAAACTCTACTAGAGCCTTGGGTAGTGGGCTCGGGTGTTACATTGACTCACATGGGCATGGCCATACATTGCCATAGTCTCTCTTATCAAGTGGATGGGATATCATTCCAAAGGAGGGATGAATTTCATCAAGATCATTCACAACAATTTTCACATGTCAAAATGTACCCAATCACCACCTTTTTGGCAACCTTCATTTAGAGTCACATTTTTCTAGTGTAAAAGGACTAAACAACATGTGATTACTATAGTGACTTCAAGTCTAAGGATCACAATCATCATTATCACATTGAGATATGACTCTAATACATCATTGCATGACTTACTTGTTTCATTCTCAAGGTGGGTCTTTTCAGTACAACTTGTTCTCTAGATAGTTCCCACATATCTAACCTGGTATCCAAAATCTAGAATAATAAGACATAGTCATCACTCACCATACATGTTAGTCTCATGTATTATTGTTGTCCAATAATATTCACAATAATAACCAACTATGGACCAACAAGAATGAATACTCTACATATACATATGATCTCATGTTCAGGTCCTCAACCCAAACCATATGCCATCGAGTCAAAACATTCTTAGGATGTTATTAGGTTTTTCCATTATCTTGATACTGAAACAAACATAATAACTAGTATTCCCTTTTTATTATTAATCAAATCAGATAGAAAAATGTCCCTTTTATGATCATCACATGATGACTCTCAGGGCATTCAACCAATAGTCTCCAACCTATACTAGAGCCAATCACTCATGAGTATAATTATAGGTGATCTTACATGACCTTCCTGCTTCTACTATAGAAGTGCCTTTGTCAAGGGATCAAAAACATTGCTTTAAATTTGCACTATGAAAATCTTAATGTTTCCTCATTGTATAATCTCTCATATGGTATGGTAACACATCAATATGTGCTTAGAACAATGATGTGATATGGGTTCCTTTGCCTATGCAATGACACCATTGTTTTCATAGTAAAGCTCAACTGCATCTTTAGTGGTTGGAATTACTCCTAGTTCTTTAATGAACTTCTAGATTCATACATCTTCCTTTTACACACTAAAGGCAACAATGTACTTGGCCTTTGTTTTAGAATCATAAATTTTTTATTACTTGGAACTTTTCCATCTCAAAGCTCCACCATTGAGGCAAACCACAAAACCTAATTTCTATTGATAGGTGTGTTTGTCAGTTTTGAAGCTTCATCAATGTAACCCCTCCTCTTCCTCACCACAGTAATTAGAGACTGGTCCTTAGTTCTTCTCAAATACTTAAAGATATTCTTTAAAATAGTCTCATGACCTTCACTAGGATCTGACTAGTACCTTTTTATCATGCTTGAAGCATAAGAAATATTGGGACTTGTACACAACATGCATTTCCTTTCTTTAGAAGAGACGAGGCATTGAAATCTATAGAGACTTATTCCATGAGTCATGGGTAAGTTTCCTCTCATAGACTATTGCATGATGAATCTTTTTAACACATTGTCAATGTAAGCACTTTGACCTAGACCAAGATTCTTTCTAGGTTTTTCTTTTTAGATCTTGTTTCCTTACATGTAGGATGCTTCTTCTAAGTCCTAATGGAGAAGGTATTTCCCAACCATGTTTTATCCAACTATAGAGTAAGTATGTCATTCCCATAAATAGTATGTCATTAACAGATAAAATGAGGAATACAATTTCATCTCCATATTGAACAAAGACAAACTATTTGCGTGTATCATAAAAACAAAGATTCCAACTATTATGTGCTTTCTTAAATCCATATATTGATCTTTGTAGCTTACAAACCTTTCTGTCTTCCATTTGGAGAGATAAACCTTTGGGTTGTATCATCTACACATCCTCAAGGAGATTCATGTTTAGGAATGTGATCTTTAACATCCATTTGGAAAATGACTTAGTCATGATAAGTTATAATGGCAAGCATGATCCTGATGGATTTAACCATGTCAACTAGTGAAAATGTTTTATGTAACACCTAGAAGTTGTTTGAAACCTTTTTCTACCAATCAACTTTTGTAGGGTTGTACATAACCATCCATGTCAACCTTCTTCTTGAAGAATGATTTTCACCCTATGGGTTTTAACCCTTTAGGTGAATCCACCAAGGCTAATACCTATTAGTATACATAGAATCCATCTCAGTTTTCATGGCTTCAAGCCATTTCTCAAAATTTGGTCCCTCAATATCCTCATTATAGGTTGTTGGTAAATCATCATGAATGAAAAACACATCATCTTGTTGAATCATGGGAAATTCATATCTCTATGGATCAAGATGTGCCCTACTAAACCTACTATGGTTCTTGTGTTACAATAGGAACTTGAGATTCCACACATATTATTGTTCCTCTTGTTCCTTAGTAGCATCCATTAGGTTTAAGGTTATCTTCTTGATCTCAAATTTCATTCAAAGCATATGGCGTTTGATCAGATGTCACTATAGGTTTTCAAGGAGAAGAAATACAATGGAACAACAAAAGAAGTTCCTTCCCATTTCAACCTAGTCCTTAGATCCATTGTAGTTGTAAAATATCTATGAACACAATCCATATAAAGAATAAAGATTACACTTTTACACACAATAGTTTTCCAACAAATAGACATATTGTTATGGGTGTACAATTTGAACTTTAAGATCCAAATCCGAATTGACCACCAACCTACTCATTGGTTATTTGCTTCACAACATCTTCTTGTTGTCTTATAGAATGCCTCTTCCAATCCTATGCACAAGTGGTTCAACCTCTACTTCATCAACATGGATGAAGAAGAACATGCAGGGTGTATCACCTTAGCCACCAAGTTGAAGTGGAATAAGAGTTCTTGATGTGATATTCATCCGATAACTCCCTTTGTTCTCTTATCTAGCAATGTATTCCTTTGGGAAACGTACTCTCTCTTCAAGAGAGACACTCCATGCCAACTTGTTTCACAATGTGTGTCAATTGTGTCTTCCCCTTTGGGATGAACCCCCTTTATTTAGGAAATCTCAAAAATATTCTCAAAATAGAAAAGTATGACTACCATCCCAGTTGTTTGAGTGGGTGCTTGTTGGGACTAAGATGGGTTGTGAGTCACTGATCTTGCTAGTGTAGGTTCGAACTAGTTTCCCAATTTATTCCAAATCAAATATGGAAATATTTCTGATTAGTTTTTAGTCTCATGAATCACAAAGTGAGTTACTTGACTGACCACTTTCCCAAAGTGAAAGTCAATTATTTGATAGACAATCAATTGATCCATTGACTTGACCAATCCAGTCAACCAAATGGACATTTATTTTCATCCTCTGTCCCAAACAAAGAAAGAACACAGATTTCATCCAAGGTGCCAGCACAAGAAGATCTTTCTTTCTTTTAGCCACATAATCCCCACAAGAAAGAAGTCGTTCTTAGCCCTCCACCTCCACCCCCTTCCTCACCCAGATTAGGTGGATCTTAATATCCCCCTCCCCCTAGTATCCTTCTAAATAGTCTTAGGAACCCAACTAACTTGAGACCATACCAAGCCTTCAACCCCCTTGTTATCCCCTTCTTGGAATTCCACCACCATTTGGTCCCCCTCCAAAACAACCACAATATGAACCCCCTCTTCCCTATTCCTCTTGCCATCCTGACTAGGAAAGAAATTAATTTGATTATGATTTAGAACCAGTCTAGTCATATGTTTGATTGTGAACTTCAATTTGCTTATGCATCATTGTGTGTGTGACCCAATAGGTTCCTAATTATGTTGGTAGTGATGTTCAAAACACCACAGGTAAAGATTGGTATCTAGAAACACATCATTACCACTCAAGTAATGGAAGTAAGTGGGATAACAACCTCAACCTTTAAAGTGACCAATGTTACCTGGACCATATAATTCCTCTATCATAGATATCTAGACTCAAAATGAGACATGGAATTATCATCCTCTTATCATTTAATCTATGTTCCTTGAACTAGAGAAGAGTATTCGAGATATTGTGAGATCAATATCATATATTCGCTCACATGATCATGGAAATGCAATTTAATATTTTCCCTTATCAAGTGGCCTAGATATCACTCTAAAGAAGGGATAAATTTCATCTACATCATTTACAATTATCCTCATGTGTCATAGTGCACCCAATCACTACAATTTTGGAAACCTTTACAAAGAGTCACACTTGGGGTAGTGTCAAATAACTTATAATGATATGTGATTATATAGTGGCATCATATATAAGGATCATAGTCACCATTGTCACATTGAGAGATGGCTCTGGCACTTCATTGCATGATTTCCTTGTGTCATTCTTAAGATGAGTTCGTCTAGTACAATTTGTTCTCTAACAAGTACTTATGTATCTGAAATGATACCCAATATCATGACTGTAGAGACATAGTCATCACTCACCATACATCCTATTCTTATGTATTACTATTGTCCTATAATATCCACAATAGTAACTGACTAGGGACATAATAAGAATGAATACTCTAAGTATACATATGATCTCATGTTCAAGTCCTTAACTCAAACCACATGCCATCAAGTCAAAATATTCTTAGGACATTATAAGGTTTACTCATTATCTGAATACTGAAACAAACATAATAAGTGGAACTAACTTTTTATTAATAACTAAAATATATAAAATATCCCTTTTACTATCAACACATGATGTCTCTCAGGACATTCAACTAAGACCTCTTAAGAAAAGAAAGGATGAATGGGAGGATGAATGGAAGGATAGGAAACACCAAAGTTCTAGGACTATGGATGCCACCCTATTGGAGAATGGTAATATGAAACACTAGTGTGAGAAGGAGAACATTTTGTGCCTCCCTAAAATTCCAAAAGAATCTTGAGTGAAGGGACCTTCTATAAAAATAGCAGTTCTTCTAAAACATAGAGTACAACCTTGTAGGATGTATTCATTGATGTATTTAAAAATGACCTTGTGATCTTTTTTAGTGATAGAATAGCATGTGGTTGAGATAGGTGATTCCTAGAGAACATATGCTTAATAGTTACAATGAAGACCAAACTAAAAAGAGGCAAGGAAGGACCAATTGTGATAATGTATGCATGAATTTGTTCACCCAAGCCTAAGAGGAAGACTTTATGATAGCATATGATGATGCTCTTGGATTAGTGGATTACATGAAAACACTAGCATTATGAAAACCCAAATATTCATGTACTAACCCGTCATAGTTTTTAATATTACATCCTAGTAGATTTTCATGAATACAAGTATGAAAAACAAGTGTGTTTTTATGTAAGGAAGTAAATGAGACTCAACTCCCTATCAAGGAATGATGGTGTGGATCATGCCAAGTTAAGGAAAAGACTTAAGGATGAAAAATAATCTCATGACAGTGGTGTTGGTATATGTGGTTGGAGAGCCTAACCTCATAATATGTATGAGAATTAAGATAATACCCTAGATCAATAGTCGATCCAGTATTTTTTGAGTTTTAATATTTGTTGTATCTATAGATTTTCTACATGCACCTAGCCCTGTGAGAGGAGACATTCTAGGATCTAAAAGTATGAAGTAGTATTAGATTCTTGTAAGGCCCTCAAATCTACCTAGTTAGAATATTTATATAAGATAAAAGATAAAGGTTTTGTTTTGATATTTTGGGAAGTGATTTAAACGTGTATACTTTTGTGATATTTTAGTTAATGAAACTCTTAGATAAATATGCAATCGAAAAGTTTAATACAATAAAATAAATGTTGCAACTATATACATTACTTGTAGAAAACTTCCTTGTTCAATAGATGTATTTGAGTCATAGAGATGTCGCACCTAAGGAGCAAAGAATGAAAGATGATAGATACAAAATAAAGTTTATGAATTCTTGGATATCCCTATTTAGGGTGGAACCCCAGTCAAACCTAGGGTCATGTGGGAGAAATATAAAGGTACCTGTGACCCTAGGGATCAAGAGAATCACTCCATAAGTACCTACTCTCATACATATCCTAAGGGAATGACTAAATGGAAATGATACATAATAAATATATGTAAAATGGAAAGACAGTTAATATCATGTTGTGTACAAGTTAACAACATACGAAATATTGAATTTATAAACTAGAGGTGTGACTTTGTATTATACTATGAGTATATAGTCCCTTGACTATGGTAGGTCCTAGTCAGATAGACCAAAAGTTGAAAATCTTGACCTAGTTGTAACTTGTTAGATAAAAGGGAACCCTATGGGAGGTTGTGCACAAATGAGTCAAGGGCCTTAGAAAATTACTCCTCCTTATATAAGTAATATTTAAGGACTCATTGAGGTTAGTATAATGTTCCCCATATGAATAATCACTTGTGAGATTGACTTAAACTAATTATAAACCTATAAGATGATATGTGGATTCACCATCTCTACACAAAAAATGAGATGAACTTTATATTTTAACTACAGACAAATATATTTTATCTCAGCATTGCTGATTCAGTAACCACCTTTTATAAGTAGTATATGAGATGAATCATGAGATAAATCGTGATATTGAGTTGTGGAAAGTCCTTAAATCTTTAGTAATATGGTTAGGATATATATATATATATATATATATATATATATATATACACTACATCGAAATCTTATGGATATGGATGCATGATAACTCATGTTCATGTGTAGGACCTAGGTTAAAATGTGATCTTTCAGTATTAAGTGAATGAAATGAATAAGGATGTGGGACCATACTTATAATAGTCTTGGTTCAAACCTTATTTTTTTATATATGTCCACCTAAAAGGGGTCGATGAAAGTATAACTAAAATATTTATAAAGTGGGATGTAGCCCCAAATAGCACATGTGAAACCCATTTTAGGTTTATGGACATGATATTCATGAGAAATATGTGTGTTATCAATTGAGGAAATAACCTCAAATAGCAATGTGACTATTTTAGTTAACGAATGTGTACTTGGACATATATTGATACATGGAATCTAAGTGAGGTATGTAATATGACACGAGGACCAACTTTAGCCTCATTCCATAGGGAGAAGGATAACTAGGTTTTGGACAAATTTAGTCTTCTCTAGTTATGTTTCAGAGCAGGAGAATCCAAAGACTAAGAAGTCTCAAGCCTTAGTGAAGGAAAGACCTTGGTTTGAAAAAATCATTCCTTCCATAAATGTAGTGCTAATCCAGGATACTCTTTAGTAGGTGAGCCGAACCCTTCCAAGAGGTAAGGTCCTCATGGTGGTATGAATCCTAGAACTACTGAGGAAAACTTGATGTATGAATGGAAGTTAATATGATCTTTGTATTTGGGTGTGGGTTATGCCTAAGACCCTAGAAAAGATGAATGAAACTTGGTCATGGTCACGAAAACAACTCTTATATAATGCCTCATGTATTTCAAATACTTGTAATGAAAATGTTATACCCTTGATAAAGGAAGTCAAGTATTATATTAGAGTATACTTTGCCTTGATTACTTTGAATCATACCGGGCTTATCCTTAATAGCTCATAAAAATTCTTTTATTTTAGAGGGACGAGAAGCATAGAATTTAAAAATGCCTCGAGAAATGCATTCCCCTTAGTACAAAGGAGGATTGTTATTATAGACCTCACTTGCGATAACTTATTGATGTATAAATCACTTAGGCTATGTATGGCATGCAATTGTGATAGGTTTACTTGCCATGGGTAAACTAACCAATGGAATGTCAACCTTGTGTAAAATGACTATTGTTTGGAGCAACGACAAATAAGCTTGACGCAAAGATGTCTGTCATGTGGTACGTGTGGAACCAATCTTTCATTATATGGGTGAATTCTATTATGTCATCTCAAAAATAAGACTGTATGTATTGAGTAGTCGTCTAGAGGGGTTTTGTGGAAAATAGACATCTGTGACATATAAACTTGTTCGCTGCTGCAAGGTTTTCAAGCAACAGGTTATCTAGAGATTTTTCAGTTAACTTGACTATGCGACATTTTGACTATCTTTTAGTTAGTCTGCATATCAAACATTTGTTAAAATATTCAATCAAGTTAGCTTGTCGTGCTGACGTTAGAACGCTAGAACAAAAACACAACCTTAGTATGTCTTGATCTAGTCCTAAAGTCCTGATATGTATGGAATCAACTCAGACTTAGCCCATTGATGATAATAGAACTTGTACCCCACCTTGATCAATTTGAATTTTGGGGAGAATTATTATAAGTAAGGAAGCATGTGAGAACATGGATTTCTCTAAAATTTTGTCTTTATAACTTTGCAAATTAATTAAAAAATTATGTTGAAATAAGATCTATAGACCTAAGTTATACTTTAAATTTAAGCCTCTAGGGGGAAAATGTGTGCATTTAGTAGATCATTAATATTAATATGAACCAAAGTCAATTATAAGAACTAATCTATTACCTTGTGGATGTGTAAACAAAATTTGAGCAAAAAAAGATTTGATTTGTAGCCTTGAGGATATAGTTTGAATATTATTGTTATAAATAGAAGACCAAGCAAAAGAAAAATTAACTTAACTATTATAAATATATATTTTCTTAACAACAAGAAGAGAGTATGAAGAGGACACTCCTAATTTTTTATAGTAAATAGAACCTTCTAGAGATATGTAGATAATCTAGATTATTTGCATGTTTTATTCAAATAGAAATCTAGATTTGATATGTATTAAATAATTTGACTAATAATTAATCACTGAACTATAGGGGAGGCAAAATCCTCCTTACTTGACCTATCATACAGAACACAAGCCACTACATCCATGATCAACAATCTTGGAATTTGTCTTCCACTCTGGGATTAGTGGAAGGAAATAACACTCAATCTCACTCTCTATCTTGCTATAGTTTTGTGTGATTATCTCTATCTCACTCCAATCACGAAAAACATGGAATAGTCTCCTTTTCCTTTGGAAGATAATGACCTCTCCATCAAACCCTAGATTCTTTACTTCATGCAGAGATCAAGAAATGCCTAGTCCTCTCTTTCAGTGTCTCCTCTTATAGTTTTAGACATCACTTCTTGTTCTACCAACTGAACAAATGGCTATAGGAAGAACCACTAACACCCCCACAACACATATTGATCCCTAATTTCACTCATTTTTTCCCATAACCTTGCAATAGGGGTGAGCACATCATGGTTTAAACCGCAAACCAGACTAGACTGGTCGGGTCAGTCTAATCTTGGCTCAGTCAATTTAGTTCGGTCCGGTCTAGTTTTGTACTAGACCGTTTCAGTCCACGGTCTCCAAATTTTAAAAATTCTATTTGCAGTCTAGTCTGGTCCAAAATCGGTCAAAGCATGGTATGGACCGTTGACTATTTTATATGTAAAGTGCCTTTGACAAAAATATAAACAAATCACACATTAAAACACTAGTAGTGTGCATATTTTATACCGATGTTAAACAATTGTTAGAAGTGATTAAACTTATCAGAATTTTAATATTAAAAAAGTTCCAAATTGTGAAAAGATTCTAATTGTAGTCCAAATGGTCTGGTCTAAGTCTGGTCTAGGTTTGAATTTTCTGGTTCCAGTCTAGTCCTACTTCAAAATAGTCCAGTCTACAGTCTATACTTTTGTCGGTCCAGTCTGATCTGGTCCAGTTGTGGACTGATGCTTGCCCCTACTTTACATTGTGCCATGAGTGAATCTATGAGGACCTTGATCATGTTTTCCCAAACCAGTCTAGTCCAACCAATTTCTTTTCCCAAAGCATTGCAGGAATCCCACAAAGGCATTACAACCCTTGCTTGTACACAAAATAGGCATACCTATCCTCCAATCTCCAACAACCATTGTGTAAGAACATGAACTTTTAAGCATTTTGAATTATCATGATATAATTTAAGAATTTAATAATATATCCTTGAAAATTCCTAGATTCTGTTTTTTTTGGAAAATATTAGGCAATCCTAATTACTCCAATGGCTCTTGGTCTAGGGGATATCTAGAATTTCAATGATAAACAAGAGGGACTCACTAAGATCTTTTAGGTAACAACCGATTAGAAAAGGAGGACATGAGCTCTAGGATAGCTGCTGGTCGGATTGCTTTAGTTAATGCTTGGCTAGATAATCAACCAGATTATTTTTGTTGTTTTAAATGGAACACCTTCAAAATGTATGTCCTCTTCCATAGATTCCAGATACCCTAACCAATTCATTAGTCACCCATTTGACCACATTGATTGAGTTCCTAATTATGATTCCCTGGGGGATGACATAGTTTAACACATATGATAGGTTGTCTTAAACAACAAGTAGCTCTCCTACCATGGAGTGAGATCCACACATGATTGTTGCTACACCTCCTAGCCATTGGCCCTTGCTATCACTCAGAACCAGGCTAGTGGACTTACAATTGTCGTTGCTATTAATGGATGTGTTTATGTGCATTATAACCATACTTAAAGGGATTTCAATCATGTTGTTCATACTTAGAGCTTGGGGTGGTTCAATTCTAGATTAGCAATGAAAGGCTAGTTTGATTGAACCATTCTCAGCTCGACTTGAGAGAGCGATAAAAACTGGTGGCCTGGAAGGAATTTCTATTTTTTCAAAGGAGTAAGAATGTTACTACGAAGAGGCCACTCCAGCCTTCCATTCTCCTTATGAACTTTGTATTTTTTTTTGCAATTTAGTCCATGAATTAAAATTTACCAATTTAGGAAATTTCTTGCTCATATTTAACATCAAAATGTCTTAAGAAGTTTTTTTATTTATTTTTAAGTAGAAAATCAAAATTCTAGAAGATTCCAAGTTAGTTAATTATATGTGTAATTAATAAGGAATTATTTGTTGTTTACTCAAACACCAAGTGTAGGGTAACCAACAGACTTTGGTAAACCCCATATTTGGTCTAATGAAGGATAATAACTAGAGGAGAGAAATGTCTAGTTTGGAAAGATGAGATGACTATTTGTACTTTAGAAATTAATATAAGTAATTACACAAAGGCCAAGAAGATGATAATTATCTTTCATATTTTGATCACAATTTTTACCTAGGTCTAGATAAGGTTAAAATAAATATCTTCTTAGGATTTTGTAGAAATTTTATGCTTTTATAGACCTAAATAATTTTTTTATGATTTAGCTAATGTGAAAAAGTACTAGATAATCACGATCTAAATAGATTGTCAATGACCTATCCAAACCCAAAGTACAAATAATACCATTACTTTATGAATGATGTGGGTTGTGAGTATCAACCTCCATCATTGACCCACAATCATCCAACTCATGCATTGTCATCTACCTCACGCTAAGTGTCCAACCCAATGGTGACTTTCCCTTGACGTGACTCTCTCTCCCTACTCCACCAAACTCCATGGGATTTGTCTAATGCAGTCATATTTTATGGCTTCATCTTATTTCTTGTTGCACTTTAATCACATCTGTACCTTCTATATTACATTTATTCCCCTCAATATGCATATTTGTGTAAATTGTACTTATGGACATTATTTGCATGTATTTCAAGTAATTCGACCATGCTTGAATGGAAGAAAGAGACAAATAATTATTCTAGGCTTTATCTACCCTTAGAGAATCCCAAAGTGAAGTCCAAGGCTCCCTCAACCTACCCCTAGTGGCTAAAGAACAATTGTAGCAAAGATGTCCAAGGATGAACAAAGAACAAGCTCTAAGTGCTGATGAAGAACCTAACATGATTGTTGTACAATAAAATAGATATGTTGTCCCAAGAAATATCACAGAGAAGGCATTCAGTTCAAGGTTGAGATTCAAGTTCAAAAACATGGTTGTATAGCACAACATGATCCTACTCACATGACCCAGAACAATTCTACAGTGCAAAACGGTTATGTAGACAAGACTTCAGAATGGTAGTGACATTAAGAACGGGCAGCCAACCCTAGAGCCAAAATGGTCATGGTGACCACCACGGTCGTGCTACCCATGACCCACCACGGCCGTGCCACCAGCCACCCAAAAATCCAAAATTCTACTCTAACTTTTCTGCTCTGTCACCTCACTCATTCCATCTCACCACAGGCATGCTGACACCTACCCACCACGTCCATGATACATACAAACCTAGCAACATTTTTCACTACACTTCCCATTTTACCCCCCACTTAATGTAATGCTTCCCTCCCACCTATATATACATAGGTGTTAGCTGGGGCACAAGGTTAGTGTGACGTCCCCGGATTTTCTAAAACTTAATCTGATGTGTGACGTCCAAATTGAAACCCTCACCTCAGCGAGAATCCCAATTTAAACATCCCACATGAGGCTAAGAAGAAGAAAATTAGAGGCAGTCATAAGGAAACAATCAGTAGCACATATACATGAACAATAAACAAACCACAACACATGTTCACCATTCAACATATAATTACAACATGAATTGTTACAACATTTGATATTACATATTGAACAGCAAACGTATACATATACATGTGCTACAGCTAAACAACAGGATCTTAAGACAACAGGTCCACCTGTACATCAGCTCGCTACACAACTCTCACTATCCTGGATCTTCAAAGCATAACCACAACCTAAACAAAAGATTACATGCGGTACACGTCAGCACAATATTTCAAGAATATTGTACTGAGTACGCCTATGTGTCTTTTATATACCTCTCATCATATCTTGGCAATAAGATAAAACTAATACTTGGCAGTAACAGAAGAATATAAGAAAAGCGTATACTTGCACCAGGATATTCATTAACAAAAGAGAACACATATTTTAAGCTCATTTTCCATTATATATCAAGGCCTTTATGATCACTACCAAAGAGTTAGATCATTTGTACAAGGTGACCACTACCAAAGAGTTAGGTCAGACCACTACCAAAGAGTTAGGTCATATGTACAATGTGACCACTACCAAAGAGTTAGGTCACTTCCAAGCACACTACCAAAGAGTTAGTGCTTTCATATAATGGAACAGATATATTATGTTTGATGTGTTCATAGCAGTAATTATGGAAGATCATGCAACATATCATACAAGAACAATCATTTCATCCAATATCATATGCCAAGTATTTTACTATGCATATAGCACAAGCATATTGTATAATAAGCCAAGTAAGAGGTAATAGCGTACCTTCCAAAGAGACATCATATTCACAACATATTCTTGATATCAACTATATCCTTGATTAAACCTGATTAAGATAAGATCATATACTATCATCAGGTTCTCATCATCTTACATCTCGTCTTAACCCTAAACGTGTTCATATTAGGGTTTACCTTATCTCATTAGGGTATGCACATCATTACTTGCATTCTTGTCTCAGATTCATATTATTGATTTTGCTTTCCATATTATTGTTCATTATCTAAACGTTAGGTTCCATGTCCTTTTTGTACACATATTAACCCTAAGTTACATGTATTATTCATATTAGGGTCACCACCCATGTATTAAGGATCATCTTCATATTCTCATGACTATGTGTATCATCATGATCTAATATTTAAATTTGAGGTTCTAGATACTGATATGAGCTTACCCTATGATTTTCAGGATTTTATGAGCATGTATGTATTTTCCACATTTTATTTAGGGTTATTAGCCCTAGATAGCCATTCTAAGAAAATTACATGATTTCGTGCATAAACATCATGATCACTGATATCAGGTGCACTATAAACATTATTATGGAGTTACTGACATTTTTCCATAATTTTATGTCATCATTTGTTATTTATTATCCACTAAACAAGCATTACACATATTTCATGATATCACTGAGATTCGTGCATCAAAAGCCTGATATTATGATTTCATACTGTTGTACACATTTTTTTGAGAAGTTTGGTATATTATACTTATTTTTCGGATGCTCGAGCTATTTACTGTGATTTATCTATGATCTGAGTATTAACTAAATATTTACCTTTTTCCATCTAATCAGGTGCCGCCATGTGTCCAACAGAAGCCACGACCCCCTCTATGGCTTGGGTTCTTGTTGAGCCGGTTGGTTTGAGGCTTTAGACCCAGTCTGCTCTTGGATCAGCTGGCTCAGGGTGTTCATCCTCTCCTTCCTCGCAATCCTCACGTAACGGACGCCCGAGGCATCCGTCTCATCGACGAAACCACTGCCGCCGCCACAGCTGCAGGGTCCAGGCTCACCGCCGCTATGCCTCCATGTGGCTCAGAGAGCCCAGCGCCGCTGCCGTGGAGCAGAGCTCCAGCAAGGGAATCGTCTCCTCCGTCCTCCTCCTCGGTCCGCTCCACCTGCATCCGACGCCGCCCACCAAAATGAGCGCAGCCGCCGACGTGGAGCAGAGCCCCAGCAAGGGATCGGCTCCTCCGTGTTGTAGAGTTGCCGCCCTGCGCTACCTCCATGGTCTCCTTCTCCAACGTGGGAGCAGTAGGTGCCACCTCCTTCTCACGGCTTGCAGAACCTGCCGCCGCTGTTGCCTCCATGCTCTCAAGCTGGTCGACGCGTTCGAGATCTCGCGCTCACACTGCGCTTTGAGCTCCGTCGGGGAACACTCCGGTGCGGTCTGGGCAACAGCTTCTCGAGCTAGACGAAGCAGGAAGCTTCCTCCTCCTTGCGACCTCAAAACCTCTAACGATGCCAACAGATAGCCGATGGCCCCTCATCTTCTTTCACACGCCATCTACAGCTTGTGATGGGGCGACGAAGTAGAGAGAGAGATCGACTCTTTACACTTGGTTTCGTATTACATGATTGAGGGGAAAGAAACTGCCCGGTCTGTCACTCCTTTCATCACGCGACCCCCGGTCGTGGATGTCTGGAACGTGGTCATTCCCTACTCCACGATCTCACTGCCGTTCAAAGGGGGGAGACCAGGTCGTTGCTCCCATCCAAGGGTTACGAGATGCTAGATCTGTGGCACCCCCATCTCAAGGCTATGCCCACTGGATCTAGACCATGTACTGTAGATTTTGTGTCACGCAGCCAAAACATAACACATAGAGTGTGACAAGGATATTGATCAAAGCCTAAGCTAATGTAATTGAATCGTTGCCAATCATACATTATTGTATACATTTTCACATCACTTTCGAACCTCAATATCTTGGTCTAGGAACCTTCAATTGCCACCAAATTTTAACCATCGCTTCCTCACAACTCAAGCTACCTTATACTAAAATTTGGTACCAAAAATCAATGGTTAGACCATTCAAATAAATTCCTCAAAAAGGCATAAAATTAGAGATCTTAATCATTATATAAATCTCAATCAACATACCAACTTATTAAAACATTCGCGATTCTCAAAACAACTCAACATGTGTGACTTCACTTGTGTCATTGGACATTTTTGGATTACGAAAGTCCATTCCATCACAGTTAGCCACTAGTAGTCCACTCTCAAATCCTCCATTTCGCCTCCCCTCCATTTCCACTCCATTCCACCTCCATTTCCTCATCTTCCACCCCCAAAAAACACCTATTCTAGGGTTTTTGTCCACTTTCCAACATACATCCATGTCATTTACCTACATTGGAGGGAGGTGCTCGAGATATTGTTGCTAGGAGTTGGAGAATGAGGAGTCTTCACTAAGCTCATCATGGCTTTTCACTCCTACTCATTCTTCTTTCTTTCTTTTTGTATTTTCTTGTTCTATGAGTAGCTAGGCCCCTTAGGTGGGCTGTTTGGGGCTCAAAATGTCACTTTGATACCATGTTGGGGGGAAATGATATGTAAAGATTATGTTTTCATTTTCTAATGATTATGTTCTATTTCTATCTCATTCCTCATGAATTGCTTTGTGGTTTGTTCTTGAAATCACCAAGATTCTAGGAAAATTTCTTATATGTGGCTCTTTTTGTGAATCGTTCCTAAATACAATTAAAGGATCCCTAGTTAGATATTCACTTTCCTACATGTTAATAAATTCTCCTACTCCTAGGTGAGAGACCAAAGTAGCTAGTATAGGATCACCTTGTATAATTAGCTTAGAGCCTTCTTAAGGCTAGAATGTGGGTGATGTGAGGTCTAAAACCTCACTTCCTCCCTAGATTACTACCCTCGTATCCTAATTATCCTAAGAGTTCCTATCCTAGAAATCTAGGATTGACTAGAACCTAGTTTAATTCCACCAAAACCCAATTGAGCCTCTTAAGGGTGGGTAGGAGGTGTTAGGGACCATCTCCCCTTTACACACACTACATTATTCATGCCCATTTAGTAGTTTAGGGCAAATCAGTAGCCTCTTGGTTGTTGTTTGGCTTGGTAATTAAATGAAATAATAATTTTTACAAGTTATCATGTCCAATGAAATTGATAAGTACATCCCCCATTGAGCCCGCACATCTCCTAATTGCTTTAAAACCCTAATTGCCTTCTTGCTTAGCTAGTATTAGCTTAATTAACTCTTTACTTGCTTAGTTAGTTCATTGCCTTGTTCTTGCCTATTTCTTTCTAGTTTAGGTCTAAAATAGCTCTTTTTCTTATTTTCTAGCTTAGTGTAGTGTAAACCTCTTCTTGCTTGCCTTAGGGTAGTTTTCTCTTTTCTTGTCTTTTCTTGCTTAGCTTGTTTTTCCTTGTTTATTAGAGCCAATTGTCTAAGGTAATTTAGGTTTTGATTCTTATTTGTTCTCTTTTACTTGCTTATTCAACCCTTAGTGTAATCAAGAAATCAACCATCAGACTCTTCAACCATAGATGTAGGAACCTAGACAAAACTAACCTAGCTCTAGTGCCCCCTTTTCTCTCATGGGTTCGACCCTAACATTCTGCCCTCCTATACTATAACATGAGCCCGTGCACTTGCAGGTAAGTGGTTAGTCTATGTGAGTGAGCCTTTTTGAGCTTTATAAATTTGAAAGATCCCAAGTGTGATTGAAATCCTCTTAGGGTTGCATCTAGCCACCATTCAGTTGATTTTTGTGTGACCCTAGGAAAAATGCACCAAGCTTTCTAGCATCATTGTCAGGAATAGAAAGCGCCACAACTATGTAGTAGTTTGGTGTTGACTCTCCCATTTGGCACCGTCCTTTGCTAGTTTGTTTTTTTACATTTGAGAGATTCACCAATTTTTTGGCACCGTTTCAAGGATAAAGGCTCTCGGCCTAGCTAGTTAGTTTTGCTTTGATCTTTTTCTACTGCCCTCATCATTGTTAATCTTTATTCTTTATCTTTGCATTCTTTGAGCATACTGATTTTCTATCTTGTCCTCTTTTATTTGGTTGTGCCTTCTACATGCGACAAGCCACTCATGGAATAAAAGATGGAAGGTCAGAATGCACCTCACAAGCCACTCTAGGAGTACTTCTTGCCCAGTAACTAGAAATTTCCAATTGCTAGTAGAGTTGATCAAATTCCAGAGGAGCAATTCTCCATCCCTCCAGGTCTTCTTGGGATCCTTCCCACCTTCTATGACTTGTATAGTGAGAACCCCTACAATCATTTGGAGTCCTTTATTGAACTATGGTCCACCTTTAGGACCCGACAACCAGTGATGACACAATTAGGTTGACCTTTTTCTCATTCTCCCTCAAAGACAAAGCCAAAGATTGGTATGATTCAAGGAGGGACATCACGAGTTGGGAAGAGATGAAGAATGTCTTCTTAAGTAAATTCTACTCCATTTCAAGGTTGACACAAATGCGGTGTGCCATAGTGAGTTTCAATCAAGTCACTAATGAGCAGCTCCATGATGCTTGGGAGATATTTTAGAAGATGTTGAGAGAGTGTCCACTCAATGAGATCCCTTTGTGGCATCTAGTTCAGTCTTTTTATTCTGGTCTATCTCCCATGGGTCAAGCTACAATGGATTCTTCTTGTGGAGGATATTTTATGGCTAAGACACCTGAGGAGACATGGTCCTTGTTTGAGTAATCAGAAGAAAGTTCAAGGATCTGAGCTTCTATCATGATGAATCATGGTGTTAACCCCTTTGGTGAGACATACCCAGCTAATAGTGATTCAATCTAACAAATGATGAAGATTCTTGGTGACATGGTGAGTTTCATGAAGAACCAAGTGAGAAGTGTTCCTTGTCACTCGGTCCATTTTTTTGAGTCCTTTGGTGAAGGAGAGAAGACACCTCATCCTTATTGCTATCCGAAACAAAAAAGTACAAGTTATAGTTCATGGTTTGAGGAGGAAGTTCTCTCTAGGTTGAAAAGATTTGATGATGTCTAAAAGAATGTTACAAATATTGAGGAAATAATAGATCATCAATCTTCCATACTTGCTCTCCAAGAGAAAAAATGGTCTTCCAAATCCATAAGGAGTTTCAATGAAGCAAGTAGAACTATGCATTCCACTTAAGTTCTATATAGTCCATATCCAATGCGAGTGCAACCCATTTACCATTTCTAAGGCCATCCCAAGCCTTACACACCTCCTTCTCCATCCCAACACTTCACCTTCCAACCTCAATTTTCTCATCCACCTCAGTTCCAGTACCAAGTATCACCTCCACATCCTCCACAACCACAACAAGCTCCCCTCTTCACCATGAGAAAGGAAGTGTTGTGACAGTTCTAAGGAGTGGGAAATATATTGAGCAACCCGCTAGCCAAATAAAGGTTGATAAAGAAAAGCAAAGTAACCCAAGTGGTGATATTGTGATTGCAATTGCTGAAGATGATTCTATGACACCTCATATTGAGAATGTGATACTATGTGCATCATCTCACACTCCTTATATAGATTCTACCATCCCTAGTATTCCATCTCATGGCATGCAATGAGAAAATCATGTTGATGCAAGTTGAGAAAAAGAAAGTGAGCCTCCATTCCTTGAAGCATTAAATGAGGCCCCAGAAGTAAAAATGAGGGAGAAGCACAATGTTGACATTCTAGAGGTGCTTCACCAAGTGAAGGTGAACATTCCATTGTTGGATGCTATCAAGCAGATCCCATCATAGGCAAAGTTTCTCTAGAACTTATGTACTATGAAGAGAAAGTCAATAGGGAGAATACTAAGGAGAGTCAAGTTGACTGAATAAGTAAGCTCTATCATCTAGCACTCACTTCCCATGAAGAGGAAAGATCCAAAAGCCCCACTTATACCTAGATACATAGAGCGACATCACACAGACAAATCCAACTTAATTTGGTATCTAGTGTGAATTTGATGTCATGTAGTGTCTATGTGGAGATGGGGTTAGCCAAGTTGAAAATGGATCATGGCACCCTCCAATTGGTGGATTGTTCCATCAAAGTGCCTAGAGGAAGAGTGAATGATGTTTTACTGATGATAGACAAAGAAAGGGCAATAGTGTTTCCGAGGTATTTTATTATTCTTGATGTGAACTCGGAGGATCCGAAGATTCCCATTATCTTAGGAAGACCATTCTTATCTTCAACTAATGTTGAGATACATGTGCGTAGTGGCATAATGTTAATCTCTTTCATGGACATGAATTTGAAGATCAACATGTACAAGACCCCAACCCGACAAACCCGATATGAGTATATTGGACATGGTCACTTCAAGAGTGTGACCGGTAATTTGAAAGAAGGAGATCAAGATCAAAGACTTCATGATAGCTTTTGTTATCAAAGGGATGAGGAGCATAGGGTGAATGCAAGTGAGAGATGCATTTATCGCAAGAATGGGCACATGATGATGGCAAATGGTTGAGCAGATGAAGAGTCCACAAGAAGCCCATCTCAAGGCACTAAACTTAGTGCTAGTGGGAGGAAAGACACCTAGGTTTTGGGACCATCTCACCCAACCTTTCAGTTTTTATACTTTTGGTTATTTTTACAATTTTCTAAGAAAACACACAAACACTTGTATTTAAGATGTGTAGGTGAAAACAGTGATGAAATGAGGAAAATTAGATGGTTTTTAGACAAAGGATTCATGAAAAAAAAACCACTTTTGATCAAATTTTGGGATGTTTTAATGAAGTTCAAGTTGAGATTACCTATTATAGTACTCACCCCAGCCATTATACCATGGAGAGGCCATGGTGATATACTTAGACCAATAGGAGATTAAAGAAAATCAAGAAAATAAAGTCAGACTCAGAACGACCATGCAAGGAAGTGTGACCATATTACAACCAAGTCAGAATGACCATATGGGCCTACACAGTTGTGTAGTTGGCGTCCCAACATAGTCATGTGTTGCATCCTGAATCTAGCACTTAAGTGACCTGATTCCAGCAATTTCCAAACTTTGCCCATTCCGCTTCTTTATGAACAGAATGGTAGTTCCTCGGGAAAGGTGGTTATGCAGCAGCCCTTTGTCCTTCTTCTACCTCAGATTCTCCACCAAATCATCAATAAACCCCAAATCACTTCCACAACATTTCCCGTACTACGATCTACCTTTTCCACTCCATTTCCAACATCTATTCCTCTCAATTCTCTCTACTCTACCCCACATATGGAGAACTCTGAAAATACATAATATTCCACATTTTCCACCCAAATCCACCCAATATGGTGAGAGTTACCAAGCAAGTCATTTCAAAGACCAAGGAGGTTCTCTCTTACAAATGATGACCCAAGAATGGATCATTTTCAACCCCAACGTCATCACAAGCTCCTCCACCGCCACCGGTATCCTCCGATTCACTTGGAGAATCACCTCATATGACAGTGTTGGTGGATCCCATGATTGAGGAATCCATTAGATTGCCCAATAGAGGTGGGATAGAAGTCCGTCAGTATGTTTCTACTGGGCAAAGCCACCACCTACACTGACTTGACACTCTACTTAAATGGCTCGGCCATCAATCTTGGCCCGACCTTTGACTTTCACAACACCACAGCTACAACCTCAGTCGCAAGAACAAAGGCGACTATTTCTGAATGATGAGGATGAGGTTATGCAAGATACACGACATGGAAGAAAACCCAAGGTGAGGAGTAGTTAGGCAAATTAAAGAACCTGAGTGCTTGGCGTGTGGGGTGATACCACCCGCTACGCATTCCAGGAGCCACTAGAAGATCTAGGTTTCTTGGAGTATTACTTGGGTGTGATGGAAGCAATGGGCTTGTTTGAGGTTTTGAAGACATTACAGGAGCCCTATGTTGAGTTGAGATGTCAATTTTTGCCACACTACGGAAGGTCTCTGATGATGGCTAAGACGCCATTAGAGTTATGATTGGAGATAGACGTTGGGTCATCATCTCATCCATGTTGAGCTATTTTTCTTCAAGTGAAGAAATGGTAGCCCTCTTAGATAATGGGAAGAGAGATAAAGACTCCAGTTCCAGTTATGCTACCATATGGAAGGCATTCACTGACCATGATGATTTTGTAGAAAGTCAAAGACAAGTTTGCTTCATAATCCGTTCCTTCTCTATGTTCTGAAAGTTCTTGCAAACACCTTTTTTGGCACGTATGAAAATTAGGTAAGTTGTACATAAAAGGATTTGTGTGTCTTGGTTTCGATGACAAAGGGTAAGCACGTTAACTTGGGAGCAATACTGATTGATCATCTAAGAATAGTCCCCTGCAACAGCAATAATCCATTTATTATGGGGTGGACTGTAACTTCCATTATCATTGTTGTGGGTCATGATGTTTCTATATACACCAAGGAAGAGGAAGAAACCTGGTAGACCTACAATATCTTATCCATTCTTCCATGATCGCAATTGTTAATTAGGCCTATAATATCTTGTATGTTCTTCCATGATAGAAATTGTTGATTAGAAAATCATATATCAAGCCAACCCCCCATATGTAGACGTCTCACTATAGCTACCATACCATATTGCATCTCTCCTAGATGAGCATGGCCCTAATCCATAGTTATTAGATACATTTAGGAGATGGGAAGAGGAGAATCCCCAGGACACGTTCCAGTAGCTAGAGATATTACCTGAGGGACTAGGAGAGTCACAGGTAGCTACTGAGAGGAGGAGGACAACAAAGGAGAGAGAGGCATGCATGGTGAGGAGATGGGAGGTAGAGGAAACACAATAGACACAAAAGTCCATAGTGAACACCTATGCCATGTCGATGATATATGCACATTGGAGGGCATTGAGAGGACTCAAGAGGGCATCTCGATGGCACGAGAGGGATTTCAACATACATATGATGCATTATGATTGGATAATCAGTAGATGCACCATCATATCAACCATATGTATTGGTTCCAGCATGCCTAGGTCTAGAGGAACCTCCAATAGGGGGGATTGGTGGGGTGCACTATCCACATATCAGGATACTTACTTGCCTCCACAGGCAGACGAATAGGGCATGTACTACTAGTATCCTCCACTACAGGGAGGATCACCATCGGAGCCCCCACAACAGTCATGATAATCTACCCGATCACTCCTATACTTTAGTGTCATGTTGAGGGCATCATGATTGGTAGGGAGGTATGACCTCATTCATTTCACTCTTTTTGCATTGCATCCTTCCATTTACTTTTGTTTTGTTTCTCCTATTATCTAGATTAGATTTTACCTACTTCGCGTACTTGCATACCATGTACTTTTCTTTCTTGCAATTTTTGTGTAATTTTCAAAACTTTTGCTCTTTTTGCCATGCATTGCATATAATGTAGTTTTTCTTAATTTTGCATGTTTTATATAGGATTTTCTTATTTCCTACTTTATGTTCATTAATGTAGGCTTAGTTGTGATTGTAGGCAATTTGGCACCGTTTTGGCCACCCACAATTTATAGTTTCTTGCTTAAAAGTGTGTTTTGACCCAATATCTACTAATTGCATTGAAAATGATGATCTTTGACAAATGCAAGTAAATTATCATGGTTTATGGTTGAATGGTGTTACGACCCCACCTCCCGATAACCCCTGATTAAGGGAGACCGAGAGGTCAAAGCCGTACACATACTTTCTGGATCAAAGGTTCGACAATTAACCAAGAATAATTATCAAATTTTAACAGACTATACTTAAAAGTTGTAAGAAAATAAATTTTTGAATACCTTTTTGAAAACTTAGATCTCTAAACTTCTATCCACTTAAGGATTCTACTCTGACTAATCCTCCTTGTATTTTTCTTCATGTATTTCACAATATGATGATTTACTGTTTGTCCTTTTGGCTTGTTCCTAAAACTTCGACAAACAAAACGTCGGTCAGTCGAAGCTGGTATGTGGGGGAAACAGTAAATGTGCAACTATGATAATAATGTAATCATTCAATTAATCATTTAACAACCAGGATTACATTTTATATATAACTTCACGATCCAAGAATACCCTATCCTCTATGTTGTTCCCATTAAACCCCTCATGATCCACCTATAAGTGAACCAATTTCTAGGGTTGAGTCACATGGCACTACTCATAAGTAGCACACTCCTTAACTCATGGACTCGGATCTATTCAGTTATATATGCACATTTATAGTGATAATCATAGTCACTTTATAGTTGCATGAAATAAATAAACATCCAACAGTTATTTTCAAGCAACTGATTAAAACTTCGGGAATCGCCGTGAAACTAGAGTGATTATTCATAAGCGTAACCACATACCTGATTTGATGAGTCATGCATATTATTCAACATATACTTCATGTATATACAATCAAGCCAATCAACAGATCCAAGCAAGTATTTCAATCATCACATAATTCCTGAAAAGAATATGTACTTTATTTATTACACACTTTATCAAGAATCTACTTTATTGAATTGGATTCTCTTCCTAGGGTTTCTAATCCACATTAAGGTTTCATTAATATTCATTAGGGTTTCTTAGATCAATTTCTCAAACTTTATCCCTTTTAGGTTAACAAACCCTAAAATACTCTTTTCCATTTATATGAACCTTGATTGCTCAACTATCCATTTTAATAGTCTTTTATACCCAAATTGACTTAGGATCATCACATCCCTATTTATTCATGGATTTGAACAATTAAACCAATTAAAATAAATATTCACCTAAATTAGGGTTTTCAAGCTCATTAATGCATAATCATGCACGAAACCCTAAATTAAGCCAATTATATAAAAAGATCATCTTTTTAGATCCTATTTTCACTTTTATTAACAACAGGTTAATATTACCTTGAATTATCCAAATAACGTCATTAAGTCCATCTATCATCAAATCTAAGGGTTTTTCCTTAATTAAAACATTAAAGATGATAACTTTATGTCCTTTTCAAATTTCATGCATATCTAAGCACATAAACTCTAAATTAGACTAATCATGTGCAAAGTTCTTCCATTTTGAACATAATGTACCTTTTTACATTTAACAGGTTAACATCAACTCTAATGATCCATTAAACCCTATTAAACACTTTATTTATTTCAAAATAGGGTTTCTTAATCTTTAATTCATTAAAGATGATAATTTACTCTACATTTCGAACTATGATCAGATGCAAGCTATAAATCTATTTTTATTGGATTCCTTGTGTTCTTTTGATCAAAATTCATGTATTATATGTCCCCAACTGAGCTACCATTAAAAAGTTACGATTTTAACAAAATCACTTACTTCTGGCCAATGAGGAGCCGCCACGTCGTCCGTTTCTCATGCAATGCGATCGATTTGGAAACATAACCGAGTTACCAATGTACCCCCACGTAAGTTGTTTCTTCTTCAGCCCGCGGAGGGGCAAAACCTGTCCAACGGCCGTCATCTTCCTCCTCGGTTCAGTAACAGCAGCGGACGCCTAGGGCAGGCCTTGGCATGGCTCTCCCACCCAGGTCTGGGCTCGAACTCCATTGGGGATGTTCTCTTTGCCTCCGACTTCCTTGGGTGCACGCAGTCATCCCTCAAACCACGACCAAGACGGCTGGTTTCTCCCTCGTCGGCCCTGCCTATTGTAGCCACTCTTGTAGCCTTGCAGCTGCCGATATGCACGCTCCAGGGCCTAATTTTGACGGCCAAGTTGCATTTTGGCAACGTGGCACATCAAGCCATCATGTTGACCTTGCCTAGGCTCCATCTACCTCCATGCTCACGCTGCTACCCTGGGCTAGGGTTTGCTCGATGAAGATGAAGAATATGAAGAAGGGTGAGAGAGAGTTTCTGTGAAAAACCCTAAAACTCGATCCCTATCCTCCCCCCCCTTATGTAGGGGTGGCTATCCACACCCTAATATGACCATTTATGTGTCAAAAGGTTCTATTCCCAATAGGATTCTTATTCCTTCATGGAGAAGTAGTTCTTCTCTCTCCTACTTACTTCCTTGATATTCCTTATCTCATGGATACTTAGAAAAGCAAGAATTATTTCTTTCACTCTCTCTTTACTTGCCTTTTAATCAACGGTCATGAAATTCTATTCTCTTTTATTAGAAAAAACTTCCTTTCTATCCTTATCTCAAAATCCATTAATAATGTATCACATTATCCTCTTATTTTGCAATTATGGTATTTTCTCTTTCTTTCCTCTTTATTGGGACTCCTTGGATCCCAAGAAACTCTATTATTTCGAAATCCTTTTTATTGGATACTCAATATCCTTCTAGATGCATTTAAATGCATTATTCTTTATTATTTCTCATTATTTGGTTTATTTCTTATTAAAATAACTCTTTTTGAGGATTTCTCTTTATTTCTCTTTTATTTTCCTCATTGGCATTCCTTTTGATATTAGCAACCTCATGGATACGAAATTTCACCAAGGAATCTCATTTATACCTCTTTCCATTCATTTTCTACATTTTAACATAGTTTTCATTTTCTTTCTTAATAAAGAAATACATAATTAATATTTTCTTTTCTTATTGCTTTCTTTTTACAACTTTGGACTCCTTGGAACCCAAGGAACCCAAGAGGCACGAAATCCTCTTTGGATTTTCCTTCTAGAGGTTTCCACATTATTCTTTTCTCAAATATTCAATTATTCATTACTAATTGAATTTTCTTTGTTATTTGGGCCCAATAACCAACAAAGCCCACAACACAGACATCAAGGCTATTGTAAACAAAATCCATGTATTCAAAACAAATTATACCATTCTTCGTTCAATTTATCCTTAATATGAGAAATTGCATTTCTCACCAATTGAACCCAAAAATTGGGGTTGTAACATCCTTCCCCTCTTATTGGAATTTTGTTCTCAAAATTCAAACAAGCAAACAAACAATTCAGGACAAGATTTTTCCATGTCCATCATTGGCCCCTTTGTGGCATTACCCTACCCATGGCACTTCCAAAGAACCTTTATCATCACTTATTCTTTTCTCTGAGTTCTTTCACCCTGGCATCTATAAATTGCACAGGTGACTCAGGTCATTTCAACCTCCCTTGGGGTTCACTAGGTTCATTGCTCAGCAAATGGTCGGGGTACCTCACATAGTGCTCTAAATTGGACACATGGAACTCATCACACGTTACTTTATCTTGAGGGGTAAGGTCAAACTTAACCTTCTCCACCAAACCATGTCAAAAAAAAAACCCATGCATCGGGGACTCAGCTCTCTTAGTTATAAATTAGAGGGGTCGGATTTTCATGTCACATATTCTCCCACAGTGAACTGCATGTAGTCTACTTTGCATCTGCTCATGACTTTCATCATCTCTAGGTTCCTTTCAGCCATAACACGATCAAAGCGACTTCATCTACACGCACTGTGGTCCTTTTCTAACCATCATGTGGTCCTTTCACCAACATCACCTTACTGAAGTGGTGACTGACACATCCTCCCTTACAAAGCTTCATATAAAACCCGATACTGGCTATGGTGGTCATCGTCACATCTTTCATAGGACAAGAACTATCTCTAGATATCACCCTAAACGAGCACACATGCTCTCATCAGACCCTTTGGTTTGGATTATACTAACTATTAGTTAGGGGTGATAAACTGTACTATCATCGAGTTCTTCATGTACCTACTTTCACCTTATGGAAGTGAACCTTTAAGTCATACTCAAGAACTTTTGAACTCACATCATGGTGTAGTTGAACCATCTCTCTCATATGTAGCTCAACCCGATCTGTCCCTTGACAGTACTCTTTCTTTCTTATGTCATCTAGGTAAGGCGATCCACCATAACCCATATTGCCTCATGACCTTTCTTGGTCAAGGGGAGACTTTCCACATCATCTATAGAGATGAATTCCCATTCCCTCTCGGGAACTCTTTATCCCTTATTTCAACTTATTGGGTTATTGGTGTTCGTTGTTCACCATCTGGTTTGCATGGCAGCATACCCCATGCAACTTCATCTTAAGCATCCAAAGTGCTATTGCCATTTACCATGGTGTATGGTGATCTTCAATCATGATTTCCTGTATGTCATGATTCCTCAAGATTGATTCCTCTGAAACCCTAAACCACTCTACTCGGGGTTTCATCACCTTCTTTTCCAAAGAAATGCATCTGAGGGTCTACCACCATCCTTTCATTGCATCAAGGACTAGACTGGCTAACCAAACAACCCTTAACTTTTCAACGTATCTTGTTACATCTGAGTGTTATCCAAACACCTCTCCTTTTCAAACTTAGGGTTAGCCAAACAACCTCTTCTAGCTTCTAGTCAAACAAGTCAGATGTATCTCAACCAGAGCAGCCATTACCACTTCACATCCTTAGGTATTTGGTAACATTGAAGACATACACTTCCATGTATTTCACTTATCATATTAACTCTTAACTCTAAGTCTATCTTCTTTGATAACACTTTTGAGCTCATTTTCTTGGTAATCAAACTCAACCTTGTATGACTTCATATCTCATGATAACATCATCCTCATAAGGTGACTACCTCATTCCACTTAGTGTTAGTAAACCATCCGTGTATCATTCACTTTACTAGGGTAGGTTATCTTCTCTATCCCCATTTCTCGTTGCAACGTTCCAACCTACATCATCTCTTATCCTTGGTGTATGGCATGCGTAATGTCCTATCTCTCACCCCCATAACAAGAGGAAATAATCATTTGGCTGCAGTCCAAATACAGAGTTCTTCCTGTTCTAAGAGTAGAGATGGTACATCCCACCTTGCCAATACACCTTTACATCTAAGTTGCAATGTGCCACATATGTCTCTACATCACAGACATCATGATATCAAAGTTACCTCCATGGAAAACTAGTCTTGAACCTATTGAGGTTTATATCCTTGGTCATCTCCTCTAGGTCTAAAGGGTACCGGCTCTTTTGGGGTCATCCCTCTTCCTTCATGCATCAAGAGAGTGCACTACTCATCTTTCCTTTGGGTCCCATGAGTTCATTAAGGTGATAAATCTCCTAACCCATGGCCCTCAAACAATGATAGTTGTTACCTCCCGACCCTATGGTCATGTGCAACTAGGGAATTAGGCAACCCCTACCTCCATCGGTCTTATCCCTACCTGACCTAGGATAGACTTAGGATTCCATTATAGTACATGTTCAACTTAGAACCTTACCCAAGCCTTCATCATCTCTCTCTGCATTCATGGTATGACTTTTATCCTTCATAGGGGTCATGGTGACCTGCCTACCTTGGTCAAGTCCCATACCGGTTACTTCCATGGTAACACATCTACATGCACATAGAAATGGCTATCTATGGGTCTAGAGGTTCTTCCTCATACCATGTACTTTCTTCTTAGCTTCTCAAGATCCTATAAGACCTCTTTAGGTTAACATAAGCCAACAAAACTGGTATATCTCCTACCAAAGGATCCCTCTCCCAGGATGGGAGGAAAACTATAACCATAAGGTCATAAACATCCTTAGGGTTTTCATCCATAAGAGCATGCTTAACCCAGCAGTTATTAAGGCACAAGCTGACCACCTACTAAACCATGCTAGGTCATTCTTGTTCTCTTTTCTCAACATTCGATCAAGATCATACCTTCTCATGTCATCAACTTAGCGGTGAAGGGTTCGTCAAACATACCTTAAACTTAAGGGACTTCCCTTTTCCATAAACATGTTACTATACCTCTCCAGGGTTTATGGAACTCTTCTTCTCATCTATACCATAGGTACAAAGGTATAAGCATACTCATCCTCACTCTAGGGTTTGGTGCCTCTAAGATAACCAAGATATCATCAGCCTCCAAGAATTATGCATGAGGCAATTGCTATCATTCACTTAGGTCGCATCATCCTTGACTCTCCACTGTTCCTCATATCTCGGGGTTTTAGGCTTCCATCCTTCTTGCCTGGGGTCATTCTCTCTCTCTAGAGTTAATCCTACAACCAACCTCACCATTAGAGGTCCTATCTTCGTGAAGGGTCAACCTCAAAAGCATGCCTCTAGCTAGATGAAGCCTATGGTCAACTTATGTTCGCCCAAGGTTATCCATAACCCCTTATACTTATCACATAAGCTATCCATCGAACTCTCTCAACCAGGGTTTCAATCTATTGCTTGCACTACTGATACATACAGGGTGCTTATTATGCCATGCTCATATCATCTCATGGGGTTCCATAGGTTCTTCTCTAACCTCAACAATGAAGGAGCTATCCTTCACTCTAACATGCACGACCCTTCCTAGGGTTGGGTTGCCAGAGGTACTCGGTCATCCAACCTCTTATGGCTCATATGTCATCCCAAGCATGTCCATACAAACACCTGGTCTACCAAGACATCTAGCTCTCCCTCTCTAACCTTCACTTAGGGTTAGGGTTAACATCATCCTCAGCGGATGTGCCAGGTCTCTACTTGCAATGGAGATCTCTATCTCTAAGACTAACTTATCCTCCTGACAAGAAGGTCTAGCCTCATGTCTTTTCTGAGGACATGACAACTTATGTCATATGACTTAAGCATGTATCTATTCTTTAATTTGCACTTAATCTATTAATCTTATGTCCATGACATTTTATTTACATGCTTTTTATTAATTTGGTGGAGGATTCCTTAAACCTTATTAACCTTAGCCATACTTCAAGAGGGTGAGGAGAAGAAAGGAAACCCTAATCCTTTAGGTCCTTATCAGAATTCTGTGATGAGAAGGGATGAATAAGATGAGAAGTCCTAAAGGTATCTTATTTCGATTCATACCCTAAGCCTTTGGCCAGGCAGTCACACAGATATGGGAGTCCTCGTATTCTGACTAGCAGTGCAGAGGAAAATGTTGCCAGCCCCCGTTCGTGATCCTTTTCTAGACACCTCCGTCTTTCGGATAATCCTCTAATAACTCCCTTGGGTTCTATGGAGTTTGTAAAATTTAATAATTATTAATGGTTAACTGAGGAACCCAAGCTCTGATACCAAATGTTACGACCCCACCTCCCGATAACCCCCGATTAAGCGAGACCGAGAGGTTGAAGCCGTACCCATACTTTCCGAATCAAAGGTTCGGCAATTAACCAAGAATAATTATCAAATTTTAACAGACTATACTTATAAGCTGTAAGAAAATAAATTTTTGCATACCTTTTTGAAAACTTAGATCTCTAAACTTCTATCCACTTAAGGATTCTACTCTGACTAATCCTCCTTGTATTTTTCTTCATGTATTTCACAATATGACGATTTACTGTTTGTCCTTTTGGCTTGTTCCTAAAATGCCGACAAACAAAACGTCGGTCAGCCGAAGCTGGTATGTGGGGGAAACAGTAAACATGCAACTATGATAATAATGTAATCATTCAATTAATCATTTAACAACCAAGATTACATTTTATATATAACTTTGCGATCCAAGAGTACCCTATCCTCTATGTTGTTCCCATTAAACCCCTCATGATCCACCTATAAGTGAACCAATTTCTAGGGTTGAGTCACATGGCACTAATCGTAAGTATCCCACTCCTTAACTCATGGCAGGCTAATGAGTCTCATGGCACTACACGTAGGTAGCCCAGTTTCTAACTCTCGGTAACCTAGACCTTGCTCTAGGATTACCCCTTTTTTTCTTAGCCTTTTCAAAGTAATAGAGGTGGACCCAGATCTAGTCAGTTATATACGCACATTTATAGTGATAATCATAGTCACTTTATAGTTGCATGAAATAAATAAACATCCAACAGTTATTTTCAAGAAACCGATTAAAACTTCGGGAATCGCCGTGAAACTAGAGTGATTATTCATAAGCGTAACCACATACCTGATTTGATGAGTCATGCAGATTATTCAACATATACTTCATGTATATACAATCAAGCCAATCAACAAATTCAAGTAAGTAACTCAATCATCACATAATTCTTGAAAAGAATATGTACTCTATTTATTACACACTTTATCAAGAATCTACTTTATTGACTTGGATTCTCTTCCTAGGGTTTCTAATCCACATTAAGGTTTCATTAATATTCATTAGGGTTTCTTAGATCAATTTCTCAAACTTTATCCCTTTTAGGTTGACAAACCCTAAAATACTCTTTTCCATTTATATGAACCTTGATTGCTCAATTATCCATTTTAATAGTCTTTTATACCCAAATTGACTTAGGATCATCACATCCCTATTTATTCATGGATTTGAACAATTAAACCAATTAAAATACATATTCACCTAAATTAGGGTTTTCATGCTCATTAGTGCATAATCATGCATGAAACCCTAAATTAAGCCAATTATATAAAAAGATCATCTTTTTAGATCCTATTTTCACTTTTATTAACAACAGGTTAATATTAGCTTGAATTATCCAAATAACTTCATTAAGTCCATCTATCATCAAATCTAAGGTTTTTTCCTTAATTAAAACATTAAAGATGATAACTTTATGTCCTTTTCAAATTTCATGCATATTTCAGCACATAAACTCAAAATTAGACTAATCATGTGCAAAATTCTTCCATTTTGAACATAATGTACCTTTTTACATTTAACAGGTTAACATCAACTCTAATGATCCATTAAACCCTATTAAACACTTTATTTATTTCAAAATAGGGTTTCTTAATCTTTAATTCATTAAAGCTGATAATTTACTCTACATTTCGAACTATGATCAGATTCAAGCTATAAAACTATTTTTATTGGATTCATTGTGTTCTTATGATCAAAATTCATGTATTATATGTCCCCAACCGAGCTACCATTAAAAAGTTACGATTTTAACCAAATCACTTACTTCTGGCCAATGAGGAGCCGCCACGTCGTCCGTTTCTCATGCAATGTGATCGATTTGGAAACATAACTGAGTTACCATTGTATCCCCGCGTAAGTTATTTCTTCTTCAGCCCGCAGAGGGGAAAAACCGTCCAACGGCCGTCATCTTCCTCCTCGGTTCAGCAACAGCAGCGGCCGCCTAGGGCAGGCCTTGGCGCGGCTCTCCCACCCAGGTCTGGGCTCGAACTCCATCGGGGATGTTCTCTTTGCCTCCGACTTGCTTGGGTGCACGCAGCCGTCCCTCAAACCATGGCCAACATGGTCGGTTTCTCCCTCGTCGGCCCTGCCTATTGCAGCCACTCCTGCAGCCTTGCAGCTGCCAATATGCACGCTCTAGGGCCTAGCTTTGATGGCCAAGTTGCTTTTTGGCAACATGGCACATCAAGCCATCATGTTGACCTTCCCTAGGCTCCTTCTACCTCCATGCTCATGCTGCTACCCTGCGCTAGGGTTTGCGCGATGAAGATGAAGAAGACGAAGAAGGGTGAGAGAGAGTTTCTGTGAAAAACCCTAAAACTCGATCCCTATCCTCCCCCCCTTATATAGGGGTGGCTATCCACGCCCTAATATGACCATTTATGTGTCAAAAGGTTATATTCCTAATATGATTCTTATTCCTTCATGGAGAAGTATTTCTTCTCTCTCCTACTTACTTCCTTGATATTCCTTATCTCATGGATACTTAAAAAAGCAAGAATTATTTCTTTCACTCTCTCTTTACTTGCCTTTTAATCAAAGGTCACGAAATTCTATTCTCTTTTATTAGAAAATACTTCCTTTCTATCCTTATCACAAAATCCATTAATAATGTATCACATTATCCTCTTATTTTGCAATTATGGTATTTTCTCTTTCTTTCCTCTTTATTGGGACTCCTTGGATCCCAAAAAACTCTATTATTTCGAAATCCTTTTTATTGGATACTCAATATCCTTCTAGATGCATCTAAATGCATTATTCTTTATTATTTCTCATTATTTGGTTTATTTCTTATTAAAATAGCTCTTTTTGAGGATTTCTCTTTATTTCTCTTTTATTTTCCTCATTGGCATTCCTTTTAATATTAGCAACCTCATGGATACGAAAATTCACCAAGGAATCTCATTTATACCTCTTTCCATTCATTTTCCACATTTTAACATTGTTTTCATTTTCTTTCTTAATAAAGAAATACATAATTAATCTTTTCTTTTTTTATTGCTTTCTTTTTACAACTTTGGACTCTTTGGAACCCAAGGAACCCAAGAGGCACGAAATCCTCTTTGTATTTGCCTTCTAGAGGTTTCCACATTATTCTTTTCTCAAATATTCAATTATTCATTAATTATTGAATTTTCTTTGTTATTTGGGCCCAATAGCCAACAAAGCCCACAACACAGACATCAAGGCGATTGTAAACAAAATCCATGTATTCAAAACAAATTATACCATTCTTTTTTCAATTTATCCTTAATATGAGAAATTGCATTTCTCACCAATTGAACCCAAAAATTGGGGTTGTAACAAATGGCCTTAGTCTTGACTTTTTACTTGTAAACTGCCTCTATCATGCTTGTGAAATATTTGGTTGAATTGTGATTTAAGAAAGTCGCAAACGCTTAGAGTTTTGTAGAATCTCATGATAGAAGTTTGGTTTCAATATTTCTCATTCTCGTGATGTGTCATTGCTTGATGAAATTGTTGGAGTAACTTTCATACATGAGATATCATGTTGAAATCCATACTAGAAACCCCTCTTTGACTCACTTTTCTTCTACCATATTCTTACCTATCTGCCTCATGAAAGGATGCCAATGTGCACATATTTTGCCTTGGCCACCTCTGAAAGTTTTGGGTGGTCATATCCATACTCCCCACTTCATTCTCACCACCATGTGCCCTAGCTACACCAAGGGTAGAGAAAAATAAAAAGAGAAAAAAATACAAAAAGAAAATAAAGATTCTCCTGTGTAAGAGCATAAAAAAAATAAAAGACCATTTTTCATAGCCACGTGGGTTACTTAGTGTGAATGGACATATGATATTGAAGTATTAATGCCAAACAACAATTTTAGTCATTTTTTATCTTTACCAACATGAAACGGTTTACACAGAATTATATGACTGCCACATGGATTTATTGTGTTTTCTATGCTCTGTATTTGAAATTCGTATGCTAAATTTTTTAATCATGATTGGTTTTTTAAAGAGGAGAGTAGATAGGTGGAATGCATATACTTAGTAATATTTGAGCCCATTTAGTCAATATTCATATGTTGCAATGCACTTATCATTTCTAGTTGGTTGAAAAATTGAAGAGAGATTGCGTTGGAGCATACTTGAGGACAAGTATTTTTTTAAGTTTGGGGTGGTGATGAAGCCATGTTTTAGGGCTTCATCTTGTGCCTTGTTGGACTTAATCACATCTACATGTTCTAGATTACATTTTATTCCCATAAATATCCATATTTGTGTAAAATGCACTTATGGACATTATTTTGTATGTTTTTTCAGGTATTTGGACCACACTTGGATGGAAGAGAGAGAAAGAATGATCCTAGGGTTTATATACCCTTAGAGAGTCTTAAAGTGAAGTCCAAGGCTTCATCAACCTACCCCTAGTGGCTAAAGGTCAATTGAAGTAAAGATGTACAAGGATGAACAAAAAACAAGCTCTAAGTACTGATAAGAAACTAACATGGCCATGGTACAACAAAACGGTCGTGCTATCCCAAGAAAAATCACAGATAAAGCATTCAATCCAAGGTTGAGATTCAAGTTCAGCAACATCTGTGTAGCACAGCATGGTCGTGCTCACTTGACCAGGAATGGTTGTGCAGTACAACAATGCCGTATAGCCAAGACATCAGAATGGTCATGGCATTGAGAACGGGCAGCCAAACTGTGACAAAGTGGATTTTCTCCTATTGTGCATAATTACTCTTATTACTTGAAGTCCTCAATCTCTTTATGTCTCCTAAAACTTCATAACTTTATAATGTCCACCAAAGTCAAGATTTCACATTTTGAGTCAATATGATACACATATGCATGAAATGTTAGTGTTGTTATACCCTTGAATCCTTTGATTAAAATCTTGATCGTACATGATCTTTTTTATTGGTAATTTTTCACACTTGTTCTAGACCCTGTTATGAAGATATGATCCAAATTTGAGACCATTTGGATCTTCCTACGATTTGTTATGATTTTCCTAAGATCTACTCTTTTTAGCCCTTATTTTTCCCCTTTTTATACCTACTGGGTCTGGCCCATTTAACAGCTTGGGCGCCTCCCTGATCTAATCCACCCCACTGGGATGACACAGCAGCTATTGGATCAAGATCCAATGGTGTTGGGGTCATCTTCCAGCTCCTGCCCAAAATGGAAGGTCCGCCCATGGACTGGGCAAGACCCCCCTATGCTCGACCACCCGTTTGTCCCTCGTTTCGCCCGATTTCTTGGTCTGTAAGTTACCCTCACGTTCACGAACCTTCTTCACCCTTCAAATACTTGAAATATTGCCTTCGGAGCCAGGGAAAATCGCCGCCATCCTTGTCGTTTTGCACCACCTCGGGAACCCCAACCCTAGCACCAACTATCAAACAAACCGCGCCATCGGCTGCGGCCTGTCCCCACGAACTCGATCGGTACACTATCTTCCCCTCTCATGGTCTATCTCTCTTTTTCCCTTTTTTTCTCCAGCCACCCTCTGCCACGGAACAGTCGGGCTCGTGCTCGGGCTGCTGGTGTTTGAACGACGACCCATGACCATCGGATCGGGGTCAAGAGTTGACCGAGACCAGAGATCAACAACCACATATTTCCGCCCTCTTCCCCCATTTTCTTCCTAATGTGAGTGGGAACGCCCCATCTTAGCCTTTCGATCATGGGTGGTCCATGAAGGACATGCCATCGACGGTCCTCAGCATCACATAAATTAAGGTGACTTTCCCTCTTCCAGCTAATATAGTTTTAATACATATCTTCAAAAAGTCATATCTCCTAAACCCCTTGGCCAAATAATATGAACCAATACACCAAATTGATCATCTCGACGAGACCTACCATTTTGGCATGGTTCCAGGTCCTAATTCTAATTTTTACTCCCTTTATTTCTGTAAAATGATAACTTTATCCATATTTAGTACTTTCAATGCATCTAGGTGATAAAACTTGAACCTTTAATGATCATCTATCTGCCTAATCATGAAATCAGAATCTTTGGTACATCTTTGATCGATATGAGGCTCCTTATCACCCCTATTGCTTAATAATTACTCCCTTTTGCACTACGTGACCTGTCCTTGGACTTTAATGTATGATCTTGATCAAAGTTGTTATGTTTCTTGAATATGATTCATGTATATATATATATATATATATATATATATATATATATATATATATATATATATATATATATATATATATATTACTGATCTAATCTTGAATCTGGTCTAAATCTTGTGTCTTGATGATCATGATCTAGGGTGCTCTATTGTGAGTCTTTTGACCCTAGAATGCATGTAAATACCTTAAACCTTGTTATGATAATAGAAAGTGCATGGAACATCATAATGGCATGAAACTTGAACCACACCCACATGATGGACTCTAAATCAGTATAAGGTCATCAAATGTACTAATAAGCAACTGGTAACCTAACTTGGCCAAAACCCTAAAATGCACCTAATTAGGGTTAATGATAAGAATCTAATGTGTATATGCAATCTTGTTCTTAATCAGGACTGGCATATGGCTAGATGGTGAAGGATATGTTAGGTTATGGAATCTTTGAATTAGGTATGGGCCTTATCTAGTTATATGACTACCGCTTTCTTGCTTGAAAAGACATATATTGTATGCTTGTTTGTCTATTTTCTCAAATATTGACATGTAGTATTGCTATGTGTTACTCGATGTTTGCCTCGTCAGTTTTATAACTTGAATACATATATAATAGAACTCCATTATAATATTGATTGATAAAGGGTTAGCTCTTGGCTACGGCCTTGAGGTCCCTCTCGTATAAAAGAGTTAGCTAAGCTTGAGCACCCTTACGGACCCTTCCGATGGGAAGATGGTCAAAGGCCTTAAACATGCTTGATATTGTTGGTATAATGGAGTGAAATGACATAAAATATGGTTTCACATTTGTTAAACAATTAGCATGTTTATTCTTGTTCATTTAGTCTTGAAATCTTTTCAAAATTATGCAAAGCTTATATATATGTGTATCTTTCGGCCCCATACTCAACACCTCGTGTGTTGACCCATTTCTCGTATGTTGTTTTTAGGTTCAGAGATGGCTTGAAAGATGAAGGGCTTGGTGAGCTATGCTAGGTGTACTTATTGTAAGATCCAGATATAGTATACATGAGCGCACTTGTACAAAGTGACTCTTAATTATGTAATTCAAATCATGTAATATAATAATGTTGCTTAATATATCTTGTTGATTGTTGAGATTATGTTGGTGCTTGTATCTTGTTATTTGTTCATGTGTGCTAAGCTTTACGCTTCTACATTTCACCTTTGGTATACGTTTGGTTCATGGGACTGGTATTCCGGTTTCTTGACAGATGGTATCAGAGCATGAACAATAACTACACCAAACATTGCTCACATCTAACACAAACTAAATTCACCTTACATCTCAACCTTAGAAACTTAATGAAATATGTCCTTTGTGGACTAGGTTGATTTAGCTTCTCGATTAGAACCTAGATGTTCTAGAACTAGGTGTTGACTTGTGTAAATTACCTCCCTTGACATGATTCATGACATGTGCTTAGGATGTCTACACAAGTGTGCACCATGTTCTTGCTAGTTCTCTAGGTGTCATGATACTTGACTGCCTAATGAGTGTGTTAACTCATTTTAGTTTTGGTTTTATTCAGATGGAGTATGGTGGTTTTCATTACCTATTTAAACGTTGGAGAAAACATATTTCAAGTATTATTATATGTACATATGAAAAATGTTACCACACACAGAAAGGTAGTGAGTTTCCATGCAACCTAGGAGAAAGAGATGTAACATCAAGTCTAGATGAGAGAGTTTAGATGATAGTGATAGTGTCTAGAAATGTCTAGAGCCATGATATAGGTTAAGCTAGTGAGTAGCATAGATAACCTAAGATAGTGATGATAATGCTAATGATGTTAATGTCAATCTCGATGTTGATGATGATGTTGTTAATGATGTTGATGTTAGTAAGACCCAAATTTGTCCTTGAGGAATTCACATAGGTTGATGGTATGGAATGAGTTGGACCATGCAACCCTATCTAAACCTAGCACCTTGTATGATACATATGGTTTGGTTGATGTGCTAAACATAGCTAGTGGGTTGGCATGCTTACTGGTACCTAGTTTTTTACGTGTTGAGATATGATATGTGATATATATAGTTTGAGACCAACACAAGCCTCAATCCCTTTACAAAGGAGGACCAATGGCATGGGACATATGAATAGGGTGACCTTTTGATATGAGTCGACCCGCCTCAGAGAAGGTTAGAGTACCTAAACTCCAAAATATTCGAAATGTTGAAAAATAGGAATGATGAAATACTTGATTACGAGTCCCTAGCTAGAATACTTCTAAGTTATGAGTTGAGTCACCTATTTTGTGGTCTCTCGATAATGTTGAACCCTAGATGTCCTATGAAAATATCTAACCCTAGACAAAAGAGGCAATTGAATATTTGATGCTTGATATATATGTGAGGGAGATGTCCCAAGACCCAAGATGATGTGTGATATCCATGATGAGCCTCATACTCGGGTTAGTTGTTACATATAAGGGAATCTAGTGGTTGCCCTTGTTTCTCGAAAGGTGGGTAGAAATTTTTGTTATGGGTAGATGGTTGTGGTTAACATGTCTTGTTGGACACATATATGTCTTAGCTTGAGTGGCTTGAAGCTCTTTTTAGATACAAGTGAGAAAGATTACAAAACCTCAAGGTTGATGATAATGTTGTTCCTCTAATGATTCTTGATACATGAAATATCTCACTTATGTTTAAAAACTGATATATGCTAGATGAGCCACTCTCATGAGATAGACCTAGTATGAAATCATACTATACGTAAAAGATGTAGCCTTGAAATCATGAACTGGATATGATGATGTCTAGAGATTTTTACCTTGAATAATCAGGAGTACCATGCCTACTATCATACACAAAAAAAGGATTAACTCAAAATATCGATGCCCTTGGATCATAAATAAACATGATGAATAAATTGTCTAATTCTCGATTTGAAATGAAAAGTAATGAACGTAATCGATTAGATTTGGTAGAAATTTTGGACTAAAAATATGCATAAAATCTAGTATAATGATGAAGTCTACACGTCCTGTGGTGATCACTTTTAGAAGTCATGATTGTGAACATGTCCACTGAGAATTGATAAACATAGATGTTGATAATACACCTTGGTCTCATATAAATATATGAACAAAAACCCTAAGGTATGGATACTAGGAAATGGAAAACCCTAATGCCATGATGATGTCAAAATATGGTGGGATAATAAGTAAATGTGTATATCATCGATATGAGTACCACCCTTGATGGAAATAACCTAAGTGTACACCATATTGTGGGGAATAACTTGATAACTATGGTTGGATACCTAGACTCCATATACTTTGACTCTGACTCTTAACTATGATCTTGGATGAATTTTGAGGACGAAATTTCTTTTAAGGAGGGAAGGATGTGACAAAGTGGATTTTCCCCTATTGTGCATAATTACTCTTGTTACTTGAAGTCCTCAATATCTTTATGTCTCCTAATAATTCATAACTCTATAATGTCCACCAAAGTCAAGATTTCACATTTTGAGTCAATATGATACACATGTATGCATGAAATGTTAGTGTTGTTATACCCTTGAATCCTTTGATTAAAATCTTGATCATACATGATCTTTTTTATTGGTAATTTTGCATACTTGTTCCAGACCCTGTTATGAAGCTATGGTTCAAATTTGAGACCATTTGGATCTTCCTACGATTTGTTATGATTTTCCTAAGATCTACTCTTTTTAGCCCTTGTTTTCCCCCCTTTTTATACCTACTGGGTCTGGCCCATTTAGCAGCTTGGGTGCCTCCCTGATCTAATCCGCCCCACTGGGATGACACAGCAGCTGTTGGATCAAGATCCAACAGTGCTGGGGTCATCTTCCAGCTCCTGCCCAAAATGGAAGGTCCGCCCATGGACTGGGTAAGACCCCCCTATGGTCGACCACCTGTTTGTCCCTCGTTTCGCCCGATTTCTTGGTCTATAAGTTACCCTCACGTTCGCAAACCTTCCTCACCCTTCAAATACTCAAAATCTTGCCTTGGGAGCCAGGGAAACCCACCGCCATCCTTGTCGTTTTGCACCACTTCGGGAACCCCAACCCTAGCACCAACTATCAAACAAACCGCGCCATCGGTTGCGGCTTGTCCCCACGAACTCCATCGGCACACTATCTTCCCCTCTCATGGTCTCTCTCTCTCTTTTTCCCTTTTTGCTCTGGCCACCCTCTGCCGCGGAACAGCCGGGCTTGTGCAGAGGCTGCTGGTGTTTGGACGACGACCTGTGACCATCAGATCGGGGTCAAGAGTTGACCGAGACCAGAGATCAATAGCCACAGATCGCCGCCCTCTTCCCCCCTTTTCTTCCTGATGTGAGTGAGAACGCCCCATCTTAGCCTTTCGATCATGGGTGGTACATGAAGGACATGCCATCGACGGTCCTTAGCATCGCATAAATGAAGGTGACTTTCCCTCTTCCAGCTAATATAGTTTTAATACATATCGTCAAAAAGTCATATCTCCTGAACCCCTTGGCCAAATAATATGAACCAATACACCAAATTGATCATCTCGACGAGACCTACCATTTGGGCATGGTTCTAGGTCCTAATTATAATGTTTACTCCTTTTATTTCTGGAAAAAGATAACTTTATCCATGTTTAGTACTTTCAATGCATCTAGGTGATAAAACTTGAACCTTTAATGATCATCTATCTGCCCAATCATGAAATCAGAATCTTTGGTACATCTTTGATCAATATGAGGCTCCTTATCACCCCTATTGCTTAAGAATTACTCCCTTTTGTACTATGTGACCTGTCCTTGGACTTCAATGTATGATCTTGATCAAAGTTGTTATGTTTCTTGAATATGATTCATGTATATATATATATATATATATATATATATATATATATATATATATATATCTTACTGATCTAATCTTGAATCTGGTCTAAATCTCGTGTCTTGATGATCATGATCTAGGGTGCTCTATTGTGAGTCTTTTGACCCTAGAATGCATGTAAATACCATAAACCTTGTTATGATTATAGAAAGTGCATGGAACATCATAATGGCATGAAACTTGAACCACACCCACATGATGGTCTCTAAATCAGTATAAGGTCATCAAATGTACTAATAAGTAACTGGTAACCTAACTTGGCCAAAACCCTAAAATGCACCTAATTAGGGTTAATGATAAGAATCTAATATGTATATGCAATCTTGTTCTTAATCAGGTCTGGCATATGGCTAGATGGTGAAGGATATGTTAGGTTATGGAATCTCTGAATTAGGTACGGGCCTTATCTAGTTATATGACTACCGCTTTCTTGCTTGAAAAGACATATATTGTATGCTTGTTTGTCTATTTTCTCAAATATTGCCATGTAGTATTGCTATGTGTTACTCGTTGTTTTCCTCGTCAGTTTTATAACTTGAACACATATATAGATAGAACTCCATTATAATATTGATTGATAAAGGGTTAGCTCTTGGCTACGATCTTGAGGTCCCTCTTGTATAAAAGGGTTAGCTAAGCTTGAGCACCCTTACGGACCCTTCTGACGGGAAGATGGTCAAAGGCCTTAAACATGCTTGATATTGTTGGTATAATGGGGTGAAATGACATAAAATATGGTTTCACATTTGTTAAACAATTAACGTGTTTATTCTTGTTCATTTAGTCTTGAAATATTTTCAAAATTATGCAAAGCTTCTATATATGTGTATCTTTCGGCCCCATACTCAACACCTCGTTTGTTGACCCATTTCTCGTATGTTGTTTTTAGGTTCAGAGATGGCTTAAAAGATGATGGGCTTGGTGAGCTATGCTAGGTGTACTTATTGTAAGATCCAGATATAGTATACATGAGCAGACTTGTACAAAGTGACTCTTAATTATGTAATTCAAATCATGTAATATAATAATGTTGCTTAATATATCTTGTTGATTGTTGAGATTATGTTGGTGCTTGTATCTTGTTATTTGTTCATGTGTGCTAAGATTTACGCTTCTACATTTCGCATTTGGTATATGTTTGGTTCATGGGACTGGGATTTCGGTTTCGTGACACAAACCCAGACCCAAAACGGCCATGGTGACCACCACAGTCATGCTACCCATGATTCACCACGACTGTGGTGACTTCCACGGTTGTGCCACGAGCCACCTAAAACTCTAAAATTCTACTGTAACTTTTCCATTCTTTCACCTTTCTCCTTCCATCCCTCCATAGGTGTGTTGACCCCTACCCACCTTGGTTGTGCTTCCATGCATGACATTGCTGCATACAAACCTAGCATCGCTTTTCCACTACATTTCCAATTTTACCCTCCACTTAACCTAATGCTTCCCCACAACCTATATATGCATAGGTTCGGACTGGGGCACACATTTATCCACTAGTAGTCAACTCTCAATTCCCCCATTTTGCCTCCCCTCCATTCCCACTCCATTCCACCTCTATTTCATCATCTTCCACCCCAAAAACACAGATTCTATGGTTTTTGGCCACTTTCCACCATACATCCATGCCATCTACCTACCTTGGAGGGATGTGCTCATGTTGTTTCTACTAGAAGGTGGAGAAGTAGGAGTCATCACTGAGCCCATCATGGATTTTCACTCCTCTACTCATACTTCTTCCTTACTTTTTGTGTATTTTTTTCTACTAGTAGCTCGACACCTTAGGTTGGTTGTTTGGGGTTCAAAATGTTACATAGATACCATGTCAGGGGAAAATGATATGTAAACATTATTACTTCATTTGATAATGATTATGTTCTATTTCAATTTCATTACTCATGAATTGCTTTGTGTTTTTTTCTTGAAATCTACTAGATTCTAGGAAAATTGCTTATATGTGGCTCTTATTATGAATCGCTCCTAAGTCCAATCAATGGATCCCTAGTTATCTATTCACTTTCCTACATGTTAATCATGTATCCTACACCTAGGTGAGAGATCTAAGTAGCTAATATAGGAGCACCTAGTGTAATTAGCTTAAATCCTTCATGAGGCTAGAATGTGGGTGATATGAGGTCTAAAACCTCACTTCTACACCGCATTACTACCCTCGACCCCTAATACCCTAAGAGTTCCTATCCTAAAACCATAGACTTGATTAGAACGTTGTTGAATTCCACATATACCCTAACCTAATTGAACCTCGTAAGGGTGGGTAGGAGGTGTTAGGGCCTAGTTCCCCTATACACACCCTATCTTATCCATGACTAGTTAGCAGTTTAGGGACATTCACTGGACTCTATCTTTTTGTTTGGTTTGGTAATTTAAAGGAAACAATAATTCTTACATGTTATCAACCCCAACCCAATTGATAAGTGCATTTCCCAAACAACCCACACTTCACTTAATTACTTCAAAACCCAAATTTCCTTCTTTCTTAGCTAGTTTTAGTTTATCTCTTTACTTGATTAGTTAGTTCATTTCCTTATTCTTGCTTAGTTCTTACTCATTTAGGTCTTTAATTGCTCTTTTTTTTAGTTTTCTAGCTTAGTGTAATGTAGACCTCTTCTTGCTTGCCTTAGCGTAATTTTCTCTTTTCTTGCCTTTTCTTTCTTAACTTGTGTTTCCTTATTAGAATCAACTGTCTAGGGTAATTTATGTTTTGATTCTTGTTTGTTCTATTTTACTTTCTTGTTCAACCCTTAGTGTAATCAACCAATCAACCATCAAACCCTTCAAACCTAGACTTCGTAGTAGGAACCTAACTGAAACTAACCTAGCTCTAGTTCTCCCTTTTCTCTCTTGGGTTCAAACCCTAACTTTCTGCCTTCCTTCACTATAACATGACCCCAGGTGCTAGTGGGTAAGTGTGTTAGTCTATGTGAGCAAGCCTTATAGGGCTTTGTAAATTCAAAAGATCCCAAGTGTCTTTAGAAACCTCTTAGGGTTGCATCTAGTCACTATTCAGCTGATTATTGTGTGACCCTAGGAATAATTTGCCAATCTTTCTGGAGTCAATGTTGGGGATAGAAAACGCCATAGCTACCGAGTAGTTGTGCTATTGATTCTTCCCTTTGGCACAATCCTTTGCCAGTTTATTTTGTTTTGTTTGAGAAATGCACCATTGTCCCATTGGCTTCAAGAGACTGAAAAAAACTCAATGAGATAAGGTTCAATCCTTATCATTTGAATCATGATAATGCCCATTCACTAAATAACTCCAAGAACCTAGAGCTAGGTTTAGTTTCCCCTAATCACCACCCTTTCCCGTAAATAGCATGATTACATTTCCTTGAGATCCCCTCACCACCAACCATTAGCAAATTTCTTAAAACCACCTCAATCTCTAGTTACATCCACGTCACCCCTACACTTGACAGAGACTCTAGACAAGTGATTTGCCCTAGAGAGTCATGTGGAAGTTAAGAAGCTTTCTCAATAGCCATCAAGGCCTAAGGTTGTCCCGAGTCCCATACCTGATCACCAAATCTTACTACTTTGATGAGATTGTTAGAGGTACACCCCCGACCACCAAAAGATGTTGTGACACTTGGAAAGGCTTCATGAAACTCCAAGGGTTCTTATTTGTCCTTTTGTAAGTAGTTAATTGAAAGTCCCTCTTCTTCCTCTTTTTTCTTTATGGCATTCTTAGACCATGTACCCATGTCCAAATCCTAAATGGGAGTATTCCACCATTGGTTGAGTACTCTAGGACCTCGCAAAGTCAAAGGAACCTTCAACTAAAGTCACTAAGACCTTTACGTAAGGTCGGCCATGGAGTTGACTCCATGGTTTCCTGTGTTGTAGACTGACTGGAAGAATAAGAACCTCCTTGAGGATTTACCCCTTATCTGTCAAATTGCTAGAAAATAATGTCCTAGCACATGAAAAAAGGCAATGATCTTCCATTTGTGTCCCCACGATACTTGGATTAACATTATTTGATGGCGGTCTGTGACTAGCCCAGAACAATTAAATTCATGAAAATTTTAGTAAAAAATAGATATACTTGAATATGGACAGTATATATATATATATATATATGAATTTTATATGAAATGTAAGGTACAAAAAATAAATGGTCTCAAGACAAAATTCTAGCATAATTTAACTCATGTTTTATTAGTAATGATCGAAAATCGTAATCTCATTGAATGTTGTTTATGACTTATTCAGCATGATCTATTTTTATATGAATACGTTGTTTTTTGTTTTTTTGGTCATCCAAACTCGCCTTCCTTTTTTTATTTTTTTTGTGAAATGTTTACATAGTTGAAAACAAGAAAAAATAGTTATAATGTGTAGGGCGTGCATCAAAACTATCATATATTTATACATACAAACACCCATAAAAGAATAAGGCACTAGAAAACACAGAATAGGAGCTTTAGTAGTAGAAACTTCTATCATAAAGAAAATCTCTAGCTAAGAGAAAAAAATGTTTCTGCAAGCTCATGTAGAAAAAAATGACTCCCTTTCTTCCAGGAGAGAAAAACTAGACATCTTTGAGCAAATCATCCTTTGTCCATAAAAATAAATCTGGCCTTCAAACCCAAAGTCCTTTCAAAACTATAATGCCTTCAGAGAACCAAACAACATAAGTTGAAAGACCTCCATAGATTTCATAGAAACAAGATCCAAAATAGCAAATTCCACCAACTCACATTAAGCTTCAAGATAGACAAGAATAGAAATACAAAAAGCTCTGAAACACTGTCTCAAACAACCACTGAATATTCAGATCATGACATAATTGAAAGCTACAAGTGGATACCAAAATCAGAACAAATAACTTTCCATAGTGCATCCACTCCCCTACTCTATTTCAAGAACCCTCTTATTCTTGTATAATCTAAAGTAGGCAACCTATTATGTCTACCTTTCCCCATATGAACAAGCCCATTAACATGGTATTTGCATTTCCAGATCGAAGTAAAATAATCATATTTAACTCCTTTAAATATGATAGCCTCCCAAACCTCTCTCATGCCAATGGATCTATGTCCATCAAATGTAATGTAATCATTATCGATATGGTTTAGAGAGACATCTTTTGAGATATCTTCCAGGACATGAGAACTTCTCAACATAGAAATAACCCACTTCATGTATTTGATGATAAAATACAAACTAGAGCTAAACAGAATGCCATACCTTATGATCATATTCTTACTAGTTATGTCGTCCAGAAACATATTGTTAAGACATGGGTCTTGCCAATCTTTAAAGGAACTTCCTGAACCAATCTTAAACTAAATAAAAGGAAGCAACTAGTCTCTAGTCTTAAGAATATTATTAAACATCCATGATAAGTTAGGATAGACAACAATATACCAGAAAGATGATTTCAACTAGTACTTTTCTCCTATCCACTTGACCCAAATCATATCTTTTTTTTCTAGCAACATCCCATGCATTTAAAATCAAACACCCCTGGCCACCTATTTACTTTTTTTGACTCATAGGCCACCTTCAACCTTCGGTAGAGACACTACCTCCCATTTAATAAGATGCAAGTATTTCTTAGAATCAGTTTGACCCCACAAAAATTCTTGACATAGTTTATCAATATCTTCAAGAGTAGAACTAGGGATAGGAAAAGAAAAAACCCAGAACAAATGCATAGTGGTGAGAGTAGACTTCACCAATTCCACTCTTCCTGTAAGAGACAACATGTTGGATTTCCACCTTTCAAGCCTATTTTTAATCTTATCAATCATTTTGGCACAATTCTTCTTATTAAGTTTCCCTAAAAATAATGGAATACCTAAGTATTTGTAACTATCCAAACCCCTTTCATCCAAGTTCAGAATACCAAAAATAAGTGACACGTCAACATTCTTGCCAAAAAGAATAGAGCCTGATGAATTATTAATCTTCTGACCAGATAGATTGCCAAATTTATCCAGAACAACTTTCAAATTCAGAGAATTGGTATAATAAGCCTTTGTGAAGATCATAAGATCATCAACAAACATGATATGAGAGAAGTTGATATTCTATGAAGCATAGATAGGAATTATATTCTTTTTTTGTACTTCAAATTTCATGAGTTCAGAAAAACCCTACATGGCTATAACAAAAAGATAAGGGCCAATGGGATCCCCTTGTCTCAAACCATTAGAAGGACATATAGGAATAGTAGGATCTCCATTCACCAAAATCTAAAACAAAGTATATTGTAAGATAAAATCGATCTATATAATCCAATTAGAAGAGAAACCCATCTTATACAAAACTAAAAAAAGAAATTTCTGGCTGACTGAGTCGAATGCTTTGGAAACATCAACTTCAATACATAGATTAGAATTACTATTCATCTTGAAGACATTGAGAATTTTTTTAGACAACAAACTAACATCTTTAATTTTGTTGTCTTATACAAAGGCACACAAATGTATATCAATAATACTAAGAATAACATATTGGAGTCTGGTAGAAATAATCTTCAAAATGATCTTGTAGAAACAGTTGCACAGAACACTAGGATACCAATTGGTAATGAGAGAAGAATCCATTACTTTATGCAATAATGAAATGTAAGTCCTATTAGACTTCCTCTAATGAAAATCTTATTAATAGCATCAAACACATCATCTCCTATAATATTTGAAGCATTATTGAAGAAAAACCCATTGAACCACCTGGATCGGGACATTTATCTTCATTAAGGTTCATAACAACATCATACTCTTCTTTTCTGGTGACAATACTTGAAAGAAATGTACTTTGTTAATTTTGAAATGTGAGGCCCATTCCAGTTACCTTCCCAGACATCCCCTTGTTCCACCCCATAAAAAACCTCTGAGTAAAAACTGAAACATGATTATAAATGATAGAAGAATCATATCACATCTCCCCATTAGTCATAAGGCAGTTGATAGCGTTTCTAGTTTGTCTAATTTTTAGAGACAAATAAAAAAAATCATGTTGGAATTGTGTTCCTTCAACCATTGAACCTGATACTTTTATCTTAGAAATGACTCTTCAATATCTATAATAATCTTAGCCTCATCTCTTAGACTTTTAGCAATAGAACGAGAATTTTTATTCAAAGGATCAAGATCAACTACCTTTTGGGCTTCAAGTGCTTTAAGTTTAGCTACTAAAGCATTTCTAAAAATATAACTATTTGAAAAAATATCACCAAACACCTTCTTATTCCAGCATAGAAGTTTATGTCTAAGATCCCTGAGTTTCTTGTAAAGTCTCAACCTGGAAAACCCCTCAACATGTAAGTCCCACGCATCATTCAGTAACTTAGGGTACTCTTCATGTTTAGTCCAGTTGTTAATAAATCTAAAAGAAGTGCTTAATGTTCTCAGCTTCTCAATAATTGAGCACATTCTTCTATGATCCCTTATAGAGTTTGGAATGCATTCATCATGGAGGTCTTCAAAGCAAGCTTGAAACTCAAAGTTAAATAAGACTTTATCAATTTTAGAAGTGACAAAGTCATCACCCTCTTGGGGATTGTCATGCTGTAATATTATGTTGATCTAATAATTAGGGTCACACCATGTTTATTTAGGAATTTTGAACCTCATGGCTCATTATATGGAATATTTATGGTTTGTAATACTTAACCTTAATACAACCCTGGATGACCCTAAACCCCGACTTTAGACTGAAATTAGAACTTATTTGTATTATATGAACATAAATGTGACACTCGAGTATTGTTTGAACTTTCAGATTGATTAGTTGATTTGGATCTAAACCTACATTTCTTAGACTATATTCATTTAAATGTAACTATGAGAAAGGCAGATGGTTATTTATGATTAATCATTCAGTATCACCTTTTGATATTTTTGAAGTTTTCTTGCTGACTTTTATGTCGTAAATTGTTTGATGTTTATTTACTTCTAATTTTAGATAATACCCTATACATATCAACTATATAAATATTAGTTTTTTTAACCCAGTATGCAATTTGTAAGGGGTACTTTAAAGGAGACAATACCCCCAGTAAACTAAGGATGGTCATTGAGAAAATGACTAGAACGAATTATGTGATGTGAACAAGTCTAATTATTTATAGTCATCCTAAATCCAATGATATATCAAACCCTATAATGCATGGATGGAAACAGGGATTAGTGTACCCACAGAGGTCAGTCCAATACAAGTAACTAAATTCTAGAGAAAATAAATTGTTCATTCATGTTACTAATTACTTATTATAAATGATATGTTGTTGGACATATATGCACATATTTTGTATGCACCTATGTACACATTATAGTAATTTTATAGACTGCATGATTTATTTGTCAGTTTCTTACGTTAGTTGCATTATTTATATAAAGACATTGATATCCCGAAGATGACATCAAAGGAAAAAAATGGATAAAGACCCTAGAGGATTGGTTAAATATTGTTATTTTCTTCATTATAAAATTTTTCCTTTTGAATTATTACGTAACTCCTTCAAGGAGAGTTGTCTTCCTTTTTTATCAAACCAATTTATTATTGCAATTATGGGTTGTTATTGGCTATTTGTTAAACATGGATTCTAGAAAGTAAATAATGGCACTTGAGTCCTCGATTCACCTTGAATGGATATAATAGGGGGAGAGGGTCATTACACATTTTCTTGGAGGATAGGCCACCATGAACCATATATGAGCCCCCTAGTTAGCATAAAAAATTCCCCTAGCCTCTAGAATTATGTTTGTCCCTCAAGTCATTAACAATAAAGTAATTCCACTTCTTTAATCCTTGACTTGTTCCAAAGTAACCCGAACCCTAAACACCTTCTATGTCCACCTCACAACAAGCACCACAAGCTCTTTGACTTTGTGAAGGTCTTCCGTAACGAATCCAACCTTTGGCTGCAACTCCCTATGATCAGAGACTGGAGTCAACTATCGATTTGACTCCAAGGTTTCTACCCCATGCAAGCTAGAGGATGAACAATTCATTTTGGAATTTCATCTTGATGCCCCATAGACAAGTTGCCAATCTGATAACTAAAAGGTAAGAAGGGTAATTTCCTATCATTTAATATCCTTAACGCAATATTTTAAAATAAAAGAAAAAGGTATGAAAGGTGGAAACCTCTTATTGGTCCATGTAAATAAATATAATCGTATATTTTTACTCATTGGTCCAAATCTAGGATATATATGTAATTTTAACAAGAAAAATGAGTATAATCCAATAAACATAAATTTAAGATCTAGTTTTATACCTCACGTAAAAGTACTAATGGTTTCCTCATTAAATGCATATTATTTTTGGAAAGTCTAGAAATGATAACCATATGTGAGTATTATATTCCTTGAATATTAGATCCAATGTTAATATCAAACCTAGTTTAATGTATTATCTTTGATAATAATTATAACACCTCAAATTAAAATCAAGAGTATGCATTAAGTTTTATGAATAAACTTAGGACTCATTTGGTTCACTAAATCAAAAATGGAGAGGACATATTGGCTGAAAGGACCAAAAAGACCCGACCAGTGTAGCCTTGATAGATCATCCCGACCCATCCTCCCCTGGGGACCTAGGTTGGAAACCTCCTATTATGCATTGTATTGTCCTTAGGTCATCCGATCCTTGGCACCTATTTGAGGGGGGGAGATAAATGTCTCTTTCTAACTCCAAAAAAAAACTGGAAAGGAGTACAAAATGAAAGGAAGTACATTTTTTATCCCATGTTTGGGTAAACAAGGAAGGAACAAGTTTGCATTGTTTGAATCACAACAATAAATGGGAGTTATGGCAAGGTGGGGGTCTTCCTTCCAGAGCCAACAAGAACCATGGTTTTGAGCACTAGAACTAGGGGTTGTAATGAACATTTAATTAGAGACACCATCATCATGAGGGAGTTCACTAGAGAAGCATTAGCCTGGACGAACATCTTCAATAGGCATATGGCAACCTAAGAATGCTTTAGGAGGAGGGGGAGAGATGGCTACCTCATGGAACCCTCTGTCTACAAAAAGCATAGGTGGATGACGTGGAGTTGTAGGCGGTGGTTGGCTTCAATTCAAATTTAAGATCTATATTTTCCTTTTTAATTTAATCAGAACATATCATTAGCTCTGGCAAGCACCAACATTCTTTGTATAAAGGAGAGAAAATGCAAAGGTAAATGAGGAACTAAGGACTTCTCATGCTTTCTAGAAAAATAGACAGGCTAGTAGCACTTTGTGCAAAATCAACAAAGCGAATTAGAATGATGATCGTTAACAGAGATTATTACTATGCAAGGATGTCATTGAATATGTTGATGGTTTTAGAAGCTGCATGCCAAACTGACAGAGGGTAGAAACATATTTGATGAAGGAGAAGAAAGAAGATGAGTATAGAAAGTATTTTATGGGAAGAAAATAAGACGATTATGATGGCATATTTTAAGGAAGGAAAGAAGACTAACTATGATGGTATAGATAGGGTAAGTAGAGGTAGGAGGCTTCAGGAGGAGTTGCATGTGGAAGTGACAGAGAGGACAAATTGTGAGTCTGGTGTCGAGGACCAATTCAAGAGTCTTAGACTTTTCTATACTGAGCAATTACTAGGGGGCACCATGGAACATGAAAGTCATGATAACTTGGTACACTACTCCCTTTCAAATGCAACCCTGACATGGTTATTATGTTCAAGGATCGGGATATCTTCACCGAGCTCTGCACTGAGCGGAGATCGTCTTCTCTGACCTTCACTGAGCTCCGTTTCTTATTCCCCTCTCTCTCTCTCTGTGATGATGGTGCATATGGAAGGAGTGTCTTCTTCAAGGGTGGTCCTGATAGAGATCCCGACATTTGTACCTCCACCACTTGGATGCATCCCTCGTCCGAGGATTTTTCATCCTTCGGTGGAAGTACGGAAGATATATGAGGAGTTGCTCAAGCAGAAAATCGAGCCAACCCGATACGTCGATCGGACCATGATCCGCGACCTTGGGTTCGAGGCCAATCTCACTTATGTCCTTCAAGGGCAAGCACAGCATACCACCAGGAGGTCTGACGAGGTCCAGTTTCACACTGAGGGCCACCCCTTTTTCAGCAAGTGGCCGAACTACAAGGAGTTAGTGGCACAGTTTATGGCATTGTTGGATATATGCGTCGTGCCTAACGACCTCATCGCCACCGATCGGGAATGGATAAAGGGCCGCGTTTCTTTCTGACTCTACAACAACAATTACAATATCACCCTCCAGCCGTTCAATGCAATTTACAACTGGTACCATTCTCCAAATCAGCACAGGAGGCCGGACAACCGGATAGATTATGATGACATCTTTTCTCAGTTGGTAACCACTCCTCCAGGCAAGTCGGTCAGCTATCATAATGCAGTTGTCGCCAACTTCAACCATCCATTTGTGCGGATTCTACATCGCATGCTCTGCACTACGCTCTTTGCTCGAGGTGACCTTTCTCTTAGTAAATTTCAAGAGACAGACTTGTTCTTTTTGTATAAGCTGTTAAAATGGGAAGAGTGCAACTGGGGCGCATTTTTCTTAACTTGTGTACTGGCTGTGCGGAGGAGTACAAGGAAAGCTCCTATCCATTTTGGCAATCTTATCACTCCGCTTGCTCTTTATCTCAGGTTGGATTTTTCCTAACTCACTCTGCTGGCCAACAGGAATAAAGTCAACCTGCATCATCTACACCGATCCAACCTTCTTACGCTCCGTGATGGCATGGCTTATGCATAATGCCATGTCAACCAGGAGTACCAGGAGTGTTCACTTCCCGATCCTATCTTCAAAATCCAGGAAGCTCAGCACTTTTGGTGGCCCATCATCGCCATCGACGACTTCGACGAAGAAGATGACGGTAACGACGACGACAATGCCGATGGCGACGAGCAAGAAGAGGAAGAGGAGGCCTTCACTCCTCTTCATTCATGAGTGGCACCGCAGAAGTGTCCCTGCTTCTACCCGGGTGCATCATCTTCTTCACAGCCTCCGCCACCTCAGCCCTCTCAATAAGGAGAGGATGCCTATTCTATGTAGGGCATGTACACAATGCTACATGATATCCAGCAGACGTAACAACAACACACGGCGTCATTTGCCGATATTCAGGAGACTACAAATCGGCTCTATGTTAATCAGCAAGCTATTTTTGAGAACAAGTGGCAGTTGTTCGCCAATCAACAACAGGTCTATGATCGGTTGGGAAGGATCGAGGAGCAGCAGCAGCCATTCTACGATAATTATTGGAGCCAGAACTATTTTGGGGGATATCCTCAACCTCCGCCCATTCCCCCGTATGATCTAGATTTCTAGGGGCAGTATCCATCATGGGATCCCACCGCCCCAGAGTACCCGCCACCACCTAATAAATGATTGGTATCACTGTTCCACCTATTAAGATTGTTTTTTACTATGAGGCCATAGTCGAATTCAAGCTTAGGGGGGAGATGGAACAACTTCTATTTTTTTCTATCTTTTACTTTTAGTTATTATCATTTATTGCCTTTTCTTTTGTTCTTGCTATTTTCTTAGTTTTTAGGATCCACATTCTATCTAGTGTAATCGTGGACGTCTATAAAAATGTTTCATCTCTTTGTTGGTCACATGGGAGTCAGGGGTCATTTTGAAAATTTTTAATGAAATTGTGAGCTGGCTTTGTTTGAATTTGAGCATATGGCTTATGAAAATAATTGGGTTTGTCAACTTAAGAACATAAGACCACAACTATACATGCCTATGATTCAAGAAAAGAGGACAAAATTGAATGTTGAGTCTAAACTGACCAAATGGTAATGAGACTTTAATCTGAAATGGGAAATAGAAACATCTTGATTATACACGTCAGTAAGGAGGGACATATAATATCTTCCAATGGTTTTGTCAATTAATCTTGTGATCTATCCACTTCATCTCATCTACATCCACCATAAGATTTAGGATCACTATATAGTTTGGCATTTCTTGATTGCATATCATGTAGATAGGATTGCATTGTAGTTAGTGTTTACTTTTGTTGCATTGAAAAAAAAAAAGAAAAAAATGTTGCATTATAATCATGCATTCGGAAATTTTAGAGTGAATGTAAATGTCATTTTAGTTGCATTTTGCATGATTTTAATCATTTTGTATAATGATGTGCCTTGCTTCTTCTACAAATAAAGGACTTATTTCATACTCTCTGAAAACAAATTGAAAAAAAAGAAGAAGAAAAAATTAACAGATATGTGAATAAGCCCAAGAAAGAAAAACTATTGAAGATTTGATCTTGTTCTGTTAAGTAAGATAAGGGCTTGAAAAAATATGAAGATTAGAGAGAGAAAGGAATTTGTTCACATGCAGAATAAGAAGAATAAGCACATAAGGTAGTTTCTAGATATTCTATCTCGCATGAGATGGGATAGTAAGAACATGCATCATTCCACCCAAAATGTAGGCATTAGGGCATTTTCATTTGCATATGCATCATTTAGGTCATTATTGTTATTTGTGCATGTTAAAACTGTATTGTGCTTCCATTTCTTCCACAGATACCTATTCCATCCACCCGTTGCTCGAATTGGTAGGCCACCGTGATTATCTCCTCATTTATTAATATCAGGAGAGATGCTTCCATTTAGATGGTAGTTAGGAAACGAGCAAGATAGATAGAAGATCACAAAGATACACCAAGCCTGAACCAGAGGATTTTATTATATTAACTGCCTTATGTGATAGTTTTCATCAATCTTGGGGTAGACATCTCTTATGGATGATCATTGTCGCCTTGAGGATAATTATCATTTTGTGGTTAGTGAGGGCCAGAATGTGAATGTCTGGCGGGGATCATATGGCAAGGTCTATTGTGATAATATGTTCTTTAGTTGACCCTCGCAATTTTATTCTATAGTTCTACTGCTCGAGGACGAGCAATGTTTAAGCTTAGCGGAGTTTGATGCGATGATTTTGAGTCGCATTTATAGACTTGTTTTACATGCGTTTTATGTGGTTGTTAGTCACTTTTGTGGTTAGTATCACATAATTCACTTACTTTAGTCTATAATCTCATTCTGTATCAAATATCTCATATTTTATCTTTGTGTGTATAAACGATTATAATAATGGGTTTTAGCTTACCTGATTTGGTTTTGTATTGCAATTTCAGGAAAAATGAGTATACACATGTGTCGATACCATCGACATGTGTTTATGGTATCGACACAGTCATAGTGAGACAGCCGCAAGGAGCCAAGATGAGTCGATATTGTCGACATTGAAGTCGATGGTATCGAGATACCTTCAGTGAGCCAGCAATCAACCTGTCGATACTATCGACACAAAAGTCGATGCTATCGACGTTCTACAGCTTTAGTGTCAGAAAGGTGACAAAACTGACGCTTAAAGGTGTCGATACCATCAACCTGTGTCTATGGTATCGAGTCTGCATCAGGCGGAGCATCAGAGAACAAAGAAAACTTGCTGATATCATGAAGGGTCGATACCATCGACCCGCGTCGATGGTATTGACGCCGTCAGATCAATTTTTGTTCCAAATCGGCCTGAATCTGACGATGGTGATATTTCGGCGATCTAATTTGGTGTTTATACCTAATGACGGTGGCCATGAGATATCTATCACATCATTAGCCGCTGCACAAGTCCCGAGGAGGTATGGAGAAGAGAGTGGAGCCCAGAATCACACCCCGATCGTTCCGAGAGTCGTAGAAGATGAATTCCACTGCCGGGAGGCTGTAGATCGTGTATTCTACGTTAAGGAATGCCCAGATATTCTCCGTTCAGGGGTTTACATCACTTTCATTCACGCTTTTCCATGTTTTTCCCTTCTTTTATCATGTCTTGCTTTGAGATGAACATGCGGGGCTAATCCCCTTTGTCTTTAGGACCGGGAGTAGCTCGGGTAATCGTTGTATGATGTTTTTATCATAGTAATTCATATTTTATCTCTTAAATCCGTGGTATGATTTTGTTTTCTCCATTATATCATTATGCTTAATCACCCTAATGATAATCTAATGCCATTATATGCTTTGAAAGAAGAATTAACAGTTGAAAAGAGACCAAATTCACATTAATTTATAAATCCCTTGAACAAGGTAATGTACGGTTAATAGTGGAAACCCAGAGTTTGGTCTTCATGCACCTAGTCTAGGATATAGGTTACTATGACCGTGGAACCGACCTAGATTTAGGTAGTGAATTGTATCATGACAGTGAGCAATTCTGACTATAGGCCACTACCCAGAATGAGAGACAAATTTGATTAACTATATAGGAATAAATACAATAAGAACCCACAGTGAAACCGCAATCCTAAAGATTCCCATCTAAATTGATTGAAATCAACATTTAATCGATTGCTTTTTTTTCTTTTTATTTTTCTTTTATTTTTCAATCAACCCTCAAAACCTTTTAATCGGTCTAGCTGATTGCGAGTGGTTAGTAGGTAGTCTACCGACAGTTCAGTGTCCCTGTGTTTGACTCGGGCCTCACAAAGGTCGATATTACTCTGACGCGTGCACTTGCGTTATATGCACGGTAAAATCGTGTTAGGCGATAGTTTTCGAGTGACGCTAGAGGACATGGACAAGCATCCCAAGCTGGTTCGTCGGCATCCAACAATCGAGCACAGGGTCAAAAACAAGCAACGACGAGGGTCTATGAGATGAATCAACCCAAAGTAGTAGTCAACCCTCGAGTTGTGATAGGTCAGATGGAACTATTTCATTTTGATATGTATTCATTCTTCTTCGTATCTGTTTTAATTGATCCGGGTGCTATGCATTCCTTTATCACTCGAAGAGTGATTCATGTCTGTAACATGACTATCAGTCATATAACATATAGTTTGTTATTAGAAACCCCTTTGTTGGAATCTGCAATGTTGCGGGAGGTGTGTTCTCCCTGCATTCTTTCCTTTTCTAAACATCGCATTCAGTTGGATCTTATACCACTTGAAATGCATGGGTTTGATATAATTCTTGGAATGGACACCCTAGAAAAGTATAAGGTTGTGTTGGATTGTGATTCCAAGCAAGTTGTGTTCACAGATGATGGTGACACATGGATCTTTCAGGGAGATAGAAAGATTCTTTCAACCTGTCTTGTGTCATCTATGGTAGCTGAGAAGCTGATGAGACAAGGATGCTTTGCATTCTTGGCACATGTGGTAGACACCCCAATGGAGAGCCCTAATCTTTCTAAAGTGCTGATAGTTAGGGAGTGTGAAGATGTGTTCCCTAAGGAACTTCTAGGTGTTACTCCACCCCGAGAGATTGATTTTGAGATTAATCTAATCTTGGACACGCAATTAATGGCACAAACACCGTATAGAATGGCACCTGCTGAGATGGCAGAGCTCAAGAAACAATTGTAGGAGTTGCTTGAGAAAGGTTTTATCCGACCGAGTACTTCACCATGGGGTGCTCCGGTTCTCTTTGTTAAGAAGAAGGGCGGGTCTATGCGACTATGCATCGACTATGGACAGCTAAACAAAGTAACCATAAAGAATAAGTATCCTTTTCCAAGGATCGATGACATGTTTGATCAGTTACGTGGTGCAACTATCTTCTCTAAGATATATCTGAGGTTAGGATATCATCAGTTACGTATCAAGGAGAGTGACATACCTAAGTCTACCTTTAGGACAAGGTATGGTCACTATGAGTTCATAGTTATGTCGTTTGGACTAACTAATGCACCAGCTGCATTCATGGAACTTATGAACAGAATCTTCCAGCCTTTTCTTGATCAGTTTATAGTAGTCTTCATAGATGAAATCTTGATATATAGTAGAGATGCTCAACAGCATGAGTAGCACCTCCGTCAGGCTTTAAATTTGCTAAGAGAGCATAACATGTATGCTAAGTTTAGCAAATGTGAGTTCTTGTTACCAGAAGTTTCTTTTCTAGAACACATAATATCTGCCTCAAGTATCCGTGTTGATCTTAAGAAGGTAGAATATGCCCTGCAATGGGAACAACCAACGACACCGACAGAGATACATAGTTTCCTAGGATTGGCAGGATAATACATGAGATTCATTAAGAACTTCAGTTCTATAGCTTTACCCCTAACCATGTTGACCAGGAAGGAGGTTCCTTTTGTCTAGAGTGACAAGTGTCAACATTCTTTCCAGCTGTTGAAAGAAAGGTTAACAAGTGCACCTGTGCTGGTGTTACCTGAGCAAGGGAAGGGGTACATAGTTTTCTGTGATGCTTCTAAGAATGGTCTAGGATGCGTGTTGATGCAGGATAATCAAGTGATTTCTTTTTCCTCTCGACAGCTTAAGAAACACGAGGAGAATTATCTAATACATGATCTAGAGCTAGCTATTGTGGTCCATGCTTTTAAGATCTGGAGACATTATCTTTATGGAGAAACATTCTAGATTTTCACAGACCATAAGAATCTAAAATACATCTTCTCAAAATAAGAGTTGAACATGAGACAATGTCGCTGGATGGAGTTAATTAAGGATTACGATTGTACAATTGATTATCATCTAGGGAAGGCTAATGTAGTGGCTGATGCACTAAGTAGGAAATCATCATCACCAGCCTTAGATAAAGCACAGTTGAACTCCTTGGTGTGCTTTAAAAGAGATATGCTTATCTCCTTGAGGCAAAACAATATACATCTTAAGGTATCTTTGTTAGTTGGGTTGTTAGCTGAGATGCAAGTGAAACCTACTCTGAGACAGTAGATTAAAGAAGAACAGCAAGTTGATGATGTGGTTCGACAGATCAGGTCAGAGTATGGTAGTGAGAAACGGGATGGCTTTCATGAGTCATAGGACCAGGTAGTCTGTTACCATGGTAAGATGGTAGTACCTGATGCCAATGACTTAAGAAAGTTAGTCTTAGAGGAAGCTCATTCTTTGATGTATGCAATGCATCCAGGGAGCACCAAAATGTATCATAACTTGAAGGATATGTATTGGTGGCCAAGTTTGAAGAAGGATGTAGCTGAGTTTGTTATGCGGTGTCCGGTGTGTCAACAGGTTAAAGTTCAATATCAAAAGCCCGCAGGAACAATGCAACCTTTCCCTATACCGCAGTGGAAATGGGATCATGTGACCACAGACTTTGTGGCTGGTTTGCCTAGAACAACCAAAGGTCATGATTCCATATGGGTGATAGTTGATAGGTTGACTAAGACAACACATTTAATTCCTATCAAAACAACCTACACTGTTGAGAAGCTTGCACAGGTATATATTGATGAGATAGTGTGGTTGTATGGGGTTCGAGCTACTATTGTTTCTGATAGAGATCCCCAATTCACGAGTAGTTTTTGGGAACGACTACATAAAGATTTGGGTATACAGTTAAGGTTTAGTATTTCCTTTCACCCACAGACATATGGACAATCTGAGAGGACCATACAAACCTTGGAGGATTTGCTTAGGGCATGTGTCCTTCAGTTTGTAGGAAGTTGGGACCTACACCTGAGCTTGATAGAATTTTCTTACAATAATAGCTATCAGCATAGTTTTGATATGGCACCATATGAAGCATTATATGGTAGATGTTGTAGATCTCCTTTATGTTGGTATGAAATAGGATAATACCAACTTTTGGGTCCTGAGCTTGTACAATAGACAACTGAGAAGATTAAAGTAATACAACAACAATTAAAGACTGCACAGGATAGATAGAAGTCGTACGCCGACAAACAACAAAGACCTTTAGAATTCCAAGTTGGAGACAGAGTATATCTCAAGGTTTCACCTTGGAAAGGTGTACTTAGATTTGGAAAGAAGGGAAAGTTAGCTCCTAGATTTATGGGTCCTCATCCAATCATTGAACGGATTGGAAAGGTAGCCTATAAGCTGGAATTGCCACCTGAACTACATAAGTTGCACCCAGTGTTCCATATCTCTATGCTGAGAAAGTTTCATCCTGACACAGAGTTAGTTTTGCAACCTGTGGAGGTAGAATTAAATGATGACATATCATATGTTGAAGGACCTGTGATGATCCTTGATAAAAGAATTAAAAAGCTAAAAAAGAAAGACATATGTCTTGTGAAAGTTCTCTGGCATCACTGTGGCATTTAAGAAGCTACGTGGGAACTAGAGGAAGAGATGAGGAGGAAGTACCCTTCTCTTTTCTCTGGATGATTTCAGGGACAAAATCCATGTTAGGGGTGGATAATTTGTAACATCCCTGACCTGGGTTATGCTTTAACCCTAGATGTTTTGTTTAAGAAAGATAATTATATGATTGCTCTTATCTTTTTAAAAAGTAATTAAGGCTCAAGAGGAACTTATGTTTCAATTTTAGTCCTTTTCAAATAACGTTGAAACAATGTTTTGCCTTTTTTGGACTCAAGTGCAAATTACCCAAGTTGAGGGGTTAACCTGCAAATGTTACATGATAAAATTTTCCTCAAATGTTGAAGCATCATAAGAATGAGAATGATGCAGAGGTATGGCTTGTGATAGCCTGAGCACCAAGAAAGAGCTTATTAAGTAATGTTGAACATTAAAACCTAGTTTTGGTGTAATGTGCAATTTACCGAAAATCTAGGGTTCAATGTGCAAAATACCACTTCTAGAGAGTCCCTAATGTTTCTTGGTATTAATTAGAGACAATAAAATTAGAGGGGTGTCTCATTTGAATCTCTTTGGAGGAGAGAGAATCTTGATATTAAAATAATCAAGACTTAAGCATAATTGAAACCCTAATTCAATTTAATGCAAAAATAAATATATTAGTTGAAGTGCCCATAAACTAAAAAGGTTTTGGTTGAAATCCTATAGTGTAAGGACGTCCAAATTCCTTGAGTTGCATCGACATATCCTAAGTAGGTGAAGAATCCACTTGCAATTGTTAATTAAAAGGAATTGTCCACTAAAAATGGATAATAATATTATAATGATTAAGGTGCTTAAAGTGGTTGCTTTTAATTCAAGGATAAATGAGAGGTTTTTTAAGGCAATGATGATGGCTTCATATGCAAAGAAGCGAGGGGGATAAGTGGCACCAATTTTGGGAGTTGAAGGAATTTTCTATTGTTTTCTCTCTCTTGAAATTCCCTTACATATATCTCATTTTCCACCCACATGAAAGACTCTTTTTCGAATCTACTTTCTCTCCTTGCTTTGGCCGAACACAAGGAAGCTTAGGAGCAACAGGAGGATGTGCCCCAACCTGTAGGTAAGCCCCATAGTCATCTTCAACCTTGATTTCATGGTGGAAATTGAAATTCAATGCTTATTTTCTTCTTTTCTCCACTCAATGCTCAACCTTGATCATCCTTTGCATCCAAAGACTTGAGAACGGACCTTGGACAGTTGATAAAGCTTCATTCACCATTGGGGACGTGAATCTTGAAGCTTGGATTCAAATTTGAAGCCGGGTTATATAACTTGAACCCTTAAACATCATTATTGATTTCATTTCTTCATCATATGTTGATTCCTTTTTCATTTCCCAAATTTTCTTTTGATTAATTGTTGAAATCGCCACAAAGATCACAGAAAATTTCGAAGGGATTTAGCTTGAAGATGATGATGTCATCTTAGCACACACCTCAACAAAAATCATGAGCAAATGGTTTCACTTTTTGGTAACCAAACGGTCTCAAAATTGTTTGGTGACCAAACGGTCTCAAGACCATTTGAGGTCAAACGGTCTCAAGACCGTTTAAGGTCAAGTGGTGTCATGGTTGGATGGAGATCCAATAGTTACAATTTATCTAGTTCCAAAGGTTTCAGTAATTGATAGTTCCTTGATTAAAAACCCTAGATCGATTGAAGATAAAACCCTAGTTTAAGTTCAATTTATTTCATTGTTGATTTGACCATTCAGTCTTCAAACCGTTTGGGGACTAAACGGTCTCAAACCTTTTAGGGTTTAATAATATTTAATTCAAACGGTCTCAAACCATTTATGGTTTATTAATATTTAATTCAAACAGTTTCAAAACTGATTGAAGGATTTAGGGCAAGATCGTTTGGATAAATGAGATCAAGACCGTTTAAGGTCTAATGGACTCAAGACCATTTAGAAGTCAAGCACCTCAAGACCGTTTTGAGGTCAAGCACCTCAAGACTGTTTGGTGGTCAAGCACCTCAAGACCGTTTATGTGACGACCGTCTCACGAAAACAAGATTAACTAATGCGGAAGCGTTCATCAAGCAGCGGATTAGCGAAAATCACTAAAACTTTAAAACTTTTTGCAAAGGGATCCATTCATAGGAAAACTCTTACCAGGCACAAGGTATATTATAGCACACAAGGCCCAATAAACAAATTGAAACTAATAACACATCATAGCTCATACCTGGCTATGCTCATCATCTCATGATACCTGCATGGTTAGCACATATAATAGCAGTACACCAATTATCTATCAATACCATGCAAAAAGAATGTATTAATAATTTAAGGGTATTACCCTTAATCCTTTACCAAGATTTGGGTTTCCATCACACATGGCTCACAAAACCATTCACATCTTGTCACCTCTCACTAGGTAACAACTTAAAACAAAGGATTACAAGCCCAACTCATCTTTTTACTTCTTTCTAAGTAACAAAAACATAATGGCACATATGGCCAATCAATTCTTATCAAATAAACATCATAGCTCATACCTGGCTATGATCATCACCTCATGAGACTTGCATGATTGTCACACATGATAATAGACTTATCAAGTTCACAACACATCATGCAATATAGGGTAACACCACTATTCCCTTACCAGGGTTAGGGTTTACCATCAATTAGGGCTTTCTCTCACATATCATTACCCTTCATTAAGAATAGGGTTTTCCATTATTAACCATTTAGGTTTTCAAGATTATATTATCAATGATCAAACCCTAGTTCATTGCTCCCCACATCTAGGAGCCAACATTTATACCATAAGTATTCAATCATACTTATTTATTCTCATCAATTATCATTAAATGATTATCATCACAAGGTATGAGTATCTCTCTCATCCTTAAGTTGAGAATTAACAAAACGACCATGTTAGGTCACTTTCAATTCAGCTCTAAGTCAAGCATAGGCCACCACGGCCGTGCTACCTTGCACGGTCGTGCAAAGTGAAGCTACCACGGCCGTGCTACCCTGCACGGTCGTGCTGAGTAAAGTCGCCACGGTCGTGCTGCCTTGCACGGTCGTGCTACATAGGATCATCACATGAATCATATTTATTTATATATATATATGAATTCTATTATTTGATCCTTTCAACTTTATTAGGTCACATCAACCCTTCAATCATATGCATACAACTATGATTAACATAGGGTACCAAGTCATTGGTCCTATAAGCAATTAGGGATGCATTCCCGATTAGGGTTTCTCATGAAATCACCCACAATTAGGGTTCCACATGGATGCACCCTCAATTAGGGTTTCACTTGGAATCACCCTCAACAAGGGTTTTACATGGAATCACCCTCAACTAGGGTTTCACATTGAATCACCTTCAACTAGGGTTTCACATGGAATCACCCTCAACTAGGGTTTCACATGGAATCACCCTCAACTAGGGTTGAATTCAATAACCCTGTCAATTAGGGTTTATGTTCATGTTTAGGGTTTCATGATCTCTTTGGTTAAGGATCATAGCCCTTATACACCACCTGATTCATATTCATGTATGAATTCATGCTATCAGCTTCTTAACTTGATTAGGTCATATCAACTCTTCAGTCGAGTACATACAACTATGATTAACATAGTGTATCAAGTCATTGATCCTATAAGCAATTAGGGATTCATCCCTTAATTGGCTCTTAATCACTTAGGTACTATTAGGGTTTCAACCTTTGTACCTTCATTTATTACCATTACTAATCATCATTGGATCAATAGAACATTCATCATCTTAATTCTCAAAAATTGAATTACATTGGACCTCCATTACATAAGGTATCCAAATGAATTAGGGTTTCCAATGTTGATTCCTTCAATCATTTGATTCATGGAACCATCCATTAATTGGACCTTCACCCATACTTCAATTGAGTTTAATAGGTAAACCTTCAACTGATTTGACCCTCAATTGACCCTCAATTCATCATCAATTGGGGTTGGAATCAATTGAATTAGGGTTTAGAATCAATGAACCTTCAATATTCATCAATGTGTAACTAGTTACTTCATAACTATTGAACCACCATTCAAATGGGGTATGACCTGACCCCAAACGGTCTTGAGGTCGTTTGGATGACCTCCAAACGGTCTTGATACCGTTTGCCCATCATATCACTCAAATCCAAGCAATCTAATTAGGGTTTGGTTCATTGAAGTGCTCACCAAATCAACAATGTATTGCAGATCAACTTGATATCTTTAGACCTTCAACCACTGAACTATACTCAACCCTAGACCTCCAAACGGTCTTGGGTGACCACCAAAAGGTCTTGAGGTCGTTTGGATGACCTCCAAACGGTCTTGAGACCGTTTTCCCATCATATCACTCAAATCTAAGCAATCCAATTGGGGTTTGGTTCATTGGATTGATCACCAAATCAGCATTGCATTGTATATCAGCTTAGTACCTTTAGACCTTCAAACACCTAACCATACTCAACCCTAGACCTCCAAACGGTCTTGGGTGACCACCAAATGGTCTTGAGACCGTTTGGATGAGCTCCAAACGGTCTTGAGACCATTTGCCCATCCAACATTTGGATTTTAGTGAAAAATCATCATGGATTGGTCTATCGAGTTGATCAACAAATCAGCATTTAGTTGCAGTATGATTTGGTACCTTTGGACCTTCAATTGGTCAACTATACTTGACCCCAGACCTCTAAACGGTCTTGGGGTGATCCCCAAACGGTCTTGAGACCGTTTGGGCTAATCAACCCAAAATCTCAACTTAACTCATTGGAATTTCAGCACTGTTTTCAATTAGGGTTTGCCTAATTGATTAGCCTTCAACTCATGATCCCTTTGGAGTTAACCCCTCAAATTTGGAGGGTAATTAACCAACATCATTATGAACAAAAATATCATACGGTCAATGCTTGGTCAACGCACTCAAACGGTCTTGAAACCGTTTTCCCAAGCAAGTCAAGTTAATCAGGTTGAAAATCAGCACTTAATCCAATTAGGTTTCCCTAATTGATTAGGCTTCAACTCACGATTCCTTGGGAGTTAACCCATAAAACTTGGTGATTCATTAGCCAACATAATTAGGATCAAAAATATCATACGGTCAAGGTCAACGCACTCAAACAGTCTTGAAACCGTTTGCCCAAGCAGGTCAAGTTGATCAGGTTGAAAATCAGCACTTAATCCAATTAGGTTTCCCTAATTGATTAGGCTTCAACTCACGATTCCTTGGGATTTAACCCCTCAAATTTTTAGGGTCATTAGCCTACATAATTAGGAATGAGATTCCCAAACGGTCCACGCTTGTTCAACTCTTTCATACGGTTTTGAAACCGTTTGCCACCAAACGGTTTGCAAACCGTTTGGTCACCAAACGGTTTTGGTGAAACCGTTTGGTCCCAACCAATGAGATCATTTGCTCCCTAGATATTTGGTGAGGTACTTGCTTATGATGATTTCATCATCATCTGCCTTCGTGCACCCAAGAACAGCAACCGTTCTTGATGTAAATTGCAGAAATGAATCAAGTATGTATCAAATTGAAGAAATCAATCAACAAAGCATAGATGATTGATGCAATAGCAATGATTAAGGGTTTGAGTTATAAAACCCACCTCCAATTGAGCTCCAAAGCTCCAAGATCACGCCATTAATGGTGGATGAAGCTCTAGCAACTCCCCCTATGCTCGTCCTCAAGCTTTTGATTGCAAAAGTTGGCTAGGGTTGAAAAGGAGATCGAAATAAGAAGGAATCCATGATTTATTTTTGATTTCCACCATGAAATCAAGGAAAACGAAGGTCAAGAGCTTTCCAACAGGTTGGGAGGCGTCCTCCTGCTCCTCCCTAGCTCCTTGGTCGGTTTTTCAAGCAATGGAAAGAAGAAAATCCGAAATAGCCTTTCATTTGGTTTGAAAAAGGCACTTTTATAAGGAAATTGATGAGAGAGAAAATGCATTATTAAAATGCATTAAATTCCAAAAATATGGCCGCCTCTTCCCTCAAATCCCTTAAGGACGAGGCACCTTCCTTTGCCTTTAATTCTCCTTCATTATCCTTGATTTAAAGAAAATCAAATTAAGCACCTTAATGCTTATTATATTAATATCCATATGTGAGTGGGTTTTCTTTTTCTTATAATAAGGTGAGTGGAATTTCACCTACTTCGGATATTTTCGTTCCTTATCTTGGCAAAGGAACTTCCATCCTTATTCAAAATCAACCCAAAACATTTTGGTTGAAATCCCTTCAATTATTTTTATTCATTTTTACCCTAAATCAAATTAGGGTTTCAATTAGGCATTAATCTTGATTATTTTAATATCAAGATTCTCTCTCCTCCAACTTAATTCAAATGAGGCACCCATCTCATTTTATTTGCTCTACATGATTCCAAGAAACATTAGGGACCTTATTGAAGTGGTAATTTGCATATTGAACCCTAGGTTCTGGGTAAATTGCACTTTTCACCAAAACTAGGTTTTAATGCGCAACACTGCTTTACAAGCTTAATCTTGGTGCCCAAGCTTGTGAAAACCATACCACTACATCATATTCATTCTTATGATGTCTCAACATCAGAGGAACATCTTACCATGCAACATTTGCAAGTTGACCCCTCAACTTGGGTAATTTGCACTTTAGTCCAAAATAAGCAAACATTGCTTCAACATTGTTCGAACAGGACCAAAATTGAAACATAAGTTTCTCATGAGCCCTAATTACTTTTCCCAAGATAAGATTAAGAATCTACTTAACCTTATTAGGCAAAACATCTAGGGTTAAATCATAACCCAGGTCAGGGATGTTACAAATTATAAACCCCTAACAAGGATTTCGTCCTCGAAATCCCAAGAAAAGAAGGGATAGATTGTTCATTAATCATGCCCTCAAGTCTCTACATATCATCTTAATATCATGGGGATATCATGAACTCTGTGATTCCACACAAATCTCCTTTCATTAGCTCAACCTCATCAATGTTTATGCAGAGCATAAACCCCTAACATATGATGTCCATATCATTGAAAGGAAGAAGCATAAAAGAACATACTTCAATAATCACTCAAGAATACTTATCAAAAGGAAAAACATATATATCTAACATAGATAATTCACTTAGAAAACTCTATGTAATTGGGAATGTTCACATAGCTCTTCCTTTTAATTGGGAATGTTCACATAGCTCTTCCTTTTAATTGCGAATGTTCACATAGCTCTTCCCTTTTGATTATGAATGTTCACATAGCTCTTCCTATTAGTTGGGAATGTTCACATAGCTCTTCCCTTTTGATTAGGAATGTTCACATAGCTCTTCCTATTAGTTGGGAATGTTCACATAGCTCTTCCCTTTTGATTAGGAATGTTCACATAGCTCTTCCTATTAGTTGGGAATGTTCACATAGCTCTTCCCTTTTGATTAGGAATGTTCACATAGCTCTTCCTATTAGTTGGGAATGTTCACATAGCTCTTCCCTTTTGATTTTATTATACTCTCTAGATTGTTTCAGAATGATTGCTTGATCAGGGCAATCAAAAAGATACCAATCTAAGAGTTTCCATACTCACTTTATCATCAATAGTTGTATACCTGGCCTGGGTTTACAAATACTGAGATCAAGTAGTATGCACTTACATGCTATCATATTCCTTGCTTTTCATATCATTATACACACATGATTTTCCCTTGTTCCAACATGACTAAGTCATTTAGGAACTCTTTTAGAGCTCAAGCTTTCTATATTAAGGACTGATAATCTAGGTTGTAAGGCTAGTATCCAGTCCAGTATATGCATTACTGTTGCCCTAATCTACCCAATAAGAGCATGATCATAGGATTCTCTATCCTGATCAGGTCTTTAATGGGGATTCTCAGGCACTTGTTCTCCTCTTTCCTGGTCCCATGCACCCTCTCCTGGTGCAGCAACATTTCCCTTAGCATTGTGTTCCTCGTGTTCTCCAATCAATTTCAAGTTCTTCTTCTCCTATGTGAGCAGAAGATACTATCAAATAAATTGGAAGACGCTTAGAACAAACTCTACAACCTTAGTCCTATGTCTCTATAGACTCAGCGAACCTAGAGCTCTGATTCCACTAAATTGTGATGACCGTCTCGCGAAAAGAAGATTAACTAATGTGGAAGCGTTCATCAAGCAGCGGATTAGAGAAAATCACTAAAAATTTAAAACTTTTTGCAAAGGGATCCATTCATAGGAAAACTCTTACCAGGCACAAGGTATATTATAGCACACAAGGCCCAATAAACAAATTCAAACTAATAACACATCATAGCTCATACCTGGCTATGCTCATCATCTCATGATACCTGCATGGTTAGCACATATAATAGCAGTACACCAATTATCTATCAATACCATGCAAAAACAATGTATTAATAATTTAAGGGTATTACCCTTAATCCTTTACCAGGATTTGGGTTTCCATCACACATGGCTCACAAAACCATTCACATCTTGTCACCTCTCACTAGGTAACAACTTAAAACAAAGGCTTACAAGCCCAACTCATCTTGTTACTTCTTTCTAAGTAACAAAAACATAATGGCACATATGGCCAATCAATTCTTATCAAATAAACATCATAGCTCATACCTGGCTATGATCATCACCTCATGAGACCTACATGATTGTCACACATGATAATAGACTTATCAAGTTCACAACACATCATGCAATATAGGGTAACACCACTATTCCCTTACCAGGGTTAGGGTTTACCATCAATTAGGGCTTTCTCTCACATATCATTACCCTTCATTAAGAATAGGGTTTTCCATTATTAACCATTTAGGTTTTCAAGATCATATTATCAATGATCAAACCATAGTTCATTGCTCCCCACATCTAGGAGCCAACATTTATACCATAAGTATTCAATCATACTTATTTATTCTCATCAATTATCATTAAATGATTATCATCACAAGGTATGAGTATCTCTCTCATCCTTAAGTTGAGAATTAACAAAATGACCATGTTAGGTCACTTTCAATTCAGCTCTAAGTCAAGCATAGGCCACCACGGCCGTGCTACCTTGCACGATCGTGCAAAGTGAAGCTACCACGGCCGTGCTACCCTGCACGGTCGTGCTGAGTAAAGTCGCCATGGTTGTGCTGCCTTGCACGGTCGTGCTACATAGGATCATCACATGAATCATATTTATATATATATATGAATTCTATTAAATTCCAAAAATATGGCCGCCTCTTCCCTCAAATCCCTTAAGGACGAGGCACCTTCCTTTGCCTTTAATTCTCCTTCATTATCCTTGATTTAAAGAAAATCAAATTAAGCACCTTAATGCTTATTATATTAATATCCATATGTGAGTGGGTTTTCTTTTTCTTATAATAAGGTGAGTGGAATTTCACCTACTTAGGATATTTTCGTTCCTTATCTTGGCAAAGGAACGTCCATCCTTATTCAAAATCAACCCAAAACATTTTGGTTGAAATCCCTTCAATTATTTTTATTCATTTTTGCCCTAAATCAAATTAGGGTTTCAATTAGGCATTAATCTTGATTATTTTAATATCAAGATTCTCTCTCCTCCAACTTAATTCAAATGAGGCACCCATCTCATTTTATTTTCTCTACATGATTCCAAGAAACATTAGGGACCTTATTGAAGTGGTAATTTGCATAATGAACCCTAGGTTTTGGGTAAATTGCACTTTTCACCAAAACTAGGTTTTAATGCACAACACTGCTTTACAAGCTTAATCTTGGTGCCCAAGCTTGTGAAAACCATACCACTACATCATATTCATTCTTATGATGTCTCAACATCAGAGGAACATCTTACCATGCAACATTTGCAAGTTGACCCCTCAACTTGGGTAATTTGCACTTTAGTCCAAAATAAGCAAACATTGCTTCAACATTGTTCGAACAGGACCAAAATTGAAACATAAGTTTCTCATGATCCCTAATTACTTTTCCCAAGATAAGATTAAGAATCTACTTAACCTTATTAGGCAAAACATCTAGGGTTAAATCATAACCCAGGTCAGGGATGTTACAGTTTAGAGGTTGAGTACCTCAAGACCGTTTGGAGGTTTAATTGAACCAAGACCGTTTAAGGTCTAAACGGTCTCAGACTGTTTAGAAGATTGGTCCAAGACTGTTTGGAATATTGGACCAAGACTATTTGAGGGTCAATGGGATCAAAACTGTTTGAAGGGTCAATTGGCCCAAGACCGTTTGAAGGTCTATTTGGTTCAAATCATGTAATTACTTCTAACCACATAAGTGGTTGAAGGGTATCTCAAGGATGATTTCAAATGGAAGTACCTTTAAAGTGCTTAGGTAATTAGTATAATTAAAGTGATTATCACTTCATGCTTATGAAAGTATTAAATTCAATACACCATGATAAACATAGCTGTATGATCTTAGTGAGAGGTTAAGTAAACCTAATAAGGTATGATGATGATGTTATGTGTGTTCCTAAGTACATGGAACAATGATAAGTATGATTAATACTTAAATAATGCTATGTGCTCCAAGATATGTGGAAGCACTGATTTAGGGATTGGATTAATGAGATAATTATAAAAACTTAATTAATGGAGAATGAAAACCCTAATCGAGAAAGATGACAAACCCTAACCCTAAATTTGAGTAAAGGGTTGTGAAACCCTAAGATGGGATGATGTTATATGGAACCCTAATACATGGTATTGTTATGTGAAAACCCTAATACAGGGTGATGATTATGTGAAACCCTAATACAGGGGGATGTTATGTGAAAACCTAATAAAGGGTGATGCTATATGAAACCTTAACCCCAATATAGGGTGAAGGTATGTGAAAACCTAAATTTGGATTATAGTGCATGAAACCCTAATCTTGGATAATATGATGATAAACCATAACCCTAATTTCGGGTAATGGGATGAGTATCTCTAATTGACATGAGTTTGGAAACCCTAATCCTAATAAGGGAATAGTGATGCTACCATTACATTTCATAGTGCTGATATGTAATTGACATAACTGTTATCATGTGTACTAACTATGCAGGTATCATGAGATGTTGGGCATAGCCAGTTATGAGCTATGATATGTTATCATTGAAATTGTTTTATGGGCCTTGTGAGACATAATATGCTTTGTTGCCTAGTAAGAGGTAACAAGAGATTAAATAGGTTTTGAGAGCCATGTGAGATACTTGTGTAACAAGTATCATGTTTACCTTGGTCAGATGACCTGAAGGTATTAATTACTTGATAAGTGGTAACAAGTGTTCTTTGATGAACTGAGGGTTTAAATACCCATATTCCATAATCATGATGATGAGATGTTAAGGGATGAGAATGCCCATAATGTGACAAGGGATTGATACTTCAATGATTTATAAAACTTTGAGAAATATTTGATAGAAGTATTACACAATCTTTGTAGTATCTGTTATAATAATTTATGTTTGAAAACCTGACTGATGCTAAGAGAATATGGTAATGCACTTAATTAATCAAGTGAAATCTTATCTTGTAGAGCCCTGACCATAGATCCATCATCGTCAGTAATTGGTGATGGTGAAACAGGTTTTCCTATGGGAATTCCTGTAATGCATATTTTGAATATGTGTGGGTAATGGGAGAAAATATCCTTACGCCTCATAGGAATGATTGAGGGCCATATCCTATGTATATGAATGGTTATAGACCATATTCCAATAAGAGTATGGCTATGGGTCATAACTCCATAATACCAGGCATTGGCTACGGGCCATATCCTGAAAAGAGTATATGCTACAGGCTATAACACTATAGCAAAGATCCTAGTATACCCTAGAAAGCTATTTAGCAGAGACACAAGATGTCCTGCATATGATCTCATACTGACCGAGATAGATGAGGTGATGGAGTCGGGCTCTTCCATTGACCTATGTATGGTATCGATGCTTTACTTAATCGTGGTCGGTTGGAGCATGATCGGTATACCTCATCTCCTCAGGGCATAAGTATGATTGTAAAATGTAATCAGCCGTGTAGCGTATTTGCTCAAGGATGAAATACGGAAATCATTGGTTGATGTTACATTGCTTATTGTATCCTAAAGTGGATAAATATTATACATGTTCTTCATATTCCTTATTAAAAGAATATATGATCTGCTACTTATCACTTTATAGTTTTCATACTTTAAGAGGTGACATTCCTCTATTATGCTTAATAATGATTAAATCCTTATGTTTAATGAAGATTCCTCTGTTCTTTTTATTACTGATCATCTGAAATAATAATGTTTCTGGCGGAGAGTTATATCTCTCACTGGGACAATTTTTACCCCATGGGATTCAACCTTTTTAGGTGGATGAGGATGAGGAGGTAGAAACCCTACAATAGGGGAAGGACAGCAGTAACATGGACAACAGTAACATCTTAGGTGGAGATACTGACTATCGTGTCTTGTAGATATGAGTCCTATGAGTCTTCTCTGTACTCTCAGGTTATAGGAGTTAGTAGTTAGTGCTTTTATGATCGATCTGAGATTTTGGCATTGCATGCCTCGAGGTTATATGTTGCTTATGTGTAGATTTAACAGAGCAATTGTTGTATGTAATCCTCGAGAGGAAAAGATACATGGTATGTACTTTGTGAACCAGAATGTAGGTGTAAATTAATATTTTGGTTCTTGTTATAAGAATATCCTAGAAATGGATCTCTTTGTAAATGGTTTTATTTTTTAGTGATTTTTGTTAATCTGTTGTTAATGATCGCTTCTGCATTAATCGTATTTGATATTTGGTGTTTGTCGTCACATCGACCGCGATGAAAGAAGGAATAAAGAGTAGACCGCGACCGTGGTCTCACACCTCCCCCAACCCAGACTGTGACTGCGGTCTAGGCTTAAGTCAGTGGAATGCCCCTATAAATAGGCCACCCACCTATATTGTCAAATCATTAGATGATAGATCGGATCTCGAGGACCACGAAGTGTTGCTTCTTCCCAGACTCATTCCATTCGATCCCATCCACCAGTCTTAGATCTCCAAAGAGGGAAGCTGAGGAGAGAGAAGATTGAAGACACCTTCTTTGAGAGATGAAGATCATCCGCTCCATCGATGTGCTAGATCCATATATGAAGAAGTACCATGTCGTATCACATTTCTTCTCTCTAGATCTATCATTCCTTTCTGCTATACTTCCCTCCTCACTTCATGGAATTTATGTATCTATCTTTCTATAACAATGTTATGTTGTCCGCAAGCAGGAGTGGCTAAATACATTAACTTGGGTTGGGAGTAGCCACTAAGGCTCTCCCAACATGTATATTGTCTCTATTTATTGAATATATATATATATACTCTTATCAAAATTATCTCCATACACATGTTTTAATGCTTCACTTGTATTCTTATCTACCATCTTGTAATGTTTGATAGTTGATATCTAGAGAGAGTAATATCACTTTTATCATGTATTATGGAGTAGTATATATGCATGAGAGTGTTGGAATGCTAAATCTTGTAACCATATGTTATGCTATGTGGTTTACGTGTGGTCATCTTGAGAGAGAGTCTACCCTTAGACTAAGATCTATCCTCATCTCGAGTGAGAGTGGAATAGACACTTTTGATGGTTGCTTGTAATCTTGGTGAGAGTATATGAGAGAGTGAGAAAATGTTCCATGTTGGAGAGAAGTCTTAGTAGGTGAAACTAGATCTGAGTTTCCTTCCATATACTTGGTTCACCTTGTTTTCATTTTCATTTATTTTTGTTATTTTTGTTTTTCTTGTCTTAGCTTTGGTTTGTGTGCCATCGTTCCTTAGGGAACACCTTTTAATATACCTGCATTTCCTAGAGTAAATCCATTTATCTTGATTGTCTTGCAACATGGTGATGGTGATGTTTTTGTTTGTGTCAAGATCAGACATGTATTCTAGAATCTCTTGCATTTCCATTGGTTATCCTTATCACAAACTCAACATGATATCTCCTTTATTATGTGACCCGGTAATGGAAGAACTATTTAGTCTTAAGTCCAAAAGAGTAGAATGGAACAGAGTATTCTTTGTAGCTACTATATAGCCTACTTACATAGATTATCTTTCTAGGAATTTTTATACTTTTTTATGTGTACTAGCTTCAAGTTAGACTCTCTAAATTATTATACCAAGGGAAATCATACTGAATATATAAGTGCACATGCAGTTTGGTTAGATTCTTACTTTTAATGTGATGGATATCTTTCATTGTTTATAAAATAGATGAAAAGAGAAAAATACTATTTTACTGATCCATATTCTAGGTGTTACACAATGTTTGATTAAATAAGAAGGTAAACTCAGTGTATTTATGCTTATGAATAATAATATATTATTACTTTTCATGTTTATCCCATTGCATATTTCTATTTAGGATATCCTAGTACATGCTCCTTTTTAAATGATATTATGTACTAATTGGATACCGATATAAATTGACAATGTGGTTGCATGCTTTATCTTGAACCATTTTTGGTACACGTTTGTTGTCTGAGGCTGGTATAATTTTACTTTGAGTGGATTGCATCAAAATTATGATACATGTGGAATAAAATTCTAATGATGTGAATTATGTTGTGATGAACTACATGCTTCTTGGGTAGTCAATGTTTATACTTATTCACTCCTGAATAAAGGTTGAATATTCACATTATTGAAAGCATGCTTGTTTTATGGATTACTTTGGACACAAATAAAATTGAATTTTTTTATGTGTACTTATTTATGCACTATTTGGAGAAGTGACCATTGTTCATTTGTTATGGAAAATATTTCATAACAACAAATTCCGGCAATGATCCATTGTTGTCAAACTTTTGTTGATTAAGTACAACACTCTAGCAAATAGAGCACAGGTTGTCAACATTTTGACTAGAGTGGGGAGAGTGATGACTGTACAGGTGACTGTCCAGGCAATTGACCAGGCGATTGCTCAGGCGAGTGAGGGGGGCCACGACAGCATCGGCGGTGGCATCTGACCCTCCAGATCCTGGGTGCGGGGAGGACTCGTCGTTGTTGTCTTCATCTGGGAATACTACACGAGGTCCAAGCACCGGGGTCTCCGTTGAGGTTTCCGTCGCTCAGACTTTGTTGGATTGGTCTAAGCTTTTTAAGGGGAGAAATGACATCGGGCCTGTGAATCTAAGCAAGACGGAGATAAAGCTAGTTGAAGGAAAGCTGCTATATCTGATATCTATTGCGGAGAGGAATCTGGCTAGGTGGAGCAGGACGGCGGCAGGGTATCTCGTTGGATTCAAGCCTCACTGGCCGACGCTTGTGCGGCATCTTGCTCTTCTATGGAAGGTCATAGGCTCCATTGAAATAAGATCTAGAGGTAGGGGGTTTTTCATTGTGATGTTCTCAAATGATGAAGACCTGTATACTGCGATCGATGGGGGGTCGTGGTTCGTGGCTGGGAAACCACTTATCATCAAGAAGTGGGAACGCTGGGAACCACTGGAGAAGATGATACTCACTGAGATACCGATCTGGCTCAAGATTCACAATCTTCCTCTTGAATTATGGGATGTAGAGATGTTTAACTACATCGGTTCTATGTTGGGAAGGCCTCTTCGCCCGTACAAGATGACATTGGAATTCCGTAGACTTGAATATGCTAGAATCCAAGTGGTGATACCTGCGGACTTTACATATCTGAAGGACTTGCAGATTGTGAGTGACGATGGGCATTTGGATACCATCGAATTTGAGTATGAGTGGCAGCCTTCTAAGTGTTTGAATTGTGGTCTATATGGCCATGAATCCTCTCTGTGTAATGTTTCAGGCAGTATGGAGGGTAGAGCCCCAAAGAAGAGAAACGTGAAAGCATGGGTTCCTAAGAAATCTGTAGAAGATGGAGAAGCAGATGTCTTTGAGGATGTTGTTGAAGCTATTTCTGAGGGTACTGAAAGTTTGGTCAATGGTTGTGCTGGAGGTAGTCGAGTTACTGTAAGCAGTAAGATTTCTCCAATTCCTGTCAGTCCTGTTGAGGCAGATAAAGGTACTAAAGTGCGATGAGTGAGCCTGCTGGAGAAAACCTTGATAAGGTGAATAGTAAGTCTTCTGCAACCCCTGTTAGTCCTCTTGAGGCAGAGTGGAGAACAAGAAGGAAGAGGTCGAAAGTTGTCCCTAAGGCTGTTTCTAAAAATTCGTCTAGAATGGTTACGGAAGATTTGAACAAGTACTCCCCATTATCGAATTTTGATGATTTTGAGATACAGAAGGAAGCTCTGATTGCATCTGATCCGGATGTGAGGGATGTTGAGGCTGTAAATCGTCTTCCAAATGGATATTCCTTTCACAGTGATTTCGTGGAACGTGAGAGGGATCCATAATAAAATCTCTCATGTTAAGGAGGAGCTAGACAGGAATAAAGCTGATGTCTATATTATTCTAGAATCCAGACTTAGTAGTAGTGAGATTGAGGAGTTCATTTATTCCATGTGGCCAAATTCAAAGTTCTTAGCTAATTCAAACTTTTACAAGTACACTCGTATTGTTGTTCTGTGGTTTAATCCTAACCTTTTTGTTAACAAAATTCTGGAGAATGAACAAGTTATTCAATGTGAGGTGGAATTTTGTGATTCTTCTTTCCTCCTTTCTGTTGTTTATGGATCCAATGATGATAATGATAGAATGTTGTTGTGGGATGCTATTAGATCTGTTCACACTCATAGGCCTTGGTGCTTAGTGGGTGATTTTAATGTTCTTCGTCTAAATAGGGAAAGAGTGGGGAAGCATCCTCCATCATGTAAGAGTATGAAGGATGTTAATGATATTTTTTCTGATACTAACCTTGTTGAGATTGGTCCTAAGGGTCCCTTTTTCACTTGGGATAGCAGAAGCAAAAAAGGTGAGTCTACCTTTTCTAAAATTGATAGAATCTTGGGTAATTTGAAGCTTCTTGATATGTTCCCTGATCTCTGGTGTGAGGTTATTTTGACCAATGTCAGTGATCGCCATATCATTGGGGTTCATTTCAACAGTATTAAGAAGAGAAGAGGACCATACAGATTCATCAATGCTTGGGTTACTCATCCTAACTTTCATGATGTGGTTAAGAAAGCGTGGGGTAGTATTTCTCCAGAAGGAGCACCCATGTATAGGGTGTACAGGAAATTACATGCTGTTAAAGGGGCCTTATTAGATTGGAACAAGAAAACTATTGGTAACTTCATTTCCAAATCAAAAGAGTTAGAGGCATTGGCTTCTCAGGTCCAGAGGGAGGTTGATGAGGACCCGCGCAATAAATCTCTTCAGTTGAAGCTTATTGAGTTGAGAGTGCAGGCTGAAAAAGCTCTTATTGATGAGGAATCTTTTCTAAAGCAGAAATCAAGGGTGTTATGGCTCAAAGAAGGCGATAGAAACTCCTCCTTCTTATATACTTCGCTCAAGACTAGGAGGATCTTCAATAATATCCACTATCTTACCATCAATGGGGCTAAGATTTATGATCAGGAGGGTATTAGTTCTCATATTGAAGATTTTTTCTCCTCGTTATTCAATTCTGCTCCTAATAGTTATGTTAAGTGGTCTGATTGTTGGAAGCTACCTAAAATTTCTGACCTTCATTTTGATATTCTGAACAAACACATTTCTAAAGCTGAGATTGTTTCTGTGGTGGATAGCTTAAAGGGGGATAAGGCTCCTGGGCCAGATGGTTTTAATGGTCTGTTCTTTAAATCCTATTGGGATATAGTTGGGGAAGATGTTTGCAAAGCCATTCTGAGCTTCTTTGAAATGGGAAAGCTTCTTCGGGAATGCAACAACACTTTTATTACTCTAATCCCAAAATGTCAGGGTGCTTCTTGTCTTAATGATTTCAGGCCCATTTCTCTATGCAATGTCATTTACAAGATTATTACAAAGGTGTTTGCTAATCGCTTGAGTGCTATGTTCCCTGATCTGATTGATAAGAGTCAATTTGCTTTCATTAAAGGAAGGTCCATTGGTGATGCAGTGCTTCTTGCTAATGATATTCTTAGTTCCTTCTCGAGTGCCCAGGGTCCTGGTAAGTTATGTATTAAAGCCAACCTTGCTAATGCCTATGACTCTGTTAGACGTGATTACATTCTTTTCATTCTCAGAAGTATGGGTTTCCCTCCCAAGTGGTTGAAATGGATTGATGCTTGTTTCTCCACTTCATCTTATAAAGTTTTGATAAATGGTAATCCTTCCTCGTCCTTCTCTGCTACTAATGGTGTTAAAAAGGGGGATCCTTTGGCCCCATATTTGTTTGTGATAGCTATGCAGGGGTTTAGCGCTCTTATTAATGCTTATGTGTCCAAGGGCAGTATTAATTCTGGTCATACTCAAAAGGATGTGAAGGTGTCCCACATTGTTTTTGTTGATGACCTTTTACTTTTTGCTAAGGATGATGTGAGTCATGCCCTTATGATCAAGGAGGTTTTCCAGGTTTTCTAAGACATCTCTGTCTTAAAGCTAAATAACTTGAAGAGTCAGCTTTTTGTTAGTAGAAGCACGAGCATTGATACTGTGAAGGATATCTCTAGTTTCTTAAGCATTCAGATTTCTTCTCTTCCTGTGAGATATCTTGGATTGCCCCTCTTTACTGGCAGGCTAACGAAATCTATGTGCAATCCAATTCTTGACAAGATTAGAAGCAAGTTGGATACGTGGAAATGTAAGCTGTTATCTCAAGCTGGGAGAATTGAGTTGGTTATTTCTACTCTGTCTTCGTATCATATTTTCTGGACTTCGGCTTTTCCTATTCCCAAATCAGTGATCTTACATATTGAGAAGATGATGAGGGATTTTATATGGGGTGATAATGAAGATAAGAAGCACCTTCACACTATTTCTTGGGATTATATATGTAGGCCTAAGAAGGAAGGGGGCCTGGGTATTAGACGGGTGGAAGACTGGTCTAAAGCTGGTGTGTTGAAGAATCTATGGAATATTGCGATGGATAAAGAGTCTCTTTGGGTCAGATGGGTGCATAGCAAGTATCTTGAATGTGATTCTATTTGGTTGGTTAAAACCAAAGCAAATTATACCTGGCTGTTTAAGAAACTTCTCAGTCATAGACATTTACTGATCCCACATGTGAAGTTCATTGTTGGCAATGGTGAGGACATCTACTTATGGAAGGATCCCTGGATTCCCTCTGGTAAAAAGGTGCGAGATATTTTTGAATGTCAGCAGCTGATGATTAGAATGGGAAATGAAGCTGGTAGGAAGCTCAGTAGCTGCATCCATAATGGGACTTTGTCTGTTCCAGATTTTATAGGCTCGGAGAAGTTGGTTGATTTCTTTAAAAGTCTGCCTAGGCCGAATGGCAGTGCAGATTCTCTGTTGATTGGGAACTCTGATTCTTTTAAGCTGAAGGACGCGTGGAATCTGGTTAGATTACAAAGTCCTTGTGTTGATTGGCATGATTGGGTTTGGAAAGGGAAAGTTCCCAGGAGATGTTCTTGCTTTTTATGGAAGTTTTTCTTGGAAAAATTACCTACGATTGATTATTTGAACAGGATGGGGTTCTGTTTTGTGTCGAGGTGTTCTCTCTGCAAAGAGGAGGCTGAAGATGCAGTTCACGTGTTTCTCAAATGCAGATTTAGTGTTGCTATTTGGAGGAAGTTTAACTCTACTTATGGCTCCTGCCCTAATTCTAAAGCTGACATTTTGTTGCTCAAAGGGGAAGCGAGAATTGTTGCTGTCTTTGTGCTTTTTTATATTTGGCGTGAGAGGAATCGTAGGATTTTCCTAAATTTTGAAGGTGGTTCAGATTCGATTTGGGATCTAAGCATTAAAGATACGCATAGTCTGTATAGATAGCTTTTTTCTTTTTTTTCTGTACAGTTTTTCTTTTCTTTGTGATCTACTCTGGATCACTCGTTTTGTAATATCTGCTTTTGGGTTGAAATATGATGCATGTTGGGTTCACTAAAAAAAAACATTTTGACTAGAGATAGGGATGTTAAACGAGTGGCGCACTCATATCAATCACAAATATTCTACGTAGTGAATAAGTAAAAAAATGGAAGCCTACTTGTTAAAAAATTGGAAGGCTCATACCAGATGAGAGTTAGGTAGGGTAGAGTAAAGTCTTTTTCGTACTCTTACTAGTATTAAAGTTATAGGTAAGAGGATGAGTGATAATTACTTGCTTCCTGAAAACCCGTACTTCCACTTGTTTGTCAATAAATAGGTAGGGTAATTGGTAAAATGGGTGAGAAAACAAAAATATAATACATTTGACAATTATTTCATTCGATGTACCCTATTCCAAACACAAGAAAATCATGAACTTTGCACAAGTAGTAGTATATTTGTTTCTGATGGTTTGCATAGGAAATTATAATAATCAACACAAAATTTATATGAATAAATAGGAAATATCAAGATATTAGTATATGGTTGAACAATCCATTATACATCCTATTATAATTATTATGTAAATTTTGTTGTAGAACCAATTGTTCAATCAAGTTCAAGAATTGAACTTTAGTAAGCGTTGTTAAGTGTTGTTTGGGGATTCTCAGGTTAGGTATTAGTACATGTCTTATACCTCCAAATAATTGATTCAACTTTATTCTAACTTGTAAACGGGTTAAGTGAGAAGCTTAGACTTCTTCCAGTATCTTATTAAGATAGAAGCATGTGAGCGAGCAGTGGCAAATGTAGGAAAATATAGTGGGGGTTCAATTGTCTAGGTTATGAAAAAAATTAATACTGTATTAGTAGGATGATTTATAAAAGAGAAGAGAGGCTATAGATTGGAGAACAATATCCATCGTTGTTGTCTAACGTGGTCAACATTGATATGAATTTCAATATTAGTAGTTCATTAAGAAGTTAACATGAGTTTTGTAAAGCAATAAAATAGAGTGTCAAATACAATGTTGTATTAAGTTGTCTTAGGAAAATTATAACCAATACTTGGTGTCGTAGTAATATAACACTTTTAGGGAGGGTAGGGAGGCTTAAGCCTAGGCAGCCTCCCTCCAAGATTTACCTGTGTAGAAATGAAAAATGTGCCTACCATTGCCATGCTTTATTGAGCTTTGGTAGTAGGTAAATAAATAATACCTTATCCATTTACGGTCCTAAATCAAGTTGTTTTCATTTTCTAGTGTAATTAAATTTTCTAGACCCAAATTGCCCCAATTGCCTCAACGACCAGCCTAGCATGACATGTTACACGCGACCCCCATAGAAAAGAGGCCGTCGTGCTACATGCTAATTATACCATGTGACATATATACCTACATGAACCATATGAATCCGGTCTTTGAATAATTGGACCAAGAATATACACCTATCAATGAAAGCTCCATTGTCTAAACAAATTTGACCAAGAGTGGCGTATGCGTTTATTTTTAACTCAAAGATTCCCGCTTCGCTGGGGTAAGTCGTTACCTGGAAGCACCGTTTGTCCATACCTGACTGACTTTGCTACTCGCATCGCATGCAGCATAAATCAAGGGCCAAGTAAGTAGCGTTTATAGCCCCCACTTCGCTGCGAGAACCACTTGAACTGCCCTCCGTCTCCTCTGTTGGTCTCTCTCTCCCGCCCACCTCTCGAAATCTCTCCTCCGATATATCATGGAGAATTTAGGACCGCATGCAGCCAACTCCACGCCGCTGACACCCTTGGGATTCCTGGACCGCGCCGCCATCATCTACGGCGACTCCCTATCCATCGTGTACGGTTCCAACACGTTCACCTGGTCAGAGACACGGTCGCGATGCCTCCAGCTTGCATCGGCCTTCAAATCCGTCCTGAACATTTCTACCGGCGACGTCGTAAGGACAATACACCTTCCCAATCTATATCGTTATATACGTAACAGTAGTAAATGTGGCGGGTAATTTGTTCTACGTTATTTACTATCCCAGATTTCCGTGGTTGCTCCGAACGTCCCTGCCATGTACGAGATGCACTTCGCGGTCCCCATGTCCGGCGCCATCCTCAACACCCTCAACATCCGGCTCGACGCACGCACCATCTCCATCCTCCTCCATCACTCTTCTTCCCGGATCATCATCGTAGACCATGAATATGTTCCTCTTGTCCGTCAAGCCCTCGAGCTCCTGCCTCGCGACCACAAGCCGCCGCTCCTGATCCCCATCATCGAGCAGCATGACGAGGCCTATAGCACCTCCCTCACATATGAGTCCCTATTATCTAAAGGTGACCCCAATTTCCACTGGGTTCGCCCAGCAAGCGACTGGACACCGATGGTGCTAAACTATACGTCCGGCACCACCTCCGCCCCAAAAGGCGTCGTCCACTGTCACAGGGCATTGTTCGTGTCAGCCCTCGACGGCCTCCTGGAGTGGGGCGTCCCCAAGCAGCCCATCTACCTCTGGACACTGCCCATGTTCCACAGCAATGGCTGGGGCTTCCCCTGGGGAGTAGCTGCTCAAGGGGGCACCAACGTCTGCCTTCGCCACTTCGACGCTGCTGACGTCTATCAGGCGATCAAGGACCACGGTGTCACGCACATGTGCGCCGCACCAGTGGTTCTCAACATGCTTGTCAACGACGCCCCTCCCGGTGTCCCAGCGCTTTCATCTGGCGGCGTGAACATACTCACGGCCGGCGCTCCGCCGGCAGCAGCAGTGCTCCAGCGCACAGAAGTGCTAGGTTTCCGAGTCAGCCACGTGTACGGCCTCACGGAGGCAACGGGTTTCGTGGTGTTCTGCGCCTGGAAGCGCAAGTGGGATACGTTGCCGGCGTCGGACCGTGCTCGGCTCAAGGCACGGCAGGGCGTCCGGATGCTCGCAGTGGAAGAGATGGACGTCCTAGACGCTGCCACTGGTAACAGCGTCCCGCGTGACGGAACGACCGTCGGGGAGGTCGTGCTCCGTGGCGGTAGCGTTATGCTGGGTTACTTGAAGGACCCGGAGGCCACCAAGAGGGCGTGCGGGGGGCCCGGAGGGTGGTTATTCACCGGAGACGTCGGCGTGATGCACCCGGACGGATACATGGAGATCAAAGATCGATCCAAGGATGTCATCATTTCCGGCGGGGAGAACTTGAGCAGCGTCGAGGTGGAGTCGATACTGTATACGCACCCAGCAATCAAAGACGTCGCAGTGGTCGCCAGGCCCGACGAGTTCTGGGGCGAGTCGCCCTGTGCCTTCGTCAGCCTGAAGGAGAAGCACAGAGGAAGGCCACCGTCGGAGACGGAGATCATGGAGTTCAGCCGGCAGAGGCTGCCAAAGTTCATGATTCCGAAGACGGTCGTGTTCTGCCCCGAACTGCCTAGGACCTCCACGGGGAAGATCCAGAAATTTGCACTCCGCGAAGCTGCCAAGGCCATGGGCCCCGTGCCGGCAGCCAAGACAACAAAGCTCACGCGGGAGATCGGACGGTCTGGTTCCCTCGCTCTATTGAGCAAGATGTAAGGATCATATTGCCTGTAAAATGTCAACGAGGGACGAAATTTCGCCTGTGCTGTATACAAATTCAAAGTAAGTCAATTGATTTATATTTAATCTAAAGATTGAAGAGGTCAAGTTTAATAAAATATGTTTCTAAATTTTATAGTTACTTGAGCTCCATTGTTGAACGAGAGATGATGCGTATCAGAATTAGTCTCTACTGATATGCGTATATCGTTTCATAGTAGTAGACTTGACCTGTCCCGTTCTAGACCAATTTCAGTTTTGACTAATTACTTGATATTTTGTTTTTCATAATTTTGATCCTCAGTTAGGTCTGGTCTAAAATCAATCAGAATTAAATAGACAAAATAATATAAAATATTTTTAACATGCAGTAATCAATAGAATAAATATTTCATTAATGTTGATATTTATAAAAGGTCACCGCGCCCGATGATCAATTTCAAAAATTACAATTTATGTATCAATTTTTAGAGTATTAAACTGAAGGCCTAGAAGTAAACAGTGTTAAACTATGACAATCTCATTGCAACGTTATAAATATTATATGACTAATTAAACAAATACATGATTCTTTCATATTTTTAAATCTTTAAAAATCATAATGATTCAGTCTTGTCTCTCTGGTTCATGTTTTTTCAGTTCTCATATTCTCAAATACATGCTTTGTCGCTTATGATATCATATGAATTAATAAAATAAAGGTGTGTGATTAAAACTTAAGGCTATCATGAAAGTCCTCTCACATTGAAAGGGTATTCTTTGAGCACCACATACATAATATATTTTATGGTGGTGTATATTGGGCGGTAAGAACTTAATTATCAAATCATAATGGCAGAACAGATGTGTAGAAAGACTAGAAGGGATTATCGTGGATGTAAAATATGGTATAAAAATATTATTGGTAGTAACTGTCAAATTATTGGGCATGTATGATGATATTGGCAATCAGGACGGGCGGTGAGCACCTAGAACTAGCCGTCGTGGGAAGACTGGCGACGGTGCGGCCCTACAACTTCCCGGTGCTGGTGCTGAAGAGGACATTGACCAACACGTGGGCGCTGCAACGAGAGGCGAGCTTCAGGTAGATCGCAAGCAATATATTTATCATCCAGTTCTTGCATTGGTGAGACAAGGAGAAGGTCTTGGGAGAAGGGCCATGGAATTTTGAGAATAACCTCTTGGTCACAAGGAGCATATGCACGGAAGACACGTTGGAGGCTATTGAATTGAACTGTTGTGCTTTCTGGATCAGGCTCTACAATATGTCGTTGGGATATCGCACGGAGGAAGCGATTAGGGCTGTGGCAGGCAAAATCGGTGATGTCTTGGAGGTCGACCGCAAAGATCTTGGTTGGGATACTTCGTATAGGGTGTGGGTGGATTTGGATATCACCAAACCCTTACGACAGAAACAGAAGATCAGAAACGAGAAGGGTGTTGTAGTTGCGATTGAGATTAGATACGAGCGACTATTGAACTTTTGCTTTAGGTGTGGCATGATCGGCCATATTGACAAAGACTGCGGTAAGGTGGTGTAGGATGAGGAGGAGGATCAACAGCGGCAGTGGGGGCCGTGGGTGAAGGCCTCACCGGTTAAACGGTGGGTGATTCCCATTAAGGAGGAACTCTTTGGGTGGAAAAACAAGAAGAAAGCTCTCGTTTTCATGACGCAACCTAAGGGTAGCGTGCGGAGGGAGGAAGGGGATCGCGGGGATCGTGGCGCAAGTTTAGGGTCACAGTGGTCGGAACCGATGAGGGATGACGGATGAAGGGGGGAGGAGGAGGAGGTGGCATCACACACCAGCATATCGTAGCATTGGAGAGCGTCTTCTCGATGATTGAGAGGACAGAGACACAGACGAAGAAGGTGACGATGGCTATACCTGATAAGGAGATCAATCGAGGCTGCAACATGGACATGGGGGAGGTGGGTCAGGCAACGATGTCAGAGAAGGAAGGTGTTGACCAACCGTGAGGGACGGCGACGATGCAGAGGGACAATGGGACCTTGGAGGACAACACACAACACAAGGGGCAGAGAGGGAGCATCGAGGGCCCGAAGCACAATCAGATAGGGAAGGAGGAACCCTGATTGTGGGTGCTTTAGGTGCTTTTGTTGCATTGATGGCAGGTAGAGAGACAAGCCACAAACCTTCACCGAGAATTGATGAGAAAGCACTGGAGGATCTGGCTCCTACAACGCTCATGGATGCACAACTGTTTTAAAAGATGTGTTAGAGGCAAAGGGAGAAGGTTTACTCGAAGACGTGATAGGCAAGGAGGATCACAAACAAAGAAGCATGCAACTGAGGGAAAAATCAAACAAAAAAGGGGAATAACAAGTGTGGATGTGGCAGACATAGAGGTAGATGATCCTGGGCAGGGTGCGGAAAAAGATCTCGCATGACAGAGGATAAGGTAGATGCGTCAAGAAAGCAAGTAGCGGGAGATGGGGTGGCCCAGCCCTGTGAACAACAATGAAAACATTGGCGTGGAACATCCAGGGCCTCGGCAGACCTGGGATGATGAACTCTCTCAAGAGGCGATGCTGGAGAGAGTTGCCTGACATAGTTTTTGTGGTGGAAACTATGTGTAGGAGTTCGGACCAGGAGAGGGTCAGAAGGGCGTGTGATTTTGACAATAGTTTTGGGGTGGACAGGAGGGGCAGATCAGGAGGATTGGGGCTATGGTGGAGAGGAGACAGAGTGACAATAAAATCTTTATCAGATCATCATATTTGTGCGGACATAGATGAGAACAATCCAGAGAATAATTACTATTTTGCGGGGATATATGGTTGGGCGACAGTGTAGGAGAGATCGCAGACATGGCCTCTCATGGCAGATTTGTGCAGGGTTTCTCAGAGACATATGGTTTTCGGGGGTGACTTCAATGAGATAACAACAACACACAAGAAGCAAGGGGGACAACCACGCAGTGAATGACAGATGAGGAATTTTCGAGAGGCTATAAACAGTTATCGGCTTATTGATTTGGGGTCCATGGGATGCAAGTTCACGTGGAGGAGAGGTTTGCATGCAGAAAATCTTATTAGAGAGAGATTGGACTGGTTCTTGGCAAATAAGGAGTGGTGTGATATCTTCAATGTGCATAAAGTAAAAAAATTTACAATTGGAAACTTAGATAATGGGCAAATCTTCCTGTAGGCAGAAAGATCCAGAAAGGAGAGGTGAGAGGCAGGAGCTTCATATTTGAGACATTATGGCTATCATCCCCAGAATGCAGGTTGGTGGTGGAACAAGCTTGGAATGAAAATCTGGGAGGAGGATTCTTATCACAGACAAGAGAGTGTGCAGATAGACTGAGTTCTTGGGAAAAGAAGAAGTTTGGATGCATTAGAAGACGGATCCAAAGAACTGAGAAGGACCTTGCTCGGGCACAAAATTTACGACCTTCACATGACATGGTCCAAGAGTGTTCTCAGCTGGCAAAGGAGAATCAGGAGCTGCAGCGATGGGAGGAAAGTTTCTGGCATGCTAGAGCATGCACTAACGAGATGAGAGATGGTAACAAGAATACCAAATATTTTCATCACAAGGCGAGCCAATGGAGGAGGAATACCATTGAAGGTATTTTCAAGGAGGATGGCAGCTGGCAGATGGACCCTAAGGAGATAGAGGGGGTGATCACTTCATTCTTTACTTCACTTTTCTTTACTTCACACCCGGATGGTATGGAGGATTTTTTAGAGGGTGTGTAGGGAGTTTTTCATGAGGAGGATGTTGCACGAATGGAGAAGACACCCACGGAGAGTGAGATATGGCAAGCAATTCAATAGATGCACCCAAACAAAGTGCTTAGCCCTGATGGTATGAAAGCTATTTTCTATCAAAACTTTCAGGGGATGGTCAAGATGAGCTTGGTGGAGTTCATCACAGGTTGGGGGGGAATGTAGCCTTGAAGAAATTAATGGTATTGATATTGTGCTTATTCCAAAGAAAGAAGTTTCGGTCTGCATTTCTGAGTATCTCCCTATCAGTCTCTGCAATGTCTGTTACAAAATTATCACAAAAGTCCTGGATAATAGAATCAAACCATTGCTGAATGGGATTATTTTTTAGAACCAAAGTGCTTTTATTGGAGGAAGGATGATTACTGACAATGCCCTGGTGGCATAAGAGCTCTTCCATACCATGAAACATAGGAAGAAAGGCAAGGAGGGGTTGATGGAACTGAAGCTTGATATGAGAAAGGCTTATGACAGAGTAGAGTGGTCTTTTATGGGGAAGGTGTTGGAGAAGATGGGTTTTCCGATCAGGTGGAGGTCTAAAGTATATGAGTGCATGTCGAGCATTTCACATAGATTCAGCATCAATGGCAATCAAAGGGGATCTACAAGACCGATGAGAGGACTATGCCAAGGTGACCCTATTTCTCCCTATCTCTTTCTTTTTTGTGCTGAAGCTCTCTCTTTATCTCTTGTTAAAGCAGCACAGGAAAAAAGAATTCATGACGTCAAGGCATGTAGGACAGCACCACGTGTTTCACACCTCTTCTTCATCGATGATAGCATTGTTTTCACTAGAGTTACCTCAGAAGAATGCTCCGTCTTAGCTGAGATTTTCATCCAAAATGAGAGGGCATCCAGGAAGAAAATTAACTATGACAAGAGAGAGGTTACTTTTAGCAGAAATGTGGAGGTAGAAAGGAGGGAAGCTATTAAAAACATGCTAGGGGTTAGGGAGGTGGACCCACACGAGAGATATTTGGGTCTTCGTACAACTATGGGTCAGTCCAAAAAGGCGGTCTTTGCTGCGATAAAAGATAGAGTCTAGAAATAATTGCAGGGGTGGAAGGAACAATTGTTGTCCAAGACAGGAAAGCAGGTGTTGATTAAAGCAGTGATATAGGCAATCCCTACATATCTCATGAGTATCTTCAGTTTTCCAGATGAACTCATTGATGAGATACATTCCATAATTGCACACTTCTGGTGGGGGGCGAAGGACGGGGAGATGAAGATTCACTGGCTTAGTTGGGTGAGATTATGCAGACCGAAGGAGTTTGGAGGAATTGAGTTTCGGGATCTAGCAGCATTGAATCAAGCTTTATTGGAAAAGCAAGGGTGGCATCTGTCTACCAATGAGAGGTCCTTGATCATCTGTATACTGAAGGAGAAGTATTATAGACACACCACTGTTATTAATTTTGCAGTGGGAGGAGAGCCAAGTTACATGTGGAGGAGCATCTGGGGCGCATTACAGCTGGCCAGGCCAGGTTTCCTGTGGCAAGTGGGGACGGGAAGGAAGATCGATATCTATGATGACATGTGGATTCCACAGTTGGGTGGGATGGCAAAGAGGTATCTTATAGAGGGGTCGATGACATATACCTCAGTGGCTGGACTGATCAATGAGGAGACAGGACAGTGGGGCGACAGTGCCTTGTCAGATGTCCCCCCATATCCGATCTATCATTAGGGTCATACCTTTGAGTACCTGGGAGGCAACTGACACTCTATGTTGGGATAGAGAGAGTAGAGGGGAGTTCACCGTTCACATCACATATAGACTGATGTGCACAGGGGAGGATCTGTTGGATGATTTTGAAGAAGAAGATTGGAAAAGAGTGTGGAAATAATGTTGGCCTCCAAAGCTCAAGCATTTTATTTGGTGGGTACTTAGGGACATATTACCGACCAGTTCAGCCCTCTTCAAGAAGCATGCAGTGTAGGACAAGCTCTGCCCACGGTGCTCTTCATACAGGGAGGATGCTACTCATGCACTCTTGTTATGTGCTTCGGCAGAGCATGTGTGGGTAGAGGGACAACTACAGTGGCCTAACCACATAGGCATGGATGTGAGGAGTTTCATCAGGAAGTTGTTATGTGATGACGACCTGAGCATACGGGACGAGGGCGCGACCCCATTGTGGACAACATGGACAGCCAGGAACAAGCACATTTTTTATCCCCATAAGCTGTATGTGCCTACGCTCACAGCTAGTTTTCTTACTTTGGTAGCAGACTATGGCCGCTACTCTACAACAATGAGCAGCGTGGTCCAGAGGGAGGGCGTCAAGGACTTTTCAGCTTGGAATCCCCCACCTCAAGGGTGTTTCAAGCTGAATGCAGATGCCAGTGTTCAGGCAGGGGGGCACATAGGTATTGGCACAGTTATCAGGGATGATCTAGGGAGCATCAAGGCTACGTACCAATGTCATTGGGACCATGCATTCTCAGTGCTTAGTGTGGAGGGAATGACATTCCTACATGGCATATGTCTAGCTTTAAACCTAGGTCTGAAGGATCTGGTAGTGGAGACAGACAGCAAGACTCTAGTGTGAGTAGTGAAGGTCGGTGGGTGGGGACGTGGCTGCGAGGACATCACTGTGTCGGAGATCTGCCATTTATCTTCTATTTTTCTCTCTTTTCATTGTTGTTTTATCCGTAGGCAAGGTACTGGGGCCCATACCTTAGCCTCTCATGCATGTTGCTTAGAAAATCCTTGAATGTTGTTAGAGGATTTTGATGAGAATATTGTAGCTATTGCTTTCTGATTGGAATAAATAAGAAGCGACGAGCTCCCTTTATCAAAAAAAAATATATTAGTAAGTACATGTTTGGATAATACAATTGAGCCATGTGTATAATATATACGAAAGGGTGCAGGAGGCTTATGTGCAATGTTTATTATATTGTATATCTTGATAAGTCATTAGCGCAACATACACATTTATGAATAGCTATATTAGAGCACGGGAGGGTTTTAATGAAAAAAAAAATTACCAAAATACAAATTAGTAACTATAATGTAATAAGAAGATGACGTATGGAATGGGTTTATGACTATATGAAGTATTGGATGTAATTTTTGCATTTATCTTTTAAAAACATAAGTTGGCATTGTGTATTCTATAAATCTATGAGATAACTCCTATCAGTATCCAGCATGCACATTGCATGCACCATTTTCATGACTATTAGGGTTGATAATGTCATAGAAGGCAAGCTCGGAGGAGGTGGATGATGTGGTCGCTCTATTTCATATGCTAAAAAATTTGTTCAATGACAAAGAATGCTAGGAAGTAACAATAATTTTCTTAGATGTGTGGTAGTAAGGTTAGTTAGCTCTTTATCCCTTTCTTATCCTTTTAGTGATTTTCTTCTTTGTCTTTCATAACATTGTGCCATCTATAACATTCTTCATCATTCTCATCACCTTCAAGTATCGATGACCTTTCTTTTACCCAGAAGGTTTGATTGGTTATCCAACCAAGTAACCTCAACAAATCGTCAAGGTGATGTGTGTTACATTTATAGTTTTGGATATAATTTGATGTTCTCAAACATGAATGATATCTAATGCATTGATATAGAATTGAAACATGTGAAAAACACCAGTTTATGTCTAGTTGAGGTAATGAGGAGGGTTTAAAAAATGAAGAAGTGGTACAATTGCATCTTTGAAGATTTTGAATAAGGTATAAATATAGATAACCAAGATTTTCAAAGTGAATATACAAATTGAAAGTGACTTTATATAGATAACTAATTTAGTTTAGTCTATTCTTAGTCAATCACAAGTAGCATAGCAATTAGTATTGTCAATTTCTATATTTTAATCAGCCTAAGTCACTACTTATTTGGGGTACATTTTTATTTATTAATAGGTACTCCACATCAATAAACAACATTTCCAATTTGATATAAAGAAAAAATATCATTTGCATCAACGTCATTTATTCTCTCTCACTTCATTTTGTTTCCCTTTGCTCTCACTCAACCAAAGACAAAGCGCCATCAAGATCATTGCCATATGGGTTATGATGAGGAAGCACCTCGACTTCATTTGCTATAATTAAAAGATGAAAAAACTGTGACAATACTTGCACCTCATTTGCTTTGTCTCATTCCATATTAGCCCCATTTAGCATGCCCTAATTTAGCCAATTACACCTACTTACAAGTAAAGTTGGGTTAGTAGTAGGGTTGTTGTGGAGAGTAACATATTGTTCCATTTATTCATCTACATAGGATTCTTTGATGTAATTTGTATAGTTATTCATCTCATGCTCATTCTAACACGACTCCTGTAGATTTTTTTTCCTTAAGATTCATGTGTGTTTTCTAGGAATATTGTAAATATAGTTCAATAAACTACCTTGACATTGAGGGACTAAATGGTCTGTTTGATGTTGAATTGTAGTTAGGAATTTGAAGTTAATAAATTTTTACAAGGAAAACCACATGTAAACATCAAACAGAATCCAATACATTTATAAAAATGCCTTCTAAAAAACGTGGGCAACAAATTGAGTTTCCAGTCCCTTTAGTATGAAAAAGCTAGTAGATCTAAAAATAATTTTTTTGGATGTAGATGAAGGCAACATAACATTCCTACTAATTACGCGTTGATGGAATCGAAGGAGATAAATTGAGTCATCAACCAGAACGCCAAAAGTGTCAAAGGTGAAAGGAAGAAAATGATGGTTGTTATCCTCGCAACCAGATCTATGTTTATGCCTATTGTGTAGCAGTGTCAAAAGCTACTTGGCCATCTTTAAATTTATCTGAAATGGTGCTTTCAATGGGGAAACACCAGTGAGGTCAACACAGGTGTGTCTTCCATCTATCCAATCAAATAATAAGATATCACCATGTTGCTCTGAATGGAGACAATTTGAACATGTGTCAAGGAAAGTAATAGGTTATTCCTTTAGGGCCTTAATCCCATCACAGCAGATAAGGTCAAAAAAGACATCACAAACAACATCATGGTGAAACTTATATTTGGGTCATGTATAACAATGCACAACATGATCACTGAAGGCATCGAGGTCTGCAATGTGGTAGAAAGTGGAACGTTCATCACCGAGATATAAAGGGATCATAAGATGATATTAGAGAATAACTTGATATTCAACTAGAGAATTAACAAGGCAAGGTCATCAATGAGAACAACAAGCAAGAAATCATGTGCATGATCAACTTGTAGAGAAGCAAGAATGGCTCCTTAATGCAGCAATAGGTCACTTGCGGTGATTTGTTGAATAACTATTTTGTACTAAGCGTCTGCTAAAATAGATTGGGTCTTTGGTGTGGCATAAGGTGTATGTGAGAACCTAGACCAACTAAAGACATCAAGATATTGCATATGAGAGCATGTGTAGAGAGAAAGAGATATCACCAGAAATAGATCCAGTCTCTCATAAGATATGATCTTGAAGATCTTGTGTGTGAATCCGAGAGGAAACAAAAGAAAACTGGTTGACATCAAAGGAAGACTTGTTTCTGAAACCCCCTAAATGCATGGGAAGAGTGGGCATAATTGTAAATTGTCAAATCCTGGACCGTCACCAACCACATTACGTATAAGGCATTAGGGAAGACCATGATCAAAATCATCTATCACAGAAGCAATAAAGGTTGGGGGTGTCGTTCAAAGAGAAAATGACATCTTGGGAATCCCAACACACGAACAGAGAGAAGAAGCTCACACCAAAGGTAATGAAGTAAAGCCAATTGATCCATCATAGAAAGAGTTTTGACCACATGTTTTTGTAGAAGACCCCTAGAAAAGGTTGGGTCTATAGAAATAGGAACACCTAGAATATTCACTCCATGTTCAGATCTATATATGTCTAAAAAAATGCTCACCCCTAGGTCTTGCCTAGGATTAGCAGAATGCCAATAGATTTTTGTCTTCATTGTATTCAAATGAAGGCCAAAGGATGGGCCTTGAGATTGGATTAAAGATAATGCCTTAGAAACCTCTTCAATGTCACCAATGAGGGTGCCATCATCAAGATAGAAAGCAAGTATATTAGGGTGACACTCATCCTTTAGTTGCAAGATTAGAGGATGGAGAGTCAATGCAAAAGAAGGGCCCCCAATGGATCTCCTTATTGGACACCAACTACAGATAGAAGAGGTTCACCTTGATCCATATAAAGGAGAGCAGGAGAGCTATAGCAGAACTCCACCTAGTGTGCAATAGTAAGACAACAAAGACGAACCTCCTAAAAGATGAAAAATATATCAACCAAATTGAAAGCATTGCTCATATCGATAATGTCCATTGTGAGGGTGATGTAATGTTTTTGGTCAAGGACAAGGCAAGTGACCGCATGTAGACAAACTTCAATGGCCTCAGAAATACCAACACCAAATGGATAGTCCTTTAGATAAGAGGTTACGTCTAACTAGACACCCTTTGTTGCAACCTTAAATATAAGTTGGTGCCAAATTATTTCCACTACTATGGGATGAATGTGATTGCCCAGCTTGAGAAGAGGAGTCAAAGGAGCACTGGCAATGTAGGGTGCTAGGGAGACATGACAATGACTAGCAAGTCATTTATTGATCACAACTCATATTGCATTCAATAACTTATCCCTAACTATTATTGTTGCCCCACGCATGACATCAAGAAGGTGTTGTGTGTGGAGTCCATCATGAGCATAAGAAGTCCCTTTCTATAAGGATAAGATGGCATCTTCAACCATAACATGAGAGGCTGCAAAGGGAGAACAAGGGATATTAGAAGGAGGTCGCACCATAAGTGGAGGCAATTGAGGTGCTTAGCTTCAAGATTCAAGAGAGTAGTAGTGTTGGCCATGGCAACAAAATAGAGGATAGAACATGTATTATGACAAAAAATGCCCATCCTAAATCTTAGACTTGGTGTAGGAACCTCTAGCTTTAATAGATTGTTCACAGATAAAAGGATGTTGATAAGTCAAGATTTGGGTGAATAGCTGATGAATGCTATCAGGACCAGAGTTACATGTTTCCAAAACCTTAAGGATCATAAGTTGTTGGAATGAGGCATGCTTCTGAGTAGAGCATTCTTGGGCAGACTCAAGGTGAAGCAGTAGAGGGAAATACTGGAAGCAGCAGAAGACTGATCCAACCATCAATGCAAGATGGAGAGGAAGCCACTTGGAGAATGGAAATGTGCAAGGTGTTAGTGAAGGGAAGATGACAAATGACTGGTATACTCTTTCTATGGGGACACTTGCACAAAAAATGGAATCAAGAATATATGTGCTAAGTAGGAGGTAGTCTGTAGGATGAGGTGGTGGCTCAATATGCTGACGAGATGTCAGAGAGAACTAAATAGAAGTCAAGAAACAATAGTTGATAGGGGTAGGCATGCTGACTATTTTTCCAACAGGTGTCAAGATAGGGATGTGAGGTAGGGTGGTAGTAGGGTTGTAGTCACCTGAAGATTGGTGAGGGAAAGCCTTAGATCAAGGTTGTGTGTGAAGGAAGTTCCCACACAACCAACGTTTTGTAGAAAGAAGAGCGATCACAAAATCTTCCCAAACATCTGAGTATTCTGACATCTTTCTATAGTTAGCAACCCATGTCAGAGAAGAAAGATGTACATCCTATAGATGATTGGCAAAGCTACTTGGTTTGAAAGGCTTGCCTTAACATGTATGGAGAGTCTTGAAGGGACATATTACTTGAACGGGAGAGACAGAAGGTGTCGGAGGACACTTCATGGAAGATGAATTGGCTAAAATAAACTGCTCCATTTCAACATGTCAAGATGTAGCATAGAAAAAGCACACACAACATGCAACATCCTAGATGTCGGCTCCAATTCTACTTTTACAGCCATAGTTGGTTCCATGTGGGTATTAGTGTTAACGATCAAGGAGAGCCTATGAGTCAGACTCAAGGCGTGGCTCAGGATCTTGGTTGATGTTGGAGCGGTAAAGTTTGGCACACATCAAGAGGAGGGACAATTGGTCATGAGGAATGTTAGGGAGTTTGCAATGTGGGGTAGATCATCTTGATAGTTGTAGATTTGAACCCCTTGCAAGTTAAAAGGTGATTGGGGGTTCAAGATGATGTCCCCTTTTATTTTACCATGATACAGTAGGGAAGCACCAACCCTATTGTTAGAGACAAATTGCTGTATTTCCAAGGGGCGGGCACGATTCAACAGCGAGGTGAGTGGATCACTAACATGGGGATCGCAACCCTTGCTCCTTGTCAGTGGAGAACCCCTACATCTGTTGATAAATTTATAGTTTATAATTTCATTCAAGTTTCATATAACTTCTGTGGAGAAGGAATTGAACCACAACCATGTGTAGGAGAAATAAATTGTAGATTAAAAGGCAAAAGCATTGGTAACAATTGAGCTCTCTCATTAAGGCCCATTTGGTAATTTGAATATATTTATCCATGTTTAGACAATATTTATTAATTTTATAACATTGGTATGATTGAAATAGGACTTGGTAATTATGTTTTCAGATATGACCAAATGACAACAATAAAGTGCATCAAGCTCATAATAAAATTTCTTCCCAATGAATGGCATATATATGCAAATTTCTTCTTGATTATACTATGAGGAAGTTGTCCTTTCCTTGCTTTAGTCTCGACTTATTTTGGTTTATTGCATGATATATATGATTTATTATTAATTTATTTTAAAATTTACTTAAATATAAAAATTCTTATGTATGATAATTCACATAAACATTTTTAATTGCATGGAGAATCTAAGACTAAATTTGATTTGAAGTAATATTATGATTTTTTATTTAGATTATAACTTACCTTATCATTTGCTATTATGGATTAAGTCAATTGACGTAAGGGTGGTCAGTTAGGGTGAGTGGAGTGGGATTTGGTTGGGCACCTTTGACCCCTTTTGCTGAACCAAAGTAGGCAGAGTCAGAATCTTTGACTTCTCCAAGCGGATTTTATGAGTCAGACCCCAGTCATTGGGGATCAATTACGTTTGAAGAATCTTGCTTTAGGTGGATGCATGATGAGGGATTGATTCAAGATGTTGTAGAGAGATTGAACATGGTCTTTCTTGTGTGAAACTGGTTGACAGTAGGATGATGTGCATTAGAGAAGGTCGAAGGAGTTAATCTTTTAGCACTTTGTCTGAGTTTCAAGGATGAATTAGGCTTGTTCGGGTCAAAGTGGGCAGTCAGCATGGCCTAAACAGTTTTTGAAATGCTATTTTTTCACAACCATGTTTGTATATGGAATTTCCTTCACCCATGGAGATTTTTACCACATTTGAGCTAGAAAAGGAAATCTAATGCTAGAGGGAGGTGATCTTGGAGGAGAAACCCTTGCATGTTGGTCATTCTTCAAGTTTTTGCAAGATCAAAGTTTGGAATCAAATTCTAAACTTTATTGAGATTGACTCCATGTATGTTTCTGCTCATATTATCATGTGTTATGTCTTCTTCATTTCCTCCACACTCTCTTGTAAAAAATTCTTCATATTTTTTGTAATATATCCATCTTCTCTATACAAAGTATCTTTGTTTCACCTTCTTTGGCCTAGATGGAGTTAGAGATAGAAAGTTGGGAGTTGTTTGGTGATCTTGGAATTATGGTTCACTCATGCACTTTCTAGAAGAATGTCCATCACCCTAAAGTGAGTGGCCTATGCCCATTTAGTCATATTTCTAGGAATGCTACATATATCAAATTGTCTCATCAAATGCATGTTATATGGGCTAAAGGATAGTTGTTTGTTGGATTTTTGGTTAAAACATATGAAACTTGGGGGATTCGAACCGTTTCTAATTTACCTTGATGTTTTACATAAAAAATGGTGATCTTTTTATTTCTATAATCCAAAAAGCTATGAATTTTACTTATCACTTTCCATGAACTGCCAATTTTGATGTTTGTTATAAAATTTTCTATATTGAGATCATGTGAAAATGTTCTTGAACTAACTTTCCAATATGCTTCCTTAATATTGTTAGATGATAAAATGGTTATCATAAGTTGCTTTCAAACCCATTTAAGATATTGGTTAAATAGGAATGAAATATTGAATTTTGAAGATATGCATATGCATGTTGGATACGAAAAATGATTATCAAATCCAAATATGTGCTTGGTATCATAGCAAATTGGAAAATAAACTAGATCTATTTTTATTTAAAAGGTACTATTGATTACAAATCTATGCTTGGTATTGTGCATGTTTTTATCTGGGGACCATATTGTTTGACTTGTTTATTAGGGTTAAAAAAAATTGTATGACTTTCATTGATGACGTTTCTCAGGCCACTTGGTTGTCTTTTTATTAATGACCAGGAACACATTCTAGATACTATACATCTTTCCTAAAATAAAGAATCAATTTGATATGCCCCCAAAAATATGTTAGGATGGACAATGCTCTTAAATTTATGCAACATTTTGTAAATGAATGTTGTAAAAATCTAGGCACAATTCATCAAATCTCATGCTCTTACACACCAAAATAGAATGGTCTTGCTGAAAGAAAAAAATCATCTTCTAGAGGTTTGAGATTATTCTTTTTCATTATCATGTCCCTAAGATTTTTCTTCAGATGATGTGGTTTCTACCACTTGTTTTCTAACAAATTAGGTGTCATCCTTATTATTGAACAACCAAATACCATACAATAGTATGTACCCAGATCAACTTTCATTTAATTCTCCTCCCACAATTTGTGATAGTACGTGCTTTATTCAAAATCTTCAATATGGATTGACAAATCTTGACCCAATCTCTATAAAATGTATCTTCTTGGTTAACTCCAAAACTCAAAAAGGTCACAATGCTATGAATCATCTATTAAAAAGCAATTTGTGAGTGTGTATATTGTCTTTTTTTTCAATACAACCTACTTTTTTGAAACTTATTTGACTCCATCTATGGATCTGTGAGATGATAACCCTCATGTTTTTCATGTTGAACCATACTCACATGACCATACCTTTGTTCATTCTCCACCACTCAAGGTATATCAATAACATTGCAAAAGTCGAAATCCCTCCATGACACCTCAATCTTCCAATTCTCTACCTTCATTGACAAATCAAGAAACCACTCAAGCATCTTCAAAATTTCATCTTTTGATTGGTCTATGGATAGGAGTGCACTCTAGTACATTACATCCTATCAGTAATATTAGTTATAATAATAACCATGGAACTAGCTTTAGACACTTATCATATGTTCTCTCTGTAGTCTTTATCCCTAAAACTACTATTGAGGATATATAACATCTTTTCTAGAACCATACCATCAAAGTTGAAATGAGCGCTTAAATAATCGACATACCTGAAATCTAGTTGAGTCCCCTAGACATATCGTTCTTGTGGGATGCTAATGGATATTTATTACCAAATACCATCTAGATGCCATAGTAGAGCACCTTGGAGTGTGGATGGTTCAAAAGGGTATACACAAACCTATGGAATAGACTATTTCAAAAATTTGCTTCATGTTTCCCATCTTAACTCAGTTCATGTACTCATTTTTATTGTTGTCAATAATAACTCATTCTTATTCCAATTAGATGTGAAAACGTTCTCTTGTACAATAATATGCATGAGGAAGTTCATATGGAGCAACCTCCTAGTTTTTTTTCTCAGGGGGAGCATTCCAATGTTTTTTTACTATGGAAAGCATTTTATTGTCTCAAACACAACCCGCAAGCATATTTTGATAAATTAAGTCAAATTCTTACTAAATTTGATTTCAGACGTTCTCGTTCTGACCATTTAATGTTCATAAAAATAGTTCATGATAGGATAGTGATTCTGATTGTGTATGTGGATGATCATTCTTTTTAGTACTGATCATGATGACATTCAAGTTACAAAAGGAATTTCTGGAAACATTTCATTACTGAAGACCTAGGAAAAAAATTCTAGGAATTAAAGTATCACATTCTTCCTTTGGAATTTGTTTATCCCACAACTAGTATATCCTTTAATTTCTTGTAATAAATTTCTACATTGGGAGCTAGCTAGTCAACAATCCTCTTGATCCTAATATGAATTGGTATGATGATTTTTTGCCTCCAATTTTGATAACATGTAGTATATAAGACTAGTTAGTAAACTCATGTACTTAAGTATTACAAAAGTTGATATCATGTCTAAAGTTGGCCAGACCTATTAATAGGTATGTAGACAAACCTCAAAATTTTCATTTGGATTTTGTCTATCATATTCTCAAATGCTTAAAAGACTCTACAAAGGTCTTTGGTGCATGCAAAATGGATACTGCAAGATTACTAACTATTCTGATTTTAACTATGGTGGAAATAGATTTGATATCAAATCTATTTCTTATTATTACACTTTTGTAGGATGAAATGTTATTATCTAGTATAATAAAAAACAAACTTTTGTCGCATGGTTTGGTGTTGAAGCTGAGTATTGATCCATGGCTCATACCATTTGCAAACAAATCTAGGTTCAAGGTCTTATAAAAGAATTGGTATATGTGATTTTGAATGTATTCCAATGTATAGTGATACAAAAGCTTCCATCTTCATTACAAGATATCCTATATTCCATGAATATATCAAATTTCATTGGCCTGCACTGCCACTTTACAAGGGAGTCTACTATGTCCAGACATATATCCACTACCTATATCAGGTCTGGGGATCATCTTCCTGACATTTTCACCAAACCTCTGTTGATGCTAAGATTGATTGCCATGGTGGAAAAGTTAGGCATGCGAACCATCTATGCTCCAACTTTAGGAGGAGTGTTAATATATTTAGCATTTTTTGTTTCTTATTATTATATCTTATGTTTTACTCTCCTATTTTTAATCCCACATTGCCTAGTTCTATTATTGTTCTCCACACTTATCCTATACAAGATGAGGGCTAGTAGTTGTCTCATAATTTGAATACAACATATTTATTATTCTACACCATCCCCGCATAAAAGAGGCCATCTTGTTTACATTCGACTTACTTCCATGTGGCTTGCATGCTTATAGGAGGCAGACACAATCTAGTATTTGAATAATAGGATCAAAAAGTTACATCTATCACTAATCGATCCTTTGTTTATAGAAATTTGACAAGTGTGGCATAAGCATTCATTTTCCTTTTTTAATGCCTAAATTTTAATTTGACAAGTGTGTCAAGATTTTTGTTAGATTAAGAATAAACTCAATGGCTGATAGAAAACTGCTCGAATTTTTATTGTCATAAAGATTCTTGAGCCCCAAATTGCCATAACATGACAATTCAATTCCAATCCATCTGGCATATCCTCCTCCCAGAACTGAAGCAGTGGATTGGGGAGCTTTTTATACCAATATCTCTGATAGTTTCACCCTCTCTAGAATATCCCCCATCTCCCACTTGTAGAGGATGGGCAACTTCCCCACCAAAATCATAAACCTCCACCAAGAGCCTTCAACATGTCTACTATTTCATCAAATTTGATGTGAAAACAATCCCTACCCCACACAATAATCTGGAAGTCAGCCTTGGCTTTCCAGATTGTATGTAGGTGAATCTTCAGGCTTGGCCAGTGAGGTTTTAGGCCATTAACATACCATGTGATCGTATTCCTCCATTTTTCTACATTCTCCTTTGTTTCCTCCTTATAGTATATGAGATCTCCATCCACCATATGGACATGCTTCACCTTGAGAGATGATTCAAATTTCTCTAGGATTTCTTGTGAGAAGAAATCCTTGCATGCTCTAAGATTTGGTAATTATGCTCCTAGATATGACCAAATGACAAAAAAGGTCTTCAAGCTCATAATAAATTTTCTTCCTAACAAATACCATACATATGCAAATGGCTTCATGATTATATATGAGGAAGTGGTCCTTTACTTACTTTAATCTTCACTTATTTTTCTTTATTTCATGATTTATGTGATTTCTTCTTCATTTATTTTATAATTTACTAAAATAATTTTAATTGTATGTATGATAAATCACATAAACATTTTCAATTGCATGAAAAATCTACAACTAAATTTGATTCAAAGTAATATTATGATATTTTGTATTTAGATAATAACTTATCTATTCTGTTGCATCGATGGATTGAGTCAATTCATGCAAGGGGATTCTAAAAGGGTGAGCGGAGCTGGCTCTGGTTGGACCCCTTTGACCCTTTTGCTAAACTAGAGCAGTGAAAGTCAAATGCTTGACTTGCCCATGTGTTTGTTGTGTGTTAGGCCCCGGTTAATGGGGACAAGTTACAGTCAAAGAATCTCACTTAAGGTTGTTACATGATGAGGAGGAATTGATTCAGGATGTTATAGAGCGCTTCAACCTGGTATTTTTTTTGTGTGAAGTTAGTTTAGAGTAGTATGTCATGTGTTATGGAAGATTGAAGTGGCTGGTCTTTTAGCACTTCGACTGTGTATCAAGGATGAAGAAGTCTTGTTTGGGTCTAAGTTGGCAGTCAAAGTAACCTAAAAAGTTGTTGAAATACGTTAATTTCTCAACCCAATTTGTATATGTGCATTTCCTTCACCCATGGAGCTTTGTTACCACATTTTGAGATAGAAAGGGAAACCTACAATTAGTGGGAGGTGATCTTAGAAGAAAAACCCTTTTATGTTGGTCATTCTTCACGTTTTTGCAAGATCAAAGTTTGGAATCAAATTCTAAACTTTATCCAGCTCGAATCCATGTATTTTTATTCTCTTTTTATCATTTGTGATATCTTCTTTCTTTCCTCTATACTCTCTTGTAACAAGTTCTTCATATTTTTTAGAATAAGTCCATGTTCTCTACATAAAATGTCTCCTTTTCACCTTCTTTGGCCTAGTTGGAGTCAGAGATAGAAAGAGTAGATGTTTTAGGAGTTGTTTGGTGATCTTGGAGCTATGGTTCATGCATGCACTTTCTAGATGAACGTCCATCACCCTAAAGTGAGTGGTCTCGCCTCCGTTTAGTCATCTTTCTAGGAATCCTACATATAATGAAATTATCTCATTAAATGATATATGAGATAAACAATAGTTATTAGTTGGATTTTTGGTTAAAATGTAAGGATTTGTGGGGTTAGAACCTTCTCTAATTTACATTCATGTTTCAAATTAAAATTGTTGATCTTATTATTTTTATAATTTAGAAAGCTACCATTTTTACTTATCATGTTCCATAAATTGCCAATTTGGATGTTTCTTATAAATTTTTCTATATTGAGATCCTGTGAAAAAAATATTGAACTAACTTTCCATAATGATTACTTAATATTATTATATTTTAAACAAGTTATTATAAGTTTATTTGAACCCCACTTAAAATATGTCTTAAATACAAATGAAATGTTGAATTTCAATGGTATGCATATGCATGTCAGATATGAAAAATGATTATAAATCTATGCTCAGTATTGTGCATGTTGATATCTAGGGACCATATTCTTTGACTAGTTTATCAGAGTTCAAATATTTGTATGACTTCCATTGATGATTTTTCTCAGGATACTTAATTGTTTTTTTCTAAAATACGGGATACACATTCTACATACTATTAATTCTTTGCTAAAACAAAAACTTAATTTTATATGCCCATAAACATCTTTTCGAATAGATAATTCTCATGAATTCATGCAACATTTGTAAGTGAATTCTATAAAAATAAATATGGACACCATTAATTAACATCATGTTCTTACACACCACAATAGAATGATGTTTCTAAAAGAAAAAATTATCAACTTTTAGAGGTTGCTCAGACATAATTCTTTTTCATTGTCATGTCCCCAAGTTTTTTTGACTGATGCAGTTTCAACCACTTATTTTCTGAGAAATAGGGTGACATCCTTGTTGTTGAACAACCAGGTACCATACAATATATAACACTCAATTTGATATACCCATAAAAATCTTTTAGGAGGATAATGCTTATGAACTTATGCAACATTTTGTAAGTGAATTTTGTAAAAATATGGACAAAATTCACCGAACCTCATGTTCTTACACACCTTTGTTTATGTTCCTCCAACAATTTATGATAGTAAATGCATTGTTCGAAATCTTTAGTCTAGATTGACAAATCTTGACCCACACTCTATAAAATGTATCTTTTTGGGTTACTCCATAACTTAGTAACATTACAATGCCATGAATCACCTACTAAAAAGTCATTTGTGAGTGTGAATATAGTCTTTATTTTTAATACAATGTACTTTTCTAAAGAACATTTGACTCTATTTATAGATTTGCGTGTTGATAACCCTCATTTTTTTTCTATTGAACCAGACTCACATGACCATCCTTTTGTTCATTCTCTACCATTCAAGGTATATCAATAACAGTGTAACACTACGACTCCCTCCATGGTCCCTCGATCTTCCAATTCTCTACCTTCTTCGGTAAATCAAGAAACCACTCATGTATCTTCAAATTTTCATCTTCCAATTGGTTTGCAGACAAGATTGCACTCTAGTACATTACATCCTATTAGTAATATTTACTCTACAACATGCTTTCTAGCGCCACACCTCAAAGTTGAAATGAGTGTTTAAATAATCACATACTTGGAATGTAGTTGAGTCTCCTACACATCTCTCTCTTGTGGGATGCCGATGAATTTTTACTATCAAATACCATCCATATGCCATAGTAGAGTGCCTTAAAGCTTGCCTAGTTCAAAAGGGTATACACAAACCTACGAAGTTGACTACTTTGAAACATTTTCTCATTTTCCAATCTTAATTCAGTTCGTGTGATCATCTTCTTGTTGTCAGTAATAACTAATTATTATTCCATTTAGGTTTGAAAAGTTTTCGTGTACAATGACCTACATGAGGAAGTTTATATGGAGCAACCTCCTAGTTTTGTTGCTTAGGGAGAGTGTTCTAAGGTTTTCGATTAAGAAAAGTAATTTATGGCTTGAAACAAAACCCACGATTATGGTTTGATAAATTAAGTCTTATGGTTACAAAATATGACTTTAGACGTTCTCGTTATGACCATTTGGTGTTTGTAAAAGTAATTCATGATGGGATAGTGATTCTGATTGCGTATGTGCACGATCATTCCACCTAGTACTTATCTTGTTGGCATTCAAGTTACAAAGGAATATCTGAGAAACATTTCATTACTAAAGACCTAGGAAAACTTTGCTATTATGGGAATTGAAGCATCACATTCTTCATCTAGAAATTAGCTATCCCAACACTAGTATATTCTTGATTTCATGCAAGAAATTAGTATGTGGGGAGCCATCCAGTCAGCACTCATCTTGATCCTAACATGAACTAGGACGATGATTTTTCTCCTCCAATTATGATAACAAGTAATATAGAAGACTAGTTGGTAAACTCATCTACTTAACTATTACAAAGGCTGATATCATGCCTATAGTTGGCCAAACTTGTCAATAGGTATGTAGACAAACCTTGAAAATATCATTTAGATGTTGTCTGTCATATTCTCAAATGCTTAAAAGGCACTAAAAAGGACTTTTGTACAGGTAAAATGGGCACTATAAGATTACTGACATTCTGATTCTAACTATGCTGACATCATATTTGATCATAAATCTACTTTTGGTTATTATACTTTTGTAGGAGGAAATCTTGTTACTTGATGCAGTAAAAAGCAAACAGTTGTTGCATGGTCTGGTGTTGAAGTTGAGTATCGAGTCATGGATCATACAATTTGCAAATTGATGTGGGTTCAAGGTCAACTAAAAGAATTGGTATATGTGATTCTGAATGTATCCCAATATATTGTGATATCAAAGCTTCTATCTTCATTGCAAGCTATCATACATTCTACGAATGTACCAAATGCATTGAGGTGGACTATCACTTTGTAAGGGAGTCTAGTATGTCCAGACACATATCCACTCCCTACATTAAGTTTGAGGATCATCTTGCTAACTTCACTAAACATTTGTTGAAGACAATATTTATCGTCATGGTGGACAAGCTACATGCGAGACATCTATTCTCCAATTTGAAGAGGAGTGTTATTATATTTAGCATTTTGTATTACTTATTATTATATTTTATATTTTATTTTCATGTCTTTTATCTCATATTGCCTAGTTCTATTGTGGTTCTCCTCACTTATCCTATACAAGGAGAGGGCTTTAGTTATTTTATCATTTTAGTGTATTTATTATTCTACATCATCCCCGCACAAACGAGGCCGTCATCATTTGCATGCGACTTATTCCATGTGGCTTGCATGCTTATAGGAACAAGATGCAATCTAGTCTTTGAATAATGGGAACAAGAAGATACATCTGTCACTAATAGATGCTTTGTGTATAGAAACTTGACAAGTTTGGCCCATTCATTTACTTTTGTAGTGCCTAGATTTTAATTTGACAAGTGCACCAAGATTTATGTAAGATTACGAAGAAGCTCAGCGGTTGATAACAAATTGAACGCGTGGCATGCATGCTTTACATAAACAAGGTGCAATCGAGTCTTTGAATAATTGGACCAAGAAGATGCGTCGTCTGTTACAAATGGCTCCATTGTTTATGAAAAATCGACCAGTGTGGCTCCATTGTGTATGCATTTAAAAGTTAATTTTTGTAATGCCTAGTTTTAGTTAGTAGACTTGTTCTACTCCGAGTCAGAAATGAGATATTGCTGTAGGCGTAGTAAATTCGAAAGTCAGATTTCAGCCCACCTCATAATAGGCTCATACCCGATCAGTCGACTCCTGGGCAACTCCACGCCGCGGTGGACACCTTTGGGATTCGTGGGCCGCGCCAGCGGTCATGTACGGCGACAGCCGGTCCATGCACCGTCGTGTATGGATCCAAGACGTTCACCTCATCGAAGACACGGTCATGATGCCTATAGCTTACCTCGGCCATAGAATCCGTCCTCAAAACTTCCGCCGGCGACATTGTTAGAAGATTCCCCCTTCTCAATCAGTATAAATCCATCCATGCAGGACAAACGTACTTCCACCTTTTTAAATTGTTCCACTCCATTAATCAATGGGTTAAATTTTCCAGACGCACACTCGTCGCCCTGTGCCACATGTCAACGTGTCAGAATTTTTATTTTATTTTTTACTTTTTTGTTTGTTTTACTTGTAACTTTTAAACCAGAAAGAATTTTTTTAATAAAATAAAATGTATTACAATCCTTATAAAAAGTACATTTCAACAAGACCAATATTGTCATATTTTTAAAGGAAAAAAGAGAGGAAAATATTTAGGGAATAAAAGGAGAGAGGAGGGAAGTAAAAAATAACAAATAATGGTTTTTTGCTTGAATGATTCCACTATAGATCTCAATACATATATTTTTTATTGAACACATCCACTTTTATTTTAATGCGCCAACAATTTCCTCAATGTGCCCACTATTGTGTCAAAACACCCACTTTTATTTGAATGTGTCTATAATTACTTTAATGTGCCCAATTGTTTCAATTATATCCACTTTTACATGAATGTATCAACTATTATTCTGAATGCACCCACTTTTACTTGAATGCGGCCACTACAGCTCAATGCGTCCACTTTTATGTGAACGCGTCGATTATTGGCTTGAATGTGCCTACTTTTGTTTGAATATGCCTACTACAACTACAATGCACCCAATTTTGCGTGAATGTGCCCATTATTGTGTTGAATACACTCATTTTTACTTGAATACGCCCATTACATCTCTCAATGCGCCCATTACATCTCTAAATCTGCCTATTATTGCTTGAATGCATCCACTTTTATTTAAATACACCTACTATTACTTAAATGTGTCCACTTTTACTTGAATGCGCCCATTGTTATCCAGATGCGCCCAATACTGTTTAAATGTGCCCTTTTTACTTGAATGCGCCCACTACTTCCCTCCTCAATGCGCCAACTTTTACTTAAATGCGCCCACTATTATCCAAAATGCGGCCACTATTGCTTGAATGCACTCATTATTGCTTGAATGCGCCCATTTTTACTTGAATGTGCTCACTATTGTTTAAATGTGTCTACTTTTTCTTGAATGTACTCACTTTTACTTGAATGCACCCACTATTACCCAGAATGTGCCCAATACTGTTTAAATGCGCCCACTTTTCTTGAATGTGCCCACTACTTCCCTCCTCAATGCGCCTGTTTTTGCTTGAATACGCCTGCTATTGTCCAGATTGTGCCCACCATTGCTTGAATGCGCCGAGTATTGGTTAAATGCCCCCACTTTTATTTGAATGTGCACACTATTGCTTAAATGCACCAACTTTTTCTTGAATGCGCCCACTTTTGTTTGAATATATACGCCCACTATTATCTAGAATGCGCCCAATACTATTTAAATGTGCCAACTTTTGCTTGAATGTGTCTATTACTTCCCTCCTCAATGCGGTACTTTTGCTTAATGCACCAACTATTACTTGAATACACTCACTTTTACTTGAATGCGCCCACTATTGCTTAAATGTGTCCACTTTTACTTGAATACACCCACTTTTACTTGAATGCGCCCACTATCCAGAATGTGTCTACTTTTACTTAAATACTCCCACTACTTCCCTCCTCACTTCTTTCTTTTCCTCTCTTCAATTCCTTCCTCTTTTTACTTCTCACGTGTTTTTTTTTCATTTTTTTTCTCACTTCTCTTACTTCTCTGCTCATATCGATGTGTTATTTTCTTAAAAATATGATAATATTAGTTTTATTGAAATGCAATTTTTATAATAAATCCAATAATTTTTATTTTATCAAAAATTTCATTACGGATCAAAATTTATACACAAAATAAATTTTACTTTTTATTTGCTCTTAATATACATGTGTATTATTTTCTCAGTAAGTCGAGGTCACATTGCCTAAAGTATATCAGTACGGACGAAACTACGCTTATGTTTGTATTCGAATAAATACGAGTATTGCAACGATGAGGAAGGTTTAGAAAGATCTAATAGTAATGCAACGGGAACTACGTCCTCATAAGCCACGTTTTGGGAGTAACTATACGAATCGAACATGACTTCCGATAAACAACTATTCTAGATCAGTCTATGCTTAGTCGATCATTAGTAGCACACCCATTAGCATTGTTGGACATCATATTTTAATCAGCCTCAGTGGCTACTTATTGGGACCCTCTATATTGGTTAACGGTTATTCCCCGAAATTAACATCTCCCTTTGATACAAGGACCTCACATCCTTCTCAAGCATTTTATCCATGCTCCCCCACTTGCCCATGCCACTCAGCCTACCCCCTCACTCGGGCATACATCATTGACATAGTCGCCCAGGCATACACCATTTACATAGGTTTACGATACATAAACAAGGGTCATTGACTCCACCAAAGCTAGGACGAAGCCACATTCAACATCATTGGCACATTCAACATCATTGACTCCACCAAAGCTAGGATAAAGAACCCTCAACTTTAAATAGCAGTCACTTTCTATATTTCTAAGTTTATCCAAGCGACCCTTATGTTGTAGTTCTGAGATTTTGCCTCAAAGATCACCTAATAACTCTTTTGACCTGAACTGCTTGTTTAATTCATTTTGATGTAAAATCGTCGAGAGCAAGTATTAATTGTTATTGTAATGAATCTGACTTGAGTTATGAGGTAACCCTATTTGTTTTGGCTAAGTAAGTTTCTTAGAAATTTAATATAATCCTCTAAGGTATTTTGTTATCATGTGACACACTTATGTTCCAAGTTTGGAACTGATTGAATGTTGTTTGAGTAATGTTCCTTTGTTTTCGACCAAAGTGCAATTTACCCAAGATGATGGGCTATATTGCAAAATGTCACATGTTGAACATGCCTTAAGTGTTTTAGCATCATAAGAGAGAGAATGATGCTAAGTGGTGGCTTGTGGAAAGCCTAAATTCCAAGTTTGAACTTGTTTGAATAACGTTAGTACCGTGTGCACCAATTTTGGTATAATTTGTAATTTACCCAAAATGTGGGGTTGATATGCAAATTACCACCTCTAGATTGTCCCTACTTCCTCTATGTATCATTTATAGTAGATAGAATGAATTAGAAACCATTTTTGAATCATTTATGAGTGGTAGTATTCTTGGTGATGAAAAGACCAAGAAAGGGGTTGAATGGAAATCCTAATTGAGCTTGTATTAAGTGTATCGGGTCGTAGTGTTAAATGGGAGTTCCTATCGGCCAAGGAGCAAAATAGGAGACCCCCATATCGTGTTGTTAACTCTTTGACTTTTCAAAAACGATCTAAGAACCTCAATAAAGCAATGGTTATCGGCTTGCAACTTTCCTTTGGAAAAGGTTGCATTGAATTTGTGAATATAATAATGCGAGTGGAAGTGGCTTGTCCTAGGAGATAACAAAAGGGGGCCGACCCTTATCCCTCATATTATCCTCAAGTTCTTATTTTTCATGATAAGATAAAGATGTAGTGCATGCAAGTACATGTGTCAACCATGCATGGACACGTGGCACCTAGTAGCTTAAATTGATGACACCTTATTTTCACACTTCTTCATGAACAACAAGTATGTATACCGCTTCTTTCACCTCTTAGTGAACTTTTTCGAATCCTACCACCTCCTTGCTCTTAGATATCATTCATAGGGTCATTGTATCATGAAGGAGTGAAGTGGTATCATGCATAGGGCCTTGGGTATCATCCAAAGCAAGTTCATATCGGCCAAGTAAGGTGGTATCAACCTAGTAAGGTGATATTGGCCATAGTGGAGTGCTTTGACCACAAGTGTGGGGGATATCAACCAAGAGTGGTGGCATGTCGTGCATGAGTAGTGGGGTATCGTGAAAGGTGCTAAGGATCAAGAGGGAGCTCAATACTTAACCCTTAGGTGAGGCCATGATCATCTCAACCTTGGATTGAAGCATGATTTTAGGGTTATGATCTTCCTTTCTTTTCTTCTTCACCAATTGCTTATCCTTGGTGATTCCTTGTATATGAAGGAGTTGTGAACGAGCCTTGGACTTTTGATAAGTCGTCTTCAATCTTAGGAACGTGGAGCTTTGGAGCTTGTAGCTTTGAAATTGTTCTTGAGGCGGGTTATATAAGTTGAACTCTATCATGTTATTATTCATCAACTAAATTGCTATACTTAATGAACTACTTCTAATTCCGAAATTTTCTGAAATAGTTGATGAAATAATGAGTTCTAGTAGTTTCTTAGACCTGTTTCCATGAACAATAATTGTTAGAACAAAGGTCTAGAGCTTGAAGATGATGGTATCACCTTATAAAGTGATATCAGGTTCAAGCACACAAGCAGGCACCTCTAACCCGATATGGTGATGCACCTACTTCACTAAAATGATATGGATATGATTTTATACCTTCTTGCACAATATGGTGGTGTAATGTACACCTCTTGCAAGATATGAGGTCAAGCATACACCTCAAAAATGATATTGGGTTAAGCACACACCTCTTTGCCTGATATGGTGTGAAGCACACACACACCTCTTTGCCCGATATGGTATGAAGCACGCACACACCTCTTTGCCCGATATGGTGTAAATCACACACACACACACCTCTTTGCCCGATATGGGGTGAAGCACACACACACCTCTTTTCCCGATATGGTGTGAAACACACATACACCTCTTTTCCCGATATGGTGTGAATCACACACACCTCTTTTCCCGATATGATGTGAATTACACACACCTCTTTGCCTGATATGGTATGAAGCACACACACACCTCTTTGCCCGATATGGTGTGAAGCACACACACACCTCTTTCCCAATATGGTGTTAAGCACACACACACCTCTCTGCCCAATATGGTGTGAAGCACACACACACCTCTCTGCTCGATATGGTGTGAAGCACACACACACACCTCTTTGCCCAATATGGTGTAAAGCAAGCATACACCTCTTGCCCAATATGGTAAGAATACATACACCTCTAAAGTTATACGGGTAGAAAGCACACACCTCTAATCCGATATTGGGTTAAGCATACACCTCTTGGACGATATGGTGTTGAGCACATATCTCTAAAATGATATGGTGGGTAACCCAATACACTAGATGAAAAAAGTGGTAAGGTGGTTAATACCCTAGAACATGTGATGGCCAATACACTAAAGTAAGGTGTGGCCAATATCTTCAAGAGAGGTGAGGATGTTACACTCATGTATGGTGAAGTTGATATACCATATGAATGGTAAGGTTGATACCTTAATGGGTAAGGGTCTGAGGAATATGTTGATGCCTAGATCGATATACACCTAATCCAATACATGTGTTCAACTTGGCATACATGATTCAATTTGATGCATCTTGTAAAGGTGAGGGTCATACACTATTAGGAGTGATGAGTGTAACACCAAGTAATGATGTGGTTTGGTTAATACCTTGATAGGTAGAACACCTAAAGTGGTTGATAATGGTATATTAACAATGCCTTAACTCGAGATGAGTCTATATCACTTGATGATAGTTGGGTAATTCAAATATGTGACTTATAGTCAATACACTACATGATAAATGTGATGTGTTAGTGTATAAAGTATTAGAATGGGATATACCCTAATACAAGATAAGTTAATGAACTTAAGTAAGTTAAAAGTAATGAGGGAAGTAATACATCAAGGCATGATAAATATCACATCCAACACCTCAAGGTTGATACATGTTGATGCACCTTAAGTCCAATATACTTAGATGAATAACACATGAAGTGTGTCATGTCAATTGTTACATTGAGATGTAATGCACTTTGATAAGTGTAGGCTAACATACCTTGAGAAAGGGTCAAGCCAAGATAATAAAGTATGATGTAATCAATATCCTAGAGAGGATGAGAGAGAAACTCATACCTTGTGTTGATAATCATTTAACGACTAATGTTGAGAATAGATAAGTATGATTGCATATTTATGATATGAATGTATGTTCCTAGATGTGTGGAGCAATGAATTAGGGTTTGAATTAATAATATGAACTTGAAATCCTATTCAGCTATAAAGGGAAACCCTAACCCTAATGATGGGAAGGTTGTATTTCTCTTATTACATAAGGCTTGTGAGGCATGTTAAGTACTTGTATAACAAGTATAATGTTTAATGGCCTTGTGAGCCATGTGAATAAGTTGTTGCCTAGTGAGAGGTGACAAGATGTGTAATGGCCTTGTGAGCCATGTGAATAAGTTGTTGCCTAGTGAGAGGTGACAAGATGTGAAATGGCCTTGTGAGCCATGTGAGATGCTTCTGCAACAAGTATCATGTATATCTTGGTCTGAGGACCTAGAGTTATTAGTTACTTGATAAGTGGTAATTGTGTTTAGTGATGAACTAAGGGTTTGAATACCCATATATAGTAATCATGGTGATAATGTTAAGGGATGAGAATTCCCAGTAATGAGATAAGGTATTGAGATCCTAAATGTTATATGTGTTCTAAAGATTTGAAAAGTACTTGATAGATGCATTGTACCTTTCTTTGTAGCATATGTTATAATAATTCTTGTTTGAAACTTGAATGATGCTAAAAGATACGGTAATGCACTTAATTAATTAAGTGGAATCTTATCATGTAGTGCCCTAGCCATAGATCCATCATCTTCAGGAGCTGGTGATGGTGAAACGTGTTCTCCTACGGGTTAACCTAGAGTGCATATTGTTGAATATATAGGGTTTCTCCTAGCCGAAAGTAGGAGGAATAGAGTGCAACTTCGGTTGTAGACTCAGGATATGTATAAGAGCATAGTAAATAGCCCCATGGCTCAGTGTGATAGAGCATGAATGCGTTCATGTCTTGGGAGCACGGTGAACATGCCCATGGCTCTAGATATACTAGCGTTGCGACCTGTACCAAGACAGGCTAGATAAAGGGTATCCTGCAGAGCTAGCCCTGTGACCGAGGTCACTTATGCAAGAGACTGTGGTCCTACTTTGGTTCTCATGCACTGACCATCAGGGTAGAGGTTGTGGAGTCTGGCTTTTCCATTAACCTTGTATGGCACCGACTTTGGGTTTTGCAACCGAAGGTTGGATTTGAGCGGTACGGCTCACTTCCGCATGGTATATGTGTGATTGAAAAATGTAATCAACCGTGTAGCATATCTTCTTAAGGATTGAATATGGAAAACATTGATTGATGCGCACTTTAGTTATATACTTAGTTGATAGATGATATTTATGTTTCTTTACATTCCTTGTGTAAGGACCCTGACCTTCGTTTTGGGCTTATCCTGTTTGCTTTGCCTAAACCTTATGTTTAGTTTCTTTCTAATCACCTCTAGTGGTGATTAGGGTTTGTTTGTTCTTTGTTGAGAGTTGGAGGTGCTACTTGCAAATGACCCAATTTTAGGATTGATATGCAAGTTTGTCACCTTGAGAGATGTTTCTCTCTCTCCTTGCATCCTCTAGGGTTGAGAGGATGGTTTGGGCTTGTTGTTTGAGTAGCTTTGGGCTTTGTTTTGCCTTTTTGAGCCTTGTTTGGGCTTTGCCTTGCTTTGTTGGGCCTTGTATCAGGCAAGCTCTAGGTGTATTAGACAAGCTTGGTGCCTTGTGTCGGCCATGTATATCGGCCAAGGAGGGTGCTGGTGGGTGTGATGGTTTGCCATGATGGGCGACACACACCCCACCACCTTACATCATTTGTGTCACCCCCTTGGGGGCACTTGGTGCTTGTTGCTTGCATGTGGCAAATGCTTTGGGCATGTGGAAGTGGCGAGATGAGTAGGTGGCTTTGCCCCATGGACAAGTGTCCCTAGGTTGGGCAACACCTTGCCTTTGTTTCCTCTTCACCCTCTTCTATATATGTCTCTCCTTTCTCTTTCTTAGGATCCCATTAGTTCCTTAGTTGCTTCCCTTCTTCCTTGGTGGCTGATACATCTCCTTGGTGAGTTTGGTGGCCGATCTTCTTCCTCTAGTGGTGGCCAAACCCTAGAGTGTGTTTTGCTTCTCTTCTTGTGGTGAGTATCTCCCCCTCTTTCCTTAGCACCTTCCTCTCATTCTTGCTTGTTCTTCGGCCATGGTGGTTATGAGATTCACTTCTATTCTTGTGGTGGCCGAAGGTGCTGCTTGGAGCTTGGGATCTTGGTGGTAGGAGCTTGGATCTTGCTTAAGGCGGGTTACATAACTCCTAACCCTAGCTATACTACTTCCTTTTCTTGTTGCATGCTTATGTTTCATCTTGATCGGCCATGCATCTTGTTAGATATGTTTCTTGCCCTAGTTTGTAACTTTAATCTTGTTGAATATATGATGAATATGTTGTTGATGTGTTCTTGAACTTGGTAGCTGAACCATGAGTTTAGGGCTTCTTGGGAAAAACCCCTTTCTCTTCCATTTTGTTTAGAGAAGTGAGTCCGAGCTCTACCAAATTTTGTGATATTTTAGACTATTTTTCTGTTGTCAAAACTGCCCTTTTAAACTGTTTTCCTCTCTTTTATAAGTACTTTTGCAATAATTGGCCAAACCACGCTCTTAATCCAATATTTCCATTTTTTGCAGAGTTTTTCCCCATTTTGGTACGTTTATCGTCAATAAGGCCGTCCCGGCCCAAAAATAAGCTCCACCTACTTTTGGCCTTCCTGACGCCCGATACAAGCACTGCCCGACAGGGTAGCGCGACACAACGACACACGATATGGGGATGCCGCACAAAAATAAACTGACGGACGACACGACTTTTACCCGACAGGGAGCCGAGCTTGCCATGACAACTTGAACTTATCGCGCGACACAGGCCACCCACCGGCAGGCGCCGCCCGTCACATGACCGACAGCCGACACCCTATGCTGGGCGATACCAGTATCGGTCATCCACTAAACCGCGAAGAGGGAGGATACATGGCGCTTCGAGCACCATAACTTCCCCCAACCGCTGCCTATAAATAGCAGCTACAGGAAGCCGAAAAGACAGTTCGCACAGTTGGGAACTTTAACCGATCTTCGGAGGAAAACTACAAGAGAAAGAGTATCGTGCCTCAGTACTCGTAACAGGAAACTCTAGGTGAGCTCTTCCTCATCCCGAGAGGGAGGGAATGGTTCACTTAGGACCGTCCCGAGTGACACTGCAGGCCGATATCGGCCAACGTTGATGAGCGACACAAGTGTTCGATAGTAGTTGCATCGCTCCATGACAGAAATGATATCGAACCTAATACGCTTCGCCCGTCATGACGTGCCGCCCGAGAGGGTGCGCCGCCCGACATGACCGTATCGGCCAGGGTCCTTGAGCGATACAGTCGGCCGTCACAGTGTGCCGCCTGACACTGCTGTATCGGGCTAGGCTCTTGACCGGTATCGGGCTGGAGAGCTGCAGTGGACTGTCATCCTTCTACATCAAGAAGGCAACATCTATCTTTATTTCTGTTATTCAATTCTTTACTTATGCACTGTAATTAAGAACTTTAATCTTTATGGAAATGGAAAAGCTTAATCACTTGCTGCTCTATGCTTGGTGTAATTGTTGGATGACTGCTATGTTTAATATATGAACTCTAGCTTGCATGTTTGGATCACGTTTCGCTTAGCTACTGAATCATGTTTTTCCATCGCAACAACTTCGAGAGATGTGTTGTGGCTCTAGTGTTTGGTCCGATTCTGGAGTACGAGAGTGCCTGGAACGAAGTTGCTTCAGTAGCATTTCACTCTAACTTAAGTCCAGCAACCTCGAGAGGGGTGTTGATGCTTGGTTAGAGGTACCCGCTCTGAGAGGAGGGGTACAGGATGTTCCTGCTGCTGCTTGTTTTACCAAAGTTTATCCTTCGCACCTCGCTTTAGCTCTAGTTTTATCTTTATGTTTCTGTTGCATGAAAACCCCTAAAAACTGCTAAATGACTAAAACCTTAAATCCTTCCTGTAGCTCCAGTTGGAGATAGTTTTCTTCGTTTTGTTCGTGACATCTTGTTGTTTCCCTTTGGGGAATTTACTATGTCTTTATACCTGCTGGAGTGTAGCGTGTCGATTCAGAGTTCTCATCACTACCACCCTTGTCGCTGTGTTCGACCCCGTATATCTACTTTGACCCCGTAAGCAAAGTTGCGGGGGCCTAGAAGGATTCGGGTTATGAATGAGAAAGCTCGACTACCTCAAATCTGCCTCCAATCTTAGGATGCGCGATTTAGGTCGGTCAACTTTTTGGCGCCGTTGCCGGGGACAAGGAAAAATGGCACTATTGATGAATCCAAATCCACTAACTACACTCCCGTGCCTCAAGCTTAGAAATGAGCTTGACAACGCTCTTTGCTTTTATTATCATTTTGTCTTTGCACAAAATAAATAATTCTATTTTCTAAACTTGATTTCTCGTGTCATTTCATGAACCCCGAAGAACAGTGACCTATTCTACCGACCACTGACACCATGCCGCCCCGCATCGAGCCACCCCAGTCTGAAGAAGAACACCCAGGGCGAGCTCGACCTCATTCGCCTCCAGCAGAATTCAACAATCGCTATGACGGCGATGATAAACTCGAAGATCCAGAAACTGAGCATTTCGAGGAAGGCCATCGCCGTGATAGACGTCATCACCACTGGAGACACAGAAGGAATCACGACAATCAGGAACGACGAAATGACACCAGCGACAGCGACAACTCGGAGGAAGAAGAGAAAACATTGAGGGAGTTAGCGTCTACGAAGGCCAACAACTCCCGATGCCCCGTCATTGTCCCCCGTTTCAATGCGAAAAATTTTGAGCTCAAGCCGTCAGTTATCTCAATGATACAGAATAAGAGCTTTAGGGGAAATTCTAAGAATGACAACCCGTACCACCATCTGGATGCTTTCAAAAATATATGCGATACAATAAAAATGAGGGGGGTCCCCCAAGAGGTCATATACTGCAAGGGATTTATTTTCTCCCTGGAGGACAAAGCTCTTTCATGGTATCTTGGGTTACCCCACCAATCTCTAAACGGATGGGGAGCACTGGCTGACGCATTCGTGAACAAATTCTACCCCACTGAAAGAACTGTCAGAAACAGGCAGAAAATAACCTCTTTTATGCAAAAGCCGAATGAAAGCCTCCATGACGCCTGAGAGCGATTCTGGGAATACCAGAGGGATTTCCCACATCATAATTATAAGAAAGGCTTCCTAGTCACCACCTTTTATAATGGCCTGACTCCTGATGAAAGGGTGTCACTAAATGCGGCAGCAGGCAGTGACTTCCTTGGGAAGAAACCAAGCAAGTCCGAAAAGATCATAAAAAACATGGCTGAGCTGCTAGCCGGCACTGATTACGATAGATCAGATAGAGGACATGTCAAGAAGGTCAGTGAAGGACCCTCTCTTGAGTCCAAAGTGCTGGAGTCCATAACCTCGCAGATACAAAGAATCGCCACTGATGTTAAGCAACTGCGAGAAGCTGGCGGGAAAGGCAAGAAGCCAGTTGAGAAGGTGATGAAATGCGTAACCTGCGGTGAAGGAGGACATGGCGTAGACAATTGCATCTACACCCGACCAGACGTGGATAGTGATTCCGACTCGGAAGACGAAAGGACTGAAAATGTCTCTTTCGTGAACTACAAAAGGCCAGACCACCCCGAATTTAATTACGGCAACAAAGATGCAGCTGAAAACTCTCATCAGTTGCATATCTCGTCCAAGCCAACACAAGCTTTTGAGAAGAGAGGGGGGCCTGGTCAGTACGCCAAGAACAACCAGTTCCAGTCAGCAAAAGGAAACATCCAAGTGCAGGGAAAGTATCAAGGGTCGAACCGAGAACAAGACAAGGGCACAAGCCAAACAGATGTGATTGGCCAGTTATTTGATTTTGTTAAGAAGCAGGATACGATCAATAATCAACTGGCGCAAAGTGCGCTATCAAATTCTGGCGTGTTGAACTCTTTGCAGATACAATTGGCGGACATGCAAACACACCAACGCCAAATTGACCAGCAGCTAGCTCAGTTGGCCGAGATCGTGAAGAACCCATCAGGGAAGATACCATCGAATACTAAGACTGCCAAGAAGGCAGGTCTGTGACCGTAGAGGCAAAGATGAAGATGCAGGAAAAAGAAGCTGAATGCATCCATCTGAAGACGGAAAACACAGCACTTCTCGGGAGGCAACCCGAGTTGCCTTTTAAATTCCTAGAATAGGACGCTTTTACTTTTCTGCATGAAAAACACTACAAACATTATGTACTGTAATAAGGCCCGAGTCAGTGCGTGCGCCGCATGCGCTGAATCCTCTATTTTATGGGTCACCGCTTTACTTTTATTGACCGGGATGGGTAATACCATATGAGGCCAGGATCTTAGTCTTAGGAAAATGATGTTTTACTCATCATCCGCTTTTAACCGCTATATTTTCAAGTTATATCGGGCAGTGGAATCTCGGGGATCACAAGGGTTGTGTCGGTTAGCATGCCTGGGCGGCGTGCACTCGTATCGAGCAGTTGGAACGAGTTACCCCAACGGCCGACGCGCGCTCCAGATTTACCAAGTTTCACCCCCAGATGAGATTGCTATATAAGGGGCTGAGCTTTTACCGTATCGGGCTACTTGCCTTACTATTTTTACTCTCCCGTATCATGCTAAGATCTTGTGCATTTGCTCCTGTGTCGTGCAAGACCTCCCTACTCCCGTATCGTGTGGAAGTTGAGAACACAACAAGGTATAGCCCGACAGACCTTATCGCCCGACAGACCGTGCTGCTCGACACGATAAATAAGTAACTTGTCAGTCTCAGAGTTCGTGAGCTGAGTTGCCGTGTATCACCCGACACGAATGTCACGCAACATACCTTTTATTCACGATTGCCCGATACTCCATGTCGGGCGATAGCCGTGGTACCCATCTTTGCACCACCTCGCCTGTTTTATTGTCGGGCGATACACTGCTTTCCTTTAAAGAAAACCTTATCGGGTATCTTATCCTGTCACCACCGTGTTGCCCGACACACGCGTACCGAACGACTAACCTGACACATGTTTATCGCAATATCACCTTGTTCTTATGACATGTTTGATCCTCTAACGTGCCGAGCGATGCCCACATCTCGTGTTGGGCTCGAGCTGAAAACCTCGTATCGCCCGATGCGGGGTGTGGATCATTTCTATATCAAGACATACCTTATCGAACATTCAATTTAACTTCTTCAAAACATCGACACATCAAATTGACCAAGGATTTTGTTTGTTAATTAACAGAATGGCTCACATCAAGCAAACTGCTGTCCCGGTTGACGCACAAGGCAGGAGGATCTACCTCGAGACTGTAGCTGAAGGACAAACTGCCAGGCCTAAACGCCCGAATCCAGGAGCAGCCAGGGTGTCAACATCAGAAAAGAGGGTTAGGGTTGGAGAAGTGGCAGCTCCAACTCCAACACTGACACCACTAGCAGTAGCAAAACTCCCGGGATACGCGTCGGGAAGTTTCGAGCCAAGGAACGAGGAGCACGCTCGCCGATATGCTAAATTAGCAACCAACGTCTATCGATCAAGCAGGTTCTGCCATCAAGCCTCATTTGCTGAACTGGGGATCATTGGGAGGTTGAAGGGCATCCTCACTGTGGCTGGGCTGAAGAAGATCTGCTTCAGCCGATCTTCCTCTTATACCAGACTGACAATGGAATTTATGTCTTCTCTCCACCGGATTTTCATGTAAGATAATTATGTCTACCTAACTAAGTAGGGTTGAGGAACCTACCAGACCTCTAAAGAATTCAGTGGGCCAGATAGACTCCAGGCCCGACTGTACAACTCAGAGCATGCCATCTCCGATAAGTTGTTGAATAAGATCTTCTCTTCCAACGAGGAGGAGAAGAATTTAATGGACAACGGTGAGAGAATCACCGAGGGAGACAGGTTCAATCACGTGGAGCTCTGGAACAGGATAACCGGCAAATCGTCATTCAAGCCGGGAAGAAAGGTGGTGGCAGTGCACTCGTGCTTTTGGAGGATAGTGCACAAATTGGTGGCATGCTTGCTGTTCAGCAAGAATGAGTCCAGCAACATCTATACAGAAGAACTCCACATCATGTGGCACATGATGGAGGGTCGAGTGATCAACCTCGGGCGGTTCTTGCTGAAGAGACTGCACCCGATGAAGGAAGCCACCAAAGAGTACTGCATGGGCGACATCATCAACTTAATCGCGGTTGGGCTCGGGTACCCGAAAGAGCCGCGCAACCTTTCGAGGATGCAAGGCGATGAGGTGATCGACACCAAGTACCTGATGAGGACCAGTATCATAAAGAAGGAGGGGAGAGAATACTTCTACAAGTTTTCAAGAACAAACACACTCCTCCCACTCCCTCGTTGTGCCGCCTACGACGCAGAAAAACTGGTCTTCACTGCCGCCGAAATTGAAGCTGTAGCGAACGACGCAGCTTACACCACCGCCACCAGGGCCCAGGAGAGGGCAGTTCCAGAGCTACCAACGACAACTGCTAATAGAGTTGTTGTAGCTCCAACTATATCAGCCACCACCACAAAAAGGACGGTGGTAGCTGAAAAAGACCCGGTGATCGTTGAGGTCACCGAGACAGAGACTACGGGAGCGGCCACGGGAGAGACGGCCGCAGCCCCCGTCATTGCTTCAATGCCTATAGAGGCAGAAAAAGCACTCCAGCAGGACGTCAGCGACGAGGTGTTCGATGAGATCCTGAGAATGGAGCTCGAAAGAACACAGTGGATGCCGACACCGCCGCCGAAATCCCCTCCTGCAGTGGTTGAGGAGATCGCCAATAGTGTAGAGGTGGAGCAGAGTCCGCCGACACACCGACCCTCTCCACCCCGATGAGAAGGCAAGGTGGTGGCAACTGAAAGAGCGCCGTCACCTCGCCTGGAAGCATCTGCATCGCGAACGATTCAGATAGACTCTTCCTCACCTGGTGGAGCATCGCGTGAGCAAGATGTCGTGAGGACGGAAAGGAGACCCGCCGAAATTCCTCCATCGCTCAGAAAGACGATCGGGCACGAGTTCGACTACTTGCGGGAGGTAACAAATATCAACTCAGCTATTTGTATTTCCCTAACCCGCAAGTTTGCATCTTTCTAAAACAGGCTAAATAGCCAAGAACGAGAGCTGTTGACTTTGGCTCGCCTTCCCGACGGACTAGAGGCCTTGAATTCGACGCTTCAGCAAGTTCTCCAATGCCTCGATAGGATCAAAGAGAGACTAGATAGGAGTGATGACCATCTACGCTGAAGGTAGCCGAGAAGGACCCTGTCACCCCCTAGCCGTGGCTCTCCTCCTTCTTCACCAGTTTCCCCCTCGGGAACAGCGTCCTCCTCCTCCTTCAATAGGTGATCCTCAACGCCCGAGGAGGGGACGCAATAAAGGTCAGCCTAAGGAGCTCCAGCAGGACAGGAGAGCTCCCTAGGCTCGAAAGAAGAAGATCCCTCAGTCCCCCTGGATGAAATTGAAGATGATAATAGAGATATCAGCATCGGGGTGGACTCTATTGATGAATCAGAGGGAGAAAAGGGGGACGTCTATGCAGCTAATGAAAGACACCTCCCCCGAGGAAGACGCTCGATGGCGGACAGGTTCCGTAAGCCATCCGAGATACCCTCCTTTGAAATGGCCAACTTTGACAGAAGGGCCATCGGCTGCCTAACGATCAGAGACCAGAAACTGCTAAACAAGGTCTTAAGATCACAGGCAGATGAAGAAGATGTCATCTAGAGCGACGGCTACTTCTCCGTACAATGGGGAGCGCTCCGCAAGATGTTCTGCTTGCCTTCCGTCATCGGAAAAAGACTATTTTGGGTCCTTGAAAATGCGATAATAGAAAATATCGACAGTAGGACAGGTCGGAAGACAATATACAATGCCACCCCGACCTTGGCAAGAAGGCTGATGTGGGGAGAACAAGACTCCACTACGGTGGCCAACATGCTGTAGCACATTGACGAGCATAACCCTAACCTCATGTTGGCACCGTATAAGCACCACAACATATGGTTCCTCTGCGTGGCAGGACTAAGGAACCACGATGTCCGGCTAATGAACTGCAGCCGCAATGAGGTGCCGTACTCCGGGAATGCTTTCAGCCGCCCGGAGGACAAAAATCTGAGGCTTCTACCGCTGCGTCTTCTACGAGCTATCAAGCAAGGAGCCAAACGTCACGGCGGCATTTGGAACTTTTATTCTATCCGCGACTTCCCCGTCCAGGCTGAAGAGGGAAGCGGAAATAGCGCCCTCGCCGTCTTAAGTGCCATAGAGGTGCTCAACACAATTGGAAACTTGGGGGCCCTTAGGGGCACATGTTTCTATCACCGCAGGGGCACATACGCCATGCTGTTGATTAAATACAGACGCTATTTCCGAGACGCAGGGGTACCTGATAGCCTGCTGGACAGCGAACAAGAAGATGAATCTTCACGATCCAGCAACTCCCCAAAGAGAGAAGCGGAGATAGAAGCTGACACCTACGGGGCAGGCAAGCAGTTGGAGACCCTACGGAAAGTGCACGGGATGGAAGACACTGCTTCGCCTGAAGCTTCATAAGAACTGATCAAAAATTTCGACCGCTTCTCGTGTGCTACGCTCACACAGGAGTACGTAAATGAAATACTTCTAAAGTTAACAGATTCCACCCCGGCAGATGTCATTTACAAGGCAGGCAATGTCGTAGTCCTGGTAGATGATCTAAGGGACATGGTAAAACAAGGAGGGTGCTTAGCTATATCTGTGGCGGCGACTTGCATCCAAATATTACAGCCAAGGTTCGAACACGCATACATAGATCATCCTATGCTGTTCAACGATGTCTGCCTCGCCGACGAAATAGGAGCACAACATTATTTTTTGGCAGAGTTGAAGAGCGGGGTCCCTAGCCAAATTTTTCTACCCATCCTGCATTATAATCATTGGACGCTTCTAACAATGTACACTCGGAAATGAGTAGGAATCTTTTACAACAGCTCGGACAACAACAAAAACCATCGAGTGCCGTGTACATCAGAACCGTTGACATCCGTCAAACTCTTATCTCGAAAATTCTACGACGAGGTGTCAAAGATGATCCAACCATTCCTAGACATACAAGCAAGCAAATGGCACAAACTCCAATTCTGCCACTGCAGTCCGCAACAGCTTCCCCTATCTAACGACTGTGACATCTTTGTCCTGGAATGGATAGCAAATAAAGCAACGCCTGACCAGCTCCACCACATCGATTATCACAGCAAAAGAGGAGAATATGTGTGGGAGATTTTATCTAACGCAGGCACGCTCATCAGCTAACCTCACTGGAGTAACATTACCTCACCTTATCTACCTCACAACTTTGAGACAGAGTGTGGAGTAAGTTTGGGGGGGTATCATGTACCAGTGAGGGAGGTACAAAATTTTTGAACATTTTCTGACTAAAATTCTTTATTCTTTTGATTCTTTCCTATATCATGTATACATATACATATGTTCGTTCTTTTCCTATATCATGTGTACATGTACATATGTTTGCTCATACAACAAAATCTTACCAAAAATTTTGAAATTTTTTTCTTATCTTGTCCCCTTACATATGTACAAAGTCGCTATATTAGTAAAAACTTGATGCAACTCCTTGCCAAGTTTGTTTTCTATGTGCTTAACAAGATGCAAGTTTTGTTATATGTTTCTAATAATGCTGCCTCAAACAACAAAAGATTATGTTTTGCCATGCCAAAAATTTCGAAAAAATATAATAATCTCGCAAACAGCTAAGAGACGAGTATGGAGAAGGAAAAAGCTGCCCAACAGCAGAAATCTCTTTGTTTTCCCTCACCCAAAGAAAATCCCAAAAAGAGAAAGAAACCTTATGAGTGTGAATAAAAGCATGAGAGTTGTGCCCAATAAAAGAAAAGAAAAAATATATATACACACTTGTTTTCCAAAAGTACCCATCTTTAGGCATGGTAGATCCGGGGCAGTGGTACGTAGGATGTGAAATCACTGCTCTAAAGCCAACTGGCTTGGACTGCAGGGACCACTTGCCCGCTAACGGACCCTTACCTGGATGGACTGATGGGAAACGAGAAATACCCCAAAAAGCCTTAGCCTACCCTATACACAACTTTCCGCCCCAAAAATAAAGTTGTTTGGTGTGTAAGCTAACTTCGGAATCATACAACAAAAGTCTCGCTGAAGCTGTAGAGATCAATTTTACTGAAATAATAAAGCAAGGAAACACATTGTCTTTTGTTTGCAGCGAGACATCATTACCTCTAAGGCATCGTGATTCTTGTTTCACCTTTTGAAATGAAAGCTGCACCGAGCAAGAAGAAGCATCACAAAATAAAGTTTAAATATTGATTGAGGACAATCAAAATGCTATGTTTGGGGGAGTTGATAACACCAAATTTTGTGATATTTTAGACTGTTTTTCTGTTGTCAAAACTGCCTTTTAAACTGTTTTCCTCTCTTTTATAATTACTTTTGCAATAATTGGCCAAACCACGCTCTTAATCCAATATTTCCATTTTTTGCAGAGTTTTTCCTCATTTTGGTACGTTTATCGTCAATAAGGCCGTCCTGGCCCACAAATAAGCTCCACCTGCTTTCAGCCTTCCTGACGCCCGATACAAGCACCGCCCGACAAGGTAGTGTGACAAAACGGCGCACGATATGGGGATGCCGCTCAAAAAGAAACTGACGGACGACACGTCCTTTACCCGACAGAGAGTCGAGCTCACCACGACAACTCAAACTTGTCGCGCGACACAGGCCACCCACCGGCAGGTGCCACCCGTCACATGACCGACATCCGACACCCTGTGGTGGGCGATACCAGTATCAGTCATCCACAAAAATGCAAAGAGGGAGGACACGTGGTGCTTCAAGCACCATAACTTCCCCCAACCGCTGCCTATAAATAGCAGCTACATGAAGCTGAAAAGATGGTTCGCACAATTGGGAACTTTGAGCGATCTTCAGAGGAAAACTGCGAGAGCAAGAGTATCGTGCCTCAATGCTCGTACCGGGAAACTCTAGGTGAGATCTTCCTCATCCCAAGAGGGAGGGGATGGTTCACTAAGGACCGTCCCGGGAGACACTATAGGCCGATATCGTCCAACGTTGATGAGCGACACAAGTGCCCGACAGTAGTTGCATCGCTCCATGCCAGACACGATATCGAACCCGATACGCTTCGCCCGTCATGACGTGCCGCCCGACATGAGCGTATCGGCTAGGGTCCTTGAGCGATACATTCAGCCGTCACGGTGTGCCGCCCGACACTGCTGTATCGGGCTAGGCTCTTGACCGATATCGGGATGGAGAGCTGTAGTGGACTTTCGTCCTTCTACATCAAGAAGGAGACATCTATCTTTATTTCTGTTATTCAATTCTTTACTTATGCACTGTAATTAAGACCTTTAATGTTTATGGAAATAGAAAATCTTAGTCACTTGCTGCTCTATGCTTGGTGTAATTGTTGGATGACTGTTATGTTTAATATCTGAACTCTAGCTTGCATGTTTGGATCGTGTTTTGCTTAGCTACCGAATCGTGTTTTCCCGTCGCAACAACTTCGAGATATGTGTTGTGGCTCTAGTGTTTGGTCCGATTCTGGAGTACGAGAGTGCCTGGAATGGAGTTGCTTCAGTAGCATTTCACTCTAACTTAAGTCCAGCAACCTCGAGAGGGGTTTTGATGCTTGGTTAGAGGTACCCTCTCTGAGAGGAGGGGTACAGGATGTTCCTGTTGCTGCTTGTTTTACCAAAGTTTATCCTTCACACCTCACTTTAGCTCTAGTTTTATCTTTCTATTTTTGTTGCATGAAAACCCCTAAAAACTGCTAAATGACTAAAACCTTAAATCCTTCTTGTAACTCCAGTTGGAGATAGTTTTCTTCATTTTGTTCGTGACATCTTGTTGTTTCCCTTTGGGGAATTTACTATCTCTTTATACCTGCCGGAGTGTAGCGTGTCGATTCTGAGTTCTCAACACTACCATCCTTGTCCCTGTGTTCGACCCCGTATATCTACTTCGACCCCGTAAACAAAGTTGCGGGGGCCTAGAAGGATTCAGGTTATAAATGTAAAAGCTCGACTACCTCAAATTTGCCTCCAATTTTATGACGTGTGATTTAGGCCGGTCATTTGGTTGTTGAGAGGTGAGTCTATGCTCTAGTTGCTTTGGCAATGCCCTTCTCTCACCATGGATTTGAGAGGTGAGCTTTGGTTGGACGTTGATCTAGTGGAGGTTGGGATCTTGACTGATGTGGGGATGATCCACCATGTTGCCCAATGTGTGATGGAGGTTGTACAAAACCCCTCTCTCTTAGTTGTTGAGAGGTGAGACAACTCTCTTGATCTATTAGGGTTTGATGATGGTGATCTTGAGGTTGGTGATGAACAAACTGATATGGACCTTTGCCTTATTTGGTGTTTGTGGGTGTTATGCCTTTAGCCGACATGATGCTTGATAGATATCTCTGTTTTGTGCCTTGGGCGACATGGGTTGGCTTTGGGTTTGCCCGATATGAGTCTTGGATATGGAAACCCTAGATGGGCGCCATAGTGTTGGCTGATATGGTTGTGCTTAACCTAGTTGGATGATAGGCTACCTCGGGTGCCATGGTCTCATTTGAGAGACAACAACAGTGTGCTTGTTGGGCGTTATGGTTTTGACCTTGTGCACCATAATCTTAGGCGATATGGCTTTGGGCGACATGGTGATGATAAGTTGCCCGATATGAAACCCTGACCCTAATGGGCGATAGGGGTCTTGGCTGATAGGGCTATCATGCTACGTACCCATGGATGCACGATACACCCTCTAAGTCCCTGGTTGCACGATATCTCCTTGTGCATGTGTATGTTATGGTTATGGCCGATATGAGTGGCTTAGTTCTTGAGGGATATGACCTTGCCCGATATCCCTTTGGGTGAGGGATAGCGTTGCCCGCCATACCTTGGGTGAGGGTAGGCGATACCTTTGGTAAGGGTTATGCCTAGTCCGGGAACCCTAGGTGAGTTGGTTATCTAGTGCCCGTACCTTGTTGATGATGAGATGTGAATGATAGGTTGTGACCACTGACATGATTTTTTTTTGGTGTAAACGGTGTGTTGACCATGGTTAGGTAACCTTTAGGGATGTATCCCTTGATAATGGTTATGCTCATGAGATATAGGGCATAGAGGATGCTCATGATATAATTTTCTTCAGATACAAATTTGTGCGTCGTGTAGTTATAATCATGGATGTTGATCCAATCATGTACCTTCAACCCTAATAGTATGATAATCATAAAGATCTATGTTTGGTGATCTAGTTATCTCTCTTAATATGCATACTAACCATGTAGGTGTATCAAATGAATTCATAGCCAGGTAAGAGTTATGAGGTATGTGTGTTTTGAATAACACCAAATAATGCTAATCCTTGATTAATGGGATAACATATATCACCCGTATGATGTGAAAAGGTCTATTGACCTGGTTAAGGATGAGTGCCTAGTTGAGGTGTTATCCTCTAATGTTGAGATAAGGGATTTCTATCCCATGGTGATGATGTAAGCCTTGAGAGGCAGTGGCATTTTGTGATGAGGGATTGAGATCACATGGTAATGTGATGATGATAGTAACAATGTGATATAAAGCTGTTATGTTTTATAACTTGGTTGCCTCAACAATCCACATAAAATATACTAATTAACTAAGTGGAACATTTCATGTAGTTTTCCCTGGCCATAGATCCATCAACGTCAGTAGTTGATGATGGTGAAATAGGTCTATCCTGCGAGATTACCTGGAGCACATATTGTTGAATATGTGGGGTTTCTCCTAGCCGAAAATAGGAGGATTAGAGTGTAACTGCGGTTGTAGACTCAATATGGTTGGAGCATGGTGAATAGGACCATGGATCAGTGTGATAGAGCATGAATGCGTTCATGGATCAAGAGCATAATGATTAGACCCGAGGCTCAAGGTATACTAACACCGAGACCTGTACCAAGGCGGGCTACGAAATGGGTAGCTTGCAGAGCTGACCCTGTGGTTGAGGCCACTTAAGCAAGAGATTGCAATCCTGCTTTGGTTATCGTGCACTGACCACGAGAAGGTGAGGTCGTGGAGTCTGGATCTTCCATTAACCTTGTATGGCACCAGTTTTGGGCTTCGCAACCGAAGGTTGGATTTGAGCGGTACGACTCACTTCCTCAGGGCATAATAAAGCGTAATCCAGCCAAATAGTATATATTGTTTAGGGAAAAACACAGAACATTGGTTCAAGCCTTGCTTGTATAGTTGCTATGTTTATATTTTGTAGTTATTAGTACATTCCTCATATCTTGTGGTGAGTTCCTCTAAAGCTTATCTTATCAATCATGTTCCATAAAGAATATCTGATTATATGCCCCTTGGATATCTTGGTAAGATTGTTAATAAAGTTAGTGCTTCTCAGTATGCTGCTTACTTTGGTTATATTCTTAAGTTTTATGAAGTTTTATAGTTTCGGAGGGGAGTTATGTTTCTCGTTGGGACTGTTTGTCTCACCCCGTTGGTTTACAACCTTTTTAGGTGATCATGTTAGACATGGTGGTGGTCGTGAGGTTGCGGCCGAGCAGCAAGAAGAGCAGTAGAAGGCAAGAGATGGATATGATGTTGTTTTGGTTGTTTTGTAGTAGAGTCCTAGAGTCATCCCTGTACTCTCAGGTCCTCAGAGGTGTTTTGATAATGTTCTATGATGCATAGATGATGTAGCTTTGTATATCCTATTGCTGACTTGATGTGGCCCGTTATGTATGTATAAATAGGTGATGAACTCTTGTGCTGATAGGATAGTTGGTCCATATAAGCTGTGGACATAGATCCATGCTTGTGCATATTTATATAACATGTTTCCTTGCTGGATGAGGATTTGGATGTAATAGTTTTCTTTTATCTATTTTCCGCAATCAGTTTTAATTAACCCGTGTTTTTGGTAATATGTGGTTTATGGTGTTTCAACACATTTTTGAGTGACGTTTCATTGTCTTGGTGATGGCAGGATGTCACACCTTGCAAATCAGATAGATGATTTATAACTCTACCATGGGTAGATGCAATGTTCTCCTTGATAAAGGATATTGCTTCATTCTATTCATACAATGAATTATCATGCCTGTTAATATAAAAAGAACCTCTGCTCAATTTATAAATTCTTAATATATGATAATAATATGGTCGACAGAGAGTTATATCTCTCACTAGGACAATTGTCTCACCCCGTGGGATCCAAATTTTTTTAGGTGGACGTGCACGAGGTGGTGAAGACCTTTCTATAGAGGAGGAACAACAACTGAGGTAATAGTGACAACTCAGGTTGAGTGTACTATCTATCGTGTCTTGTATATAGAAGTCCTATGTGTCGTCTTTGTACTCTCAGGTCCTTGGAGTTGGTTCGTACTGGTTTCATGAATGATATGAGATTTTGGCTTGAATGCCTCGACGTTTTATGTTGCTCCAGTATGTGTTCTGATAGAGCAACTATTATATGTTGTCCTCAATATGAGATGTTGTACAATGTAATCATGATATGTATGAGTTTTGGATCTTTTAGTAAGTGTTTTCTGGAAAAGGATCTCCTTGTAAAACATTTTTAAATTTTAGTGATTTTTGTTAATCCACTTATTATGTTTATTCTTCTTAATTAATAATGATTTGTTTGTCGGTTTGATGATGGTCATTTCAAGTTTTGGTATCAGAGCTTAAGGTTCGCAGAGTCTATAGAGACATAGGACTAAGGTGTTGAGTCTATTCTAGTGTCCTCCAGTATACTCTATAGTGACTTCTTCTTATGCAGAAGAAAGGGTGAAGTTTAAAAATGACTGGAGAACACGAGGAACACGTTGTTAAGAGCAATGTTGTTGCACCAAGAGAGGGTGTAAGGGATCTGGCAAGAGAAGAACAAGTGCCTGAGAATTCCCATTTTGACCCAATTAGGATAGAGAATCCTATTTTTATGCTCTTTATTGGGTTGGTTAGGACAATAGTGATACATATAGTAGAGTGGATATTAGCATTACAACCCAGGTTACCAGTCCTTAATGCAGAAACTTTGGGTTCTGAAAGGGTACCTGAATGACATAGTCATGTTGGAACAGTGAAAATGTGGGAATGATTAATTTATGGCAAGAAAATAGACTCTGCCATAAGTATAAATAGATAGTACATCTGTGATGGTAATGCCCAAGGAGGAGCACTAAGATGAGAATAAAAAGAAAGGTCTCTACAATTCTAGAGACATTTGCCTATTTGTTCTAAAAAGACAGTTTTTGGTGCAACCAGTGCAATTAATACCTAGTGCACCACAGTAGTAATCACTATGTAAAGGCAAAAGTCCTAACTTTCCACCTGTAAGAACCCATGTCTTAGTCACTACATCAGTAATAAGACCGATAAGGCCATGGTATGAGGATAAGACATGTTATAGATGTGTACATGTGGAGCATACTAAACCCTTTTATTAAAAAAGAAAGGAGGAAATGACTCAACAACCGAGGTAGACTCGGCAGGGCTTACGAAAGTTACAACCCAATAGTGTAAAAAGGCAAGATCAACAACATGAAATAACTAAACTCTATGTTTTGAGTCAACCTAAAGCGGTAGATGACCGTGAGGGGTAACAGTCAGATAGAGCTTTTTCATTTTGATATGCCTTATCTTGATGTTATCTGATAATCATAAGAAGGATTGCTGTTATGGATTTCCCTATTGATAGTCCTATGGGGACATAGGGAAGAAATGATGAGAACTAGAATTTATATTCTATTCAGTATTCATTTAAATGTTCTATAATTGCTCTTATCTGTGTGAAAGAGGATGAGATATAGAAGTGATGCCTGGAGAAAATCTAGGAATGTTAAATCATGTGTTTGTGATGATACGAAAAGTAAGGAATATGATAGTGAACAAAGTGCATACTACCTAATCTTAGTACTTGTGTACCCTGGCCAGGTATTCAACTATTGAATATAAGGTGAGTATGGAACTCTTAGATTGTTATCTTTCTGATTACCCTGATCAAGTAATCATTTTGAGACAATCTAGTGAGCATAAAAAAACTAGAAATATGGCATGGATATTTTTATCACATCCTAAGTGCTATAAAATGGAATATGAGATGATCTCAGATCAATCTGTGTGTATGAGGAAGTGAAAAGTATAATCGTCATGATAAAAGAATGAGAACAAGGGAGATGATCCATGTTTGATAAAGCATGTGTGAATAGTAAAGATCTTTTCCCATGATGTGGAAATGGGAAATGTAATAAAATCACAAAATGTTCATGAACATGTTAGACAATAACAAAGAAAGGAGTGATGACATGTAATCAACCTTATAATTCCTATGCTGATGGCAAGGAAACTAGGATGAAATAAGATTAAATGACTCATGAATAGTTGAAAGTTCATGCAATAATTGGAGGAGATGATAATCTCTTCTCTTTGATAAACAACCCTGGGTAATGATGGGATGATAAGAGGAATATGTTTCTTTGTGTTCTTTCCTTTCAGGGACATGGCAAACAAGTGAGTCTTATAACACTTGATGTGAATGAGTTAAAAGTTTTCAATTGATGGATACTTAGAAAAGTATCAGTTTGTCTTGGACTTTGGTTCCAAGATAAAGATATGTGTAACAAGTAATGTCCCAAGATGAAAGAAAGATCCTTTTATATGTGCGTCTTTGGTAATAACAACAGAGAGATGGAAATGATGAGGATGTGATGTGTTTTTGACATGTGACAGATACCAAGGTAAGGAATTCTGGTATCTAAAAGTATCAGGTGGTATGGGAAAGTAAAAACATAACTCCTAATCAGCTGATTTATGTTGGTTACTTGGAATGGCCAACTGTGAAATCAGTCTAGTTACATAGAATAGTATGGACATCATATATTAGGGGTTCATACTTAGCATAAACATACCATCGATAAGGATGTACTAATTGAAGGAATAATTGTAAAATCATTGTGGGAAAAGCTTATCAAGCTAAAAATAATTCTTTAGAATACTCCTATCTAGATCTGTTAAGGAAACTTATACATAACATCTATGTGGTGACCCTGACTTTTGGGATTAGATACCCAATATAGTATTAGAGGGACAAAAATATTCTATACATAGTTGACCCTAAAATTAAGAATTTCTTATTCAATTATGGATTCTTGTCACCCAAAAGTGTATGAAGAGATGCCATTGATGAATATCATATAACATTGAGTGCATTTAGGAGGAGTTGCTTCTATTAATTGAATTGAGAACTTATGAGGTTAAACATCCATTTAGTGATCTTTATGAGTAGTGAAGTGATCCAATCGAGGAATTTATTTATTGATTGAATAACATTATTTTTTGGGATCAAACTAGGCATAGACCAAGAATAATGGATAACAAAGGCATGGTTAAAAGCTTCATAGACTTTGAATGATTCATGTGAGATAAATGTTGTTTGAATTGATGTGTTAATTAATAAGGTTTGAGATGATTTTTGACCTAAGTTTGTTTCTATATAAATATCAACACTGCCATAAGTGACGACTGCGTGTGAATTAGATTTGCATTGTGTGGGGGTGGAGACTTTGTTTTCCACTTCCAATTACCTCAAAACTGACTTCAATAGAGGTTGCAAGCTCCTCGGGCCAACTAACTACTATCTCACAAACTAGGTTAGCACCCCAATTGGCTAGGTTTCTTCAGAGCAGTGAGTTGCACATAATGACCCTAGGCTTGCGGGACGTTGTAGCAAGGTGAGGGAAAGCGACAACCTCCAACTTCTCCTCCTCCTCCTTTCTCCATTGCTACCTGCAGTAGTCAGCCCTAAAGACCAAGGAGGAACTATTGTTTCTAATCTCCCTAACCTATCTAGATTGGAGGGCCGGTGGTGGTGTGTCAGAGATTCTAAGGAGTCTGAATCCTACAATGCAATGTAGGAAGGTCGCCTACCCCTCCTGTGATCCATAGCCAGAGCTCCTATGTCCATCACCGATCGCAACATCTGCAACCTCTGCTCCATTGATCTCTGGTCAGATCTAGGCCTCACGGTAGCAACATCCAGACCCACTTGATGTAGGAAGAGGTTGGGCTCATGGGTCCCAGCAACCTGCTTCACCGCCGCCGCCATCATCTGAGACATCGATAGGGATCTGGTTCCCGAAGAACTCACTTGTAGCAGCGTCAAGTTATCAAGGAAGGTGGAGATCAGAGCTTGGGTGTGGTTTCTTCCCCGATTATCAACTGGGAGATGAACCCTTGCAGCATAGTCCAATGGAGGTGAGGATGCCGTCTCCTTGCATTGAAGATCATCGTCTCCCACCCAGATACTCGCTGTAGGGTGGCATGCTCACGAAGAATAGATATTGTGCAGTAGGAGACCCACCAAGGAGACCAGGCTTCATAGAATGAAATTGGAGAGGAAGACATATATAGAACTAATCAAGATCCGTTGAGGAGCCGGAAGTCATGGGAATCCATGTTGATTTCTCCAACATCCTCCCCTGTTTGTGAGGAAGTCGACGCTTCTGTAGTTCCTTGCCAAGACTCCTATGTGTGGTGGCGTTTTTTTGGGCACGACAGAGAGACATGATACCGAGGAGGCTTTGGAGGCCACCATGAAGCTCTTAGGCGCTGACATCTGAGGAAGGCGATGCCAAGGAAAGGCGCGACGTATCTCCGAAGATGGGCATCGCGGCGGCGGTCAAACGGTACCTACGAGGGATTGTGAATGGGGACAGGCGTGAGAATACGAGGGTCACGTGGAAGAGCAAAATGCATCTAAGCGGGTCCGTAGGTTGAGATCTTGGCGGATCTGCTCCAAGATCTGGCTACCACAATAAATAGGTAAAACCTATTATAATTTCCACAAAATACGTAGAACTTGTATAATTCATTAAAAATATACCCCTTGTCCTGAAAGTTCTCCAAAAATATCCCCATACTCAAAAAAATTCTCTCTTTACTATGAAATCCCTAGATCAGTCCTTTGATGCTCATTTACTGATCCTATATAGTTTAGATGATAATATCCCAATTAGATTTCATTAAATGAAATAAATTGTATACAGTTGACATAAACTCTCAGAAAATTCTTATAGAAGTCTAATTATTGATAAAACTAATTTATGGACTCTGATCTGAATACTATTTCTAAATATTAGGTTTTTTCCCATTAATGCATAATTAGATGCTTTCAATCTCATACTAATGCTAGAAAATAGATTAAGCATCAGAAAATTATGAAATTTGAACCCGACCATAGTTATGACCTTTAGACCAGTATAAAAATATTAGAGGCAAGCTTAGGTCAGTTTAAACCTAGGTTTGGCCTAAACCCTAAATTAGACCTAAAATATCAATGACATAATGGACCATGTATTAATGATGATTAATTTGTTATTAACTAGGTGATTACCAAATATCTAGATGAGCAAGAATGATTAGAATCTCTGAACTCAGGTACGTGGGCTTTATCTAAGTATATGACTAGTTTTCTTGTGTGCAATAGCTATGATGTATCACTTGTCTTTATTTGAGAATATTGCTTTGATGTACTATGATTGTAGTATCTTCGCCATGTCAATAAAAACAAGAAAGAGTATAGATGGTTTGTAGCTACTAAGTGGATATATGCTCTCTCTCCCTCTCTCTCTCCCCCTCAATCCTCTCTCTCTTCCTCTAAATATAAGGTCAGCACTCGGTCCCCATAGCCCAAGGGGCGGGGAAAAATGAAGTGTGACAGCTCTCTCTCCCCTTTAAATATAAGGTCAGCACTCGGTCCCCATAGCCCAAGGGGCGGGGAAAAATGAAGTGCGACACCACTTAGTAGTACAAATGCATCAAAAGGCATCTAAAAATATGTGTTTACCTGATTATCTCTTTAAATAATGTTTTCTCTTACTCTTTCTTTCTCAAGATTATTTCAATTATGCAAGCATATTAGTATGTATCTTTCTACCCATGTGCACAACACCTTGTGTGTTGATTCATTGTTTCACGTATGTTTTAGGTTCAAATCTAGCTTGGGATAAAAGACGGGAAGTGAGCATTGTTCAGGTTGTACCTATTGTGTAGATCTTAGTTTAGCATACATGTTCTTAGACTGTGAGCATTATTCAGGTTGTACCTATTGTGTAGATCTTAGTTTAGCATACATGTTCTTAGACTGTAGAATTTCCATTCAATATGTAATTGTAAATCATGTTGTAATAACTCACTTGGTAATATATACATGTTGAATGTTGAGAAATTTTTATGGTGTATGTTATGGTTTAATGTTCATGTATGTGTATTATGCTTCCGCATCGCTCTGAAACAATTGCCTACCATGTTTGGATTTTGTCTTATCATCTCCATGGGGTTTTGAGAAGGTGAAAATCCGGGGACGTTACAATCTAGATATACCTCTAAGATAAGTTATTAATTGACAAGTAACCTCCCCTTATGACAAGAAAATGTATAACTAATGAGATAGTTGGTACAACTAGTAAGAAAGTTTAGTGTTGTGTCAGCAGATTAGATGGCATAGAAGATGTATGATAAAACTTGTAGTCCCAAGTGGGTGACAGAACGTAACTCTGGTCTTTCCTTGTAAGTGAAATGCTAAACTGAATGAGGAGTATGGAAGACTCCCCATAATTAAGAATCCTATCACATAAAGTTGTAAGTTGAGAAAGGTGACAAATCAGTGAGGTTTGACACCTCAGTTAAATAGGGTATGATAATGTTTCTCTGACTAAGAAAAGTGTTACCTGACATGAAGTTGACTCTATAGTCAATAATGAAAAAGACAGTAAAGTATGTGTCATGTGTGACACATTCTATGATAACCCTGTGTGGAAGAATTTTGTGTTGATCAAAGTTCTATGGTATCTCCATGACATTAAGATGTTATGTGGAGACTTGATGATATGATGAATGAATAATATATGTCTCTCTTTACCAGGGATTTTGGAGATGAAATCCTTGTTAGGGGTTTATAACTTGTAATGACCCTGATCTGGGCTATGAGGTAACCCTGTTTGTTTTGGCTAATTAAGTTGCTTAGAAATTTAATATAATCCTATAAGGTGTTTTGTTATCATGTGACACACTTATGTTCCAAGTTTAGTCATGGTTGAATGCTATTTGAGCAATGTTCCTTTGTTTTGGACCAAGTGTGATTTACTCAAGATGAGGGTCTATATTGCAAAATGTCACATGTTGAACATGACTTAAGTGTTTTAGAATCATAATAGAGAGAATGATGCTAAGTTATGACTTTTGGAAAGCCTAAATTCCAAGTTTGAACTTGTTTGAATAATGTTAGTTCTGTGTGCACCAATTTTGGTATAATGTGTAATTTACCCAAAATGTGGGGTTGATATGCAAATTACCACCTCTAGAGTGTCCCTACTTCCTCTATGTATCATTTAGAGGAGATAGAATGAATTAGACACCATGTTTGAATCATTAATGAGTGACAATATTCTTGGTGATGAAAAGACCAAGAAAGGGGTTGAATGGAAATCCTAATTGAGCTTGTATTAAGTGTATCAGGTCGTAGTGTTAAATGGGAGTCCCTATCGACCAAGGAGACAAATAGGAGACCCCCCTATCATGTTGTTAACTCTTTGAATTTTCAAAAACGAGCTTAGAACCTCAATAAAGCAATGGTTATCAGCTTGCAACATTCCTTTGGAAAAGGTTGCATTGAATTTGTGAATATAATAATGTGAGTAGAAGTGGCTTGTCCTAGGAGATAACAAAAGGGGACCGATCATTATTTCTCGCATTATCCTCAAGTTTTTATTTTTCATGACAAGATAAAGATGGAGTGCATGCAAGTACATGTGTCAACCATGCATGGACACATGGCACTTAGTAGCTTAAATTGATGACACCTCATTTTCACACTTCTTCATGAACAACAAGTATATATACCCCTTCTTTCACCTCTTAGTGAACTTTTTCAAATCCTACCACCTCCTTGCTCTTAGATATCGTGCATAGGGTCCTTGTATTGTGAATGATTGAAGTGGTATTGTAACGCCCAGACCCACTGCCCTAGGCTCTAGTAGAGTTTCAGGAATGACGACTAGCCCCACAGACCACTACTAGCCTTAACTGTGTGCTTTATCCTCACTCACATGCAAGCCCGGGTCAACTTCCCGACTGGTCACCCATCCTAGTACTACTCCAAGCCAAGCACGCTTAACTATGGAGTTTTTTAGTGATGGGCTCCCAGAAAAGGAGGTGCACCTTGGTGATATGGGTAGTCCAATCATTCCTTTTAAGATCAACTTATATGAGGCCTCAAATCCTGGGATGTTACAATCTCCCCCACTTAGACTCTTGACGTTCTCATCAAGGCTCAACTATAAGGCCACATAATCTCTTCCCCATTTCAGTGCAGACCCACAATGGCCCATGGACACCCAACTCCCGATCACGGAATACCAGTGCAAGGTTGGCTACGTCAACCATGGACCGCCCTTTCCTACATGCCTGGACCGCACGACACAAGACTGGCATGCCATGCCCATGTGCGCCCCACCTACTGGAAGGGAATTGGCTCTGATACCATTTGTAATGCCCGAACCCACTACCCTAGGCTCTAGTAGAGTTTCAGGAATGACAACTAGCTCCACAGACCACCACTAGCCTTAACTATGTGTTTTATCCTCACTCACGCACAAGATGGGGTCAACTTCCCGACTGGTCACCCATCCTAGTACTACTCCAAGCCAAGCATGCTTAACTATGGAGTTCTTTAGAGATGGGCTTCCGGAAAAGGAGGTACACCTTGGTGATATGGGTAGTCCAATCATTCCTTTTAAGATCAACTTATCTGAGGCCTCAAATCCTAGGATGTTATAGGTATCGTTCATAGGGCCTTGGGTATCATCCAAAGCAAGTTTATATCAGACAAGTAAGGTGGTATCGACCTAGTAAGGTGATATCGGTCATAGTGGAGTGTTTTGACCACAAGTGTGGGGGATATCGGCCGAGAGTGGTGGTATACCATGCATGAGTAGTGGGGTATCGTGAAAGGTGCTAAGGAGCAAGAGGGAGCTCAATACTTAACCCTAAGGTGAGGCCATGATCATCTTCAACCTTGGATTGAAGCATGATTTGAGGGTTACGATCTTCCTTTCTTTTCTTCTTCACCAATTGCTTATCCTTGGTGATTCCTTGTATATGAAGGAGTTGTGAACTAGCCTTGGACTTTTGATAAGTCATCTTCAACCTTAGGAACGTGGAGCTTTGGATCTTGGAGCTTTGAAGTTGTTCTTGAGGTGTGTTATATAAATTCATCACCTAAATTGCTATACTTAATGAACTACTATTAATTCCAAAATTTTCTGAAATAGTTGATGAAATTATGAGTTCCAGTAGTTGCTTAGACCTGTTGCCATGAACTATAACTGTTAGAACAAAGGTCTAGAGCTTGAATATGATGGTATCACCTTATAAAGTGATATCGGGTTCAAGAACACTAGAAGGCACATCTAACACGATATGGTGATGCACCTACTTCACCAAAATAATATGGATATGATTTTATACCTTCTTGCATGATATGGTGGTGTAGTATACACCTCTTTCATGATATGAGGTCAAGCATACACCTCAAAAATGATATTGGGTTAAGCACACACCTCTTTGCCCGATATGGTGTGAAGCGCACACACACCTCTTTACCCGATATGGTGTGAAGAAAACACACACCTCTTTGCCCGATATGGTATGGAGCACACACACACACCTCTTTGCCTGATATGGTGTGAAGCACACACACACCTCTTTGCCCAATATGGTGTGAAGCACACACACCTCTTTGCCTGATATGGTGTGAAGCACACACACACCTCTTTGCCCGATATGGTGTGAAGCACACACACACCCCTCTTTGCCCGATATGGTGTGAAGCACACGCAAACCTCTTTGCCCGATATGGTGTGAAGCACACACACACCTCTCTGCCCGATATGGTGTGAAGCACACACACACCTCTCTACTCGATATGGTGTGAAGCGCGCACACACCTCTTTGCCCGATATGGTGTAAATCAAGCATACACCTCTTGCCCCATATGATAAGCATACATACACCTCTAAAGTGATATGGGTAGAAAGCATACACCTCTAATCCAATATTGGATTAAGCATACACCTCTTGGAAGATATGGTGTTGAACACATATCTCTAAAATGATATGGTTGGTAACCCAATACACTAGATGATATAAATGGTAAGGTGGTTAATACCTTAGAACATGTGATGGCCAATACACTAAAGTATGGTGGGACCAATATCTTCAAGAGAGGTGAGGATGTTACACTCATGTATGGTGAATTTGATACACCATATGAATGGTAAGGTTGATACCTTAATGGGTAAGGGTCTGAGGGATATGATGATGCCTAGATCGATATACACCTAATCCAATACATGTGTTCAACTTGACATACATGATTCAATCTGATGCACCTTGTAAAGGTGAGGGTAAAACACTCTTAGGAGTGATGAGTGTAACACCAAGTAATGATGTGGTTTGGTTAATACCTTGATAGGTAGAACACCTAAAGTGGTTGATAATGGTATATTAACAATGCCTTAACTCGAGATGAGTCTATATCACTTGATGATAGTTGGGTAATTCAAATGTGTGACTTATGTCCAATACACTACATGATAAATGTGATGTGTTAGTACATACAATATTAGGATGGGATATAACCTAATACAAGATAACTTGATGAACTTAAGTACGTTAAAAGAAATGAGGGAAGTAATACATCAAGGCATGATAAATATCACATCCAACACCTCAAGGTTGATGCACCTTGATGCAGCTTAAGTCCAATATACTTGGATGAGTAACACATGAAGTGTGTCATGTCAATTTTTACATTGAGATGTAATGTACTTTGATAAGTGTAGGCTAACATACCTTGAGAAAGGGTCAATCTAAGATAATAAAGTATGATGTAATCAATATCCTAGTAAGGATGAGAGAGAAACTCATACCTTGTGTTGATAATCATTTAATGACAAATGATGAGAACATATAAGTATGATTGCATTCTTATGATATGAATGTATGCTCCTAGATGTGTGGAGCAATGAGTTAGAGTTTGAATTAATAATATGAACTTGAAATCCTATTCAGCTATAAAGGGAAACCCTAACCCTAATGATGGGAAGGTTGCATTTCTCTTATTACGTAAGGCTTGTGAGGCATGTTAAGTACTTGTATAACAAGTATAATGTTTAATGGCCTTGTGAGCCATGTGAATAAGTTGTTTCCTAGTGAGAGGTGACAAGATGTGTAATGGCCTTGTGGGCCATTTGAATAAGTTGTTGCCTAGTGAGAGGTGACAAGATGTGCAATGGCCTTGTGAGCCACGTGAGATGCTTGTGCAACAAGTATCATGTATACCTTGGTCTGAGGACCTAGAGGTATTAGTTACCTGATAAGTGGTAATAGTGTTTAGTGATGAACTAAGGATTTGAATACCTAGATCTAGTAATCATGATGATAATGTTAAGGGATGAGAATTCCCAATAATGAGATACGGGATTGAGATCCTAAATGTTATATGTGTTCTAAAGATTTGAAAATTACTTGATAGATGTATTATACCTTTCTTTGTAGCATCTATTATAATAATTCTTGTTTGAAACTTGACTGATGCTAAAAGATATGATAATGCACTTAATTAATCAAGTGGAATCTTATCATGTAGTGCCCTGGCCATAGATCCATCATCGCCAGGAGTTGATGATGGTGAAATAGGTTCTCCTACAGGTTAACTTGGAGCGCATATTGTTGAATATGCAGGGTTTCTCCTAGCTGAAAGTAGGAGGAATAGAGTGCAACTTCAGTTGTAGACTCAGGATATGTATAAGAGCATGGTGAATAGTCCCATGGCTCTGTGTGATAGAGCATGAATGTGTTCATGGCTCGGGAGCACAGTGAATAGGCTCATGGCTCAAGATATACTAGCGCAGTGACCTGTACCAAGGCGGGATAGAGAAAGGGTAGCATGCAGAGCTATCCCTGTGACTGAGGTCACTTAAGCAAGAGACTCTGGTCCTACTTTAGTTCTCGTGTACTGAGCATGAGGGTAGAGGTCTTGGAGTTTGACTCTTCCATTGACTTTGTATGGCACCGACTTTGGGTTTCGCAACCGAAGGTTG